>CM055122.1:1234134122-1234774769 GCA_029206835.1 Rana muscosa
TAAGGTAGATATCTCCCGTATGAGGCAGGATGTCCAGAAATTGCGGGAGAGGGTTAAGGAGACTGAGACTCGTGTTAGTGAGGTGGAGGACGCCATACCCCCGCTCCGGACGGGCGCCGACCGTATGCAACTCCAGATCTCCCAGCTTGTACAGAAGCAAGATGAGATGGAGAATAGGATTCGGAGGTGTAATCTCCGCTTCATAGGAATACCGGAGGGAACGGAGGGGGGGGACCCTACCTCTTTCCTGGAGCAGCTCCTCATTACCACTTATGGCCGTGACGCCTTCTCTCCAATCCTTACAGTGGAGAGAGCACACCGCATGCCGGCTAAAGCCCCTCCGCAGGGGGCTCCCCCCCCGCACGATTATCGCCAAGTTTTTGAACTTTAAAGACCGGGATGCGGTGTTAAGAATGGCTAGAGAGAAGGGCAACATTGAGCTGGGCAACTCCAGGATAGCAATCTTCCCAGACTTCTCCGCGGACGTGCAGCGTCACCGCCAGGGTTTCATGGAGGCCAAGAAGAGGCTCAAGATCAAACATCTCAAATATTCTATGTTATTCCCGGCGCGTCTCAGGGTGGAAAGGGACGGCCGAGTGGTTTTCTTTGAGGATCCAGCTGATGTTATCGCCTGGCTTGAGCGCCCGGATCGCTCCAGACGCGCGGATGAATAAGTGATCCCTCACCATGTATCCTGATTCCTGCAATCCGTCTGCACGGCAACCCTTGTGATGACTCCTCTGCCTGGATTGCTCGGTATGTGCCGTCTCCCCTGTCCCCCCCCCTCTATACGGCCCCCTACACGGATATCTTGCCTAAGACCCCTTTAGACTGCCGGCCCCATCCCCCCCGTCTTTTTGTTTCCCCCTCTAGAAGCACTTTTCCCATTATCTGGCGAACTGGCCCCATGCATTATCCTGCCTGCTGGTTTACACATACTTGGAGCATCTATGGTCCTACGTTTTGTTTTTGACTATTCTTTGCAGCGATTAGTCGCCCCCACAGCAACGAGGATGAAAACTGTGTCGGTAAGATCCAGGGGGGACTACATTTTTGGACAGCCCTCCCCCGAGTGTGGGGACGGTTGTGGTTAGCCATCTGTTTTTGGCTAGTGACTCCCCTGGAGTCATGGCCCCAGGCTTCTTATACGCCTTCAACATCCGTGGGCCTCTTTGATTACTCCGACACTTATCTAGTTGTTCTTCTGAGTTTTGTTATGGGTCATACCCGCACCAGTTGGGGTGGGTGCAGGGTGGGGTGGGGGGTGGGTTTCGGTTGGTTCAATTTTCTATACGGCAATACATGTATATTTTTGAAGTCCTTAATTTTTTACCGGATGAGACTCCTTCAAATTTTGTATTTACAATGTACCGCAATATATATACAGCTTGACGGGTTGGATATGTTATATACTGGGTGCTTGGGGTGGAGGGGCTGGACTCCCCCTGGTGCAAAGCTAATCCCACATCTCCTCGAATGGCCACACTAAAATTTCTTACCTGGAATGTCCGGGGTCTGGGAGATAAGATAAAGAGATCTGCAGTATTCGCACTTCTCAAGAAACAGAGAGCTGATATAGTAGTGTTGGTGGAGACGCATGTGGATGGGCGGCTTCAGATGGCGCTCCGTCGGCCCTGGGTGGGATGGGCATACCATTCGACCCACTCTACCCAGGCTCGCGGGGTTTCGGTGTTGGTCGCCAAGACGGTCCACTTTGAGTTAGGTGCTGTACTCACGGACCCACAGGGCCGCTACGTATTCCTCTCAGTCAAAATATATGGTGAGCCGCTCCTGATTCTCGCAATATATATACCTCCACCATTTAGTTCTGTCGTTATTTCTGAGGGTCTGTTGTTTATGTCTCGCCATCCTTCGACACAGGCGATCTGGCTGGGGGACTTCAACGCTACCATGAATCCTGGCCTTGACAGGCCTCAGCCAGCACCGCCGTGTGCCAATGCCCAGACGAGCTCCAGGCTGTCCAGACTCATCTCTGCTTTTGGTCTCATTGACACCTGGCGGTATAAGTTCCCCCAGGCCAGAGCTTATTCATGCTTTTCAGCCTCCCATAAAACCATGTCCCGTATTGACTTGATTTTTGTATCCGCTGCACTAGCACCCCGCTTATTAGAAGCGGGGTTCTCCCCTAGGCTACTATCGGATCATAGTCCGTACTGGGTCACTTTATCATTGCCACTGGATAAACCTCCGCTTTCTTGGAGGTTGAACCCATTTTGGCTGTCTCTGTTGTCAGAGGATGATGAACTTACCTGTGCTTGGACCGACTTCTTTGAGGATAACGACACGTCTGCCCCTCCGGATATGGTCTGGGAATCCTTTAAATTACATGCCCGTATGGTCCTATCCACCCGCATTAATAGATTTAAGGCTGCTTCGGCGGATGCATTGGACAGAGCCCTGTCTGTTTTGTCGGCCACGGAGAGGTCCTTTGTAGATGACCCTTCTCCAGTACATGCCGACCTTCTTAAACTTCAATCCAGGGTGGTAGACCAGATTCAATATGAGGCTGCCAGACGTAAACTATTTTTTGCTAGGCAGAATTTCTTTGAGCAGGGGGAAAAAGCGGGCAAACTACTGGCTTACATGGTTCATCGGGAGGATAGGCCCCCAACTGTTATTACACTCACTGATGCAGACGGCAGCATGATTTCTGACCCGCGAATGGTGTCGGACCGATTTCGAGATTTTTTTAGTCAGCTATACACATCCCAGACGGTCGGCACAGACGACCAGCTGACGGAATTACTTGCAGGAATTGAATTCCCAAAACTGACAGATGAGCAGATGACCAATCTAGAGGCCCCCCTTACCTCAGATGAAGTGCTGGCGGCAATTGCTGGCTTCCACAGCTCTAGGGCCCCAGGTTCCGACGGTCTGCCTATTGAATTCTATACACAATATAGTGAAATACTTGTCCCTAGACTCCTCGCCCTATATAACTACCTCTTTGAGACCACCGTTCTCCCCCCCTCTATGAGAGAGGCTATTATAGTCCTCATACCTAAACCAGGCAAAGACCTGGGTTTGCCAGAGTCGTATAGGCCTATATCTCTCCTGCAGGTTGATGTAAAGATCCTCGCAAAAATCCTGGCTTTAGGCTTGAACAAGGTAATTCTGAGTCTTGTTCATACAGACCAGGCTGGCTTTATGCCGGGTCGCAATACTTCGTTTAACCTGAGGAGACTCTATATCAATCTGCAGGCAATACACTCGGAGGTTGGCTCTCGGGTGGTGGTGGCCTTGGACACGGCCAAGGCCTTCGACTCAGTGGAGTGGAGGTACTTGTGGAGCTGCTTGCGGGGATTCGGTTTTGGTCCGGGTTTCATTAAATGGGTCCAGATCCTATACCAAGCCCCTAGGGGCAAGGTCGTTGCCAATGGTTGGACGTCTACCCCATTTGACCTGACCAGGGGCACTAGACAGGGGTGCCCTCTGTCCCCCTTGCTCTATGCTCTAGCAGCCGAACCTTTGGCAATCTCCATTAGGAATGACCCCAGGATACGTGGACTTAGCTCAGGATCCCTAATAGAAAAAATTAGTCTATACGCGGATGACACGTTACTCTACCTAGCAGACTCAGACATCTCCCTACTTACTGCGCTACAGATCATAGAGCGATTCGGGTCTTTTTCTGGCCTCAAAATAAATTGGGATAAGTCACAAATTTTGCCCATTGACAGTTTCCCCCCATTTGTCCAACAAGACCATCTCCGAATGCAGCGGGTCAGCCAGATTAAGTACTTGGGAATCTCTGTCTCCAGATCTCCAGCCGACTATATCGCCCTAAATATAGAACCCCTGTTTAGTTTACTGAAGTCCAAAATTCAGATATGGGCCAGATTGCCTTTGGGCATCTGGGGCCGGGTGAATATTGTAAAAATGATTCTCTTACCTAAAATGCTTTATATGTTCTGGCACTCACCTATTTTTATACCCCTGAAATACTTTAAACAACTAGAATCCCTCCTCAAGTCATTTGTGTGGGGTGGAAATAGACATAAACTGGCTTGGAGGACACTTAAAAACCCTACAGACCTGGGGGGGTTGGCCCTCCCGGACCTGGACTCATACTACCTGGCGGCCCAGCTGTCGCAGCTATACCATATAGATAAAACTGACAGACTCCAATTTCTTACCCTACTATGTCCGTCGTGGGTTCGGTGCACCTCTGACCCCCTGATGGCAATTGCCGTGGGGCGGAGTGGCAGTGAATCAGACGGCGACCGTAAGTCGCTATTATATCAATACAGACGAATCTGGGACATCGCTTCTAGACAGGTCAAGATCCCACCTATTAACGATTTCACCCCTATCTGGCACAATAAGAGTCTCCCTGAACTGCGCCTGATTCCTGACACGGAGGTGTGGAGTAGGAGGGGGATTCTATATTTGCACCACATACTAGTTGACGGGACCCTTAGGAATTTTGACAATCTTCAGGAGCGATATGCACTTCCTAGATCCATGCACTACAGATTCCTACAACTCCGTCATGCTGTGCGAGCTCAGTTCCCCTCCTCCATCCCACAGCCCACCCCCAACGCCCTGATGGCAGTGATCAAGGGCTCAGACCCTCGCAGGTTGATCTCTGACTTCTACAATATGCTCCTCACTCCGTCTGCTACTACCTTAGCATACAGTCTCAAACCAAGGTGGGAGAGGGATGTGGGATCGATGGAGGATGAGGAGTGGGGTGAGGCACTTGATGCTTGCAAGGCCGTTTCGCCCAGACTGTCGGATAGATTGTCCCAACTGTACATTTTACATCGTGCCTACCTTACTCCTCTCCGAATGGCTCGTTTCAAGCCCGGGGCGAGTACGGAGTGTACGATGTGTAAGCAAGACACCGGCACGTTCTTTCACTTGATTTGGGCGTGTCCTCGACTTCAGAACTTGTGGAAACAAATAGTAGATTTCCTTCATGATGATATGGGGTCCCCCCTGACCCTTGACCCAAAATTATGCCTGCTGGGTATTTTCCCCGGTGCTGAACCGGATAAATTCACTAAAATGTTCATACACGAAACACTTTTTTCAGCTAAGAAGATTATAGCTAGACACTGGATGAGGCCCACACCCCCTAGTTTCTCTGAGTGGAAAGCGGATGTGAATGCCGCTTTGCCTTATAAGAAAATTATATATCTTAATAGAGGATGCCCAGGCAAATATAACAAAATCTGGGACAGGTGGCTTTCGGTATCTGAAACTTGTATGGGCTGACCCTGACATATGTAGCCCTCAAGATATTCTACCATAGACAGTATTCCAGCCCTGTCTCTGTCTGATCTGTGAATGTAGATGTATTGGTACTTGTAGTTAAGCCTTATTACTGTTATTGCCATATACCCTGTTATGACATGCTTCATGTGTACAGTTTAATAAAAAACGTTTAATATAAAAAAAAAAGTAAAATTTTTGTCTCATCAGTCCACAGAATATTTGCCTAAAAGTCTTGAGGATAATCAAGATATTTTTTGGTAAATGTGAGATGAGCCTTTGTGTTCTTTTTGGTCAGCAGTGGCTTTGGCCTTGGAACTCTCCCATGGCAGCCATTTTTGGCCAGTCTGTTTCTTATGCCCCATACACACGATCGTTTTTCATGCCGTTAAAAATGCCATTTTAAAAAATGACCATTAAAAATGATCGTGTGTAGGCTCCAGAGCATTTTTAACGACGTGAAAAACGGCCATTAAAAATTCCGGACATGCTCTCTTTTTTCACGTCGTTTTTCATGTCGTTTTTTTTAACGACGTGAAAAACGATAGTGTGTATGCTTTCACGACGTGAAAAAAACGCGCATGCTCAGAATCAAGTATGAGACGGGAGCGCTCGTTCTGGTAAAACTAGCGTTCGTAATGGAGATAGCACATTCATTACACAGTAACGGACTGAAAAGCGCGAATCGTCGATCAACAAACTTTACTAAGATGAAGGGTGGCGCCATTCGAACGGAACTTCCCCTTTATAGTGCCGTCGTACGTGTTGAATGTCACTGCGCTTTGCTTGATCGTTTTTTTTAATGATGGTGTGTACGCAAGGCAGGCTTGAAAGGAAACATGAAAAAAAACGAGGAGAAAAACTTCGGGTTTAAAAAATGACATTAAAAACGATCGTGTGTACGGGGCATTATTGTTGAATCCTGAACACTGATCTTACCTGAGGCAAGTGAGGCCTGCAGTTCTTTAGATTTTGGTCTGGGTTCTTTTATGACCTCCTGGATGAGTCATCGTCATGCTCTTGGAGTACTTTTTTATAGACCGACCACTCTTGGGAAGGTTCACCACTGTTCCAAGTTATCTCTATTTATGGATAACGGCTCTCCCCGTGGTACACTGGAGTTACAAAGCCTTAGAAATGGTTTTGAAACCCTTCCTAGACCAATACATGTACATTACTTTGTTTCTAATCTGTTCTTGATTTTTTTTTTTAGATTGTGGCATGATGTGTGGCTTTTTATGATCTGTTACCGTGCTTCACTTTGTCAGACAACTTCTATTTATGTGATTTCTTGATTCAACAGGTCTGGCAGTAATCAGGCCTGGGTGTGGCAAGGGAAACTTAACTCAGATTTCCCAAAAATTGTGGTTAATCACAGTTCATTCATGATTCAGCATTTTTTTATATAGGGCCAGGCAGTTTTGAACAGCTTTAATTCCTTAATAAATTAAATAATAATTTTAAAACGGCATCTTGGATTTACTCGGGTTATCTTTGTGCAATATTAAAATTTGTTTGATGATCTGAATCATTTAATTGTGAGAAATATGCAAAAATATAAAAAATCAGGAAGGGGGCAAATACTTTTTCACACAACTGTAGGTAATACAGCTGTTAGGATAGGTATAACAGTCCCACAGATTGATTTCTCATCAGTTCAACAAGTCTGTCTCTGATTTGTACACAATCCATATTAGAGGTGCTGAAAAACATAATAAGCCCAGGTATTTATGGAGGGGGGAAGAAACAAGGTAGAGAAAGGCAAGTAAACTGGATGTGAAGGAGCAGGAAAACCTCCCTCTCATATCCAGAGAGTGAGCGAGGGAAAGCACATAAGAAGGGACAGGCCAGTCTGGTCAAACAGGGCTCTGTGCAAATACAGTTCTTACCTGTTCTAAGTTGTGCCTCCTAATAGTAGCTGTCAACACCCACTCCAGAGGGGGAAGGAAGAAACAGAGGGGACAGCTGCCTCCCTCTGAGCACCTGGTAATCTGCGCTCACCTCTCCAGTATTTATATTTCCCGCCAACCTACCACACATGCACAGCACTCCAGCACGTGCGCACAAAGCTGTATGGCAGAGGCTGGAACAGGTCCTAGTGCTTGCTGGGTATGAGCACCCACGGCAAGATATGGGGACACCACAGTGGCACCGCAGATGTACCTCAGAGGGCCACGTGCTCCCCCCAAAAACCCATCCAGGTTGAGGCAGGAACAGTGGCCTCCATGGCCTGGGGTGCTCCACATCTGACTAAGCCAACAAAGCCATCACAGGGATCCCCCAGGTGGCCAAAGGGGGCGCTGCTGAGCAAAAACATCCCTAAGCACTAAAGAGCGAGCATACCTCAAACTCCCCATATCTTGCCACAGGTGCCCGTACCTGATGGGCACTAGGACTTGTTTCGGCCTCAGCCAGACGTCCTGGTGGGCAAAGGATGATTTTTTATTTTAACACGTAACCAGAAGCTGAGGACCAGAGGTTCCTCTTGCTTATGTTTCCTTGCAGGCAGTCTGGGAAACAGCTTGGTCATGTGACAGCTGTATAGCAATAAGGAAAAAGGTATTTTGATTGTTTGTATTAACATAATTACAGTGCCATCATACACATATACAAAGAGAAGTGATAATGTAAATTAAACAGTATGTGTTTAGTATCACTTTAATGTTTACCATTATTAACCCTGTCAGCATTGTGCTGACAGATCTCATTATCAGTTGTAAACTAGATTTGAATGGGCTAAAGATCTAAAAGCTGGGCTTCTGCATTGTATGTTAAAGAGGGAGAGCTTAGTGTGTCCCTCTTGTTAGTGAGGACAGATGGAGTTTCCTTTCATTTCAAAATACTCAGAGTAGCTTGTAGTCTGTTTGAGGTCTGCTCCAAACAAACACCTAGAAAAGTAAGAAAGATTTTGTTTTAATTATTTTTAGGCATGTTATGTAAATGGCAGAACATAATAAATAGCGGGGGGTTCTTAACTTGACTGCAAAAGTGGAAATGCAAAATACAAGTAAAGGCTTTTTCATGAAAGTCTAAATAAGTACCAAATCCAGTTACTATGTGATGCCCACACCCCATAAAGTAAACAAAAAACTTCCTTTACTTTCCCTGACTGAGGCAAATCCTACATCATTTGTGTCTCACATGCTTCCCCTTCCAGACGCTGCACCCCACAGTTGGAGTATTTCAGCAAAAAAGCCATTGCTCTCAATCAAGAAAGCAATAACAGGACTAAGTGTGGCTGATTAACAATCTACAGAACTATGAATCAGCAATTCTGATAGCCACATCCACTGCAACATGTTTTATTTCACTGCAGTGTAAGCAGGCACAATATACCTGAGTGTGGCAACTGTGCTCCAAATTCAGGAGCAGTGCCATACCATGATAGAAAGCTGCATTAGGTGGAATTCACCAGCAAGTCTAACAAGTATTTGTGGACTTTGCAGGGAAACCAAGGCAAAACTGAAGGAGCAGATACAAATGTATTTCCACTCAAAAAATAAAAAGGAGTCTTTGCATACTAAGTAATATGTAATAATCTTTCATACAACCATCATATTTCATAGCCTTTTCATTTTTCTAGTAATTACCTTTGATCTTATCAGTTCCCTGTGCATGCAGTTAATTCCGGTGTTGAGCCAACAATGCTGTGTACTTCTACAAATTATTTATTCTTGACATCTGTGGTCAAGAAGACACTTCCTCTTACAAAAGTGTATACTCATTTTGAAGGTAGCTTTGACACCTGCAACTTCTCCCTACCTTCCTTTGGCTAACAGGAAGCAGCAGTTGTGATTGGGTCATTCTGGGTGCATGCCATTTCCAGGCCCGGATTTACTCCCTTTGCCACCCCAAGGCCGGGTCCTTCAATGCCGCCCCCCCCCACACACACACACACACTATCACATAGGAGGCTTCTGAGTCCCCCCCATGTGATAGAAATGAGGTAAAAAAATAAAATAAATAATAATTACATTAAAAATCCCCCCCGCCAAAAAAAAACTGAAAGTACTTGTGATTTGCATATTGTGTTATTGAAGACATACCTAGTGTATTTGTGCACTGTTTTTATACAATTATAACTGTAAATATATGCATTATGCAGCATACCCTGCAAGAAATGTAATACCTTTGAGTCAAATATTCTGCTTGGCACTGTAATCTTGTCCTGGAGGGGGCCCAGAGGCAGAGCAGTGGTGATGGGCGAATCATAGCTGCCTGGAAGATGTGGAGACAGATGAACTCTGGACTGGGTGTGAAGGTCAGGAGGAGAGGGCTGGGATGTCTCCGGCGCCAGTTTTCTTATAGGTTCACTCCAGGATTTCCTTTTTGCCCATGAGCAGGAAAAGTAAAAGACCCCTCCCATTTGCCTGACGCCGTGACGGAACATCGGAATTTGTTGATAGTAGTCGCTGGTCGGGATGCCGGGTCGGAACATGGGGACTTGCTGCCGGTGTTCTGCGGATGAATGTCCCCCCGGCAGATAATGTCCCCCCTGTACTGCGCAGGCGTAGCGCTTGCGCAGTACGAACCAAAAGCGGGCAGACGGAAATAGCCGAAGATAAATCGCTCAGAGTCAGCTGAACACGGCGCCTGCGCAATGACGACGATATTGTGAGAGACGCTGCTGCGCGCTCCCGATGCTCGTGCTACTCTGCAAGGGGGCGGGTGCATTACTGTTATATCGTCTAAGGGGCGGATAGCTACTGATGAGGCTGAGTTGTCAATTGATGGGCAGAGCTGATAACTTGGGGGTGGTATTAGCAATATACTCGTGCAAAGCTGCTCAACAACATTGTAAAAGCTGCCCTTCATTTGTTTAAACACACCCCACTAAGACGTATAGTATATTGCTAAAAGCACGGCCAAGTTATCGGCTCTGCAGATCAATAGAAAACTGGGCCTCTTCTGTAGCTCTCCGCCCCTTAGATGATATAACAGTAATGCACCCGCCCCCTTGCAGAGTGGCACGAGCATCAGGAGCATGCGGCAGCTTCTGTCACAAGATGGTCGTCATTGCGCAGGCACCGTGTTCAGCTGACTCTGAGCTATTTATGTTTGGCTATTTTTGTCGGCCCCGTTGTGGTTCGTACTGCGCAAGCACTGCGCCTGCGTAGTACAGGGGGGACATTATCCGCCGGGGGATGACATGATTTTTTCACTCCCTGTTGCCGCGGCGCCGCCCCTGCACCCACTGCCGCTCCAAGGCCTGGCCTCGGTGGCCATGTCAGGAATCAGGCCCTGGCCATTTCCAAGCATTATGTCAGGCTTTCTTATAGTGTCTTTCAACCACCAAAAGAGCATCAAATTACCCAAAGAGTTTGCTGTTATATGATCATACCTAAATACATTAAGTTATTTAGACCCCTTTCACACTGATGTGCTTTTCAGGGGTTTTTGTGCTAAAAATAGCGCCTGAAAAGCATCTGAAATCTGCTTACCATTAATTTCAATAGAAGCTTTCACACTGGGGTGGTGCGCTGGCGGTGCAAAAAGTCCTGCAAGCAGCATCTTTGGGGCATGTTTGGAGCACTTTAAAAAGTGCCTCAAAAACGCCCCTGTCCATTGTAATGAATGGAAAGTGCTTCCAAAGTGCCGCAAAAGCGATGCAAAATTGCTCTTTTTTCTTCTCTTTTTAAGGTGCACCGTTAACGCTGCAAAAATGTCGCTAAAGCACCGCAAAAGAACTGAAAAAACGCCCAACATTTTATGGGCAGTTTTTGAGCGCCTCATGCCTCGTATACACGGCTGGGATTTCCGACGGTAAAAAGTCCCCCGGGAATCCCGACGGGAAAAAAGAGAGCTGGTTCTCTTTTTTTTGCCGGCGGATTTTGGCAGTTTTCCCATCTGAAAAACTGCGAGGGAGCATACACACGGCCGGGACTCCCGGCCAAAAGCTCTCATTGCAGTTTTTCCGTCGGAAAACCCGGTTGTGTGTACGAGACATTAGTGTGAAAGTGGTCTAAGACCTAGCAATATTTTTTGGGAAGATAACCTGAATAGTCTTAAGCAGTGTTGCGGGAACACTTTTTGTACATCCTTTTCCATCTACTATAAGTGTTGCAGCACATATTTTTTAATGAGAGATCATAGATTTACTTTAACTACTAATGCTGCTAACAATAAAAAAAAAGGCATTGTGGTAAAATTAAAGTTTATCCTAATGTGAGCACTTGGTAATCCACTGCAATAAATTTTTTAAAACAAACAAAATCAGTAAAAGAAACAGATTAATTGAACATCATGAATATTTGGTATGTCATTAATTTTTGCCTCTGCTTTCTGTGAGAAATCTTTAGTACTTTTTGTTTACAGTATGTGAGAAACACCAATGGGTCTGCAAGGGTATCCTCAGAAGCAGAAGCAAGAAGATTCCAAGATAATCAGAGACATTAATTACCAAAAAAACTGTCTGAACTGTTACATTACAACAATGCCTGGATTAGAAACTGAAGTTTCAATCAGGTAGGCTATGCCCCCTGTATGTATCTCAAAGTTTAAAGTTGAACTCCAAACTGATATAAAAGACACATGGATACAGCTCTGAAATGATTAATGCATGTTTTTTTTCTTAAAAACAGTGTAAGTATCAGAATTTGCAATCCCCTGTACAGCAGAGCACAGACTGGGAGGGTGGAGGAGCATGAAGAACCAAATTATTTATGCTGTAGTACAAGAAGCCTGCTTAAAAGAGAAAAGAGCAGAGTGACAGAGAGATGAGCTGATCAGTCTTCTGCTTCTCCTTCACTGTTAAATCACAGGCTGGGGAGAAGACGTCAAAGAAAAATCTGGATGTCTTCCCTGCCATACAAGGCTTTGCAATCTCAGGACTGGGTGGAAAAAAATACAAACCCTTTAGCAGCTAAAACAGATTTCATATATAGGCGGTCCCCTACTTACAAACATCCGACTTGCAAACGGAAGGAGACAACAGGAAGTGAGAGGAAATCTACCCATAGGAGGGGAAATTCTCTCCTGTAAGAGTTAATATGGGAAAATGTGTCTCCACTGATGCTTTATCACCAGTCTGTGTTTCCCTAACAACCCAAAATTTCCAAATCCAATTGTCATTGGGACGGAAAGTGAGGTGAAATGTTCTGAACAGGTGAACAGACAGCAAAACAAATGTTACAGGGTTATTAAACCTTCCCTATGTTTTCCAAAAAGCTTAAAAATCAAAAGTAGCTGCAGCTACAGTTAAAAAATTTACCTGTTCCGACTTACAAACAGATTCAACTTAAGAACAAACCTACAGTCCCTGTCTTGTTTGTAACCCGGGGACCGCCTGTATATTGTACATTTATTCCGTGTATTTAGTTAGCAGTTTGCCTGGAGTTCAGCTTTATTTTTCAAATGTAATGTTGCCTACATTTAAATGCAACATTTTTTTACCCTTCATAAAATGATCATAGTACAGATATAGGAAAGTCAATTTCCCTAAAACAGGAAAAGGAAGTAATTATCTCATATCTACAATATAAACAACTCCACTGCCCACAGCTGCCTAGAAAAAAAGAGGTTCCCATATTTTGAAAGAAACTAACACAGGATTTCTCTTGTTTACCAATGTAGACTGTAAATCAAAGGACTATGTAAAATCTCTCTATAGTCACAGTGTTTCCCATAACATACCTGCCAGAAAAGCAGTTGTTAAGGCAATTCCTTTGTTGTGGTTACAAAGCTGACAAAGCTGCCACACTGTCATTGAAATTTTCTTCTGGGCTACAAGCATACCTGCTAATGTTGAAAATGCTAACAGATCACAATCTTGATTTTATATTATCTCCAACTCCTATTTATAGAGGAAAACAGAGTGTCATTCTAGTAGTGCATTCAACTTACCCATCAAGGACTCACCTTCCTTGTTCTCGTCCAGACGGGTAGCTGAGGCATCTGCACATAACCTTTTCTGGCTTGTTCTATAGATACTTTACACTCATCTTCCTCCGCTCAATATTTCTGCCATACTGGCTTCCACATATTTTCAGCTACTTTTGTTGAGTCCTCTGCAATCTTCCCTTTGGTATTCAGATACCTGTAGTAGCACCTCCTTTATCAGTTTAGGAGTCATTTCAATCTGCAGCAGGGTTGCCTGTCATGCTCACACATCTAAGGGCATCAATTGCAACCTGATTGGTCTAGCTTCCTCTTTAAAGTGGAGCTCCACCCTAAAGTGGAACTTCCGCTCATCAGAAACCCTCCCCCGCTCCGGTGTCATATTTGGCACCTTTCAGGGGGAGGGGGGTGCAGATACCTGTCTAAGACAGGTATTTGCACCCACTTCCGGGAGTCCTCTCTGCGGGTATTCTGTGGGTAGTACGTCACTTCCCGCAGAATACCCGTTGTGTTCTGGGAGACACTCGGCTCCCAAAACACAACAGGGACCAGGGAGAATGGCGCAGCGCGACTTGCGCATGCGCCGCAGGGAACCGGGCAGTGAAGCCGCAAGGCTTCACTTCCTGGTTCCCTCACCGAGGATGGCGGTGGGGGCAGCAGAGTGACGAGTGATTGCTCGTCTTCTGCTGCCGATGTTGCTGGACTCCAGGACAGGTAAGTGTCCTAATATTAAAAATCAGCAGCTGCAGTATTTGTAGCTGCTGGCTGTTAATATTTTTTTTTTTCAGGGGAGCTCCGCTTTACGGACTATTGTAGACTTTCTTAGCTGTGCACGCAACTCTTCTTCCCATTTGGATTGATGGATAAAAGCCCTGCTTATGGTTAAATAGCTAATATTATTCCTATCCTGACCTTGGGTTTTCTAACTACATATTTGTATTTTGCTGTGATTTCGATTATTGGTACTGGCAAAACCTTTTGAATTCTTTCCCAACTATGCATGTGTCTCCTTCTTTGACTGAATACTAACTTTTTGCTACTCATCTCACTTGCCCTTCATTTACAAGAATAATCTTGCTGCGGAATGGTCTTCTGGTTAAATCCAGATAATCCAGTTCTTAGGTTCTCTGGGAGTGTACGAATATTAGTGCACACATATACTGTAAGTATCTTAGAAGGATGGTCACTATAGGTGAAATGTGTCGTAATAGTGGTCATATGGTCTTGATAGAAACACAATCCTCACACTACCCTGTTGGACTGGAAGTACATTGGAAAGTGGAGCTATGTTCTAAGATGGTCTCATAATATTCTAAAAGAATAGAAGTCCTCATCAAAAGTAAAAAGGAGAAGGAGGAGAAATTCCCCATTCTTACCCCTGCAAATGCCATAACAATTTATTACTACGAATGTTGTTAATTGGGCCATGAGCTGTTATTTTTTTATGCTTAGATTAGTTGATACAGTATTTTATTGTGTGTAACACTTCTGAAGAAGTTACTGATATGAGAATAGGGGAAAAGGGGATAGGAGTTTCAAGGCCCCCCTTTTCCTCATGGGATAACGGCAGCATGGAGGTTTCAAGTGTCCCCGCAGGTCAGGGGGGGCTCCCGCTTTAAGGGAGCCTTGTAACTGCCTGTGAGGGGAGCCTTGAAAAAGGTAATGGAATGTTCCAGAACCTCTCGAGGACCCCCTATATAAGGGGGGTCCGGACTGGGTCCGTGGCCAGTCGCCAGCGGACGGTATAGCTGTAGGAGCTCAGGCAAAAGAGCTTCCATTTGAGCCCACAGCTTCCTACCTCCTAAAGCGGCATGAAGACGTTGCTTCGGCAGCTCCTCGAGCGGGCGGAGGCAGAAGGCGGAGAAGGCTGGCTCCGAAGATGCCTCTCCTTACCTCCGATGGAAGAAGCTCCGGAAGTCGGCGGCGAGGATCCCCGTACGGATGGGCCGGCGGCCGAGGAAGACGAGGTGGATGCCGGCGGCATAGCTGGGATGCCTCGGGAAGAAGAGGTCGTGACATCGGAGTCTTCGGTTCCAGGTCGGATCGCCGGAACTTCGCGGGGAGGAGCCATTGAGGTCACGGGGCGGATCCAGAGGAAGAGGGGCCAGAAGAGGCCATACAGTCCTCCGGATCCCTTGGAACAAAGCAGGGGGAGTGAAGAAGCGGCAGCATCCTCTCGCAAGAGGAGAACGGGCGACGTCATCTCTCAAAGGGCGGAGCTTCCTTCAACCAAGACACGCCCGGCGGCACGGATTGGTCGCCCTTCGTCACGTCCGCCTGCGACATCAGGGCGGCGTTTTAAACCTGCTAGTACAGCTGCGATTCCTATCCCAGGCTCGGTCACAGCTGGGATGTCTTCAGAGGCAGTTAAAAAAACTGCTGTAATGGATCAAGGTTCTATAGCTACTGAGCGAGCTGCTGGTGGTATTGGTGAGTGTGAACAAAAAAATGTTTTAGCTTCCTTATCCTCTACACTCATGCAGATAGCTTCTAGTTTGTCTACTATTATACCTCAGAATTCAGTTTTAGAGGATTCTAATCCGGTGGCTTCTGTATGGGCAGCTAATATAGGTAAGGTGGTGTCAGAACAGGTTGACTCTCATTTGGGGTTACATCATTCTTCTCAGGTGCCCCCTCAAGGTAATTCTATATCACATAAAGTACCGGAAAGTTTTGGAAAAGAAGCCATGCCATGCACATTATCCCCTTTGGGTTTTCATCTATCAAGCAATATGAAAGATAGAATATGGCGAGGTGATTTTATAGATATCTTGACCTTACTTCCTTCACAGAAAGAATATTATTCACGCATAGATAAGGATAAGACTGAAGATGATAAAAAGAAAACAATAGCTAGGACGTTTAATAATTGGCTCCAAGCATTTTCTATTTATGCTAGCGTTACATGTGAAAGATTTCCGGAACGGGGTCCGGGGCTTTTTCAGCATGTTGATGTTATATTAGAGGCCTATAGGTCTTTTGGGGGTTTATCGTGGTTTTTCTATGATGAATCTTTTAGACAAAAGATGGCAGTGCACCCCTCAATTCAATGGGGGAATAAAGACGTAGGTCTTTGGTTAAATCTATTTGTACCTCAGAGACTGGTGGCGCCTCGCTTAAACAACACATTGCCTTCTGCTTCTACGGGCTCTTATAAAAAAGGCATTTGTTTCTCATTTAATGACTTACAATGCAAATGGCCTAATTCTTGTAGATTCCGTCATGAGTGTGCGTTTTGTTCAGGTCCTCATCCAGTCACTAAGTGTTTTAAGAAATCTTCCGTGACGCCACAGCAACCGGTTAGAGATTCCTTTCTTAAAGGCTTCCACTCCAGTGATTCTGGAAAACATGGAACAGTGGCTACATCTGTACCCAGACCAGGTGACGGCTCAATTACTCATTGACGGTTTCAAGTTAGGTTTTAAATTACCCTCATTTACTGGTTTTGGTTGTACTTTCGAAAAAAAATTGAAGTCGGCGGATGAATTGGCTTCAATTGTTCGGGAAAAAATAGATAAGGAACTTAAGGAAGGTAGAATTTCTGGCCCTTTTGACGTCCCTCCTTTTGAGAACTTCCGTTTGTCCCCTTTGGGGATTGTTCCAAAGAAAGAGTTTGGAAGTTATAGGTTGATTCATCATTTGTCTTACCCTTCTGATCATTCCCTTAATGATCAGATTGGGGAAGATTTGTGTTCAGTCTCCTATACGTCTTTTGAAGACGCTATTGGTAAATTACGAAAGCTTGGTCAAAGGCTGATATAAAATCAGCGTTTAGGCTCCTTCCCATTCATTCGGATAGTTTTAATTCATTAGGATTTCAGTTCGAAGGTAAGTATTTTTTCGACAGATGTTTGCCAATGGGTTGCTCTCTCTCTTGCTTTTATTTTGAGAGCTTCTTATCGTTTCTTGAATGAGTAGTGACTAGAATAGCAGGCACGAATAATATTTTGCATTATTTGGATGATTTTTTGTTTTTGGGTCCAGCTGGGTCAGATCAGTGTTCCTCATTGTTAAATTCCTTTTTTGCAATATGTAGTCATTTTGGCATCCCTCTAGCGCATGAGAAGACGGTTTTTCCTACCAGATGCCTGGAATTTTTAGGTATCACTATTGATACTAAGGCTATGGAATTTCGGCTTCCCACAGAAAAGATTGAAAAAATATGTCTTCAGGCTAAAAAAGTTTACTTAAAAACTATGCAGAATCTATTGGGCCTCCTTGCATTTGCTAGTAGAGTACTTCCTATGGGGCGTAACTTTTCAAGAAGGCTTCATTTGGCCATTTCGGGTGTTAAAAATCCTTACTCCCATATTAGGGTGTCACTTGACATTAAAGCGGACTTATTAGTCTGGCAAAATTTTTTATTAGAATTTAATAGGAGATCTGTGTGGCAGGAAGATTTTATTTTAGATCAAGATTTTCAGTTATTTACAGATTCTGCAGGATCTTTGGGTTTCGCTGCCATTTGGCGGACCCATTGGTGTGCAGAACCATGGCCATTGGATTGGAAGTTGAAAGGTTTTCTAAAAAACATTGTTTTATTGGAATTATTTCCAATTATTGTGGCCATTGAAATCTGGGGAGAACGGTTCAGGAATAAGAGGCTGTTATGTAGTACAGATAATAAGGGTGTTTTATATGCCATTAACTGCCTCTCGTCGAAATCTAAACCAGTTATAACCTTGCTGAGATATTTAGTCTATAAATGCTTGACTTTGAACCTATGGGTTAAAGCCAAATATGTTCCGGGTAAAATAAATGTGGTAGCTGATGCTCTTTCAAGATTTCAAATGAATCGTTTTTTCCAGCTGTTTCCAGAAGCGGACAGGAGTGGATCTGCATGCCCCCAGCAGCTTTGGAACATACTTTAGTATCGGACAACATAATCAATTCCTTGGCACCCTCAACATGGTGTGGGTACAAAAATGCTTGGTGGCTATGGCTGTCTTTTCTTAATTCTTTACAACACAACTTGTGGGATGTTTCTGAGCAGTTAGTGTTATCATTTTTGAACAGTTTGATGGTAAAGAATTACTCTTGGTCTCACATAAATAAAACCCTGTGACAGCAGGAAGGTAAAGTCACCTGGTTGCATCCAGGGGGGTAGATATATTTCTCCCAGATTCAGGCTTTATGCTGACTTATACAACTAGGGAGGGAGTTGATGAAGCCCAGCTGAGGCTAGTGGGCTCATGGGTGACTCATACCTCTAGGGAGAGGGCTGGGCGTCGTGCAGGCAGGGAGTTGATGAGACCAGCTGAAGCCTGTCAGTTCGTTTAAGGCCTCTATAAAAACTCCCAGCTTCATTAGATGTTAGCTCATGCCTGGACCCAGACCTGTGTGGACTGTCTAGGGAGAGTGAACCCCTGTGCGGTGAGGCAAAGCCTGTGTGGCTATTTGTTTGGACTTTTACTAAACCAGGGACTTAGGGACTAGGACAGCACCAGGCTGATCCCAGTTGTTAGTTTAGGAAACCTGCATGTTTAGTCAGAGGTCAAACTGACCAGGATTTATTTTGTTTATGTTTCTTTTTGGCTTTGCTGTGTTTTTGTCACTGTACATAGAGAAATAAACCGCACCTTTTGATTTTGAAAACCACAACCTCCGTCTGCTGGCCCTGTTTTTGTGTGGGGAGCCCAACCAGGGGGTCACACACACCCGCTACCGAGTTAACCCCCTCACAGTTGGTGGAGAACCAGTGGCAGTTTTTTTTAAGCCAGCATGGAGGAGATACTGAAACAGCTGGCTCTAGCAAATGCCAATCAACAGCAGACAAATGCAGGTTTGCAAAGGAGCCTTGCAGCCCAGCAGCAAGCTCATCAACAAGCCCAGCAGCAATCTGAGGCCCGCTTCATAGACCTGTTACAGAAGCAAGAGCAGAGACTACAACAAATGGAAGCAGTAATGCAGCAACGTCCGCAGACCAGTGAGGAAAGCCGTCCCACTAATACCGCGTCCTTTGGGGTGAGTCGTTTATTGACAAAAATGACTGGAGAGGATGATCCAGAGGTATTTTTGACCACATTTGAAAGGACTGCTGAAAGAGAAAAGTGGCCTGAGGAGCAGTGGGCTGGACTGGTGGCTCCTCTGTTAACTGGTGAATCGCAGAAGGCTTACTATGACCTAGAGCCTGACCAAGCAAAAGACTATGTGATGCTAAAAGCTGAAATATTGGCAAGGCTGGGTGTCACCCTGGCTGTCCGGGCTCAGCGTGTGCATAACTGGACTTTCCAGCTTGGAAAACCCCCCAGGTCTCAAATGTATGATCTCATTCACCTGAGCAGGAAGTGGCTACAGCCAGAGACTTTGTCCGCACCAGAGATTGTGGAACGTGTTGTAATGGATCGGTTTTTGAGAGCTCTTCCTACTGCCATCCAAAAGTGGGTAAGCCATGGAGACCCAGAGATGGCCGGTGGTCTTGTGGATCGTGTAGAGAAATACTTGGCTACAGAGAACCTGACGGCCTCTTCCAGAGACTCTCGGACTTTCCACCCTAAGACCAGACCATCCCCAGGGGCGGATAAGAGGATTCCAAGGGGTGAGGGTGGAGAGAGTGAGAGGGTGGGAGCTCTACCCAAAGTTTGGCGAGAACAGCCTGGGAAGTCAGGGGCTCAAGAGGCAGCCAAATGGATTGTTTGCTACCGCTGCCGGCAAGCGGGACATATTGCAGCAAATTGCCCGGTTGTGGAGGAACCCATGCAATGTGACTTTCTGATGGACAGACGTCAGTCGCTGTGTGCGACAGTCGCATGCACTGCCATTCGGGGAACTGAGAAACATTTATGCAAAATGTGTATTAATGGTAGAAATGTTGTGGTATTACTGGATTCAGGTAGCCTTGTGACCCTGATAAAGGCTGAATTAGTTAAAACAGAGGTCTCTGGGAATAGCAAGGTAGCTGTTATTTGTGTGCATGGGGACACCCGAGAGTATCCAGTGACTACAGTGTGTTTCGAGACCCCCAAAGGTACCCTCTCTCATCCAGTGGGGTTAGTATCTCAATTACCGCATGATGCCATTGTGGGAAGGGATTTTCCGAAGTTCTGGGAACTGTTGGATGATCCTGAGCCCCCCACTGGTGCCCCTATGTACCAGGAATGTGATAGCCAGAACTCCTCTGAGAGTGGTGAGGACTCTCCAGAATTTCCCTTGTCAGTATTGGCAGGGGAGACTCAAGAAACTGGAGAGGAGCCCACCTCCTCAGACGAAAACCTACCGTCTGTGGAGTTTTCTGATCTGGAGGTTCACAGGGAAAATTTTGCCACAGAACAGTTAAAAGACCCCGCCCTAATAAAGGCACGGGAAAACGTAGTGGAAATAGATGGCGAGTTAGTGAACCCAGATAATACCTGCACTTACCCATACTTCAGCGTAGAGAAGGACCTACTGTATCGGGTGGCAAAAAGGGCAGAAGAAACCGTTGAGCAGCTTGTGGTGCCCAAACCTTACAGGAAGTTGGTGTTGGAGTTGGCCCATGGGCACATTCTTGGAGGTCATCTGGGGACAGAGAAAACCCGAGAGAGGGTATTACAGAGATTCTATTGGCCTGGGGTGATGAAGGACATAGAAAATTATTGTTCCTCCTGCCCTGTGTGTCAGAGGTCGGCCCCGATGCCACATTTCCGTAGCCCGCTGGTCCCTCTACCCATCATTGAGGTCCCGTTTGAGAGAATCGCAATGGATTTGGTAGGTCCTATAATCAAGTCCGCTAGGGGGCACCAGTACATATTAGTTATAATGGACTATGCCACCCGTTATCCAGAAGCGATCCCTCTCCGAAATACCTCGGCCAAAACCATAGCCAAAGAGCTATCTCTTGTTTTTAGCCGGGTGGGTATTTGTAAAGAACTGCTTACGGACCAAGGTACACCCTTTATGTCCCGGGTTATGAAAGAGCTGTGTAAATTGTTCAAAGTGACGCAATTGCGTACATCTGTGTATCACCCCCAAACCGATGGGCTGGTTGAAAGATTCAACAAAACCCTAAAACAAATGTTGAAGAAAGTGGTGGATAGAGATGGAAAGGATTGGGACTGTCTACTTCCTTATTTGATGTTTGCTATTAGGGAGGTGCCCCAATCCTCTAAGGGATTCTCCCCCTTTGAGTTACTGTATGGGAGACACCCAAGAGGGCTGTTGGATATTGCCAAGGAAACTTGGGAAAGTGAGAGTTCTCCCCACAGGAGTGTGATTGAGCATGTCGCCCTGATGCAAGATCGAATTGCACAGGTAATGCCCATCGTGAAGGAACATTTGGCCCAAGCGCAGTTGGCACAGCAGAGAGTGTACAACCGTGGAGCAAAGACCCGTACCTTTTCCCCGGGGGATAGGATATTGGTACTTGTCCCTACGGTTGAAAGTAAATTCCTTGCCAAATGGCAAGGCCCCTACGAGATAATGGAAAAAGTGAGCGAAGTGAATTACAAGGTCAGACAACCAGGAAGGCGAAAGCCCGAACAGATATATCACGTTAATCTGTTGAAAGCCTGGAGGGATAGAGAGTCCCTAGTCGCAGAAACTTGGTCACCAGCTCAAACTGGTTGCGTGATTCCGGAGGTTGGAATAGCAGCCACCTTGTCACAACCCCAACAACAGGAGGTTAAGGAGTTTGTGCTTCGCAACAAGGAGGTGTTCTCTGAGCTGCCGGGACAAACATCTGGGGTAGAGCATGATATTATTACCCCGCCCGGTGAAAGGGTGAAGTTAAAACCCTATCGGATCCCAGAGGCCCGACGGGAGGCAATACGGGAGGAAGTACAGAAAATGCTGAACTTAGGGGTGATAGAGGAGTCCCAAAGTGATTGGTCTAGTCCCATTGTGTTGGTGCCTAAACCGGATGGGAGCTGGCGATTTTGTAACGATTTTCGTCAGTTGAACAAAGTTACAAAATTTGACACCTACCCCATGCCACGTATAGATGAGTTGATCGACCGGCTGGGAACAGCCCGATACATGACGACTCTTGACCTCACAAAAGGGTATTGGCAAATTCCCCTGGCCAAGTCGGCCAAAGAGAAAACCGCATTTGTAACCCCAGACGGGGCGTTCCAATATAAGAGAATGCCGTTCGGGTTACAGAATGCGCCGGCCACATTCCAGCGGAAAATGGACCAGATACTGAGGCCCCATCGGAAGTATGCTGCGGCTTACCTGGATGACGTAATTGTCCATAGCACAGATTGGGCCTCACATCTGCCAAAAGTGCAAGCAGTCCTAGACTCTATCCGGGAAGCCGGGTTTACGGCTAACCCCAAGAAGTGTACCATTGGGCAGGAGGAGGCCAAATATCTTGGGTACACCATTGGCAGGGGAGTGATAAAACCCCAACTCAACAAAGTCGAGGCCATCCAGAGTTGGCCACGTCCCAACAGCAAGAAGCAGGTACGGGCCTTTCTGGGAATCGCGGGTTATTATCGGCGCTTCATTCCCCACTTTGCTTCTAAGGCTGTGCCCCTAACCAACCTGACGAAAGGGAAAGGGTCGGTCATGATTAAATGGACCCCCGAGGCTGAGGCAGCATTCCAATTCTTGAAACAAGCCTTATGTAGCCAGCCAGTGTTGTACTCACCCGACTTCTCTAAAGACTTTGTCGTACAAAGTGATGCGTCAGATGTGGGGTTAGGAGCAGTATTGTCCCAGGTCTGGAACGGGGAAGAGCACCCAGTCATTTACCTCAGCAGGAAGTTGAAGTCCCATGAGGTAAATTACGCCACGGTTGAAAAGGAGTGTTTAGCGGTGAAGTGGGCTCTAGATTCCCTTCGGTACTATCTGCTAGGTAGGCACTTTGACATGGTTACGGATCACGCTCCGTTAAAGTGGATGGCTCAAAACAAGGAGACAAATAGAAGAGTGAATAGGTGGTTCCTGGCCCTACAGGAATTCAACTTCACAGTAAAGCATCGCCCTGGCGTTCAAATGGGGAATGTGGATGCTTTGTCTCGAGTACATGAATGCCTGATTGCTGGTGTTCCAACCCCAAGGTTAAAACAAGAGGGGGGGGTATGTGACAGCAGGAAGGTAAAGTCACCTGGTTGCATCCAGGGGGGTAGATATATTTCTCCAAGATTCAGGCTTTATGCTGACTTATACAACTAGGGAGGGAGTTGATGAAGCCCAGCTGAGGCTAGTGGGCTCATGGATGACTCATACCTCTAGGGAGAGGGCTGGGCGTCGTGCAGGCAGGGAGTTGATGAGACCAGCTGAAGCCTGTCAGTTCGTTTAAGGCCTCTATAAAAACTCCCAGCTTCATTAGATGTTAGCTCATGCCTGGACCCAGACCTGTGTGGACTGTCTAGGGAGAGTGAACTCCTGTGCGGTGAGGCAAAGCCTGTGTGGCTATTTGTTTGGACTTTTACTAAACCAGGGACTTAGGGACTAGGACAGCACCAGGCTGATCCCAGTTGTTAGTTTAGGAAACCTGCATGTTTAGTCAGAGGTCAAACTGACCAGGATTTATTTTGTTTATGTTTCTTTTTGGCTTTGCTGTGTTTTTGTCACTGTACATAGAGAAATAAACCGCACCTTTTGATTTTGAAAACCACAACCTCCGTCTGCTGGCCCTGTTTTTGTGTGGGGAGCCCAACCAGGGGGTCACACACACCCGCTACCGAGTTAACCCCCTCACAACCCTATCGGGTGTATCTTTTTTTCTTAAAATGAATTCTTTACCATCTTGTTTCAAATTCTTCTCTGTTCGCCAAGCATTGAAGGGATATAGAAAATCTAATTATGCTATGGATAAAAGAAGTCCCATCACTCCAAAAATTTTGTTAGATTTGTGTAATGTTGCAGATAAGGTTTGTTTTTCTCCTTATGAGGCGAGCCTTTTCAGAGCCGCATTTTCGATCTGTTTCTTCGCTGCTCTTAGGGTATCTGAATTAGTACCTAGGAATGCTGGTAGTAAGACAGGAATTAAAATTCAAGATATAATTATTACCCACACATATATTCAGCTTTTTATTGGTACATCCAAAACTGATCAGCTGGGTAAGGGTTCTTGGATCACGCTGGCGGCGTGCTCCAATGAACTCATCTGTCCAGTCTTATTGTTAAAATATTATTTGAATAGTAGACCGGCTGAGGGAGAATTCTTGTTTCTGCATCAAAATGGTTTTCCATTAACTGTTTTTCAATTCCAGGCTGTTCTTCGTAAGTCTTTGTGTTGTCTTGATTTAGGTGATGCACATATATCATCTCATTCGTTTCGTATTGGAGCTGCCACAGAAGCAGCTAGGATGGGTTTGGATTCTAATAGTATTAAGCTATTGGGTAGGTGGAAATCAGATGCTTTCAAGTTGTATGTGAGACCTGACACTATTTTTTGAATCATTTTAGGTGGGCAGCGTATAATATGGATAATTGGACACTCCTTTATCTTTTGGGCACAGAGAAGAGCATCATCTAGGAGTTATACAGAATTTCTGGATCTGGATCCTAACCTGTTCTCTATATGTTGGCATGGTAAAAGAGGTATGGTTTGGGAGGAAATCTTGTCTGAGTTGGGTGCGATGGCATACAGTCATCCTCTCCCAGATATTTTGATAATTCATCTGGGAGGGAATGATATAGGTAAACAAAACACTTTAAATTTGATTTTTCAGATTAAACACTATATTCGTTTTATTAAGGCATTGTATCCCAGCTCGATTTTGGTTTTCTCTGAAATCATTCCCAGACTGAAATGGTTGGGATCTGCAGTTTTTCGCCCTTTTGAAAAAATAAGAAAAAGTATTAACAGAGTTATGGAAAAATTTATGGCCCTTGGTTATGGTTTATCCTTTCGTCATTTGGAATTAGAGGGGAGTGTTCCGGGCCTTTATCGGTCGGATGGTGTCCATCTGTCCGATATCGGTTTAGATATACTGAATAATGATCTCCAGACATGTATTGAGCGGGCCGCGGTGTGGGTGTAGCCAGAAAGGGCTTTTAGCCCTGTCTGTCTCTTTGGGGACAGTTTAATAAATACTGAGGTGGTTTTGTAATACAGCTTGAGCTGTAATAGCTGAGCTGAGTAAGTGGTCGTTATTTATATTGAGTTGGTTCAAAAATATCTATGATGAATTTTAATGAGTTATCATATAATTGTTATTAAAACCAATAATAAAGGCCGTGGCCATATATTTATTCCAAAGAAAAGTTTGAGTGATTTATTTATTATAAGGAACATGTCTGGTGATCATTTTTAGGTATTTGCGGCCTGTTGTCCCATAGGGGAAAAGGGGATAGGAGTTTCAAGGCCCCCCTTTTCCTCATGGGATAACGGCAGCATGGAGGTTTCAAGTGTCCCCGCAGGTCAGGGGGGGCTCGCGCTTTAAGGGAGCCTTGTAACTGCCTGTGAGGGGAGCCTTGAAAAGGTAATGGAATGTTCCAGAACCTCTCGAGGACCCCCTATATAAGGGGGGTCCGGACTGGGTCCGTGGCCAGTCGCCAGCGGACGGTATAGCTGTAGGAGCTCCCCAACCCCCCCTCCCTGTCGCGGCCTTTATATATGTGATGGGTCACCTTTCGTAAGAAAGGGGGACAGTTTAATAAATACTGAGGTGGTTTTGTAATACAGCTTGAGCTGTAATAGCTGAGCTGAGTAAGTGGTCGTTATTTATATTGAGTTGGTTCAAAAATCTCTATGATGAATTTTAATGAGTTATCGTATAATTGTTATTAAAACCAATAATAAAGGCCGTGGCCATATATTTATTCCAAAGAAAAGTTTGAGTGATTTATTTATTATAAGGAACATGTCTGGTGATCATTTTTAGGTATTTGCGGCCTGTTGTCCCATTACAGTAACCAGGGCATTTTTCTTTTTTTTAATGAAGGATATCATAACTTGTCCAATAATTCAGCGACAAGAAAAGTATTTCCCTTTGGAATTGGATTTTAAAGGCACTTAAACTCATGTAACAATCATGAAGTAGAGTAGAAAAATAATTTATTAATAACACATGATTAAAAATAGTAACATGGAATGTACATATCAAAAATCAACTGAGAATGCACCAACTGTAACATGATTGACAATACAGAAAAAAATATCATTCACCGACGCGTTTCAGAGTCTGTTTTATCTCCTTCTTCAGGGTGGGGAAGATATCAATTCTCTATAATGCAAATGCAGAAATCAGTAGTAATTCATATGAATACAAACTGTTCAAATATATTTGATTTTGCATCTACAACTTACAGTCACTTCAGTTGTGTATGAGCACACATTTCATGTAGATTAAAAGCAAAAAACACTGCTCAAAGAATTGCTGCCTCCTTCTCCACCAAGCGTCAGGCGTTTTATATTGTAGATTTAAGTAAAAACAAAAATGTTATACACGTATATAAATGGGGGCATCAAAGAGGCTCCCCTGAACATGGGAATACCAGATCTACTGAGGCCTAAAGATAGTATCCTGTAATTAAAACATAATGATAAATAGTGTATGTACTGACAAAGAAAAATATATCCTATCTATATATGAGTATTAAGTATGTCATTTTAATATGTTGAATTAAAGGAGTAGTAAAGTTATTTTTTTTTTTGCGTGTAAGCAATGTGTGTTGCTTACTGTTAAAGAATATAGCATTAATTATTATTAAAAAACATTATTTTTCATAAAATTCTTACCTTGAATATCCTCCTCCTGCCTTCCTTTCTTCTTGCTGTCCTATATTTCCGGGTTTGCGGTGCGCGTTCATAACGGCCTAATGGGAACTACATTTCCCATTAGGCTTAGCGCCATCGCGCATGCGCACTGCGTTTTTTTTTTTGAACACAGAACGAGAACGAGCAAAGTTCTCGTGTACACCCGCCGCCCCTATTAGATACACACCGCCCCTTTTTTACACACGCCGCCCCTCTTATACACCTATTTCCGCCTCCCCAGCCTACGCACAACTTTATTTACAGCACAATGGTAACTTTTTATAATGGTCAGATTATATCTGAACATTAATGTAAATGCATGTGAAATTATAAGATTAATTTGTATATCCAAAAAAGGGCATAGTTGATGAGATAAAAAATAGAATTAAAAATAGATACTAATAAAAAATAAAAAAATACTATAAATAATGCTGATTACTGGATTTAATTTAAGGGCATAAATGATGAATTATGGGTAACAATTCGCTAATAATAATGAAAGAAACATTAAATAAAAAAAAAAATTATTGTAAATAATGACGATGACTATTAATTGATAATAATTATTAATTTTTATAGTGTAAATTATATGCAGATAATTCAAATGCATAACATTTATGCGTCTCAATTTAAATCTATTGATATTGTGTTTAAAAATATTTATTAAATGTCAATAATAAAAATGTTGTGTATTTCTTAATATATATACACTTAAATAAAATTATAATTTAATATACGATTATTTACTCAAATAATGTTTTAATATATTTATGTTAATTTTTACTGTGTTGGTTAGTTCAAAAATCATTTTAGTTATTTTAAATCCATTATATATATATATATATATATATATATATATATATAAATAAGTTACTTTACTATAAATTATTAATAATTAAATACATTTACAGGAATCCCCGAATTTAGATGACGTAGAGTACTCTATTTTAGAAGAAGACATATCATTTACCTCAAGCTCTCAGGTTGGTTTTATATAACATTTTATTATACAATTAAAATGAATTGTTATAATATGTACATTAAAAATTATATATATATATTTTTTTAAAAGGACACCATTGAGAGTGTGCATATTAATGTTACAGATGATGATGACGATGAAATTTATGCATCATCTGTTCCCAGCGAAATCGATGAGGTAAACATCTCAATCATATATAGTTTTAATTTATTTCATTTTTTTAGTATGTTTTTTATGTGATTTAGCCATAACAGCTTTAATAAAACTATTTTTAAAATTTGAGGGGTTCACTACATAAAGATTGTTTATTTTAAAGGTGTGCTACATTCTAGGGATGAAGGTTGCACTATGTACAGGATTATGCATTCAGGGATACGCATATCTACAGAGTGCATGGATGTACTATTTAGAGATTGAAGGGGTTGGTGGTGTGTGCTAGTTTCAGATTGCAAGGTTGAGGGGTGCGCTATGTGCATAATACTGGTTTGAGGGGTACGCAAAGTGCAGAGTGCACGGTTAGGGACAACACTATTTGCAGAGTGCAGTGTTCATTGGTACAATACATACAGAGTGAAGGGTGCTATGGTTACCTATATACAAAGTGCAGGGTTAAGGGGTGCACTAGTTTTAGGGGATGAACAGTGCCATGGATGAGGTGGGTGCATAGTTCAGAGCATGAGTTTAGAGTGCAGGGGGAGAGGTGGGTGCATAGTTCAGAGGTTGAGTGCAGAGTGCAGTGGGTGAGGTGAGTGCAAAGTGCAGAGTGTGAGGTTGGTGCAGAGTGCATGTATGCACTGCTCTCCTCAACTCCAGATTAAAGTACATAGCTCCACACTTCACACTCCCCAAAAGTACAAGGCAAAACTCTTCTACCTCTGTCCCAAATGCTACTCTAAGCATTGTTTTCAGTGCTCCAATGTCATTGCAATATGACATTTTGCAGAACTTTCAAATTGTGCAGATTATCTGTCCCCTTCCTCCTCTGCTCTCATAGAGCATGTGTACACCAGAAAGATCACAGTGGCCACCAGGAGAGGAGCGTTGTCACTTCGTCATTTCGAAATACAGAAGCAGCGCTTCTGCATGTCCAACTGACATTAGCGAGTATACAGCATGCGACCATTATCAGCGGTGGACGAACTTCGGCGGGCAGCGAGGGGCTCAAGAGGCCCGCAGGGCAGGGTCACCCATCAATGACATGGCCCTGTGCATCTGCCCCTTTTGCCACACGTTAAAGACGGCACTGATCTCAACTTTGAAGCGTGTATTGCATAGAGTTGCCACGATCCACGTCTTCTGTGCTCCCTTTGCCATCTGACTACACTCCTCAAACCTTTTGATAAATCTCTCTCGTCAGGGGCGTACCTATAGCATTTGGCATCCGGGGCAGATCCTATATCTGGCACCCCCCACACATTAAAATGTAAAAACACCCCACTGTGCACCCGGCATACCTCTGCATCCTTCAATATCTCTTTGTCACTACAGTGTAACCCCTCTCCACAACTACATCACTGGACCCCTTTACATTACACAGCACCCTGCATCACTGGCCCCCTTTACATTACACAGCACCTTGCATCTCTGTACCACTTTACATTACACAGCACCCTGCATCTCTGTAACCCTTTACATTACACAGCACCCCGCATCTCTGGGCTCCTTTACATTACACAGCACCCTGCATCTCTGGGCTCCCTGCATCTCTGGGCTCCTTTACATTACACATCACCCTGCACCTCGGGACCCCTTTACAATACACAGCACCCTGCATCTCTGGACCCCCTGCATGTTACACAGACCCCCTGCTTGAGGCAGCTCCTCATTTATTAATACATTTTTTCCAATAATAAAATTTAAGTGAGATTATTTTTTTTGGGTTAGTAAATTCATGTTAGTTTTTGTTCCTTTTCATTTAGGATCTTACTAATCTTCGAGAAAGATTACGTCACAAATATCAAAAGCCTGGCACTGAGGAGCCACCAGCATTTCCTATAAATCCCCGAAAAAGGAAAAGAACAATTGAAATTTTAGAAGAGGAAGATCAATCAGAGATTCTAATCGGTCATAACAGGTGGTGTTTATGTGGAGAATGTAGGCCTATGCCAACAACAGAAGAATCAAAATGCTGCAAGTCATTAATTGATGTTCAGCCTTTCTTGACGCATGGACTTACATGTGTAAAAAACAACGAAGAATTTAGGGAAAGATGTCTGACGAAAAGAATTCTTCTTTACCAAATTCAGATAAAATCTGCAAATGTTCACAAAGAGTATATTCGTGATGCTAATAGGTAATTTTTTTTTTTTTTTTTAATTTAGAAAACACCTTTCACACTATTGGCATATTGGAAGCGCTATAGCGTTAAAAATAGTGCCTTCAATACTACCTCAAACAGCTGATCCATTGTCTCCAGTGTGAAGAAGGCCCGAGGGCTTTCACACTGGAGAGTTGCGCTAACAGGATGGTAAACACAGTACTGATAGCACCATTTTTGGAGCCTTGAAGGAGCGGTGTGTTTACCACTCCTCCACCGCTCCTGCCCATAGAATTCTATGGGACAGTGCGACTATACCGCTGAAAATGAACTGCTGCAGAAGCGCATTACGGTTTTATTAACCACTTCGCACCCGGGCCAATTCTGACACTTCGCTCCTACATGTAAAAAGCCTCATTTTTTAGCTATAAAATTACATATAACCCCCAACAAATATAAGTTTCTTTTAGCAAATACCCTAGAGAATACAATGGCGGTCATTGCAACTTTTTTTGGGAAAAAAAACAGTTTCGTGACTTAAAAAATATTAAAACATTAAAGTTTGCCCAATTTTTTCGCATAATGTGAAAGATGAAGTTACGCCGACTAAATAGATACTTAACATGTCACCCTCCAAAATTGCACACGCTCGTGGAATGGCGCCAAACTTAGGTACTTAAGCATCCTCGTGGGCGACGCTTTAAATTTTTTTACTGGTCACATGATTTGAAATACAGAGGTGGTCTAGGGCTAGAATTATTGCTCTCGCTCTAACGTTCACTGAGATACCTCACATGTGTGTTCTGAACACAGTTTTCATATGTGTGCGGGACTTACGTATGCGTTCGCTTCTGCATATGAGTTACCGGGGACAGGGGCGCTTTAAATTATTTTATTTTTTTATTAACTGTTAATTTAACTTTAACCTTTTAAATTTGACACTTTAAAAAACAAAAAAAAAAAGATCACTTTTATTACTATTACAAGGAATGTAAACATCCCTTGTAATAGGAATAAGCATGACAGGTCCTCTTTACAGTGAGATATGGGGTCAATAAGACCCCACATCTCACCTGTAGGCTGAGAATCCTGAAATAAAATAAAAAAACAAACGATCACCGCTTCCTAGCTGAAGCGGCGCCGTTTTTTTGAATGCAGAGGCTGGGCGTGACGTCATAACATCGCGCCCAGCCTCCGAACGATTGTAGAGACTACGGCGACCATCTGATACGCCGGAAATCTCTATGGTAAGAAGCCGGGGCCGGCGTATCATGTCACTGACTCACCGCTCGCTCCGGTTGAGTCGGTAGAAGCACCGGAGGGAGGGGGTGGAACGTCCCCTCTCACCGCCACTAAGAACGATCAAGCGGTGGAACAGCTGCTATGATCATTCTTACGGTACACCTAATCTCCGGCTCTAAAAAACAATATTGGAATGATGCCTGTAGCTGCACCCATCATTCAGATATCCCGGCTCAAACTCAAGGACGTCCATGGACGTCCTTGGGTCTGAAGTGGTTAAACACTTTCTTGTACGCTAGCGGTGGCTTTAGCCACCCCGCTAGCGACCAAAATGCACCTCATATCCGCCAATAATGTAGCCGTCACAAATAGCGTAGTTTTACCAAGTACACTATGGGTGGCTCAATGTGAGTGATACAGTGAGTGGCAATAGCCGCTGGCTGGATCAATGGAGCGCCCCCGCAATCACTCACCACCATGTGATCTCGCTCGAAAATTGTATGGTCAGTGATTGCGTTGAGGAGTCGAGACAGCCACCGAGGCACCCCAGAAGGCCAGGTTCAGGGCCACTTAGTGCAAAACGAGCTGAACAGTTGGGGTTAAGTATAACAATTTTTTGTTTTTAAAAATAAATAATTTTCATTAGTGATCCTTTAATCTTTTTTGGTTAATTTTTAAAATTACAAAGCAAATAATAAAATATATAATTTGAACCAGTTCACGCTTGCTCTTGCTGTATGTAGAAATACGTCAGGGTATTGGTTATGTTATGCTGACTGGACGTCTATTGACGTTCATCATGAGAACATAATGGGAACGCAGCGCGGCAAAAGCAAGTGCGTATTGTCAGTGGGACAATCCGCTTCTCAATTTGTGATAAGAAGCCTCTGTCCTAGCTTCATTTTCACGTGATCAGCTGTGACAAAGCACAGTTGATCATCTCGTGGACCATGAGCAGGGATGGTGCTACCACTAGGTGAACTAGGCAGCTGCCTAGGGCGCACTGCTGCCTAGGGCTCCCGGCCACTGGTGATTATACTCCCTTTAAATTTAACAAATATTGATTTACCTCACAAGAATCTTCTATCATAATAGAAAATATTAAAATATATATTTTTTGATATGAAAAATTTAAATTATTTTTATTTTAAAAGATGCCTGAGAAGAGGAGCCTACAGATCCTTCACCAACATGGTGCACGGTTTTCTGGGGAAGAATAGGAGAATTCCGATACCCTCATGTGTTGTCTGGGCCATTAGAAATATGTATCCTGATGCCGATAATGAATACACTGGATTCAAATGGTCGTCAGACTATAATGCTTCAGATATGGCATTGGAATAATTTTTTGTTTCATAAATGTGATTTGCTTGTACATTCTTTCTTTGGTTTACAAACAGTTACAATTATTTAAATGTTAATTTGTTTTGAATAATATATTTTTTTTTAAAGACTGTTTTTGTTAATATTTAAAAAAAAAATTATCTTTATTTTTACAATAAATATATTTAATTTCTAAAAAATTATACTGTTTATTTTTTCCTATAGAGATTTAAATTTTTTTAAAATAAAAGGTCCGATTCACTGTGCCCCTCTATTTCCACCCAGGGACCACCCAAAAAAGCTTATGTCTTACCTCTTCAGGTCTTCCCCCCATTACATAATCTACACAGGTAAGCCACTCTACCGTAGTGTTATTTTACGTGCTTAGATGTCTGTTTATGAAGCAGTGAAATCTATTCACTGCTTCATTCGCCGGCATTCACAGTGGAGATCTTTCTCCTCTAGGTGTCAGTTTAAGAAGCAGAGTTGATCGATCTACCAACGCTTCCAACACTGGAGAACGGCCCCTGATACTGGAATCCCGTGAGACTTTACTGTTATCACAAATTCACAGAAACACTGAGATGTAAATTTATTAAGTAGTGATAAATAAGCACCGGTCAGTACACTGACAGACGGTGTGGTTATGTTAATAAAATAACAAGTCCCCCTGCATAATATATACATGTATACACACTAGGGCTTGGCGATTTTCCACCCCAAAAATATATATATTTTTTTAGAAAAAACAAAATTGACGATTATATTAGATATTTTTTTTTTTATTATATTAATTAAAGTGCATCAACAAACAAAATTGCAAAGGCAAACCCTTTCTCTAAATGCAAAGTCAGTGTGCAACAAAGATTGTTAAACATACAAATTATTAATACTGTATTTGGATTTAGCTAATAAAACAACAAAAATCATGAGGTTACTCTTACTTGAATTGAAGTGTGCCTGTGCCTCACTGTGCCCGTGCCTCACTGTGCCCATTCTTCATTGTGCCCGTGTCTCACTGTGTCCATGCTTCACTGTGCCCAATCCCTCATTGTGCCCATGCTTCAATCACTGTGCCCGTATTACATGCAGATTTTCATGGGATACGGATTTTACTGCTAGACCGGCGGCCATTCCAGTATTCAAAAGCCGCGCCTCCTCCTCGTCTGTGATAGGCGGAACACTTAATTTCCCAGTATTCATTGTTCTGCTTAACACGGAAATCTGCTCATCCTCATAACACAGACGAGAATGAGAGGATGTCCGTGATAGGCTGAACACTGCCTGCTGTGAAATTGAGTGTTACGCCTATCAAAGACGACGAGGACTCGGGAGGTGCGGCTTTTGAACACTAAAATGAACGCCGTCTGTCTGTATGACACGCTGATCAAGTAGGCACACGTCATTTTGCGGTTAGTTAGTGTTACATTACATCTACTCGCGGCGGCTGTGGCGAGTAGATGTAATTGGGGTAACGCCACCCAGTGCCATTACGGATACGCCCCCTGCTACGGAAACTCTCTGAAGGAAAAAAAAAATTTATATAAAATTTTTTTTTTTTTTTTTTTAAATAATTGAAAAAAAAGTATTTTTTTCAAATCAGAATCGATTTGAACTCAAAACTGAATTCAAGATTAAAATATTTTTTTTATCAGCCCTAATACACACACACACACATACATTGTATATACATGTATATACACATACACACACTTATATATATATATATATATATATATATATATATATATATAAAAGTATATATATATACACACACACACATTTTATATATATATATATATATATATATATATATATATATATATTGTATATATGTATACACATTAATATTACAGGGGGTCATGGTTACAGTGTTGGGGGGTCTGAACGAGGTATAAACAATTTCAAAATCTTCCTCCTTCCTCCTCAGATCCCCCGGGATTCCCTCTTCGCTGCCAGATTCTCCACCTCTGAGATAGTGATTCGGGGAGTGTGAATTCTGACACAGATCACCAGTGAAGTGCTGAGATCGCAGCTTGGTAAACTGGCCGTTTCTGTGTCATTCAATGAGACTTCTCACTGTGCAGAGATCATCGGCGGGAGAACATGTTCAAACACTTGTCCCCGATTATCTCTGTGTCATAAACAGTTTATGGACTGTGATCAGTGGCGATCCTTGGGATCACCGCTGATCACAGCTTCATCAACGTACACCTTAATCCATAATCAATTCTTTTTTTGTCCACTCTAATCTACAACAACTAAAAGTCCAAGTACAAGTAATATTTACAGGGAACAGCGAGCTCGGGAACAGTGGGGCATCGGCTTATACTCGAGTCAATGAGGTTGCACAGTTTTTTTAGGCAACATTAGGTACCTCGGCTTATACACGAGTATGCTTATACTCAAGTATATACGGTACAAAACAAAAATAAATGTATATATTTTTAGTCAAAACGAGAAAGATATTTAGAGATCAGTTCATGTTTTTCCGGACGTGGAAATGCTGCAATGTTTTGAGAAACATTGACCTGTCTTGAATGCCATGTAAAATGTTTAATTCCGGCAGCATGGTCAATGACATCACTGATGATCTCTTTCATGAAAGATTGACTCGTTGGTTCATATATTTTCCCGACAACCCAGTCTTTTTTTGCTTTACTGAAGCCATAGCTGTAACGCAAGGCCCCCTTAGTTTCAGAATTTTTTTTTTTGGTTATGAATAACAGCTTGCAACCTGTTTATGTTCTTATTGTGGTCGAGGGCAGCAAGTTGTGTTCTTGCAACCATGCTGTCCATAGAGAAGTGATGCCGTTTTGAGCGATATTTCAACACCATACTATGAAAAACTTCAACCTCACCTGTATGGTAAAATCCTGAAATATGATCCATGTCCTTTAACAGTCTCTGGTCTTGAATTATGGCATTTAAGTTATGGAGAGCTGCAGATCCTTGTGTAAGCCACTCATATTCCCTCTCTTCATCAGTAGGTATTGTCGTATGCGAACACTGATGGTATAGGGAATTTCCATGCCATTCATGTACATTTGCTGCATGCAAACTCATTGAAAGCCATTTTTCTTTGAGTAAGATAGGATCATCATGACAAGTACTAGACGACCACCACAAATGATTTTTGGCTAAAGCAACCCAGCCAGCAAGTTCTCTACTGTTGCTTTTCTTACTTGCAGCCATCATTTTTGCTCCAATCGATTTCGCCAGATGCCATACATCGAATTCGTGTCTAATTTGTGGGTATTTCTCCCTTATTATTTTTCGTATAGAGACATGTCTGTCCGTTGCAATTATTTTTACCTGCACTTGATCCCTTAAAACACGCTCTAATGCCTCAACAAAAGCCAATTTTTCGAGTGACACTGAGGTACGACCAGTTTTCAGTTGCTCCACTTGAAAATCTAAGATTAAATCTGTTTCTGCATCCATTAACGTATAGGTGCAGTACTTTGCATTGAAGCCAGGTGAATCACATTGTCCATCACCAATCAATGCTACAGTGTTTTCTGTAATTTTTTCAATGTTCTTTGTTCTTTCATTTAACCAATGATATTCAATAGTTGGGAATATGTATTTTTTTTGGTTATTATAATGTGTTGTTGCTGAAATACAATGCATTTGTAAAATTGAAATAAAATTTTTTATCTTCAAAAAATTTGATCCGCTGCATACTATTGCGGATGAAAGAAGCACGTTTCCAGCTGGAATTCGACCTAAAAAGGGTTGGCTTCTCCACAATTCAAATCTATGGTGTTGACTGCACTCTGCGTGTACTATTAAAGCAGACCCTTGAATGATTTTTTTAAGACCAGTTATACTACCAATGCAATGAGTTACTTGTAAACAATGAGATTGCATCAATAATTTATTAAGGCATTCCTCAAACACCAAAAATGTATTCTGACCTGCCACATTGGCAGGTTCTTTTTCTTGTTGCACAGCTACATATGAAAGATCTGGAACCTTTAAATCAAAATTTAATTGTTCATCCGACGATTCTTCGGCATACATTTCATCCTCTTCTTCTTGAGATGGACGATAAGAATTCTCTTGATCTTTTTTATGTTTTTGGGGAGTGAACGAGATATCTAAATCAATGTTTTCAATGTCAGACAATGGTAGAGGTTCTGGTACAGTACCTTTAATTGGTGATAATCCGAGAAGAAAAACATTAGGATCATGATGTATTGTGGGCACATAATTTTTTTTTAAATGATAGAATTCACTAATAGTTTTTGGTGTACAAGTTTCAGAAAATGATGATTGTAGAATATCTTTTTCACTTTGGTCAGGTTCAAAACAACCTAACATACTAGTTTGTAAAGGTTGTATTAGAGTCAATTGAGGGAGTTCTACCAAAGAGCACTGTATAGCAACAGAGACTGTAGACAGAGGTATGCATACCTGTGTCTTCTTGGGTCTTACTTTGTTTTTCAGTTGACATTGGAGGGCTCGATGAATTATGTTATATCTTGGTTTATGCTTTATTTTCTGAGAATGCGAGTAAGTAGTTCCGGTATTTGATATTACTACTTCATTAGCACATAGATCGATAAAGTCCGTCGGTTCATTAGCAGCAGAAGTGCAAATTACACTGTCAAGCAATGTAGAGTCCACAGACTGACACATTACCAGTTCACTGTCACTGACTTCGGATAAAGAAGCCCTCAACGTATTTTTTGTTTCAGAAATAGATTGCATTGATCTTTGAGTTGATGCAGAGCTCATATCTATGAGATTTATAGAAGATTGTGAAGACATATCATTTTCAGTTCTTCTACGTTTACAGTAGCTGTGTTCAAATTCCACATGACACATTTGTATTTCTTTTTCTAACAGCAGAGAAGGGTAAGCCGTGTTCTTCAAATGTTTTTGTGTCCCTCTTAGTTCGTAATCTTCGTCTGTCTTTGTCTTGAATTTGTCTTGAACAAATTTGGAATTGGGAGAGTTTTGTTTTAAAAATTGTTTTAATCAACGATTCCAACTGTCCACTTGGAATTTTTAGTTTTTCAAGCCATGTTTTTATTCTCTCTTGATTGCGGGGAAATGAATGCAGTTTAATATTTTCATTTCTCGGGTTCAAACAACAAGATTTAACAAAACAACTGGGCATTCTGAAATAAAAAAAAACATTAATTGTTTATTTTTTTTTCAAATTTTTTTTAAAGATAGATAAAAAAAATGAAGAAAAGACAGAGAATAGTGCATCACCAGGTCAGGAGACAAATGGATGGAGAAATGAGAAATAAGACATAATGATGCAAGAACAAGGAATATGACGAATGGATGGATATGAGAGACAAGAGTCAAAGTGATGCGTGAGCAAGGAATGGGATGGATGGATGGATGGATGGAGATGGTAGAAATAATAGAAAGTGATGAGTGAGGGAGGGATGGGATGGATGGATGGATGGATGTAGACGGGAGAAAGAAGAGAAAGTGATGAGTGAGGGAGGGATGGGATGAATGGATGGATGTAGACGGGAGAAAGAATAGAAAGTGATGAGTGAGTGAGGGATGGGATGGATGGATGGAGATGGGAGAAATAAGATAAAGTGATGAGTGAGGGAGGGATGGGATGGATGGATGGAGATGGGAGAAAGAATAGAAAGTGATGAGTGAGGGAGGGATGGGATGGATGGATGGAGATGGGAGAAATAAGATAAAGTGATGAGTGAGGGAGGGATGGGATGGATGGATGGATGGAGATGGGAGAAATAAGATAAAGTGATGAGTGAGGGAGGGATGGGATGGATGGATGGATGGATGGAGATGGGAGAAATAAGATAAAGTGATGAGTGAGTGAGGGATGGGATGGATGGATGGATGTAGACGGGAGAAAGAAGAGAAAGTGATGAGTGAGGGAGGGATGGGATGAATGGATGGATGTAGACGGGAGAAAGAATAGAAAGTGATGAGTGAGGGAGGGATGGGATGGATGGATGGAGATGGGAGAAATAAGATAAAGTGATGAGTGAGGGAGGGATGGGATGGATGGATGGATGGATGGAGATGGGAGAAATAAGATAAAGTGATGAGTGAGGGAGGGATGGGATGGATGGATGGATGTAGACGGGAGAAATAAGATAAAGTGATGAGTGAGGGAGGGATGGGATGAATGGATGGATGTAGACGGGAGAAAGAATAGAAAGTGATGAGTGAGGGAGGGATGGGAAGGATGGATGGATGGATGTAGACGGGAGAAAGAATAGAAAGTGATGAGTGAGGGAGGGATGGGATGGATGGATGGAGATGGGAGAAATAAGAGAAAGTGATGAGTGAGTGAGGGATGGGATGGATGGATGGAGATGGGAGAAATAAGATAAAGTGATGAGTGAGGGAGGGATGGGATGGATGGATGGATGTAGACGGGAGAAAGAAGAGAAAGTGATGAGTGAGGGAGGGATGGGATGAATGGATGGATGTAGATGGGAGAAAGAATAGAAAGTGATGAGTGAGGGAGGGATGGGATGGATGGATGGAGATGGGAGAAATAAGATAAAGTGATGAGTGAGGGAGGGATGGGATGGATGGATGGATGGATGGAGATGGGAGAAATAAGAGAAAGTGATGAATGATGGAGGGATGGGATGGATGGATGGATGTAGACGGGAGAAAGAAGAGAAAGTGATGAGTGAGGGAGGGATGGGATGAATGGATGGATGTAGACGGGAGAAAGAATAGAAAGTGATGAGTGAGGGAGGGATGGGATGGATGGATGGAGATGGGAGAAATAAGATAAAGTGATGAGTGAGGGAGGGATGGGATGAATGGATGGATGTAGACGGGAGAAAGAATAGAAAGTGATGAGTGAGGGAGGGATGGGATGGATGGATGGAGATGGGAGAAATAAGATAAAGTGATGAGTGAGGGAGGGATGGGATGGATGGATGGAGATGGGAGAAATAAGATAAAGTGATGAGTGAGGGAGGGATGGGATGGATGGATGGATGGATGTAGACGGGAGAAAGAATAGAAAGTGATGAGTGAGGGAGGGATGGGATGGATGGATGGAGATGGAGATAGGAGAAATAAGATAAAGTGATGAGTGAGGGAGGGATGGGATGGATGGATGGAGATGGGAGAAATAAGATAAAGTGATGAGTGAGGGAGGGATGGGATGGATGGATGGAGATGGGAGAAATAAGAGAAAGTGATGAGTGAGTGAGGGATGGGATGGGTGGATGGATGTAGACGGGAGAAAGAAGAGAAAGTGATGAGTGAGGGAGGGATGGGATGAATGGATGGATGTAGACGGGAGAAAGAATAGAAAGTGATGAGTGAGGGAGGGATGGGATGGATGGATGGAGATGGGAGAAATAAGATAAAGTGATGAGTGAGGGAGGGATGGGATGGATGGATGGATGGATGGAGATGGGAGAAATAAGATAAAGTGATGAGTGAGGGAGGGATGGGATGGATGGATGGATGTAGACGGGAGAAATAAGATAAAGTGATGAGTGAGGGAGGGATGGGATGAATGGATGGATGTAGACGGGAGAAAGAATAGAAAGTGATGAGTGAGGGAGGGATGGGATGGATGGATGGATGGATGTAGACGGGAGAAAGAATAGAAAGTGATGAGTGAGGGAGGGATGGGATGGATGGATGGAGATGGGAGAAATAAGAGAAAGTGATGAGTGAGTGAGGGATGGGATGGATGGATGGAGATGGGAGAAATAAGAGAAAGTGATGAGTGAGGGAGGGATGGGATGGATGGATGGATGTAGACGGGAGAAAGAAGAGAAAGTGATGAGTGAGGGAGGGATGGGATGAATGGATGGATGTAGATGGGAGAAAGAATAGAAAGTGATGAGTGAGGGAGGGATGGGATGGATGGATGGAGATGGGAGAAATAAGATAAAGTGATGAGTGAGGGAGGGATGGGATGGATGGATGGATGGATGGAGATGGGAGAAATAAGAGAAAGTGATGAATGATGGAGGGATGGGATGGATGGATGGATGTAGACGGGAGAAAGAAGAGAAAGTGATGAGTGAGGGAGGGATGGGATGAATGGATGGATGTAGACGGGAGAAAGAATAGAAAGTGATGAGTGAGGGAGGGATGGGATGGATGGATGGAGATGGGAGAAATAAGATAAAGTGATGAGTGAGGGAGGGATGGGATGAATGGATGGATGTAGACGGGAGAAAGAATAGAAAGTGATGAGTGAGGGAGGGATGGGATGGATGGATGGAGATGGGAGAAATAAGATAAAGTGATGAGTGAGGGAGGGATGGGATGGATGGATGGAGATGGGAGAAATAAGATAAAGTGATGAGTGAGGGAGGGATGGGATGGATGGATGGATGGATGTAGACGGGAGAAAGAATAGAAAGTGATGAGTGAGGGAGGGATGGGATGGATGGATGGAGATGGAGATAGGAGAAATAAGATAAAGTGATGAGTGAGGGAGGGATGGGATGGATGGATGGAGATGGGAGAAATAAGATAAAGTGATGAGTGAGGGAGGGATGGGATGGATGGATGGAGATGGGAGAAATAAGAGAAAGTGATGAGTGAGTGAGGGATGGGATGGATGGATGGATGTAGACGGGAGAAAGAAGAGAAAGTGATGAGTGAGGGAGGGATGGGATGAATGGATGGATGTAGACGGGAGAAAGAATAGAAAGTGATGAGTGAGGGAGGGATGGGATGGATGGATGGAGATGGGAGAAATAAGATAAAGTGATGAGTGAGGGAGGGATGGGATGGATGGATGGATGGAGATGGGAGAAATAAGATAAAGTGATGAGTGAGGGAGGGATGGGATGGATGGATGGATGTAGACGGGAGAAATAAGATAAAGTGATGAGTGAGGGAGGGATGGGATGAATGGATGGATGTAGACGGGAGAAAGAATAGAAAGTGATGAGTGAGGGAGGGATGGGATGGATGGATGGATGGATGTAGACGGGAGAAAGAATAGAAAGTGATGAGTGAGGGAGGGATGGGATGGATGGATGGAGATGGGAGAAATAAGAGAAAGTGATGAGTGAGTGAGGGATGGGATGGATGGATGGAGATGGGAGAAATAAGATAAAGTGATGAGTGAGGGAGGGATGGGATGGATGGATGGATGTAGACGGGAGAAAGAAGAGAAAGTGATGAGTGAGGGAGGGATGGGATGAATGGATGGATGTAGATGGGAGAAAGAATAGAAAGTGATGAGTGAGGGAGGGATGGGATGGATGGATGGAGATGGGAGAAATAAGATAAAGTGATGAGTGAGGGAGGGATGGGATGGATGGATGGATGGATGGAGATGGGAGAAATAAGAGAAAGTGATGAATGATGGAGGGATGGGATGGATGGATGGATGTAGACGGGAGAAAGAAGAGAAAGTGATGAGTGAGGGAGGGATGGGATGAATGGATGGATGTAGACGGGAGAAAGAATAGAAAGTGATGAGTGAGGGAGGGATGGGATGGATGGATGGAGATGGGAGAAATAAGATAAAGTGATGAGTGAGGGAGGGATGGGATGAATGGATGGATGTAGACGGGAGAAAGAATAGAAAGTGATGAGTGAGGGAGGGATGGGATGGATGGATGGAGATGGGAGAAATAAGATAAAGTGATGAGTGAGGGAGGGATGGGATGGATGGATGGAGATGGGAGAAATAAGATAAAGTGATGAGTGAGGGAGGGATGGGATGGATGGATGGATGGATGTAGACGGGAGAAAGAATAGAAAGTGATGAGTGAGGGAGGGATGGGATGGATGGATGGAGATGGAGATAGGAGAAATAAGATAAAGTGATGAGTGAGGGAGGGATGGGATGGATGGAGATGGGATAAATAAGATAAAGTGATGAGTGAGGGAGGGATGGGATGGATGGATGGAGATGGGAGAAATAAGAGAAAGTGATGAGTGAGTGAGGGATGGGATGGATGGATGGATGTAGACGGGAGAAAGAAGAGAAAGTGATGAGTGAGGGAGGGATGGGATGAATGGATGGATGTAGACGGGAGAAAGAATAGAAAGTGATGAGTGAGGGAGGGATGGGATGGATGGATGGAGATGGGAGAAATAAGATAAAGTGATGAGTGAGGGAGGGATGGGATGGATGGATGGATGGATGGAGATGGGAGAAATAAGATAAAGTGATGAGTGAGGGAGGGATGGGATGGATGGATGGATGTAGACGGGAGAAATAAGATAAAGTGATGAGTGAGGGAGGGATGGGATGAATGGATGGATGTAGACGGGAGAAAGAATAGAAAGTGATGAGTGAGGGAGGGATGGGATGGATGGATGGATGGATGTAGACGGGAGAAAGAATAGAAAGTGATGAGTGAGGGAGGGATGGGATGAATGGATGGATGTAGACGGGAGAAAGAATAGAAAGTGATGAGTGAGGGAGGGATGGGATGAATGGATGGATGTAGACGGGAGAAAGAATAGAAAGTGATGAGTGAGGGAGGGATGGGATGGATGGATGGAGATGGGAGAAATAATAGAAAGTGATGAGTGAGGGAGGGATGGGATGGATGGATGTAGACGGGAGAAAGAATAGAAAGTGATGAGTGAGGGAGGGATGGGATGGATGGATGGAGATGGAGATAGGAGAAATAAGATAAAGTGATGAGTGAGGGAGGGATGGGATGGATGGATGGAGATGGGATAAATAAGATAAAGTGATGAGTGAGGGAGGGATGGGATGGATGGATGGAGATGGGAGAAATAAGAGAAAGTGATGAGTGAGTGAGGGATGGGATGGATGGATGGATGTAGACGGGAGAAAGAAGAGAAAGTGATGAGTGAGGGAGGGATGGGATGAATGGATGGATGTAGACGGGAGAAAGAATAGAAAGTGATGAGTGAGGGAGGGATGGGATGGATGGATGGAGATGGGAGAAATAAGATAAAGTGATGAGTGAGGGAGGGATGGGATGGATGGATGGATGGATGGAGATGGGAGAAATAAGATAAAGTGATGAGTGAGGGAGGGATGGGATGGATGGATGGATGTAGACGGGAGAAATAAGATAAAGTGATGAGTGAGGGAGGGATGGGATGAATGGATGGATGTAGACGGGAGAAAGAATAGAAAGTGATGAGTGAGGGAGGGATGGGATGGATGGATGGATGGATGTAGACGGGAGAAAGAATAGAAAGTGATGAGTGAGGGAGGGATGGGATGGATGGATGGAGATGGGAGAAATAAGATAAAGTGATGAGTGAGTGAGGGATGGGATGGATGGATGGAGATGGGAGAAATAAGATAAAGTGATGAGTGAGGGAGGGATGGGATGGATGGATGGATGTAGACGGGAGAAAGAAGAGAAAGTGATGAGTGAGGGAGGGATGGGATGAATGGATGGATGTAGATGGGAGAAAGAATAGAAAGTGATGAGTGAGGGAGGGATGGGATGGATGGATGGAGATGGGAGAAATAAGATAAAGTGATGAGTGAGGGAGGGATGGGATGGATGGATGGATGGATGGAGATGGGAGAAATAAGAGAAAGTGATGAATGATGGAGGGATGGGATGGATGGATGGATGTAGACGGGAGAAAGAAGAGAAAGTGATGAGTGAGGGAGGGATGGGATGAATGGATGGATGTAGACGGGAGAAAGAATAGAAAGTGATGAGTGAGGGAGGGATGGGATGGATGGATGAAGGTGTGAGGAAAAAGATAAAGTGATGAGTGAGGGATGGGATGGATGGATGGATGGATGGATGGAGATGGGAGAAATAAGATAAAGTAATGAGTGAGGGAGGGATGGGATGAATGGATGGATGAAGACGGGACAAATAGTGATGAGTGAGCAAGGGATGGAATGGAGATGTGAGGAAAAAGAAATAATGATGCGTGAGTGAGGGATGGGAAGGAGGGATGGACAAGAAAAATATGTGAAGTATAAGAAGTGTGTACAAGAAATGAGACAGAGGGATGGATGAGCATGAAATGGGTTTGAGGGATAGAAAAGGGAGAAATGTGAAGGTGGGAAGCATGAAAAAAAAATATTACAGTTTAGACAATGTTGTGGGGGAGGGGGCGGTTTTGCTGCTATTTTGTAGGAGGAAGAGGCACAAAATGCATGCTTTTTATTGAATATAATAAAGGCATCGATATAAATAGACAGTAATAAGTTTGTGTATACATTTTATAATTTACTGTAATTTTATAGCGAACTCTAAGGTTTTAAGCTTACCTTGTGGTTTTGACAAGATGATTTGATAGTTGCTGCTGCTGCTGTCCTTTGCAGTACACTCTGTAGACGAGTCTAGGATTTTTCTATCTTCAGGCAGCAATGGGGGCGGAGTCCAGGCAGGGCAGTGAAGCTTAGTAAATGAAACTAAGCCAAGGGGGGCGGCGCTGCAGCGATGTAGACACGCCCACTAACCCACAGCTATTTTCTCTATCTTCAACGTAGAGAACGTCCTGACGCTCTCCTGTAGTCCAAGAGAGGGAGCGAGCACGACACTCCACACCAGGGAGAAAGGCTCCCATTATGGTATGGAGTTCCAGACAGAAGAAGAGGAAGTGAGGATTTCTCAGAAGAAATAAAGACATTTACAAGCAAAATCGAACGATAAGGTAAGTGAAGGAGCACTACACTAAGGTAAAGGAAGCTATTTAGGAAAAAAAAAATGTAACTTTACTACTCCTTTAAGTATACCTTCATGTAGAAGCCTCAAGTAAATTGGGCCTGCTCCTGATATATGGTCTTACAGGGGTACACTAGAGAATGGAAAATTCATATGTACAGTATATGCATGAATATGGTCATATATGTATGTGTGTGACAAATTTGTTTATTCTTGACAAAATAAGTTTATATAGAGTATATGTTTAATCCTTGATGAATGTTCAAAATTGAATAAATAAATCTATTTATATATATCTAATCATAGTAGCCATATGCCTCAATCCTAGATTGTTGTAATACTTGCCTATATGGTGGCTTAAAGTATGGCCGTGCACATAGATATAGAGTAGCATAAAGAAGCCCGTGAGGGCAGTGTGTGTGGGACTTTGAAGGTGCTCAATGAGGGTATAACCAAATGAATGAAATAAATGCAAAGAAATATTTTAAATAAAAGTGTCTATATTTAATACATGATATACATGGTATAAAAACAATAGGAAAAGAAAATACAACGCAGTGTACTCATTCCCTGTACGTCACATATGTTATCCGTCCTACATGTTTCGCATAAATGATGCTTCTTCAGGGACGCACATGGACTTTGTTTTATCTAAAATAGACATAAACATTTAGAAAAAGCGAAAAGAGAAATGTAGAAAATATATATATATATATATATATATATATTTGTTACATCATTAAATTTGTCACCAAAACAAGCTAATAATCAAGGGTATACTGAGAAGCTTAAAGAACATGCGTCTAATACCTCCAAGTTTCTATGGATCCTCAGAACAAAGGAGTGTCACCTGTCGTGAAACAGGGGACACCCGGATGTGAAGCAGGCAAGGCTTTCTCAACCCATGCACCACAACCCCGCGTATGCGCAGGCAAAACACACAAGGTCCCTAATGGGAAACAAAGGGGCAAATGTTGAAAAAGTACAACCTAAACGTACAGAATAAGGAGAAATAATCATTGATGAATATCTAATATACCATGGTCAGTGTTTGACCTTGTATAAGACATGCAAAATAAATAAATAATAAGTAAGTATGTATGCTTACTGTTTGAAAAAGGATAGATCGTGTAGCCTGGGAGCTTATAAAGACGTAGGGCAGCAGATAGAAGAACTGGTGATTATGCAGAATACTGATTGAATCTGTAAGGACAATATTGTATAAATATATCCATATGTCTGCTGGATCTACACTAGTATACATAAAGGACATATATGTATCATTGAACATATATATAATAAAGCAAGGATGGTACCTGTGATTGACTGCACCTAGGTATGATGTGTAGCCACCATAGTGTGTTCTAAGAAAAGGACACACATTGACACCATCGAGCAAAATCTGGCCTTATCAGCTCTAAATGAAAAAAGTATACATAGTATTAAAATCAGAAGAAAAGAAGCTCACCTTGCATACGTGCAAGATATGAGTTAGTTTAGTGCAAGTAAAGTATGCCAGGCTTACCTACAGCTGTCTCAGCGGCGATTATGCTCCCAGGACCAACTACATAGCAGCCATGATGGCTGTGTCTGGCCTTATATAACCCATAGAATGATGTGTGCCCATTTGCGTGGCACTTTGACACATTGTGTCAGTGCGTGCGTAATTTGGGGCACACATCCATTACATTATACGGCATGTCTCTTCTTCCTATGTGCCACCCACCCCCCCGTCAATGCGAGCAACCACAGGGTCCCATGCGGGCGCTCGGGGGCAGTCATCAACACCTCTGTGTTGAATCCATGCGAAGGTATGGATGGTATGACTGTCCGAACCCCCGATGGACGTATTCCGGCCACACGATGTGCGCGTGTGCTCTTCGGCACACATTGGCGTCGCCATCGTTGCATAGTTGCGAGGCAGGGATGGCATTCGCCCTGTGCGTCGGGATCCAGCGCATGCGCGTTGTTGGCTACATATTCGATGGTATCATCCATCGAAACGTCATCTCCGCGCGCCCGCAGTCACGCCGCTGACGTCCATACGTCATTATGCGGCGTCGAGTTAACATCATTCTATGGGTTATATAAGGCCAGACGCAGCCATCATGGCTGCTGTGTAGTTGGTCCTGGGAGCATAATCGCCGCCGAGACAGCTGTAGGTAAGCCTGGCATACTTTACTTGCATTAAACTAACTCATATCTTGCATGTATGCAAGGTGAGCTTCTTTTCTTCTGATTTTAATACTATGTATACTTTTTTCATTTAGAGCTGATAAGGCCAGATTTTGCTCGAATGGTGTCAATGTGTGTCCTTTTCTTAGAACACACTATGGTGGCTACACATCATACCTAGGTGCAGTCAATCACAGGTACCATCCTTGCTTTATTATACCGTATTTATCGGCGTATAACACGCACCGGCGTATAACACGCACCCCAAGTTTAGGAGGGAATTTTAGGGAAAAAAACTTTTAGGAGGGAAGTTTAAGGAAAAAATAAAACTTACATTTAAATGCAGCCTTGTCAGCAGTGTCCGTTGCAGCCTTGTCAGCAGTGTCCATTGCAGCCTTTGCCCAGTGTCCAGTGCAGCTTTGCTCAGTGTCCAGTGCAGCTTTGTCCAGTGCAGCCTTTGCCCAGTGTCCAGTGCAGCTTTGCCCAGTGTCCAGTGCAGCCTTTGCCCAGTGCAGCCTTTGCCCAGTGTCCAGTACAGCTTTGTCCAGTGCAGCCTTTGCCCAGTGTAGCTTTGCCCAGTGTCCAGTGCAGCCTTTGCTAAGTGCAGCCTTGCCCCAGTTTTCAAAATTGGCGCCGCCGAGATCGCCGCAGAGACTAGGCGGAGCGGGGAGAACGCCGCCGAGAACGCAGGGAACGCAGGGAACGCAGGGACGCAGAGACGCAGGGACTGGGCGGAGCCGCCGCCGAGATACACATAGCCGAGTGTACTCGGCTATACTCGGCTTTTCTCGGCTCCGCTCACAGTCACGCCGAGTCCCGCCCTATGATGGACATATCACAGGGACTGGGCGTGACTGTGAGCAGAGCCGAGAAAAGCCGAGTATAGCCGAGTACACTCGGCTATGTGTATCTCGGCGGTGATCGCTGCGCTCCGCTCAGTCAGCGGAGATCGCCGGGATCAGTGGGTATCGGCGTATAACACGCACCCACGATTTTCCCCTGATTTTAAGGGGAAAAAAGTGCGTGTTATACGCCGATAAATACGGTATATATGTTCAATGATACATATATGTCCTTTATGTATACTAGTGTAGATCCAGCAGACATATGGATATATTTATACAATATTGTCCTTAAAGATTCAATCAGTATTCTGCATAATCACCAGTTCTTCTATCTGCTGCCCTACGTCTTTATAAGCTCCCAGGCTACACGATCTATCCTTTTTCAAACAGTAAGCATACATACTTACTTATTATTGATTTATTTTGCATGTCTTATACAAGGTCGAACACTGACCATGGTATATTAGATATTAGACATGTGCATTCGTTTTCGTAAGAATGCATTTTCGTCCGAATTTCAGGTATTTTCGTTATCGTTTTAACAAACGAAAACGAAAATGCAGAATCCGAAAACCGAAAGATCCGACATAAAAAAATGCTTAATTTTCGTTTTCGTTGCAACAACAGTTCGATATAGATAGGAGATTCGACATGAGGCTGACAATAACAATCTGTGTCCATCGAACCTGTGGTCGAATGTGCCTAACCTTAACTCTATTAGTCCAAGATTATTCTACATAGAGAGAAAAGATTCAACATTATAGAGAGAAAAGTTTCGACATAGGGAGAAAAGATTTGACATTATAGAGAGAAAAGATTCGACATTATAGAGAGAAAAGATTTGACATAGAGAGAAAAGATCACTGCTGGAATTGGGTGGGGGAAGTAAAATAAAAAAATGATGATGATGAATGTTATTGGCTGATTGTAACCAAAGAGGAGGAGCAGTAAAATAGCTAGAACTAACTCGGCAAATTCGAAAAATCTATGGTAGAAATCTAAAGTGCTAATTATAAAGGCTTATATGCAAGTTATTGTCCTAAAAAGTGTTTGGGGACCCGGGTCCTGTCCCAGGGGACATGTATTAATGCAAAAAGAAGTTTTAAAAACAGCCGTTTTTTCGGGAGCAGTGATTTTAATAATGCTTAAAGTGAAAAAATAAAAGTGAAATATTCCTTTAAATTTCGTACCTGGGGGGTGTGTATGATATGCATGTGAAGTGGCGCATGTTTCCCGTGCTTAGAACTGTCCCTGCAAAAAATGTCATTTTTGAAAGAAAAAAAGTCATTTAAAACTCATTCGCGGCTATTAATGAATTGTCGGCTCCCGGCAATACATACAAAAGTCATTGATAAAAAAAAAAAAAAAAAAAGCGTGGGGGTTCCCCAGAATTCAATTACCAGGCCCTTCAGGTCTGGAATGGATATTAAGGGGAACCCCGCCGCAAATTAAAAAAAAATTAACGTGGGGTTCCCCCAAATATCCATTCCAGGCCTTTCAGATCTGGCATGGATTTTAAGGGGAACTCCACCCCAAATAAAAAAAAATGGCGTGGAGTCCCCCTAAAAATCCATACCAGACCCCTTATCCGAGCACGCAACCTGGCCGGCCGCAGGGGAAAAGGGGGGGACGAGAGAGCGGCCCCCCCCTCCCTCCTGAACCGTACCAGGCCACATGCCCTCAACATGGGGAGGATGTCCCCATGTTGATGGGGATAAGGGCCTCATCCCCACAACCCTTGCCCGGTGGTTGTGGGGGTCTGCGGGCGGGGGGCTTATCGGAATCTGGAAGACCCCTTTAACAAAGGGGACCCCCAGATCCCGGCCCCCCCCCTATGTGAATTGGTAAGGGGTACATTGTACCCCTACCATTTCATGAAGAAAGCGTAAAAAAATGTTTAAAAAAACACACAAACACCTTGAAAAAGTCCTTTATTTAAAAAAAAATTAAAAACATTCCAGCGGTGAAATCCAGTGTCCCGCGGCGATCCCGATGTCCAGCGCTGTCCTTCATTGGTTGTGCCTGAGCGGACCTGATGGGGAACTCCCTCTCAGTATTTTAAATGTATAGACCCGCCCCTTCTAAAGTTCCCCATCAGGTCCGCTCAGCGGACCAGATGCGGAACATGAGAAGGGGCGGGTCTATACATGTATTACCAAAGTGAGAGCAGTTCCCCATCAGGTTCGCCCCCTCGGTATGTCGGACCCGCCTACGTCATTGGCTTGAGCGGGGAACTTCCTTCACTGTGTAATTTCAATTTACACAGTGAAGGAAGTTCCCCGCTCAAGCCAATGACGTAGGCGGGTCCGACATACCGAGTAGGCGGACCTGATGGGGAACTGCTCTCACTTTGGTAATACATGTATAGACCCGCCCCTTCTCATGTTCCGCATCTGGTCCGCTGAGCGGACCTGATGGGGAACTTTAGAAGGGGCGGGTCTATACATTTAAAACACTGAGAGGGAGTTCCCCATCAGGTCCGCTCAGGCACAACCAATGAAGGTCATCAGGAGCTTCCTGATGACGAATTGATTTCGAAATGCATTGAGGCTGCAGGGACATCTCTGGCAATTGTAAACAGGATTCATAGCATCACTCAGCCCAGAAAGGAACCGTGAGGGGCCCTTTTGCGGACCAGACATAGGGAATACCTATACATTGCTGGATCAGCTCAGTGCCGACTTGGAGGCACAGATAAATGTGAGTGCATGACACATATATTTTTTAACTTTAATAAATGATTTTTATACATACTGCACCATGATGGCCCTTTATATCTTATGAGCAATCATAGAGTGACATTCACCACCGACATATGGGGAGGAACTGCTGGATACATCTATAATACGGAGTGGTTATCCATATGAACCAAAGGCGTACATATTCAGCCTATATGGTGAGTGGCCAATTTACCTGGTGGTGGTGTATAGCACAACGTGGTGGAGGTGAAAATCTAGGGAATATTTAGCAAGTCACTGGGAATAGAACATACCACTGGCATTGGATCACATGGACATTTTTCTTGGAAATTCATCCATATAATATCTCCATTCAGTTCACTGGGAGGATTTTATGAACTAAAAATATTTTATGGTTTAATTTTATTTCTTATATTTATTAAACACGGGATTATTTATTCATTGCACATGCACTTTTAAGAAATCACAGCAGGATTTATGCTACTAATGGCACACAGATTGGTATACTAATTGTGGTTTTAAGGTTTAGAACACTGAGTTCACATATTGTTTAATTGTGGTTCTAATTACTAATGTTTAGAGCACTAAGTTTACATATTGAGTAGAAGATCACAGGTTTTAGGATTTAAGTTAGCGCAATCCACCTTTTATATATTTTTCAATGAAGGACAGCGCTGGACATCGGGATCGCCGCGGGACACTGGATTTCACTGCTGGAATATTTTTTTTTTTTTTAAAATAAAGGACTTTTTCAAGGTGTTTGTGTGTTTTTTTAAACATTTTTTTACGCTTTCTTCGTGAAATGGTAGGGGTACAATGTACCCCTTACCAATTCACATAGGGGGGGCCGGGATCTGGGGGTCCCCTTTGTTAAAGGGGTCTTCCAGATTCCGATAAGCCCCCCGCCCGCAGACCCCCACAACCACCGGGCAAGGGTTGTGGGGAGGAGGCCCTTGTCCCCATCAACATGGGGACATCCTCCCCATGTTGAGGGCATGTGGCCTGGTACGGTTCAGGAGGGAGGGGGGGCCGCTCTCTCGTCCCCCCCTCTTCCCCTGCGGCCGGCCAGGTTGCGTGCTCGGATAAGGGGTCTAGTATGGATTTTTAGGGGGACTCCACGCCATTTTTTTTACATTTGGGGTGGAGTTCCCCTTAAAATCCATGCCAGATCTGAAGGGCCTGGAATGGATATTTGGGGGAACCCCACGTCAATTTTTTTTTAAATTTGCGGCGGGGTTCCCCTTAATATCCATTCCAGACCTGAAGGGCCTGGTAATTGAATTCTGGGGAACCCCCACGCTTTTTATTTTTTTTTATCAATGACTTTTGTATGTATTGCCGGGAGCCGACAATTCATTAATAGCCGCGAATGAGTTTTAAATGACTTTTTTTCTTTCAAAAATGACATTTTTTGCAGAGACAGTTCTAAGCACGGGAAACATGCGCCACTTTCCATGCATATCATACACACCCCCCAGGTACGAAATTTAAAGGAATATTTAACTTTTATTTTTTCATTTTAAGCATTATTAAAATCACTGCTCCCGAAAAAACGGCCGTTTTTAAAACTTTTTTTTGCATTGATACATGTCCCCTGGGGCAGGACCCAGGTCCCCAAACACTTTTTAGGACAATAACTTGCATATTAGCCTTTATAATTAACACTTTAGATTTCGAACATTCGAGTCCATTGTATTTAATAGGGTTCTAAAGTTCACACTAACATTTTGTCTGTTCGCAGGTTCTGGTGCGAACCGAACAGGGGGGTGTTCGGCTCATCCCTGTTGACTAGTAATAGTAATTAATAAATATAATTATTACTAGTCATACAATAGAATTCATCTATAGCTTGTAGGCGGAACATTCGACCGGAAATTTATGATTGCAGCGTCGTACAGTTTCGATGCTCCGCCGAATCTTCTTTGAACATTCGACAGACACCATAAGCCTTCAATGACAGATTCGACCTTAATTAATTCAGATTTTCGGACGAATGCAATTTCTAACGAAAAACGAAATAAATAAAAACGAATTTCGGGAGTAACTAAATAAATTTATTTTTCTAACGAAAACGAAATTCCGAAACGAAATATTTCAGTGTGCACATGTCTATTAGATATTCATCAATGATTATTTCTCCTTATTCTGTACGTTTAGGTTGTACTTTTCCAACATTTGCCCCTTTGTTTCCCATTAGGGACCTTGTGTGTTTTGCCTGCGCATACGCGGTGTTGTGGTGCATGGGTTGAGAGAGCCTTGCCTGCTTCACATCCGGGTGTCCCCTGTTTCACGACAGGTGACACGCCTTTGTTCTGAGGATCCAAAGAAACTTGGAGGTATTAGACGCATGTTCTTTAAGCTTCTCAGTATACCCTTGATTATTAGCTTGTTTTGGTGACAAATTTAATGATGTAACAAATATATATATATATATATTTTCTACATTTCTCTTTTCGCTTTTTCTAAATGTTTATGTCTATTTTAGATAAATCAAAGTCCATGTGCGTCCCTGAAGAAGCATAATTTATGCGAAACATGTAGGACGGATAACATATGTGACAGACAGGGAATGAGTACACTGCGTTGTATTTTCTTTTCCTATTGTTTTTATACCATGTATATCATGTATTAAATATAGTCACTTTTATTTAAAATATTTCTTTGCATTTATTTCATTCATTTGGTTATACCCTCATTGAGCACCTTCAAAGTCCCACACACACTGCCCTCACGGGCTTCTTTATGCAATTCTATATCGGGACCTAGGTGCCTTTGAGCAACAATTTTTTCCAATAATAGTGTTTGCCCTGTATGTTCTCTATAGATATAGAGTAAGCAATTCAGTAAAAATTACATAATAATAAGGTATGGCTTCTTTAATGTATTAGTTATTGAATATATGCATAGCTATGAAGGTTACACAGAGTCCAACAGTGTGAGGAGGAATCAAAAGGACCCCTCAGACATGTAAACTAAGGCAAAGAGATCAATGACTACACAAAATACAGCCATCATATAGTGTCCAAAAAAGGGAGAGGTTTTGAAGGCAAAATGGAAGAAAAAGGTCCATATAAGTTTCAAAATGTTAGCTAAAATCAGCAAGCACTTACCTAGATCAAAAATAGTGTGCCAATTAGGTCCTGGCCTCATGTAGGTATGCTGCATTCCTTGTCAGTAATCAATGAGCCTATCCATATATATGTGTGAGCCTCTCTCAGCTGCAACGCCCACCTGCAATAGGTGTCATCCTTAATTGGCCCCCTAAGAGGCGTGCACGCACCACCTCCCCACCGCGCACGCTCGGCTGAGTGACGTCATGTGCGTGCCTCCTATCGACATGGCCAAACTCCTTAAGTGTGCGGTGCACCCCAACAGGATGGGGGGGGAGAGCAGGAGATGGAAAAAAGGTCATACAAGGACCTGTCCACTGTCCCAAAAGTCGCCACGGGTGATCCCGGGCATTGTGTCTTTTTCGGGTGGTTAGATATGCCCATAGCCATGTGCAAGTTGATGCAGCAATGGGAGTCCACCATCTAGTGGTCAGAGATCCAAATTGCAACCCCAAGGTGAATTTATATGTAATACAACATAATGACACTTGATATGCGAATAAAAATGGCAGCAATCCCTAGATATACAAAGAATCAACTAAATATACAAAAAATACAATTAAATCCATACCTTGGTAATTACATGGGACATTATTTACATAAATACAACCTACAGTATAAGTATATAATAATGTGCATATATGGGATATTATCAAACGAATAGTCAGGGCAAGCTTAATGTTCTTCTTCTTTAAAAATTCAGTTATATCATTTTTTAAGATGTCGGTTTTAACAGGCCTAGTACCATAGTCAGGTAATAACTATTATATGTGGCAATATATTGTTGTGGGTATACCACAGTTTCAGACAAACATTTATGGTAGATCTCCTTCTCCAGCAATTTTTTTGTGATTTTTCTAACTTTATCTGGATGATCAAGATAAATAAACAAGGAGCCTGGATGAAGGAGGATAGGGAAAAATCATGGCAAAAAGGAAAGGGGAGATGAAGGGATGTGGTGAGAAGATACATTACTCTCCAACAGTAAAGATATGTGTGGGGACTCTGTGCAATCTGTAAAGTAGTTTTACATTAGTGTCTTGGCATCTTTTAAAATTAGAAAATTTGTGTGTGAAGAATTTTGTTAGTTTGTTTCTGGTTAGTGCAAATGACATGAAGAGGCCCTGGTCCATCTCTGTAGGGAAGGGGGTGTCTCTACCCACTCCAGGGGTTCACAATGAATGTATAGTGGATAAAGAGGGATTCATTGAAATGTAGTGTAGGCAGTGCTTCTCCATTGGGAAGGGTAGTGGAGTAGTACCTCTTTATTGCGTTTTAAAATAAGGTAAAAAAATAATATCCTCCAGTTGTCTAAATCTTCTATTCTAACCAATCTAACCATTGTGAAGAAGAATCCAAAATGTATGAAGATTTGGAGACATTTCTAGCATTAGTGATCAGCACAATAAAAATGATGGAATCTATGAACTCTAGCTTGGTTTATTACCAAACTCATAAAAAGCTCTTTTACATAATGTTGCATGTGTTTTGGCCTTCCCCTTTAATAGAAGCTTGTGTTTGTCTTACTAATTTTAGGACTACTAAATGTGCATTGGGAGGCTTGTGAATAATAAAAAAAAAATGTATACAATTTCTTTGGTTTACAAGTTTATTAAGTATGGCTCTAATTTAACATTTGGGGGTTTTCTATAGTGTCTGAGAGCTAGTACCCTCTTGATGAGCTATCATAAGAAATAATTTCATTTTTTTTTGAAGTTTTAATCTGTTCATAGTACCATGGACAAAGGACTTATTTAGACTCATTTAGTTTCCAATGACACTGCAATTATAATGATGTAAGAGACATGTGCCTGGTCAGAGGAAAAAATGCTACCTACAAAGGCTTTAGAAAGTAAGGATATGCGACTTTGTTGGGTAAATAAATAATTTATGTGGGAATATGTATAATTAGCCAGAAATACTGTATATGTAGTCGTGTGCATTTATATTTACAGTCTGTCAAATATAAAATAAGAGGTGATCATGTAGGTCTAAGCCCCCAATCACACTTGAGAATTTTTATGCTTGCATCCCTATGCCTGACTGAGCTTTACTATGCCTGACTATGAATGACTATACAGAATCTCATTATTTCTAACTGTGCCTGTTCATACTTGTACGCTCAGTCACGTTACGCACTATGCCCTACACTCAAAAAAGTACCACTTTTTTGGGGGGGTTCAATGATTTGTATTAAAAGGAATTTTTGCAAAAAAAACTGAATGACAGATACAAGAATAACCGTTCCATAATACAGTCTCTGATGTCACAGTAAGAATTACAACAATATACCAACAATAAGCAGGTGTAGCACAGGAACAATTCAACAAGTGCAACCAAATGATTGCCGTAGTTCTACGTGTACTATATTGTCTCTTTTATAGAAAAATAATAAACAAATGACCCATATATTAAGTGAGCCCTCAAACTCAAAGGTAGATGTATGCCAACTCCACTTCAATATTGGTCCACAGCCAGTTCTAAGGCAAGATGACACCCAATGTATTACAACAACTATGTAATAATCTTAAGAACGTGCAGTCAGGGTATCATATTCAGTGCACATCAGAGTAAGAAGTAACAGAATATAGGAGGAGAATATAAAAGAAACAGAAGAGGAAGGTAAGTGGAGACAGACTGGATCAACTCTGCTCGACCACCATCACCCCCAAGAAAGCCCTCTTCAAGATGGCAATTTGAGATAATTAATCCAAGGTGTCAAGGACCTGTTCAAACCTGGTTTATCGCATAGTATGCTGGAAAATTTTTCATTGACCATAATCCAAGAGATGGCCTCATAAGCAACTATGGGTTTTTCCACGCTCTGGCCATGGTCACTCTAGCCGCTGAAAGCATTAAAAAAAAACGTTGTCTTGACATTTTTAGCAATATTAGGGCCAGTTACGGAGTATATAAGATTAAAAACTCTGATCCAGTAACGTTGGACTGTACAATAAGACCACCAGACATGGTACATATTGTCTTCCTGATTGCAGCCTCTAAAGCACAAGGTGATATGGTAGGGTACACTTTATAATTAGCTTCACCTAGCTTTTTGTTAATGATCCCCTTATGCACCCTTACCGACCACCGAGCATGTCTGTGCCCAGTTCTGCTTCCCAAGCCATCTGGTAAGAAAGTTTACCTGCAGTACAAGAAAAAGGCATAGAGTTCAGAAATGTCCCCCTTGTATCCAGACCCTGCAGGCATCTGTTTTAAAAAAGGGTTTGTTTGAATAAGTCATCTATCCGGTGTTGGAGCATGATTAGGAAGTGATGTATTTGATGGAAACTAAACATCTCAGCTAAAGTAATGTCCAAAGTGTACATAAAATACCCAAGAGGCCTAATCCCCTTGTGGTGAAGGACGTGCGCAATCTTATTGAACCACTATTTATTTATTGAATTGAATTGAATTTAATTTATTTATTGCCTTTATTGAACCACCACTGAAAGTCATGAGGGGTTTGACCTAGGGGGAAACAGTGGATTATTAAAAAGGGGGCTACAGGTAAATAAGGAAATTTAGGGGGATAAAGCTTACAAGCCATGTCTCAGAGACAGAGGGAATATGACAATGTAGGGCATAAAATTGTCATGCAAGCTTTCAATGGGAGCCAAAAAAGGAGGTCTATTGGATGTGAGTCTGAGCTAAGAGCCAAATCCATTCCGGCCTGTAATTAGTAGGGAAAATGTGTGTAAGCTCAATCAGTTGTGTAGCTCTATAATACAGTGTCTTGGGAGGTGAGGGACTCCCAGACCTCCACAGGATTTGGAAGCATACAATATATAGTCATGCGGGCTACCCTACAGCCTCAAAAGCCCCAAATAAATGTAAAAAACAATGTATGAAGTTTGTTCAAATAAGAGAATTGCACCGATATGGGAAGGATGTGGAAGTATGACAATGCTCTAGGGAGGGCAGTTATTTTTATTGTGACTATTCTACCCATCCAGGAAAGAGTATGAGTGTCCCAAATGCGTCTCTTAGCCCTGGTTCACACTGGTGCGATTTGACATGTCAAATCGGCGAAATTTGCCGCAAATTGCGGCCAATGGCACCGTCCTCATCGGTGCGACGCCGGAACAAAAAAGTCTTCTAGACTGCAGCACTCCAAAGATAAAAGCCTTTATTAAAATAGGAAATCCAAAATGCACACTGTACAACGGTACACAGGTCAAAAAAATCTGGCTAACATGTTTCGCACTGTGCTAGTGCTTATTCACAGCTATGAATAAGCACTAGCACAGTGCGAAACATGTTAGCCAGATTTTTTTGACCTGTGTACCGTTGTACAGTGTGCATTTTGGATTTCCTATTTTAATAAAGGCTTTTATCTTTGGAGTGCTGCAGTCCAGAAGACTTTTTTGTTCCTGTTTGCTGTTAGTAGCATTGTCTGCACCCTTGGCTGCTGGGAGGAGGTGATTGGAGGATTCCCACACCTGAGCGGCTCCCTTTTTTTCTGCTAATCGGTGCGACGCCGCATCTGCGGCGCTGCACCGATTACAAAAAGTAGTTTTTGTACTACTTTTTGCGATTTCAGCCGCGATTTACATTGACATCTGTTTCAGATGTCTTTGAAATCGCGGCCGAAATCGGGACTGCCAGCGGGAGTGAAATCGTGCGAGTTCAGCTGAACTCGCAGTCTTCACTCCCGCAGCCCCAGTGTGAACGTGGGCTAAAGCTTCCGATTTGGTCTGGTACAGTACAAGTTTTTTTTTTAGTGCATTCAGTCATTTTTCATGCCATAGACTTCAGTGGGAACACCTGCTAATACACAAGATGTAACATTTGGAGAGGTCTGTGTGCTGTTTTTTTTTTTTCTTTAATAAAAAAAAGCTGGCAATGACATGTTATTTGCCAGCAATTTTAAACACGTATTCCTGTCATCATTGCAATCAGCTGAAATGCCAGGAATGGACAGGATAATGAGGGTGACTGGACAGCAAAAATGCTTTATTTCTGCTGAAATATCTTTAAAGGCAAGAATCTTTTCTAGAGAGCTTGATCTAAAACTATGTTTTCTGATGTAAAATATAGATAGGTCAGATGTGGAAATGAACTATGCCTGTAGGTATTCATTGAATTTTACAAATATAATAGAAAAAGTTTATAATAAACTATTAGTAGGGAGGATTACTCAGATATTCAGAGTTAAGTTCATTATTCTCTGCAATAACATTTCCATTCTTACAGCTAATGTATCAGTTCAGTAACACCTTTGGCAAATGTATTCATTATACTCAGTTATTCCCCAAGTCTTGTAAAAAGTAAATGAATTGCAGTGAATTTAAATAAGCTTTGCTTCTGGATTTATTTTTTGTTTCAAGGAGTTTTTGTGCTGAATTGTTATCATGTTTTAATTAAAAGATTTAACAGGGCTAGGAAAACAATAGATATATTGAAAGTATTTCTCGTGGGGTTCTATTATTCTAGAAATTTAGAAATATGATATAAGCTTTTCCACTTTGAAAATACAGAATTTGTGTGTCTGGGTTTAAAATCAGGGAGTTACTAAAATTAAAAAAACACCTTCTTACGTTTCATATAAAAATAATTGAATGCTGTTTTAAAACTATTTTGTTTTATGACTTATACAATACTTTTATGACACTAGACCTTTTTAACTAAGATTTGTCACAAGGGTGTAACATTTTTGGAACGTGCATGTATAATTAAAAAAAGTATCTCATTTTTTTCTCTAACTTTTTTTTTTTTTTATCATAGTGATAATGACATTCAAAACATGTGCAAATGAATAAATTTCTTTTTAGTGTAATAATACATGTAAGATATTCTATCAGCCACCAAAATAGGCCTGAAAATGTATAAAAAGTAAGAGCCTCAGTGAGAAATAAGAATTTTATATATGGTGGATTATGTATGCTTTTCATTCAAAAACTGTCACCAATCAGTAATGCATTGGGTTCAAAAGGAAAAGCAAAATTATGGCTGCTTTAAATGGCTTCTGGGGTATCTTCTTTGGCAATGGCTGCATCTGCTTTTATCTGACAGGGCAGTTGAATTTCAATTTCAGTGGCCAAACATGGTTTCGATCCATCCATAGCCCTCCTTAAGCTGGCCATAGTGTAATTTTCTTTCCTGCAACCAGGGGTTGAGGGGCATTGGGAGCCTTCACTGCTGCCGGAAGAACACAGTGATTATTGCTAGCTGCTGGCAATAATTGCATGACAAATCCGACATGCTGGTTGTACCCAGGTTGAGTTTGATCAACTTGATTAGAATCAACCTGCCGATACATGGTTTGAATCTCGGATGGTTCTGCTGAACCAGCCGAGATTTAAACCGTCTATTGCCAGCTTTAGTCAGAACGATAGTTCTATTCAAACCAGGTTACCCAGTAGCTCAAACCATCTCTGTTTCAAATTGTATTCGTACTTCAAGGTGTCACTATTCAGATTTGAGATATTCATACCTTACTACTGCTCCCTCTGTAGAGGGACTATTTTCTTTTTTCTATTTTCTACCTACTTTAGAGAAAGTGAGTTGTCTCTTCCCTAACCTCTGATACTCTTGGTCCGCCTGAACACACACCCAGTTTTTCAATATGACGTACTCCTCACTAGGCAGATACCCTACCGTAATATCTCACAATGTAAGGGGGCTGAACATATCTGAAAAGAGGGTACAAATACTACATGATCCTAAGAAAGAGAGACCAGCCTTTGTGCTCCTACAGGAAACACATTTCATAACCCATTCAATACCAAAACTGACTAATAATTTCTTTAACAACGTTTTTCATGCAACTAATCTGGTTGCTAAGACAAAATGTGTCTCCATTTTAATAGGAAAATATTTAGGTTTTGAGCTTATTCAACAACTGGCTGATCTAGAAGGCAATATCTCTTTCTTAAAGGGAAAATTAGGAATCTACCAATCACTTTAGCCAATGTTTATTTTCCCAACGCAGCACATATCTCTTTTTGCAGCAAGATCAATAATGAGTTGACCTGGTTTGCCTCTGGGTGCCTTATCCTAGGGGGGGGGGGATTCAAATATTGCACTGGACCCTCTTCAGGATATCTCAAATGCAAGTCAGCCATTGTCTTTTGATTACTCATATAAATTAAGGTATTACTGAATTCCATTTTAGTTTCCCAAAGAGATCTGACATCCTTATTAGAGACAAAAATAGGGATTCAGACGTTCTCAAATCATGCTCCCATATCAATTTTGCTACAATTACATAATACTCCCACAAAATCATACACATGACAACCTAATCCCACACTGTTGACAGATCCTTCGACCATGACACGCATTTCGAATACTGTAATTCAACACTATTTAGAACAAAGTGGGTTACCTTATTTGAACGCTTCAGAGGCTCAAGACCTTCATAAGCGAATCAAAATGACAGAAATAATACAGGCAAATAAAACATTGAAATCTGGCAAGAGCCCAGGCCCAGATGTTTTTTCAGCTATCTATTATAAAATCTTCACAGCATTAATCTCAAAACCCTTGCTTTATGCACTAAACTCCCTGAAAAACCCACCAAAAATCCCAATTTCCTTTACAATGGCCCATATTACTATGTTGCCCAAACCTGGCAAGGTTGATTGCACAAGTTATAGGCCAATATCTTTGCTCAATTTAGACATGAAACTATTAGCAAAGATCATAACAACAAGGCTTTGCAAGTATCTTCCAGGGCTCATTGACCCAGCATTAAGCAGGCTTCATGGCAGGTAGGGAGGCAAAATATAATGTTACTAAGGCATTAAACATTATTCACCTCCTCAAGGGACAAACAGAAGAAGGTCTTGTCCTATGTACGGATGCGGAGAAGGCCTTCGATAGGGTAGCCTGGGATTTCATGCTCTCGGTTTGCACACACATTGGCCTATGGTCTAATATACTAACATGGATTTTGTTGTTATATCAAAACCCAACAGCCAGACTAAAAATCAATGGTACACTTTCAGACCCTGTGCAGATCCAAAACCACACCAGACAGGGTTGCCCAGTGTCCCTCATATTATTTATCCTTACCCTGGAACCATTCATCTGAACCGTAAACAGAAATATGTCCATTAAGGAAATGAACCTAGGTTCTACACAATGCAAGCTTGCTGCATACGCAGATAACCACCTTTTCTTCCTCACCCATCCACATATATCTGTACCGAACCTCTTGAAACAATTTGATCTCTACGGATATTTTTCCATTCTTAAAATCAACTATCATAAATCAGAGGTACTCAATTTATCACTTACTACTAAAAACTTCCAGAGTCAATGCAGGAAACAATAATAATAGTGATTCCAAAACCGGGTAAGGACCCATTGTTACCTGAGTCTTATCACCCTATCTCTCTCCTTACCTCAGATGTTAAGATATTGGCTAGGGCTCTTGCAAATAGCTTATCAAGTTATATTAATATCTTGATCCATGGGGACCAAACGTGCTTTATTCCAATGAGAACAGCATCAACAAATATTCGTATACTTTTTTTAAGTATGCAGCTACCTAAGGAAAATGTGGGAACTAGAGCAATACTGTGCTTAGATGCCCAAAAAGCCTTTGATATGGTAGAGTGGGAATATCTATGGGCTGTATTGGTGGCTTTTGGTATAGGCCTGGGATTTCTAAAATGGGTCAAGATGTTTTTCAGGGACCCAAAAGCAACGGTAAGAATTAATAATACACTATCTAGTCCATTTACTCTGTCTAGAGGGACAAGGCAGGGCTGTCCCCTGTCCCCACTACTGTTTGCCATTGCAGTGGAGCCTCTTGCCCTTGCCATTAGACAGTCAGCGGAAATAATTGGGTTCCACCAGGCAGGAAGAGAGGATAAATTGGCCCTATATGCAGATGATGCTCTTATTTTCCTGGGGGATACCTCAAAGTCATTAACAGAACTTATGAGCCTCGTCTCCATATTTGGGCTATACTTGGGCTTCCAGATTAATTGGGATAAGTCTGTATTATTACCATTAGATGAGTTAAAAACCCCTCTATTAAATCAAGCTTCCCAAATCCAAATTAAGCATACAGTGAAATATCTGGGGATAGAGATATCGTGGAATGTAACTTGATTCTTAAACCTTTATTAGCACAATTTAAGGATAAATTTCGAAGCTGGTGTAAGATACCATTGACATTGATAGGTAGAGCAAATCTTTTTAAGATGATCTGGACCCCACAATTACTCTATGTGTTTAATCACTCACCTGTATGGATCCCAGCATTTTGGTTTAGCAAAATAGAATCTATTTTTAGAGAACTTATTTGGAGCAAAAAACAACCACGTATAAAGTTAACTACATTAATGCTAACCAAAGAAGCTGGCAGATTGGCGATTCCCCATTGTAAAAATAATTTTTTAGCCTCACAATTACAACATTTCTGTGGATGGACAGTAGTATCAAATGCTGATCCTATACAGAGCTTGATACTATCAGTATATGACGATTACCCATTAATTTCTTTATTGGAGACGAGAAATTAATTGTCCGATAAAAGATTTTTTACGGGTAAATTATTTGACAAGGTATGGCAGGAAATGAAAAAAAAATTCTGAAATAAAGGGTTATACGTTTTATATACCCCAATATGGAACAATAGTAGTTATGTGGAACTGATGAAACTGGAAGGGTTTAAGATATGAAGGCTTAAGGGACTAAGGTATATGGCACCGCTATTCCAGGAAGATGTGAGGAAAACCTTCATTGAATTAAGAAACAAATACAATATCCCAAATCAAAGATTTTTTCAATTTTTACAGCTTAGGCATGCATTAGAAGCACAGGGCCGATCGCATGAATTCAAATGTAATAAATCAGTGGTAATAGCCTTGTTGGATAAGACAGAAAGAAAAAAGGGTTTGATATCACAATTATATGATGTATTATTTGATACATTTAAAGGAGCTGTGGATATACCAGCAAGGTCAGCCTGGTCTTGTGATATAGGGCCAATTTCAGATGAACCGTGGACACTGGCATTGTCGGCAATACCCCTGGCCTCCCTATCCCCAACACAAAATTTTACACAACTATTTATTTTACATAGGGCTCATTATAAACCAGAGAAATTATTTAAATGGAAACGTAGAGATACAGCCCGATGTCCCAGATGTAAATGGATGCCCGCTAATTTAATACATATGCTATGGAGAGGCCCTAAACTCCATCGTTACTGGCATGAGGTGGTGTCTATTTAATAACAACATTTTTGGGACTGGGCTGTCTCTAGAGCCGGGGGGATGTCTTCTGGGTATACTGGATGAATCAGGAATCCCAGGTATCAATAACAAGGAGCCTATTCCAGGCTTGTAAGCTTATAGCACAAAAATGGATATCACAATTTCCACCTACAGCAGCAGAATGGAAAACACAAGTAAGGCAAACCCTAATTAAGGAAAGATATGCTTTTCTACATAGAGGCTGTCCAGGGAAATTTGAAAAGATATGGAGAAGATGGTCTGATATTTTGGATGTATGATGGGATAGGAGTAGATAAATGTATGAGTAATGGGGAGAGAGGGGGGGTACATGGGGGCTTGGTTTGTGTTTTTTTTCCTCTTTAACGTGCCTGGGTTGTATGTTGTTTTTGTTGTTTGTATGTAAAAGTAAGAAAAAAAGGATTTGATTAAGAAAAAAAATAAAAACTGAACTGTCCTTTCAAATGGGTATTGTCAGCTCTTAAATACCTAGGAATATGGCTTACTCACAATTTGACAGATTTATACACACAGAATTTTAAACCTATTCTACATAAACTAAAACAAGACCTTAAAAGCTGGAAGTCAAAATCCTTCTCATGGTTTGGCAGGGCTGCAGTGGTGAAGATGACAATGTTACCCCAAGTACTGTATCTTTTCCACAATTTACCCTTAACACTACTTAAAGGGTTTTTCACCCAACTAAACTCAATAGTACATGAGTACATTTGGTCAGGCAAAAGACCACATATTAGCATGCAGACTTTATCTAAACCAAAGAGCTGGTGGTATTAATCTACCTAACTTCCTACATTACTATTATGCCACTCATCTGGTGAGGATTATTGATTGAAACTGCCATGCCAACCATAAAGACTGGGTCAACATTAAGGGACTCTAGTCCAAGACCCCTTCACGGTTTCTACCTTGGGCCCCCAAGGAAACATGTCCATCCATCCTTAAATTACACCCCATAATAGGGTCGACACTGAAGATTTTTCAAACAGTGATTAAGAAATATAATTTACACTAGCACATAATCCAGATTTTTCTCTGGGCCTCACAGATGCAGTATTACCACATAGGGAAGATTTAACTCCCCTGGTAATTTCTCATTGCATAGATCGGGGTAAACTTAAGTCTTTCAAACAGTTACAGGCAGAAATGCCTGCAAGGCATTTTACACAATGGCAATATTTACAGCTCCGTAGCTATGTCCACTGTCTTGCTAAATGTAAACACTCCCTAAGGCAAATGACACACTTTGAAACATTGTGCATTAAGGGTTCAACCATAGAGAAATCAACCTCCTTGATGTATAATTGGCTGCAATCCTATTCAATTGAGACAACCACTAGACATCAAAAAGAATGGGAGTCAGCTTTCAAAACCACTTTAACAGATAAACAATAGCTCGATGCATCCATCTTGGCTCACAAGTGCTCTATTGGTTTTAGCATCCAGGAAACATCATACAAACTTCTGACCAACTGGTATATCACTCCTGCCAAGCTGCGTGCATGGTACCCAGACACCCCAGATACTTGCTGGTGATGTGGTACAGAAAAAGGTACTATGTTACATATATGGTAGGGTTGCCCCCTTTTTACGCAATTTTTGGAGTGCTGTCTGCAAACAGATATATGGCATTACGGAGACAAAATTAAAACTCTCTCCAAAGTACGGTCTATTGCATATCTCAAATTATTCCCTGAGAAAATACAAAAAGTCATTAGTGAGACTCTTACCCTAGGTTCACATCTATGAATTTTTTAGTGCGTTTTGCAGTTTGCATAAACGCACTACAGTCCATTTAACATGGTTTCCTATGGTACACTTTCACATATTTACATTTTGCAGCCGGTACATTTTTGGAAAGGGTCTGAAACTTTTTCCCCCCACGTTTTTCATGTAATAAACTTCAATGGAATCACACCAGAAATGCAAGTGTTGTGTTTGTGATGCGATTTGTGATGTGTTTTGTGGTTTTTATTTTTCTGTTTAAACACTGTATATAGTTAGCCATCAGCTGTCAGCAGATGTAAACAAATGGCATGGGGGGTTCCCCGAGGTCCATACCAGGCCCTTCGGGTCTAGTATGGATTCTGAGGGGACCCCCCCACGCCATTTTTTTTTAAAATCACGTGGAGTCCCCCCCAAAATTCATACAAGACCCTTATCTGAGCATGCAGCCCAGAAGGTCAGAAAAGGGAGAGGACGAGGGAGAGCCCCCCCTTCCTGAACCATATCAGGCTGCATGCCCTCAACATGGGGGGATGTGTGGTTTGGGGCAGGGGTGCCTGCCTGTCACAAACTGGTGCATGCTGGGTCGGTGACATCACAAGGGGGTGGTTCCACCTTTAAGAAAGGGGGTCCCTGGATCCCAGCCCCCCTATGTGAATGAGTATGGGGTACCCATACACCCCAAAAAACTGTGAAGTGTTAAAAAAGACGTTTTTGACAAATCCTTTATTAACAATTTAAAATGTCCCCTGTTGTAGCTCCAATGTGTCTTCTTTCTCCAATACCGATGTCTTCGTCCTCCGGTAGTTTCTTCTCCTGGTTCTGTCTTCTCCTTGAGCTGTCTTCTTCTTGAGCTGTCTTCTCCTTGAGCTGTCTTCTGCTTGTGCTGTCTTCTCCTTGTGCTGTCTTCTGCTTGTGCGGTCTTCTTCCTTACTGCCCCTTACCAGCTAAAAACAAAAAAAAGCCTATCTTCTTCAAATGCGTTCTTCCTCCGTTGTGTTGCCTTCCGCTGTCTGACGTTTCTATTATAGCCATGGGCTGTGGCCATCCCATGATGTCACCCGGAGAACTGCCTCTTGTGATGTCCTGTGAGACGTCATGTGTGATGTGTGACAGCTGATGACTCATCGGTTAAGGAATTCCCGTCCTGCTCCTTAGCAACCAAAAATGTACAGTGTGTTTAAAGAGAAAAAAAAACGCATGAAAACTGCATGCAAAAATGCATAGAAAAATGAGGGTTTAAAAACGAAAAACACACTGCAAAACGCACCTGAAAAACACATCAAGTTCAGCAGCATAGATGTGAACCTAGACTTACTGAATGCAGCCAAATCTGTTATCCCCGGACATTGGAGATCCACACATGCTCCTACAGTCTGGAATGGCTGAATACGGTGAAGTCTATCAATAAAATGGAGGAAACAGTAGCCATTGCCTCAGAATGCAGAGAAAAATTCCATAAACTATGGAGACCTTGGTTCTTATTTAACTATTATCTATTTAACTATTAACTAGTAACTATTTAACTAACTGGTGTGGGGTTGTTTTTTAAGTCCCTTAAAGGTGTTGAAAAGGTTTTTTTTTATTATTTTCTAAATAGGTTCCTTTAACCACTTCAGCCCCGGACCATTTTGCTGGTTCAAAGACCAGGCCACTTTTTGCGATTCGGCACTGCGTCGCTTTAACTGACATTTGCGTGGTCGTGCAACGTGTCTCCCAAACAAAATGTACGTCTTTTTTTTCCCACAAACAGAGCTTTTTTTTGGTGGTATTTGATCACCTCTGCAGTTTTTATTTTGTGCGTATAAACAATAATAGAGCGAATTTTTTTTAAAAAATTCAATATTTTTTACTTTTTGCTATAATAAATATCCTCCAAAAATATATAAAAAAAAAAAATTCCACAGTTTAGACCGACACGTATTCTTCTACAAATTTTTGATTAAAAAAAATCGCAATAAGCGTTTATTGATTGGTTTGCGCAAAAGTTATAGCTTCTACAAAATAGGGGACTATTTTATGGCATTTTTAATAATAATTTTTTTTCTACTAGTTAGGCCTTTTTTACAGCTTAAAAACACCTGTCCATGTTATTGTATACATTTTTATTTTTTTTTCGAAAAAAAAAAAAAAAACGGAGCTCAAAAACGCAATTGCAGCGTTTTTGCGCGTTTTTTAACGCTTTGCGTTTTTTTATGCCTGACGCAGAGTCCTGGGTTTCTTTTACAGCTTAAAAATGCCTATGCTATTTGCAGCTCAAAAACATCTAGGTGGGCATGAAGCTATAGACTAACATGGACAGGCGTTTTTAAGCTGTAAAAAACGCTCAAAAACGCGTCTGTAAAAACGTCCGTGGGCATGAGGCCTTATGGTGGCGATCAGCGATTTTTATCATGACTGCGACATTATGGCGGACACATCGGACACTTTTGACACATTTTTGGGACCATTGTCATTTTAACAGTGATCAGTGCTATAAAAATGCACTGATTACTGTGAAAATGACACTGGCAGTGAAGGGGTTAACCATTCGTTTCCTAGGGAGTGCTTCTTACTGTAGGGGGAATGGGCTGTGTGTGACATGACACTGATCTCCGCTCCGACTACACGGAGCGGAGATCAGTCTCATTGTCAGTAGGCAGAGCGGGGAGATGCTTGTTTACACTAGCATCTCCCGTCTCTATCTCTCCATGTGACGATCGCAGGTATTCCCGCGGCGATCTAGTCTGCGGGACCCACGGTCGGGCTCACGGAGAAAGCGTCAGGGTCGCGAGCGCACCGCCGCCGGTGTGCGACCACACGGCGGCATCTTACAGGTACGTGCTTATGCCTGTCCGTGCCGCTCTGCCGACATATATGTGCAGGCGGCGGTCCTTAAGTGGTTAAGCTAGTGCATTCTTGATTCACTTACCTTTTCCTTCGATTTCCCTTCTAAATGTTTTTTTTCTTTGTCTGAATTTCTCACTTCCTGTTCCTCCTCAGTAAACTTGCCCCCATCATCCAAGCCATTCTGGCTGGGGGTTAGTCAGCTTGCTCGCCCCCTTCCTTGGGACTACATCCCTGCGGGGAGATGCTGTGAACGTTCACAGTGTCTCCCCGCAGGAATGTAGTCCCAAGGGAGGGGGCGAGCACACTGACTAACCCCCAGCCAGAATGGCTCGGATGATGGGGCAAGCTTACAGGAAGTGAGAAAATCAGACAAAGAAAAAAAAACATTTAGAAGGGAAATCGAATGAAAAGGTAAGTGAACCAACAATGCACTAGCTTAAAGGAACCTATTTATAAAAAAAAAAAAAAAAAAAACCTTTACAACCCCTTTAACTCCAGTGAAGGGAAATCTCAAGGTGTCAACATATCAAGAAATTTTGGACAATATCATGCTCCCAACTTTGTGGGAGCAGTTTAGGGGTGGCTCCTTCCTGTTCCAACATGAATGTGCACCAGTGCACAAAGCAAGGTCCATAAATACATGGATGTGCGAGTTTGGGGTGGAGGAACTTGACTGGCCTCAACCCGATAGAACACCTTTAAGATGAATTGGAGTGGAGACTGCAAGATAGGCCTTCTCATCCAACATCAATGCCTGACCTCACAAATGCGCTTCTGGAAGAATGGTCAAACATTACCATAGACACACTCCTAAACCTTGTGGACTGCCTTCCCAGATGAGTTGAAGCTGTTATAGCTGCAAAGGGTGGGCTAACTCAATACTGAACCCTACATGCTAAGACTGCCATTAAAGTTCATGTGCATGTAAAGGCAGGCATCCCAATACTTTTAACAATACAGTGGAACCTCGGTTTAAGAGTAACGCGGTTAAAGAGCGTTTTGATTTACGAGCAACTTTTAAAAAAAAATTCTGACTCGGTTTGCGAGTGTTGTCTCGCAAGACGAGCAGAATTCAACCTAATAGGGCCTGCAGTACCGCATTTGACCTGAGGTGCGGGGGCGCCGGAGCCGAGCAGAGCCGAACAGCGATGATCGCAGCCGTTCTGCAATGCTCGGAAAGACACGGAAATACTCCGTTTCCGCAGTTTCCGAGCCTTTCCGACATTTGCAGAGGTCAGCCAATGTGTAATATTTTTCTCTGCTGATTGTAATGGGTATGCCCATTTAAATCATTTACTGTAAATCTTTGATTGAAGTGTGTTCAAACTGACTATAACTGACTGTTTACTTTAATTGAGTTTATATTTCTTAAGTCTTTGATTCTTAAAGTGATTGTAAAGGATAATTTTTTTTTTTTTAAATAACAAACATGTCATACTTACCTCCACTGTGCAGCTCGTTTTGCCCAGAGTGGCTCCGATCCTCCTGTTCTGGGGTCCCCCGACGGCTCTCGCGGATCCTCCCCGCATTAGATAACCCCCTGGGTGAAGCACTCTCCCGAGGGGGTTACCTTGCGGGCGCGCTCCCGATTCATTTATTAGGCGTCCATAGCCATCGAATGTATGACTCGGCCCCCGCCCCCCAGTGCTCAAGTCATTGGAATTGATTGACAGCAGCTGGAGCCAATGGCTGCACTGCTATCAATCTATCCAATCGGGACACGAGACACCAGCCATAGCTGGTGTGTTCGTCTCTGAGGAGACGAAAAACGGGCTCAGGTAAGTAAAATGTGGGGGCTAGTGACTGCAAGAAATGTTTTCACCTTAATGCATCCTAAACATGAGGGTTTACAACCCCTTTAACTATTGTTTCCTCTTGTGTACAATGTAAAATGGAATACATGCTCAAAATGGATAGACCATGCTTGTGTCCTATGCTGCACTGGGTCATATATTGGTGTTGACTATTTTTTCTTTATATATATATATATATATATATATATATATATATATTTATAATAAAAAATTATATTGGAAAAAAAATTAAAAATAAAAAATAAAAATTTGCACAAACCAATCAATATACGCTTACTGGAATTTTTTTTACCAAAAATATGTAGTAAAATACATATTGACCTAAATTTTTTTGCATTGGATGGGTTTTTTAGCAAAAAGTTAAAAATAGGACATACATTTTATTTGGGTACAGCTTTGCATGACCATGCAATTGGCAGTTAAAGCAACGCAGTGCCTTTATACTGGTGTACTTTACTCTGTCTGTATATCTAACTGTGCCTAGTGCAAATATGCAACTCTGTACCTGAGATATGATGTATATCGATGTTGACTTGTTCTTTTGTCTTGTTACACTTAACCCTTTACTTGCCTTTGGTGGAACATGGAGATTCTATTTATGTTTGCGCTCATTGGTTATTCTGTTTTGTCTTATTCTGAAAACCCATAAAAATTATTGATAGAAAACAGGAGAAGCCTATCTGTGGGTGCCGGGCACTGGATGTCCGCCGGCACCCACCGATCATCTGTAAAACTCACAGAACTATGTAGACAAGGTAGATCTCTGTTCTGATAAGGGGGAAGGATGGATTTTGTGTTCCTGCAAAGCATGGAATAAAATCCATCACTTCCCCTAGTAAAAGCACCTAACACAGTACACAAAAAAAAACACTGGCTAGGCACACTGTTAACCCTTTGACCACCCTAGAAGTTTAACTCCTTCCCAGCCAGTGTCTTTAGTACAGTGACAGTGAATATTTTTAGCACTGATCACTGTATTAGTGTCACCGGTTCCCGCAAAGTGTCAAAAGTGTCAGTTATGCCGTGTACACACGATCGGTTTTACCGATGAAAACAGTCCGATGGACTTTTCTCATCGGACAAACCGATCGTGTATGGGCTCCATCTGTCTTTTTTCCATCGGTGAGAAAAAATAGAATATGTTTTAAATTCATCCGATGGGAAAAAAACGATAGCAAATTCCGATCGTCTGTGTGGAACTCCATCGGACAAAAAACCCACGCATGGTCAGAATCAAGTCGACGCATGCTCAGAAGCATTGAACTTCATTTTTCTCGGCTTGTCAGAGTGTTTTACGTCACAGCGTTTGGGACGGTCGGATTTTTGACTGATGGTGTGTAGGCAAGACTGATGGAAGTCAGCTTCATCTGAAAAATCCATCGGATTAGAATCCATAGGAAATCCGATTGTGTGTACAGGGCTTTAGTGTCCAATTGTCAGCCGCAATATCGCAGTACCGCTGTAAGTTGCTGATCGCCACCATTACTAGTATAAAAAATTCCATAAACATATACCATAGTTTGTAGAAACTATAATGTTTGCGTAAACCAATCTATAGCCAAACCATAATATACATTTGTTGGGATTTTATTTTTTTACCAAGAACATGTAGCAGAATACATATTGGCCAAAATTTATGAAGACATTAGATTTTTTTTTTACATTTATTGGATATGTTTTATAGCAGAAAGTAAAAAATATTGTTTGGTCTTTCTTTGTTTATAGCGATAAAAACAAACAAACACAGCAGTGGTGATAAAATACATTTTATTTAGGTACCAAATTGCATGACCACGCAATTATCAGTTAAAATAACTAAGTGCCAAATCACATAAATTGGCCGGTCATGAAGGGGGGTAAATCTTCCGAAAGGTCAAGTGGTTAAAGAATACATTTAAAAAAAAGTCTCACCTGCTAAGGTCAAGGCTTACGTGACTTGTTACTTCTTGTTGTGTCAACTTTATTCTTCTTCTCTGCTGGTTCAGCCTGTACTCCACCACTAGATGCAATATATGGATTCAGAGTTTTTACTCTGAAAGGTTTTACGATGACAACGTTGCATGTGCACTTCTGTCCAGATCTAGAGTTGAATGATCATCATGGTTAAGAAAGTTTGCTTGGTTATACGCAATAAAGAAACTGGACTATATCCCTGCAAAATGAATATCGATTGGGGAGCTATTAATATGTTTTAGGGACTATTTAATGTGATTAATTTTAGCTTGCAAAAAAATAAATAAAAAATTAATAAATAAAACAAATTATGCCCGGAACCCCCCTTTAAGGTGGAACAGACCGAATTTTAATCAATGTATGGGCAGACTGGATACACACAAGTTGATCTATCAAGCAATTTGTGTACAGCCAGCCTGTCAGGTTTTTCCTGAATAATTAGTGCTGCCAGCTATAGCCAGCAACACTGATCATTGTCTTCTGACAGCTGGAAAGACTCCCCACTGTCAGAAAGCATTACCCACAGTGGGAAGGAATTTCCCATCCACATCGAATGTGTGGATGGGGGAATTGGGTCGTTTTTTTTAAATGTATGGGTGTGTTACTGTTTTGAAAACTCTATTTCTATGTACATTTTGTATTTTTATCGTTTATATTACATTATATGTGTACAGGTACAGTAAGTATGGTGTCAACTGTGTGTCTAAATGAAAATGATAGACTCTCTGCAACCTCTAATTATTTAAATCATCTATAATGCAGCTAATGCTTGGATCGATGGAGTAGTGTGCTTTTTTCACATAACAATAAAGTTATTTGGTAATTTCTTCTATTAATTTCATGTGCTTTTACTAATAGATTAATTTTAATATGCATGTCTCAAATGTCTTGACATATGTTTCACACATCGCATTTTAAATTATAGTAAATAAAGAAAAAAAAAACACTTGTCAACACGTTAAGAACAGTACAATTGTCAGCAAATCCTATTTTATTATTTACATCAAGCTTTAGGTGGGCATACAGTACATAGACATTTTTTATGTGCCGATTGTGAATGACCAATCAAATTATATACTTATGGGATGTACAATCTACGATGTGTGCAGAAGTGCATGAACAGACAGAACACATACATGTCTATGTGTGGAAATTACTAAGAGTGGTAGTGTCCTATGTGTGTAGTTGTAGTATTCTAAAGGGTTTGCGGGTATATCTAACTGGCAATAGAATTTTTAATTTGCCCTCGCCATATTGCAATAAAGGTACAAAAAGTGTATATGGCTTTCATTAAAGGAAACTGCAAAAAAAAATCGAATTTCTAAAAAATATATATAAAGGTGTATGGTACTGTGTATGCACATATCTTTGTGTACATTTTATTGCTTCGTGAGGCAGCCCTATTATTTATATATTGATTTGTTTATTTTCTTTTTTTTTTTTATATGTTGATATGGAAAATCCATACAGCACTTTATTTACATAGAAGGTGCAGAAGCAGAATTATTTAAATGGTCAATGCACATAGTTAACTAGGACCATAAATATTGAACATCAATGTTCAATCAGCTAGATAAATTCAGGGACAGAGAATGCTGGGTGAGAGTACATCCACATGCACATATGTTCCCACAATACAAGCTTACTAAAGTGTTTATCTCTACTCTTGTTTATTTGCTTTAGTAAACCAAGCTTATTGCATCAAAATATGTAACTATTGCTCCATGTATTAGTCATGATAATTCAAGTAACCAGTATTAGCATTACAAAAAAAAAAAAAAAAAAGGTAGAAGGCATTTTCTTTACATCTTCAGATATTACTATTATTAAAGCACAATAACAGGACACTACATGTATTACTTCATTGCAGTGAAAAAAAAAGGTATGCACTATAATGGATATAAAGTGTATGTTAGGGAAACACAGGGTTACTCAAGGGTCTAATTGATTAGTTTCAGATTATCAAATCTATGATTGTATGGTCAGCTTCCAGTGCATGTACTGATGCTTTAATTAAATTCAGACCACAGGAATTTAATTTATTCAAATTGATAAGTATATCTTCTTTCATATGACAAGTACAAAACCGTATATGTTATGTGTAAAAATATAGTATTCACATAAAAACCAGTGTATTGTGAACAAAAAATAATACATTTTTCTGCTTTTTAGATCTGGGCATGGCACTCCTGCCTAAAAAAATATATTTTCAATCTGTTTTACCCTCAGCTCAAAGTGGTTGTGAATCATCATCAATCAGCAAACTCATATGTCCCTGAGCCTGTGTGGTAAATCTGAGACTAAACAATAAAAAAAACATTCAAGTGGAATAAAAAGGAAGGGAACTAGGGAAAGAAAAATGATTAAAAAAAGAAAATAAACTGAGTCTGACTCGCTAATGGAGTTACATTTGGGGTTTAACTGACAGCCAGATATTATAAAAGACAGAACTGATTATGGATCTATGAGGTCAAGCAATGAAAGACTAAAGTTTATTACTGCCATTGCCTGATAAAAGCAGATAGAAAGAACAGGCAGTCATAAGGATAATTTAGTTATATATGTCTACGAATGCTATTGTATTCTCAATATGTTTTCTTCTTGTACACAACTGCACATTGTGTTCATAGATCTAAAGGTTTCTTTTTTTACTGTGACAGCAGTTTATCTGGCAATCTTGCAGTCCTTGTATAGCAACATTGTCATCTCATGTTTTTTCTAGTGTAATAACACCAATAAGGTAACCTCTGGCTAGGCACTGAGGATTAGCAATACTGCTGTGTTGTGTAAAAATAGATTTGTAGAGAAGGCAGAAACAAACATATATCCCATAGTGCTGCTCTCACTAAAATGTTTCATAGCTGGCTTGTCTATTCTGTGTATAACTCTGACATAGTAAGTTTACACTTATTTATCTACAAATTGATGCAGGCATTTGCTATTGCCATTTTCATGCATTCTATGGTAATTGTTATTGTAATGTGAATGTGTATTTACAAAAAAACTGCAAAAACAGTGGGGTTCATTTTATATTCTACAAAAAGAATGATTTATGGAGTCATAGTTTTTCTGTGTAATTATGAAATACAAGTTAAAAAAGCAGCTAAAAAATATATCATGTTATGTTAACAAAAGTAACTTCAGCTTAAACCCCCATGACATTTTAAATCATAACAGGCTTACTGGTTGAGATAATTCCTTTAGGACATCAACTAAAAGATAACTTGTAACTCTAAAGTGATTAGTGATCTGACTAGTGTTCATTGCTAATAGTGTTTGCTGTATTTTAAGCATGACTGAACGATACAGTTACAATTTTTTTCACATATTAATAGCTCCAGATTTATTGATTTTACTGTCTTTGACTGTCAATGACATATTGCTCTTTCCAGCAAGACATGTAACATTCTCTGGTAATCAAGAGTTAAAATAAGTTCACAGGTGCACTTCAAAATGCAAAAATGAGTCTCCAAACTCCCCTCCCCACCACCTTACTACTAACTGTAAGCCCTGTAATTTTCAGCCTCATTGCTAGGTTTAAGCCCAAAAACATCCTGGCCCTAGGGCCTGTGGATTCCATTCTCCCAATTTCCACAAGTAGCACACAACGGATTAGGGATTTGTTTAGAACCCTGACATTGCAAGAAAGTTTTGGTTTTGTCACACAATATGTATACAGTATGTGTTAAAAAAATAAAAGTCAATGTAAGACAATATAAAATATGCAAAGACACATATGCCAAAAATAGTGCCTGCAAACCGCCCTTAAAAACCTGTCACATTCACTCCAGTGTGAGAGCCTGAGGGAACTAATATATACGTTGCTTTGCCTGCCCGTGTCATTCTGCCCACGTATAAGTGCGTGAGGCAGTCGGCAAGGGGTTAAGGAGCGCAGGCCGGGAGGCCCAGCCACTGCGTCCTTAACAACGGATGAGTCATCAGCTGTCAACAGGCTTCCCCATTGACAGCTAAATAAAAAAAAACATTGCCAGCAAGAGAAAAATATGAAAAAAACAGTGTGCCCCCCCCTCCAATCCATACCAGGCCCTTTGGGTCTGGAATGGATTTGAAGGAAACCCCCATTCAAAAACGTAAACAAAATGGCGTGGAGTCCCCCCAAAATGTATACCAGACCCTTATCCGAGCATGCAGCCTGGCATGCCAGGAAAGGGGGAGATGAGCGAAAACCCCCCATCCTGAACCATACCAGACCACATGCCCTTAACATGGAGGGGTGCTTTTTTCCCCCCGCCAATGGCTGCTAATAAATGGCTGCTAATAAAGGATACATGCACTGTACTGTCACCTCTTGTGTTCCTGCTGGAGCATACTCTGCATGGCATTATGGACAGGGCACTCGAGGCAAAGCAGCGAGAGGAAGAGGAGGGCTTTCTTTCCTCTCAAGGCCTGCTTTATGGCAGACTAAGGGGGCCCCTCAAGCACTATATTTAAAGGATTTTTTTTATTTTTATTGTTTCACGTTAAGCATCCTTAAAATCACTGCTCCTTTAAAAATTATTTTGCAATGGTACATGTCACCCCGGGCAGTACCCAGGCCCCCATACCCTTTTTATGACCAATAACTTGCATATAAGCCTTCAAAATGGGCACTTTTGATTTTTCGAGTTTGGGTCCCATAGACTTTAATAGAGTTTGCAGTTTGAGTTCAAAATTTTGCTATGTTCGAGAGTTCTGGCATGAACCAAACCGGGGGTGTTCGGCCTATCTCTATTAGCCTGTGACAAAATATGTATTTTCAATACAGTAGGGCAGAAGAAAGCACTGGATGTATCTGTAAGTCGGAGTGAGCAGAATTGTATGCTTAAGGGGACAGTAGCAAGTGATCCATTCACAAGCTGCAGCCCCTAATGGTGATGCCTCCTATGGTAGTCTGAGCAATTGTGCATGTGAGTTACCTGTTGTGCACCAGTGCTACATATACTGTACTTTTACAAAGACGTTAGGTGTGTAAATCCATATACACCCTATTATAATTATTTAAAGTGTTAATATTGGTTGGATATGTTATGGTTATAAAAGTGTTTACCTTTAACTATAATGTGCTATTATTCTCTGGTCAGGATCATATCAACTCCTGCCTTTATGAATTCTCTCCACCAGGGGGTGCTCTCTCCATCCATCGCCTCTGTCATGAATGCCTGGTGCATAGGGGCCTTGCTTCCATCCCCGTTTGTTCCCACTGGTTTCCACACGGGCCAGCATCTCTGGGGTGGGGACCTCATCACACCCCACCTATGGGTGGGGTCACGCCACTTGCCTGTTGAACGGGAGGGCCATGATTGGACTGTGCCCTTTCTGTTGGCCAGAGCCTGAGCTGCCTTACCCCATTTGTGACTATTTATCAATTCTTAAAGGGGTTGTAAACCCTCAAGGCTTTTCACCTTTAGCATTCTATGCATTAAGGTGAAAAACCTCCTGTCATGCAGCAGCCCCGCCGAGCCCCCCTTTTACTTACCTGAGCCCCATAATTCCCGCAATGGGAACGAACGCACAAGCTCCGGCCGGTGTCTTGTGTCCTGATTGGATAGATTGAAAGCAACGCAGCCATTGGCTCCCACAGCTGTCAATCAAATCCAATGACGCGGGCGCTGGGGGGTGGGGACGAGTCCTGCTGTCTGTGTCAATAGACACAGCAGCAGGAATCGGGAGCATGCCCGCACGGGTGTCCCAAAGGGCACTCGAGAAGAGGAGGGGCCACCAGTGCCTCTGAGGGACCCCAGAAGAGGAGGATCGGGGCCACTCTGTGCAAAACCATCTGCAGAGAGGAAGTAAGATATGTTTGTTGTTTTTTTTTTTTTTAAAAAGAGGGTTTAGTAACCCTTTAATCTCTGGTCTCCCTTATAAGGCTCATATTTGTTGAGCCAGTGCTGCTGTGTCAGTCTGCCTGCATACAATACTTAGCTCTCCATCAGGTATGGGACAAAACCTATGAGCATCTTGCCCTGTTTTTTGTGTATACATATATATTTTTCTATCACCCCTCTTTAAAGATTTTTTTTTTTTTTATGCTTTAATGCTTGCATGGCCTCTGCTATGTTTTTATTTTTAATGTTACTGAATTTTTTTCAGTGCATTTTTGTCCTACATTTTTTTTTTTTTTTTTATATATTCCAAGCTTAGCTCTATTTCAGTTGTTTTGTGGTCAATCCAGTGCCTCTATTCTACAAAGGGCTCTTTGGATTTTTTCAGAGCCATCCAGTAAATGCAAGTTTTTTTTTTCCTTTTTTTATATATATATATATACAGTATATATATATATATTGTGATAGTGAAAGTCCCTGTCCCTATGGAAAGGGAGCAAAAACGGACACAGAGTCTGCATGTCAGCAGACTGCAGAACTACAGAGCATAGCTTGGAAATTGAGAACTGTTTTGGCAGCTTTCTCCGGGTTTTGCTAAGTTCGGATGGGGCTGTGTAGTTTGGAGATCCCGCAGAGACTTGGGTGGGATGGGATCTCCAACCCTGTGTCCGGGTTTTGTGGACAGCCAGCATGGTGTGTGCTCAGGTGCACACAATTAATATAATGAGGGGCTGGTGAGAGCAGAAGGGGAAGGATGGTGGAGAGTGAGCAACTTGCTACTGCTAAGTGAAGACAGACTTATGTCTGGAGAGCGGTCTGCCCTGTGGGAGACTGCAGCCCATGTAAAGGGGATTCTTTGCCCAGGGACTGGGAAAGGCTGGCCAGCCTTGAGAGTCGGGGAGACTGAGGAAGCCAGTAAGTCCAGGGAGCTGGAAAGAATCGTTTCTATTTGAAAGCAAGCAGAGGAACTGCTGACAAGAGCCAGGTGGCTTGGTATGTTTTCATTTATGTGCTGAATGAAGTTTAACCCCCTGCGTGGGAATCCTGAATAGACATTTTTCTTTTGTTTTTCTGTTTAAATAAACGTGGGCTACCAGGCCCTTAACTAGAATGCCTGTCTGATATGGACTCACTGCATAAAAACGCATCTATCCACTTGAGCTAAAACACCCCAATATCACAATATATACAGTGTGTGTGTATATATATATATATATATATATATATATATATATATATATATATATATATATAATGTGTGTCACTTTCTTTCTTTTACATTGGCAGTATGTTATCATCCAATAAGAGGGATTCATCTGTGCCCTGTTTGGTAACTTCTGTAGTTCTGTGCGCCTGTGATTTTTAGAACCCCTGATTTCACCTGGAGACATATCAGAATGGCGGCAGTACAGATTATGTGTTTTTAAATATGACGGCTCCTTTTCTTCTGTAAACATTTCATTGATGGGTTAATGATAATGCTTTACTGATATTCATGCATAGTTACAGTATTTGCAGCATTTGTGTGCAGCACATGGTTTGTTAAATTCACAGAAGGAATATTTATCAAGAATATGAGGATAATTTTTAAAAAACACTTCACGTGGATTTTATATACTGTGTGTGTGTGTGTGTGTGTGTGTGTGTGTGTGTGTGTGTATATGTGTATATATATATATATATATATATATATATATATATAATTAGTTAGCTCAATGGGTCCAGATGGCAAGTTTTATTAAAATCTGACTTGTAGCCAGTTGGTGGCCCAGAAACCCTAGCCCGGATTCCACCTTAGGTTTCTGCATATGAGTGCATGCAAGGTGATACATAGGGGGCTATTTACTAAAGGAAAATCCACTTTGCACTACAAGTGCAAACTACACTTGAAAATGCACTTGGAAGTGCAGTCGCTGTAGATCCGAGGGGGACATGCAAGGAAAATAAAAAACAGCATTTTAGCTTGCACATGATTGGATGATAAAATCAGCAGAGCTTCCCCTCATTTCAGATCGACCCGTCAGATTTACAGCGACTGCACTTCCAAGTGCACTTTGCACTTGTAGTTTGCACTTGTATTGCAAAGTTGATTTTGCCTTTCGTAAATAACCCCCATAGCGTTCACCCATCACCTTGTTTTTCATAATGTCACCACTATATTGTCAAAAGTATTGGGACACCTGCCTTTACACACACACATGAGCTTTAATGGCATCCATAGGGTTCAATATTGCATTAGCCCACCCTTTGTAGCCATAACAGCTTCAAATATTCTGGGAAGGCTGTCCACAAGGTTTAGGAGTGTGTCTATGGGAATGTTTGACCATTCCTCCAGAAGCGCATTTGTGAGGTCAGGCATCAAAATCATCCCAAAGGTGTTCTATTGGGTTGAGATCAGGACTCTGTGCAGGTCAGTCATGTTCCTCCACCCCAAACTTGCTCATCCATATCTTTATGGACCTTGCTTTATGCACTGGTCCAAATCATTTGGTGGAGGGGGGATTATGGTGTGGGGTTGTTTTTCAGGGGTTGGACTTTTTTTTTTTTTTACCACTCAGACTTTATCACAACGAGAGACTTTCTCATGGTATTATTCCTTAATATCGTCTCTACTTTGGATTCGCATCATATGTGGTTCTCCAACTTTTAAAATTTGTTTCTTTATTACATTCCGTATACACAAAAGAAAAAACATTCAATTACAATCCCCCCTCCTACGATACCCTTCCCCTAATCCCCGGACCTCTGTTCTATTTCTTCTGTACTTTCCACTACTTCATTCTCCATCTCTAAATTATTATCTGATTGTTGATTAAATTATATTATATTATTCACCCATTATCTCTGCATATCCCAATGTGTATTTGAAAGCTGTCGACACCTTCCACTTATCATCAAATGTATCCAATGAGTCCCTGTCACTAGATCTTAAATATTCCAAATTATAAATTTCATCTATTTTATTGCACCATCCCTTCTGGTTAGGACTATCCAATTCTTGCCAGTGTTTAGGAATTTGGCTCTTAGCTGCATTTAAGTGTGGGATCAAACTTTTGAGATATAATTTGTCTGGCATCCCGATGCTGTGTAATAGGCATCCCCACGGATTGTCCGGTATTTCTATATTAGTTATATCTCTGATGGTTCTCCTTATCTCAGTCCAATATTTTTTAATTTTTGGACAGGTCCACCATATGTGGGCCATTGTACCAATTTCCTGGCACCCGCGCCAACATAACTGTGATTTTTCCGTTGCATACCTATGTAGCCTATCCGGCGTTAATACCATCTAACGAGGCATTTATAATTAGTTTCAACTATATTACAGTTTACAGAAGTTGAGTGGACCCTGTTTAAACAGATAATTATCTCACTCTCTCGGATTTGTGATCCCAATTCCTCTTCCCACTTCTTAATAAATGTCAATTCCTCCGGTTTTCTTTTTGTATTGTTTAAGATCTTGTAAATCTTTGACATAACTCCTTTCGTCCTCTTTGCCTCACAAATTTTCTCCAGTGGCCGTAACTTTTCTTTAGCTCTAACAGGTTTAGGTAGATTTTCAAAAAAATGTTTTAACTGGTTATACCGCCATTCATCGATCAATCTCCACTCAATGTTTTTTTTTAAATTCCTGATAAGTAATTAATTTATTTTGAACCATAACCTCTTTTAATTGTGCATTTTCTTTTAAAATCCATTTCCCAAAAATGTTTTCCCTTCCTGGTGTGAAATAACTTGTATCTTTTAGTGGTATAAAAGGTGAATTAAACTGCCAGTTTTCTTTTTTGTGTATCCTATCCCAAATTTTTTGTGCATTTCTAGTGATCTCATGTGTATTTGTGCCCGTTTCTCGATGTTGTTCTGGTATCCATATTACCTTCCCTAGTGACATATTACTAATTCTACTTTCCATTTTCACCCAACTCTTCTCCGTGCTTTCATTAGCCCATTCCATTATCCGCGCTATTACAATCGCGTTATAATAATTTCTAATATTGGGTGCCCCTAATCCTCCTTGGCCCTTCTCTTTTGTGAGTGTCGTCCACTTGGTGCGTGTTTTTTCCCCACACCAAGTGAAAACCGAGAGCATTGATTGTATTTTTTCTAAGAAAACCCGAGGTAGTGGGACCGGGAGCATCTGCATTTTATAAATTATTTTAGGAAGAATGATCATCTTCAAAATTCCTATTCTCCCAAACCATGATAGTTTCCCCCGTGCAATTTTATTTAATTCTGCCTTAATTTCATTCAATAGTGAGATATAGTTCTCCCTGTAAATTGTCTCGGTATCAACGGTTAATTTAACTTCAAGATACGAAAGAGCTCTGTTCCCCCACCTAAATGAATAAGCTTTTTGGAAAATATTCCTATCTATCTTATTTATATTCATACTCAATGTTTCCGATTTAGTCTGATTTATTTTAAAATTAGACATCTCCCCAAACTCAAGAGTTTTTAGGATCTTGGGTAGGGTTATTTTAGGGTGAGTGACGAAGAACAAGACATCGTCAGCATATGCTGCGAGCTTATGCTCTTCATAACCCAACCCCCATCCCACTTATCTCCGGGTCCTGCCTGATTTTCCTCAGTAAGGGTTCCAACGCAAGCAGAAATAATAGCGGTGACAGAGGACATCCCTGTCGGGTGCCATTCTTCATCTGGAACGATGCGGACAGTGTCCCATTTACTTTCACCCTCGCTGATGGGTTATTATACAAGGAATTAATCCATTTACTCATTCTGGGTCCTAGACCCATTGCCTCCAATGTGGATTGCATGAAGCCCCAGTCCATCCTGTCAAAGGCTTTCTCAGCGTCAATTGACAGGAGTAGTCCTGGTGCCCCACTTTCTTTAATTTTCTTAATGACCAGGAGCGATCTTATTCCATTGTCTTTACACTCCCTTCCTGGAATAAATCCAACTTGATCTAGGTGTATGACGTCTTTCATAATGGTTTTCATCCTATTAGCTAGAATCTTAGAGAAAATCTTAGTATCTATATTTAAGAGTGAGATTGGTCTAAAACTAGAGCATAATGTAGTATCTTTACCCTCCTTGGGGATTATAGTTATTATGGCTTCTAATGCCTCCTTCCGCATCTCCCAAGTTACACCTATCCCATTCATGTAAGAGCACATTTTCGGGGTTAGTAGATCTATATACTTTTAATAATAAAGTGTCATCAGACCGTCTGGCCCTGGGCTTTTCCCATTTGGTAATGCTTGAATATTTTTTTTAATCTCCTCTTCTCTTATAGGTGCTTCTAAGGAGTCTAATTTATCTTCAGGGATTTTATCTAAAACAATCTCCCTAATATAAGTTTTAATTTTCTCCCTTTTTTGTTTGATCTCTTCCTTTTGTATCCTGGGCATTAAGTGAATACAACTGACAATAGTATTCTTGGAAGGATTTGGCTATTTCCGATGTTTTGTATCTAAGTTCCCCAGTCTTATTTTGTATTTTCTCTATATAATTAACATTTTTTTTATTTTTTAATATTTTCGCCAAATACTTCCCTGGCTTATTACCCCATAAATATCTCTCTTTCTTAGTTTGATTATAGACTGTTCGGTTTTCTTGTTCATAGACCTCTCTTAGCTCTTTTTTAATATTGAGGCGTAGTAGTTTCCCTTTCCCCTTAGTTTTCTTATATTGCTGTTCTAGTTCGGAGATCAATTTCATTAGTGATGTTTTTTTTTCATAATTCATTCTCTTTCTAACCGCACCCTCCTTGATTAATATCCCTCTGATATATACTTTATGAGTGTCCCAGACTATGGCCTCTGACATACCCTCGTGCTATTCTCCCTATCAAATTGGTCTAATTCTACTTTTATTCTCTGGCCTATGTTTTTATCCAGTAATAATTCTTCATTCAACCTCCAGTTATTACTTTTTTGTGCTTCCCCGATATTCCATTGGAGTGTGATTGGTGCATGATCCGAGAATGTTGTAATACCAATCTCAGTTTCTACTGTATCCAATAATCGATGTTCTACTAAAAAATAATCAATTCTCGAGTACGTCCCATGCACGGGGAGTGGAAAGTAAAATCCCGTTGCTTTAGGTGCTGTGTTCTCCAAGCGTCCACTAATTGATGTTGGTGCATTTTTTTTATTTTATTTATTTCTCTGGGCCATTCCAACCCCCCTAGCATGTGACGTACTGTCGATTATTGGCTCCAAACATACATTAAAATCATGAACCCCCCCTTCCTAAAATCCATAAATTCAGCTATGATCTTCATTAGGTATTGGATAGGTTTTTTATTTGGTCCATATACGTTTGCCAGTGAGACCTCGGCTCCATTCAGTTTTCCTTTTAAAAATAAATATCTCCCCTCTGGGTCCTCCTTTCTCTCATCTAAAGTGAACCGGGTCCCCCTGGCAAACCCTATGGCCACACCTTTAGCTCTACTTATAGGTGAATCCCCATAGTACCACAAAGGGTACTCCTTTGAAATAATTTGACGATTTAAACTTACACAAAAATGAGTCTCCTGTAAGAAAACTACGTCTGCTTTCAGTGAGCTTAATTCTCTAATTATATTTGCCCTCTTAATAGGAGCATTTAGTCCCCTTACATTGTATGAAATTATACTTATTTTAGGCATTTGATGTTCCTAGGATGAATATACTAAGCAGAACGCACATAATTCTCTCAGAGTTCTTACCTAACGGTCCCTCCTTCCCCCAGCACCCCCCCTCCCCCCCACCTATCAAAACCCCCCTCTCCCCGATCCACCACCCCGACCATCCCCCCCCCCCGTTCCTCCCTCCCCTACCCCTCCTCCCTCCAAGTTGGGGGGTATGAAGCCTCATCAAGGCCCCTAATCCGTAGCCCTCCTTCTCCATCTACTCCTACGGATTCCCTCCCCTTGAGGTTGAGCTCTGATTGCTGGCGCAGGATTAAGGGCAGCCACTCCCCACTATGGGGAAATCTCCTGTACCCGTTCCACTCCCCTAATTACTAGAATTCTTCTGTTAATGTACCATCCCCTTACCCCCCCCCCCCCGGCTTCCCCCTCTCCTACCCTCCTGATCTACCCCAATCCTTTCACTAATGTTACTCAATATTTTTTCCTCGGTTTCGAGGACCAGGGTTGTTTGTCTGATGTCTTCTGCCTCTGCTCTCTTTCCCACCATCCTGGGATATCGATTTCAGGGATATCCAATCTTTTACAGAAGTTAGGGGTCTCGTCAGGGAATCTCAGGGTAGCTGATCGTCCTCCCTTTCGACCCACTAGACACGCTGGGAAACCCCAAGAATATTGAATCTCCTGACTCTTAAGTTCTAAGTGTGGTTTTAAAATTCTTCTCCTGCTAAGTCTGGGAATATCTGCAACGTAGTGTCCTCAAACTTTGCGGGGACCTTAGATTTTGAGCTTTGTTGAATCCGCTCTTTATCTTGATAATTATGAAATCGTGCAATTATATCTCTTGGGGTTTCTCCCATTAGTCCCTCAGGTTTCCTGATCCTATGGATTCTTTCAAATTGTATCTTTTCTGCGGCATTTTTGCCTAGCATCTGTCCAAATATTTTATCCATTTTTTTCCTGTAGGTCTTCTATTTGTTGGTCTGGTAATCCATGTATCCTCAATTTTTTTCTCCTGTTACGGTTTTCCTGGTCCTTGAGTCTGCATTTCATATACATTTGCTCTTTCTGTATATCTTCCAATTGTTCTTTTAATTCCCTGACTTGTGCATCCATTTTTTCCTCTGTTTCCTCCACTCTCCTCAGTAAATGATTCATATCCTCCTGTATTATCGACATTTCCCCTTTAATCGATTTCTCCATTCTGTACATTACTGTTTCCAATCTAGCGAACATCTCCACTTTTTCTCCCTTAGTAGGTGGTAATTTATCTTTTTGTCTAGTCTCAGCAATATCTTCTTCTTCCGCTGTGATAGGGTTTTCGATCTCTGTGTATTCTGAGTGTCTTCTCGTGACTGGTTTCTGTGAGCCCTCAGATGTCCCTCTGTTTAACGATGTTACTTTCCCTGGGCTGTCTTTAGATTTTTCTTTCTGTCATATATTTTTTAATGGTACTCTGGCTTTCATTCATTTTTGGGTTTTTTGCTGTTGCCCCTCTTAGCTGCTTTCCCCTCATCATTCTTTCTCATATCTCTGCGTATAAACAATATGTCTATATCTTATTCCGCCTATGCCCTCTATGTGAGGACCTTCCCAGTTATTTAGAAAGTATTTGGCAGGTCTGGGACAAATCCTAGATGGGACAGATCCTAAATGCACTGTCTTCGTGTTTCTTAATACATTACCCATCCGTGTCTTAGATTAACCCTCTACCTCAGGTGAGGTTTATCTAATATTTCTATGTGCACCAGGATCATGATTATCAGTCCCCGATAACTTTGCGGATAATCACCGGGGGCTCTCATTCACTTAGTCTTATTGCTAGGTGTCTTCCCCGCTTCGTTTGGTACAACTCTGGGTGATCGCCTTCACATTGTCTCAAATAATCCCAGCATTTGTATATTTTCTTGCCACTTAGTATCCCTACTTTTTGTATCTTGAAAATCCCTTATAAGAAAACAGGTGTTAAAATAACTCACCCTTTAGTTGCTTCACTTTTAAGCGCTGCAGAGTTCTTACCTCCTGAGATTGCTTGGGATCTCTTGCGTTGATTCTTATCACGTCTCACCCACCCAGATCTCCCGGCTCCGGTCCATGAACTGCTGGGAAACTGGATGGATGGGTGCGAAAAAATGGCACCAGGCGCCCTTAAGATGACCACCCACCCACCTCAGGTGAGGCGTATATAGAGTAAGGTATAAATAAGGTGTGGGGGACCGAGAAAGCGCTAGATCTCACTTAACCCCACAGGGGGCTCTATAGGTTCCATAAGGCAGGAATCTGTGTGGCCCATAGATCTACACAGTTATTGTTATAGTACCGTTTAAACCTATGGAGGGTTAGGTTATAGAGACTTTGCAGGGTGATTACGGGGAGGCTCACGGATTTCCCACCGTGTTATAAAGTTCTCAAGTTCTCTCACTGTATTTACAGCAATCCCCTACCAGCTTTCTCCTTATCTCAGCCACTTCTCCTTACAGGCTCCTACCCTGTTCCACTCAGAAGATCAAGCTGGAGAGCAGAGATACTTCACTAGGAGGATAGAAGTCCTGTAAAGATGCTGGGGAAATACCGGAGTATAGAGGGGTATAGAGGAGGTTGGGGAAGCATCCACCTAAAGTCAGCTCCACTCCCACTCCCAGTACAACCAGCCCCCACTAACCCTCCTCCTACTGCAGCTGACCACTGAGTTCTAACCATCACTAGTTCAGTCAATTCCTTAACCGTTCCTTAACCATTAACAATTAGCCATTCTCATTATTCACATTCAGTTTACACTAGTCCACATTCCAGAGCACCAACACACCCGGACAGCGGAACGTCGAGCAGCGAGGCGGAGAGGGGGCAAACAGACCGCAAACTGGCAGTGGACCGACTGAGGGACACAGCCTCCGTGATGCGGCACCTCAGCAAGCCACCCCTGGTTAAACAGTGGATCGGTGAGTGGCGAGTGGGAGACCCCGTGGAAGACACCAGGGCTGAAAGCATGCAGAGTCAGCAGCCACTGCACCAGCCCCAACCCCCGGTAAACTGCGGTAAACTGTGCCACCGCTACCCCACAGTCTCTATAATCTTGTCAGTCTTTTTTTAGGATTCTTTAGATTTTACCATAATCAGGAGAGTCGGAGAGGATCTGAGGTGTCCGGGCAGTTCAGTTCAGGGGGATTCAGGAGAGTTCAGGAGTGTTCTTTCGAGTCGTAGGTCTCTATGTTTTACCTGGGGGAGCCTTACGAAGGGAAGATCCAGAGCCGGGTCTCATCACCTCACACCACTGACACCGTTCACGCCATTCATGGCGGTAGTAGGGGAGCTTTGCGGGCTTCCTGGAGCTAGCAGCTGCGCCCAACCTCCGCCTCCATCAGCAGCAGCTCCTCCCTCCTCCCTCCTTCAGGGGTTGGACTTGATCCCTTAGTTCCAGTCAAGGGAACTCTTAAGGCATCAGCATACCAAGACATTTTGGACAATTTCATGCTCCCAACTTTGTGGAAACAGTTTTGGGATGGCCCATTCCTGTTCCAACATGACTGTGCACCAGTGCACAAAGCAAGGTCCATAAAGACATGAATGAGCATGTTTGGAGTAGAGGAACTTGACAGGCCTGCACAGATTCCTGACTTTACCCTGATAGAACACCTTTAGGATGAATTAATACGGAAACTGCGAGCCAGGCCTTCTCGTCCACATCAATTTTGGAAAAAATGGTCAAACATTCCCATAGACTTACTCCTAAACCTTGTGGACAGCCTTCTCAGAAGAATTTAAGCTGTTATAGCTGCAAAGGGTGGGCCAACTCAATTTCAAGAAAAGATGTAGCCGTCAACTCCAGAATCCCATGAAAATCTTTATTTGCTACAAAAAGGTCAAGACTAAAAACAGTTGCCGTGTTTCGGCATACAGCCTTGTTCACAGCATATTCACAAAATTAATGACAGAACATTTATACTACATACCTCATGAGGAAGGGCGGTGTCAATAAAACAATTATACAATTAAAATCAAAAACCGGGTTCTATTCTTATCAGATGTGGGCTTACAATACTATGAAAACATACAGCATATCAAAAAGACACCATGCATAACAATAGGCTTGTGCAAGCTGCTATCTAGATTGATGTTATGCCCTACAAAAAAAAAAGAAAGCATTTCATTAATAAAAGCAATAACGGTGGAACAGCAGATATAAAACATCCAGTACAATCAATATTTTATATTATTTGATTTATTTTATTTTAGAAATAAATCCAGATCCCACCTAGAATTCATACCTTCAGGGGTTCTCTCTCCAGTAGTCTATGGTGGAGATCACCTTCCTGGGGAAGTTTATTAACCCTTTCCACACAACAGATTCCATATTTTCAGCGTGCATATCTTTAAAGTGTGTTGATACATTTGAGAAATTCCTGTCATTAGAATAAGATGCACCATTATAGTGTTCACTCATCCTGACCCATAGAGATCTGGAGGTGCATCCTACATATTGGAGTGTGCAGGCTGTGCATTTCACAACATACACAACATTCTTTGTGCCACAATTAACCACTTCAGCCCCAGAAGATTTTACCCCCTTCCTGACCAGAGCATTTTTTGCAATTCAGCACTGCGTTGCTTTAGCTGACAATCGCGCGGTAGTGCGATGTTGTACCCAAACAAAATTGACGTCACAAATAGAGCTTTCTTTTGGTGGTATTTGGTCACCTCTGCTGCTTTTATTTTTGCTCTATAAACAAAAAAAGAGCGACAATTTTGAAAAAAAAAAAACAATATTTTTTACTTTTTGCTATAATAAATATCCCCCAAAAATATATTAAAAAAATTATATTTTTTCCTCAGTTTAGGCCCATATGTATTCTTCTACATATTTTTGGTTAAAAAAAATCGCAATAAGTGTATATTGATTTGTTTGCGCAAAAGTTATAGCGTCTACAAAATAGAGGATAGATTTATGGCATTTTTATTATTCTTTTTTTTTTACTAGTTATGGCGGTGATCTAGCGATTTTTATCGGGCCTGCGACATTATGGTGGACACTTTTGACACTATTTTGGGACCATTGTCATTTATACAGCGATCAGAACTACAAAATAGCTACTGTATAAATGACACTGGCAGGAAAGGGGTTAAACACTAGGGGGCGATCAAGGGGTTAAGTGTGTCCTAGGAATGTGTTCTAACTGTAAGGGGGGTGATCTCACTACAACATGACAGAGATCACTGCTCCCAATGACGGGGAGCAGTAGATCCCTGTCATGTTGCTAGGCAGAACAGGGAAATGCCTTGTTTACATAGGCATCTCCCCGTTCTGCCTCTCCTCGCCGCAATCGTGGGCTGTCAGCTAAAATCGAGTTCGCGGAACCCACAGGCACCCTCCTGCAGTGTGCGGCGGGCACGTGCGCCCGCTAGGCGCCAAATTTAAAGGGACGTACAGGTATGCCCATTTGCCTGCCCCTGCCATTCTGCTGACGTAAATCAGCGTTCGGCAGTCGGCAAGGCGTTAATGAAATCTCGAATCGTGTATTCTTTGCAAGTGGATCGAGAGACAATGGTCTTAGTTCTTTGTTTTTTTTTTTTTTTATAAATTCTTTTTTTTCCATAGATTTCACATTACAAGTTTTCACGTGTAGCGACCTCAACCCCCTTTACCTGCCTTTGGCTCCTCGCAGGTAAAGAGGGCACACCATGCCACAAGCCCAGGTTGAGCGGTGTTGTTAGCGGGTCTCCACAGCCAGAAACCAAAATCCTCCAGAGAATGATTCTCACCTCTATAATAAACAGACATAAGTCCTTGTTCTCCCCAGTAACTTGAATGTCCACACCAGCTGCAACTCCAACGCAGAGTTTATTTTCTCTTTGCAAAATAACAGTCTCTGATAGGAAAAGGTTGGAGTAAAAGACAGGACAGCATAAGGTGTGGGAGAGGTCCAGGCACAAATACAATCACTTCACTGCTCGGCTTCTCAAGCAGACTCAACCCAAATGGATAGTCTCCCTAGGTAGGGACTAGCAGCCAAATGGTACTCCAACTTAAACTCTCTGCCACAGACTTGGTTGAATTTGGTCTCTGCCACAGACTAGGTTGAATTTGGTCTCTGCCACAGACTAGGTTGAATTTGGTCTCTGCCACAGACTAGGTTGAATTTGGTCTCTGCCACAGACTAGGTTGAATTTGGTCTCTGCCACAGACTAGGTTGAATTTGGTCTCTGCCACAGACTAGGTTGAATTTGGTCTCTGCCACAGACTAGGTTGAATTTGGTCTCTGCCACAGACTAGGTTGAATTTGGTCTCTGCCACAGACTTGGTTGAATTTGGTCTCTGCCACAGACTTGGTTGAATTTGGTCTCTGCCACAGACTTGGTTGAATTTGGTCTCTGCCACAGACTTGGTTGAATTTGGTCTCTGCCACAGACTTGGTTGAATTTGGTCTCTGCCACAGACTTGGTGCTTCAAAACTTGGCCTCTATGTAAGGAGAAGACATCCCTCCAGAGAGCTACCGGGACCCTTCCTTCACCGTGACTTCTCACCGGTCCCTCGGAACAGTTCCCCCTCCGGCCTCCTTGTCTAAGATTTGGGTCCCCTCGCAAGGCGGCACCCTGGAATTCCTTGATCCTTGCTGGGCCCCAGCCGAAGGTGCTGGGCCCAAGGCCTTTGCTGCAGTCCCAGGGCTAAAGGTGCATGGGACTGATTCACCGACCTCCGCCCCTGGGCCAAAGGTGCCCAGGGCGGACAGGAACACACTCCTGGGGTAGGACCCCTGACAACGACAGAACGGACAGAACCCCGAACAGGCAGCGTCTGCCCCTTTTATATCCTCTCCCAGCATGCACAGCAGGCTCGCCATACCCACAGTACGGCTGCTGAGGGGGGACACACAAGGCACAGCACTGTATCAGTGGTTCAACCCCAGCCTACTATGGCAGCGTCACCTGCAGGCCACAGGGAACTACACACCGATACTCTCCCTGCGGACAGAAATGGTTGACAGAATCCTGACAATTGTGGTGCTTGAGCACAACTACCACTCAAACACTTCCCCTAAACTTAGGACCCCGCTACACATGTTTTATACCATCTGCTTATATCAATCAAAAAAAAATAAATAAGAGACTACAATCTTGTATTCTCCCACCTCCTTTTATGCTTCATTAATTCAATGTGACTTCTCTTTTCCTTTTTAACCTCTGCCTTTCTTTTCCGTGAAGCCCCCCCCCCTCCCTCCCCCAACCAAACACAAAAAAAAAGAGGGCGGGAGAGATTACACCCTCCCACCCTCACATCTCCCCTCTCTCCCCTCTCTCCTCCTCTCCCCGAACCCCACCCCCTCCCCGCTCCTCCCTATATTTCAAGTAGGGTACCCATATCGTCCAGTATCTCCCATCTTGATCTTTCATTGCCATTGTGAGGTTCTCCATCTGTTGAATCTCTGCGATTCTAGCGAACCATTGTGCTCTAGTTGGTGGACTCTCCTTTTTCCACAGGACAGGGACACACGCCCTTGCAGCTATAATAAGATGTCTTAGTAGTGAATTTTTTTATTTTTCCACTGATATCGGTATATCTAGTATTAGAATGGCTGCTGGTCTGTCTTCTAAAGACACTCCTGTAATTATTTTGATAGTTTCTATTACCATTTTCCAAAACTCCTGTATTTTCACACATTCCCAGAAAATATGTAATAGAGTCCCTTCTGCCATGTGACATCTCCAGCAGGCATCTGACGTCTGAGAATATATTCGATGCAGTACTGTTGGTGTTCTATACCATCTAGTTAAAATTTTGTATCCTCCCTCCTGGTATCTGCTTGCTACTGAGGCCTTGTGTGTAAATAACAAAATCCTGTCTCTCTGTTCTTCGGAGAATGTTAACCCCAAGTCCCTCTCCCAAGCCTGAAGGAACATAAGTTCTTGTATGTCTAAATTAATTAGTATTGCATAGAAATAAGACAATGAGTGTCTCAGGGGGCTCCCCTTCAGGCATATCTGCTCAATTTTTGTTTCAATAGTTTTTATTGAAGGTATTGATAATAAAATGAATAGTTAGCGTCATACATCACACTTGATATTGGATACATGTTGAGGAATATATACATCATGTCAAGTTGTCAAAAATGGTTAAATTGCATGACTATAATAGATGGTGAAGGTAAGGTGGTCTGTGAGGTCCCAAACCCCTAGACACCCCTAATGGGAACATTCTGCATATATCTGCTCAATTTTGACAATGTTCTGACTTCTGTATCTATCTTTGCCTTTGTCCGTAAAAACGCTTCTAATTGCAACATCCGAAAAAATCTAATTCTGGTGCTACCTCTCTTTTAATCTCTCTCTTTGTCATTAGTCGATTATCTTTTGAAAAGTGAGTAATTCTACGAATACCTCTTTGTCGTAGAGCATTGAATCTTTGATCTATCAAACCTGGCTGAAATGCCCTGGTGCCCAGGATCGGAGTCATTGGACTCGGGTATTTAGACATTTGTTTTTTCAAAAACCTTTTTAGTTCGTATAGTGGACCCTATCGTCGGGTGTTTCTTTATTTCTGCTGGCATTTCAGCTTCTGGGATCCACACTAGGCCTTCCAGGGGTATATCCACTGTTGCCTGTTCCATTTTTATCCAGGGTTTCTTATTAAGCCCACACCACTCTACTACTATAACTAAATGAGATGTTTCCTGATACTTTACTGGGTCCGGGAGCCCAATCCCTCCTTCCCCTTTGGGCAATGACAAAATAGTTCTACGTATCCTCGCCGGTTTCCCCGCCCAAATAAATTTCAGGAACTTTGACCTAAGATCCCTCAAAACATTGGGGATCTTAATTGGTAAAGTCTTTATTAGATACAGAAGTCTCGGTAACACGTTCATCTTTATTATATTTGTCCGCCCGAACCAAGTAAAGATTTCTTTATCCCATCTCAGTAAGTCTAGTTTTATTCGTCTACCCAATGCTACATAGTTAAGTTCGAATAATTTGTTTAAATTTCTCGATATCTTAGTCCCTAAGTAGTCCCTCATATGGGACTCTGTCCATCTAAAATCAAATTGCGTAGTTAACTGATGTAGTAGTGAGGATTTTATTGCCATTCTCATTGCCTCTGATTTCCCATAGTTCACCTTAAAATTGGAAAATTTTCCATATTCTCTTGGTTCTGCCAGCAGGGAAGGCAGGGCTATAACCGGGGACGTTATAAAAAAAATTAAGTCATCGGCATATGCCGGCAGTTTCTGTTCTTCCCACTGCGTTTATTATCCCCTAAATGTTCGGATTTGCCCGTATCTTCCTTAAAAAGGGTTCTATTGTCAAAATAACAATAATAGGCGACAGTGGGCAACCTTGTCTTGTCCCATTTTCAATAAGGAATGGCTCAGAGATTTTATCATTTATTTTAACCCTCGCGCTCGGTTCTGAGTATAGATTATCGAACCAGCTCATCATCCCTTCTCTCAGTCCTATATGCTGTAGCATTGCTTTTAGAAACATCCATTCCACTCTATCAAGCTTTTTCTGTGTCAGCAGATACTAATATTATTTGCATCCTCTGTTTTTGTGCTAGATAAATCGCACTCGATCTGGGTGTATTAAATCCGGGATATACTCTATTAATCTTGTGGCAAGAATCTTAGTGAACACTTTCAGGTCCACATTCAACAGTGATATAGGGTGGTAGCTAGCGCATTGTGATGGATCTTTACCTTCCTTTGGGATGACTGTTATATGTGCCAACAGCGTCTCATTCAGTATTTTCTTTCCCTCCTGCAATGAGTTATAAGCTGATATAAACCTGGGAGCCAGTTTCTCAGCGAACACTCTGTAATATGATAGGGTGTACCCATCTGGACCTGGTGCCTTACCCATTTTTAATACTTTTATTGCTTCCATGAACTCCTCTATTGTAATTGGTTCATCCAATTTTCTAGTTATTTCCTCTGTTAATTTTGGCATCTGTGTTTCTCTAATATATCCCCTAGCTGCTTCCAGTTTCTTGAGCATTTTCTGGCATGAGTTTTTCTTCTAACTGGTATAATTTCTCGTGATACTCCGTAAAACATTTTTCTGTGGGGCATTAATCATTTCATCATTTTGTGTCTTAATTTGTGCGATATGGTTATGTGTATTGGCTTCTCCCAGGGCATTTGCTAACATTCTACCTGGTTTGTTCCCAAACTCATAGAATGTTCGCCTCCTTCTGGTTAATTTGGCTTTCGCTTTATGGATTAGTAATAGATTCAGCTTTTCCCGCATGTCGTCTAGTTCTGGTTCTATTGATTGTGCCTGGGATTTTTTATGTACCGTTTCTAGCTCTCCAATATGTTTAAACATCGAGTCTATCTGTTCATTTAATTTCCGTTTCCTATGTGCCCCCATCGAGATAAAATTACCTCTCATTACACTTTTATGTGTTTCCCACAAACAAAAGGGAGTTGTTTCTCCTGTGTCGTTTCGTGCAAAAAACAACTCTAATTCCTCCCTCAGTTTCCCCTCATATTCACTGTCTTTTAATAGAGTCTCATTTATCTTCCAGTGCCATCCCTTCATATCAGCCTCCCCTAAATTTATTGTGCAGCTTGTTGGTCTGAAAAGGTGATAGATCCAATAGAAGCATCTATGAGAGATGCAGCTAGGCTCTGGGAGATTAAAACATAATCAATTCTAGTTTTATATCTCGCAGCGAAAAACGTGTAGTCCCTATCCTGTGTGTGGACAGTCCTCCAACTATCTATCAATTGTAAGTCTTGTAAGAGTTTCTTCGCTTTTCTTAATTTAGTGTATGACAGATGGGAGATACCTTTTGAGGTGTCCTTTATAGGGTCTAAAGCCATGTTAAGATCACCACCCACTTCAAAAATTCCTTCCCTGTGTTGCTGGACCAATTGCAGGTATGTTTCCAAACAATTTATCTGGTCTACATTCTGTAGGTATATATTCACTAGTGTGACTTTTTGTTGACTCAGAGTTCCCTTCACTATTAAGAGACGTCCTCCCTCATCCCTCGCTACCCCCAATTCCTTCCATGCTATCTGCTTGGAAATCAAAATAGAGACTCCACAGGATTTTGAACTCTGTGATGTACTATGGTATATTGTTGGGAATCTGTGGTTCTTAAGGTTCGGGGTTTTGTCCTCTTTAAAATGTGTCTCTTGTAAAAAAATCTGTGATTTAAGTCTACCTAATTCTGAAAGCAGCCTAACTCGTTTCTCTGGGATATTAAGTCTCTTAACGTTATATGAGGTAAAAGTTATTTTAGTCATTTCTGTCCTGATTGGGGCCGTCCAATAGGGGAGGTGAAGGGAAGGCAAAGCAAGAGAGAGGAGGCACGGACGGGCGAGAGGGAGAGAGAGGAATAAAAAAAAAAAAAAAAAAACTTTTTACTTTCCCCTGGGAGATCAAACTCCCCGAATGTATGGTGACCTGGTACAGCACCTGGACCAAGTCACTCAAAAAAAACAAAAAACAAAAAAACCCTGCAACGCCTCCGACTTATCCTCCACTCAGAGGAGAGGCGTTTAATGTGGGGGGTGTTGTAGGTCAGGCCAGAGTTTGTGTCTGGGGTCCCGAGACAGTGCTCTCGCTTTGTACTTCCATAGACTTTTCGGTAATCCACATATTTAACTTGTATCTTTATCTCATCATATACAGTTTCTATTCTCTTTCTGTCCCCCATAGCCCCTGTCTCTTCCCTCTTGCGTATATCTTAAACAATCAGCATATCTTTATCAAATTTCCATCACATCAACCTTATCTCCTTATAATAACACAGCACAGAAAAAATGAAACAAAAAATACACCTATATACTTATATATGCTTTTACAATATAGCATTATTTTTAGTCATATATGCCCAATTTGTATTCAGATTCCTCCCTCTCTCCATTCCTATTTCTCGCATTTCCCTTCTGCTTTATTCGCATCTACATACAAGTCTATTCCCATGAAGAGTCCGGGCTCCCCCCTCCCCCCAAGGACGGAAGTGGTCCCACCTTCGTGCCCCCCCTTATCTTCCTCACCAAAACAAACAAAAAGGAGGAAGAGGGGGATCTCCTTCGCCCGTATTCCTCTTATTTTATTGTATCTATATACAAATCTGTTCCCGATAGGAGTCCAAACTCCCCCCTTTGCCCCCCCCCCCACAAAAATATAAATCCCTACCTGTGCCCATCCCAATACAGTTCTTCAAAAAAAAATAATAATAAAAACCCCGTCTTAATTAACATTGTATCCAAAAAAAAAGAAAAAAACACCACTGCTGGCGTTATATCCAACTTTTCTCTCTCCTTCCTTGGAGGCACTTCAAAAGGAGTACATACCCCCTTATCCCCCCCCATCCCTTCCCACCCCCCTTATTCCTTCTAACCCGGTGTTATACCCCAGTGACAAAAAAAAAAACTTTTTCATGTTGTTCATACTATGAACCATTATCCTCTTCACCCTTTCCCCTGTCCCCTTTATCCTTTGTGAACAGGCAACTATCGTTGCAATTAACCTGTGTTTAACCACTTGACAACTGGGCACATAACCCCCTTCCTGCCCAGGCGAAATTTCAGGTTTCAGCGCTGTCACGCTTTGAATGACAATTGCGCGGTCGTGCAATGTGGCTCCCAAACAAAATTGACGTCCTTTTTTTTTCCCACAAATAGAGCTTTCTTTTGGTGGTATTTGATCATTTCTGCGGTTTTTATTTTTTGCGCTATAAACAAAAAAAGAGCGACAATTTTGAAAAAAACACAATTTTTTCATTTTTGCTATAATTAATATCCCAATTTTTTTTTTTTTTTTAAACTATTTTTTTCCTCAGTTTAGGCTGATACGTATTCTACATATTTTAGGTAAAAAAAAAAAAAAAAACGCAATAAGCGTATAGTGATTGGTTTGCGCAAAAGTTATAGCGCCTACAAAATAGGGAATAGAATTATGATTTTTTTTTATTAATTCATTTATTTTTTTACTAGTAATGGCGTCGGTCTGCGATTTTTTTTTTTTTTTTTTTTTTTTTTTTTTTTTTTTTTTTTTTTTTTTGTGACTGTGACATTATGGCGGACACATCGGACACTTTTGACACATTTTTGGGACCATTCACATTTATACAGCGAATAGTGCTATAAATATGCACTGATTACTGTATAAATGTGACTGGCAGTGTTATGACACCTCCGACCTGGATTCATTGTCTGACAATGGCGATGATGGGGAGATAGAAGAAATCTTCCACCGAAAGGGATGGGGCAAGATGAAGCTACCCTCGGCCCGTGTCACAAGGGACCCACCTATGTCTACTGGGGATAGTACACCCCGGGTGGAGGCCCCAGCGCCTAGGGAAGAATCTGGTCCACTGTCTGAAATCTCTCTTCTGGATTCAACTTCCATTTTACCTTCTCCTGTTGCGGGAGTGCAATGCCACTCACTGCGGGCCCCTGTGCCCAGATTTCCTGAGGTGGTGAATGCGCCTCGCCATCCAGAAGCAATTGTGTTACCTGGAGAAGGAGACCATGTCACGATGCCATCTTTGTCAAGGCTGAAGGTTGCCCAAGAGTAAGGGTGGGAGTACCCATACCTGCCTCGAGAATTGCTCTACGAGGTGGAAGTGTTTCGCCAGAGGTGGTACAATACCTTTGTTTGGGACAAACTCAAAGTACCTCAAGCAAGCCGATACTTTTCTTGTTCACCAATGGTCACCAAAAAGTTTCAGGACTGTAAAGCTAAGTGGATGCTGGGAAGGCATATCCATGCGAACAGAGTGGTAATTTGTCGCATGGATGGAGGAAATGTTGAGTATAACATGGAGGCGTTTGACAAGCATTTGGGTGCGACAGGAACACAGGCTTCAAAGTTTTACCTTTTAGGAGAAAAAGACTCCTGTGTGTTCTTTCTTGCTGCTCATTGCTGAACTTTCCGGAGTGCCTTTGCCAGAGCACAAGGACTGTGCCCTAGTTTTTTTTTTTTTTTTGTATTTGGGCGTTCTACTCTTTGGAGAAATGGGAGCTGTTACTGTTTTCTCCCTCCTTCTCCTTGCACTTCAGAAAAATCATTGACTTTGGGGTTTTAGTCAGTGTAGGGCCACAGGGAAAAGATCAAGAGAGAAAAGTTAATCTGGAAGTGATAAGTGTCTTTACCACGGCATTGTCACCAGGTGGCAGTGTTGCGCAACGATTGTTTTTTTTTTTTTAACATTATGCAGCACTCATTGGAGTGAGTGGGTCTCTTCTCGGACAGACCCATTCATTCCAAGCAGACACATATATGATATTAGGATGTGTGTTGTGTTTTTTTTACTTTCCCCCTGCAGGAGATTTGTCTATCAAGGCTACTGAGAATGGGGTGGTCCTTAGATAGCCAGGGGGAGGAGGGAAGAAAATGTAAATGTGTGAGATATTTAAAGTATTTTATTACAAAGTTTATGGTTTTATATTCCTGTTTCCCTTTCCTGTTTCAGGTCCTGGCACAATTCCTTATCGAAAATGTTGGGTTTGAATTTTGTGAATGTTTGTCTCTGGGTCAAACTTATGTTACCACTTTTTGGGAGACATGGGTTTGCATCAGACACTGGGGACCAGTGTCAAATCACCGGGGGGAGAGTGTAGCGGGTATTTGAATTTAGGGGAAGCATCTGGGTGGTAGTTTAACCCAGATGCACTGATTGCTAGGGAATCAGACAATTTTGTGGTTCTTGGAGGACTCTGGTGGTGTGAGGTTCCCTGCGGCCTGCAGGTGGCATTGTTGCCCGGGGCCGGAGTTGAACTCACACCGCAAGACTGTGCCTTTTTGTCCTCCCCTGGAGCTGGTACAGTGGGGCGGGGAACCCGCTGTGACGCAAAGAGAGAGGGGATAAATGGGGCAAACGCCCTTACCATAGGGTTCAGAGTTCAAAGTCCGGAGTCGGAGGACACGGCCGCACCCAGGCACCTTAAGCTTGGGTGCTGCCGTTCGGGTGATCCGGGCCCAGGTGCCTTTGGCCTGGCCGGAGCGGTGATGGAGTTCATCTCAGGCACCTTTAGCCTGGGGTGAGGTACTATGGTGGATGCCTGGGGCTCAGTACCTTCGACTGAGTTCCGCGAGGGTGGAGGAATCCGAGGGGGCCCTAACTCCTTGGGTGCCCATGTCTGAGTTTGTGAGGTCTGGTGAGCAGAACTTCTCTAGAGAGTTCGGCGCAGCATCGCTGGTGACAGAGAGGCCTCCGGTATCTCCCTTGGACGGATATCCTTCCCCTGACAGAGGCTGCGTTAGCGAAGGTAATTCACGTTCTACCTCACATAGTCAGTGGCAGTGACTATTCGCCACTGGTGACATCACAGTGGTTAGCAAAAGGGAAAGGATTGTGCTTCGACCTATTCCCATTACTACTAAGTTGTTGCAAAAGAATCCAACTTAACCGTGCTGTATGTTTATTCGCTGAGAAGAATAAAACTGTGTTGGACCTATTCACTGTGTGGAACTCTGGTTACTAGGAGCAAAGGAGTCAGGGACGAAGGACAGGACTTGACTCTAGGACACCTACACAAAGCCCGATCTTTCTGGCCTTAACCTCGTCACTTTGGAGGACATGGGCCGTGGTGTGTCTCATCCCTCTCCCCAGCACTAACACCCCTAGACGAAGAAAGACAAGCCGAGAATGAGAAGGGGAGAGAGGGGTGAGGCCACTACATATATATAAAGAAAATGGTAAAATAATAAAACAGATTGGGTATCTGAATAGTTAATTTACACCAAACAGCGCTAAAATTGAAACTAAAATTAGACCCGTGGAAAAGCCACTGAAAAAAAGTCCAAAGCGTAGTATTGTGACATAACCAGTCCAGAGAAATGAGGTGAGTATCAACAATTGTCCATGTGAGCACCATCCACCGCGTGATGAGGGCGTAACCACGACAATACGCGACCCGGAAGTGACGATTGCGCTCCACCGTCCATTGCTTCTACTCGGAAGTGTCTGCAGGATCTGAAAGGATACACACACGCTCCGTGTGACGGCTGGATATGGTGATAGCGCCCTCTGGGGCCATTCTTTGCTCATATTTCTGCTGGTTTATGTACGTAGTTAGATAAAGGGGTCTCCTGCTGTATGGGAAACAGGTTTTAAATAAACAGGATTACACTATTGTGTTGCTATTTTCTGTTATTTTATGACCTGCATTGGAGCCCATTTCACTGGTGGACCCTGCTGAGAAGTGACGAGCCACAACAGAGTAGCTGATGTACCATTTTCACTTAAGGCCCAGTTTTATTGTGTTTCTGGTGAGTGTGAACCCCTAAGGGGATTATTCATCACGCAGTGGATTGCAATTGATGTCTTTGGTGGTGGAAGGTTCTCAGATGGACAATTGTTGATACTCACCTCATTTCTCTGGACTGGTTATGTCACAATACTACGCTTTTCCACGGGTCTAATTTTAGTTTCAATTTTAGCGCTGTTTGGTGTAAATGAACTATTCAGATACCCGATCTGTTTTATTATTTTACCATTTTCTTTATTATTTTTATATTTAAACAGCTGCTTTAGGATTTTAAAGTATTTTGTGAAAAATATTTTATCATATCATATTGTGCTTCTGCTGCTGCTAGCACTGTGGGATTGAACTGGCGCTAAGTGTGTGTTACATTGGGCCTTTATAAACACACCTACTCTCCATATATATATATATATATATGTGTGTGTGTATATGTGTATATGTGTGTATATGTGTGTGTGTGTGTGTGTGTATATATATATATATATATATATATATATATATATAACAATTATTTATGTGCTGACAAAATTTCCAGCAGCGATATTTTTTTGTTCTTCACATATTTATAAAAATTGCTTTTAACCACTTGCCGACCTGCCACCGTCATTATACTGTGGCAGGTCGGCACAATCCCGCAAACAGTCGTAGCTGTACGTCGGCTCCTTTAAGTGGGACAGCAGGTGTGCATGTGCCACCAGAGGCACACGCACGCTGCACTGTGGGGGTGCTGATGTGCGAACCGGTGGTCACGATGACCGCTGGCTATACGCGATCACGGGCATGAGAGCCAGAACAGGGACGTGTGTGTGTGTGTGTAAACACACCCCAATTCTGTAAGGAGAGGAGAGAGAAAGATTGTGAGTTCATACTAGCTAGGAACCACAATCTCTAATTTCCTCCAGTCACTTCCATCCCGCTAATGTTAGAACACACACTAGGGAACACGGTTAACTCCTTGATCGCCCCCAGTGTTAACCCCTTCCCTGCCAGTGAGATTTAGGCCTGGTTCACACTGGGGCGACAAACGCTCCGACATTGGGAGCTCATGTCGCATGACGTGTGAAAATCAATGTTTCCCTATGGGAGCCGTCTTAACTGGTCCGACACATGTCGGTCCGACTTTGAGAATGCTCCCTGTACTACTTTGATCCGACTTCAGCCCATTGACTATCATTGAAGTCGGATCACAGTCGGACCGCAGTCTTGCATGATCCGACTTTGGCATGCGACTTGTGCTCTGCTGCTCTTGAGGGGGAACTCCAGGCCAAATTTTAAATAAAAAACCGGCATGGGTTCCCCCTCCAGGAGCATACCAGGCCCTTAGGTCTGGTCTGGATTTGAAGGGGCGCCCCTACGCCGAAAAAACGACGTGGGGGTCCCCTCAAAATCCAAACCAGACCCTTATCCGAGCACACAACCTGGCAGGCCGCAGGGGAAGAGGGGGGGGGGATGAGAGAGCGGCCCCCCTCCCTCCTGAACCGTACCAGGCCGCATGCCCTTAACATGGGGGGGTTCGGTGCTCTGGGGCAGGGGGGCAACCTGCGGCCCCCCCACCCCAGAGCACCCTGCCCCCATGTTGATTAGGACAGGGCCTCTTCCCAACAACCCTGGCCGTTGGTTGTCGGGGTCTGCGGGTGGGGGGCTTATCGGAATCCGGGAGCCCCCTTCAATAAGGGGGCCCCCGGCCCCCCACTCTATGTGAATGAGTATGGGGAACATCGTACCCATACCCATTCACCTGGTGGAAAAAAATTGCAATAAAAAAACCACACAGCTTTTTAAAGTATTTTATTGCACAGCTCCGGGGGTCTTCTTCCGACTTTGGGGGTCTCCGGTGTCGTCGCCGCGCTCTCCGGTTCTTTCTTCTGCCGGGCCTCCGCTAACTACTTTTTAGCTCTTTTGCTAGCGGAGGCCCGGTCTTCTCCGTCGCCTTCTTCTTCCACGCTCCGGTTCTTTCTTCCGCCGGGCCTCCGCTAACTACTTTTTAGCTCTTTTGCTAATGGAGGCCCGGTCTTCTCCGTCGCCGTCGTCTTCTTCTCCTCCTCGATGTTGACACGTCGCTTCCTCCCGCTGTAATACTGGCTGTCCGCTCCGCTCTGCATTAATATAGGCTTCTCATGACGTCGGTCACATGTTCCCATGACGTCACAGTCACATGCTCCAGGGCCATGTGCCCCGGAACATGTGACTGTGACGTCATGAGAAGCCTATATTAATGCGGAGCGGAGAGCCAGTATTACAGCGGGAGGAAGCGACGCGTCAACATCGAGGAGGAGAAGAGAGAAGAAGACGGCGACGACGGGAAGACCGGCTCCTTCACTAGCAAAAGAGCTAAAGAAGTTAGTGGAGGGGCCGGCAGAAGGACAACGGAGAGCCAGACGAGACGACGGAGAAGACCGGGCCTCCGTTAGCAAAAGAGCTAAAAAGAAGTTAGCGGAGGCCCGGCAGAAGAAAGAACCGGAGAGCGCGGCGACGACACCGGAGACCCCCGAAGTCGGAAGAAGACCCCCGGAGCTGTGCAATAAAATACTTTAAAAAGCTGTTTTTTTTTTTTTATTGCAATTTTTTTCCACCAGGTGAATGGGTAGGGATACGATGTACCCCATACTCATTCACATAGGGTGGGGGGGCCGGGATCCGGGGGCCCCTTTATTAAAGGGGCTCCCGGATTCCGATAAGCCCCCCACCCGCAGACCCCGACAACCAACGGCCAGGGTTGTCGGGAAGAGGCCCTGTCCTCATTAACATGGGGGCAGGGTGCTCTGGGGTGGGGGGGCCGCAGGTCGCCCCCCTGCCCCAGAGCACCAAACCCCCCATGTTAAGGGCATGCGGCCTGGTACGGTTCAGGAGGGAGGGGGCGCTCTCTCGTCCCCCCCCCCCCCCCCCTCTTCCCCTGCGGCCGGCCAGGTTGTGTGCTCGGATAAAGGTCTGGTTTGGATTTTGGGAGGGTCCCTACGCCGTTTTTTCGGCGTAGGGGCGCCCCTTCAAATCCAGACCAGACCAGACCCAAGGGCCTGGTATGCCTCTGGAGGGGGAACCCATGCCGGTTTTTTATTTAAAATTTGGCCTGGAGTTCCCCCTCAAGATTCATACCAAACACAGTGCCTGATATTGGCGGGGATCCAAGTCGGATCCCCGTTCATTGAAAGTCAGACATATGTTGGCTTCATGTCGCAGGGCAAAGTCGGATCCAAAGTAGGACAGATGTCATGTCGCACTAGTGTGAACCCAGCCTTACACAGTAATCGGTGCATTTTTATAGCACTGATTGCTGTATAATTGTCAATGGTCCCAAAAAATTTCTCAAAAATGTCCGATCTGTCCGCCATAATGTCGCAGTCTCTATAAAAATCACAGATCACTGCCATTACTAGTAAAAAAAATAAAAATGACATAAATCTATCCCCTATTTTGTAGACGCTATAACTTTTGCGCAAACCAATCAATATACGCTTATTGCAATTTTTAGTACCAAAAATATGTAGAAGAATACATATCGGCCTAAATTGAGGAAAAAAATAAGCTTTTTTTTAAAAAAAATTGGGGATATTTATTATAGCAAAAAGTACAAAATATTGTTGTTTTTTTCAAAATTGTTACACTTTTTTTATTTTTTTTATGGCGCAAAAAATAAACTGCAGAGGTGATCAAATACCACCAAAAGAAAGCTCTATTTGCGGGGAAAAAAAGGATGTCAATTTTGTTTGGGTACAACGTCGCACAACCGCGCAATTGTCAGTTAAAGTGTTGCAGTGCCATATCGCAAAAAATGGCCTGCTCATTAAGTAGCCAAATCTTCCAGGGCTGAAGTGGTTAATGATATGTTAGATAAAAATGAACATTCCTTGTTAGGGTTTACATACATACACAATATAGGGATGAGCTTCGTGTTCAAGTCGAACCCATGTTCGACTCGAACATTGGCTGTTCGTCTGTTCGCGCCAAATTCGAGTGGCGCGTCACGGCCCATAATTCACTGCGGCATCGCAATGCATTGCTGGCTGATGATTGGCCAAGCATGCATTATGACCCGCATGCTTTGGCCAATCACAGCACAGAAAAAACGGAGAGCCGTAATTGGCCAAAGCCAGGGTTTGGCCAATTATGGCTCAGGGGGTTTAGTACACGCCCCACACTATATAAGGCCGCCAGCTCGGCGGACTTGTGTAGTGTGTTGGAGTTGTGAAAAGAGAGTTTACAGAGACAGTGTCATTTATATTGAGTTAGATAGAGCAGGCTGGCGAGTCAGTTAGCTGCAGTTACAGTGTGTAGAGGATATATATGCATCCTAGGTGTGTGTGTATATATATTTATACACTGTATTCAGTTTAGCTAGATCCGTTCCTGGTATTCTCTATACTGTGACAGGCAGGCAGGTGATTGTGCTAGCTGCAGACAGTCAGTGTTTCACTTGGTGTACTGTGTGCTTTGCATAGCGTTCACCTAAAGCTTACCTGAATACAGTTAGTGACTATTATAGAGGTGTTCTCATAATAAAACCACAAGCAGAGAGCTGCAAGTATTTTCAGTTAGTGTACTGTGTTCCTCTCTGCACAGTTTTCACCTAAAACTAAATGCTGCTGCTGCTGCTTTTCCCATACTAATACCACAGCAGGCAGTTGATTCTGATGGCTGCATTATCAGTACAGACAAATGATATATTATACAGCCCTCAAAAATTCCGCTCGCATTTTGCGAGTGGATTTTGAGGACTGGGCGAGTGTGGGCTGCCTGGGAGCGGGGGGGGCGATCGTGGTGGAAAAGATAGGATAGGAGAGCCACTGCCGCCACCGCGTTGATCAGCGCGCGGGGAACATAACAGCTTTCATTTCAATAGCTGTGTGTTCCGCATTACGCGTCGTCATATATAGCCCCTCCCCCTTGTCCAGGCACTTTGATAGACAGATCACCCGCCCTAGGATTGGACAGGCGATCTGTCTATCAAAGTGCCCGGACAAGGGGGAGGGGCTATATATGACGGCGCGTGACAGGGAACACACAGCTATTGAAATGAAATGTTCCCCGCACGCTGATCAACCAGACGGTGGCGGTGGCAGGGGGGGCTCTCTCTTTCCCTACACAGGTAGGACACATGGCTGAAATTGGGGACACATGGCTGCATTTGGGGACACATGGCTGCATTGAGGGACACATGGCTGCACTGGCGGGGGCAGGCTGTATTGGTGGACACGGGCAGGCTGCAGTTTTGGACATGGATAAAGTTGTTGTTAATATTTTATTTTTATAACTTAATTCTGCATAAACAATTTAAGTGTCATTTCATGAGATAATTTGAGGGCGTGTTTAGGGGCGGGATTAGGGGCAGGGCATGGTAGGGGTTGGGCCCGGCAAATGGTGGCGAGTAACCCTTGAGGTCTGGCTAGTAGCTTAGGATTTGAAATTTTGAGCCCTGTGTGTATATCTATATCTATATCTATCTATCTCTATATCCCACCTTTGTGCAGCTACATCTCACTGCAGGCCATTAGTATGTCTGGAAGGCAAACAAGAAGAGGCAGACAGTCACAAGGCAATAAAAGAGGGCAAGCAGGCTCTGTGTCTAGAGGCAACAGTGCTGCTGGTCGTGGACATGGTGCATCCTCATCAGCACGTGGCCATGGGACACGCTTGTCCTTCTTTTCGGCAGCTGGCCACGGTGAGCCGCAACATGCCCAAGACTTGGTAGAGTGGATGACCAAGCCGTCCTCCTCCTCCTCATCCTCTCTCATCCAGGCTCAGGGTACTTTGTCTGGCAAAGCAGCTGCCATTGCGGCCTCTTCCCTTGGCTCAATGGCATTAGTCACTCCTTCCCTAGCCCCACCATGTCCTCCTGAGGAGTCCCCCGAACTGTTTGACCACAGTGTTGGGTACATGCTCCAGGAGGATGCCCAGCGTTTTGAAGGATCCGATGATGGAACCCAGCTGGAGGAAGGCAGTAACGTGAGCTCAGAGAGAGGGGGTGCCCAACAAGGACAGCTATCTGGCAGTCATGTTCCCCCAGCTGCAGCATACTGCCAGATTGGCTCCAGTGAAGAGGAGGGAGGGGATGATGAGGTCACTGACTCCACATGGGTGCCTGATAGGAGAGAGGAGGAGGAGGAGGCACATCTCCAACGAGGCAGGATGCCCTCCAGGGGCCAGCTTAAGGGCAGCACACCGACTGCATCACACCGCAGAGCTCCGCATGTGCAGGGCGCTGCTGTCTCTGCGAGTTATTCCAAAAGTTCTTTGGTGTGGGCCTTTTTTCAGACGTGTGCAGCAGATCGCACCGTTGCCATTTGCAACATATGTCTAAAGTGTATCTCGCGTGGCCAAAACATCAGCCGCTTGGGCACCACACATGATGAAGTGACATATTCGTCACAAAACGCGTCATGTCCGACGTTGTTCTCCTGGGTTGTTGACTGACCCCACTCGCTCCTCTCCTCATAATGAACTTTATCGAATGAATTTACCGAACGAATTTCCCGCCAGCCTACAGAGGATTCGACAAGGATGATAAGCTCTTGCCCCCAGAGGCCTAAACCTGCAATTACACAGGTCTGCACATTCTCAGACGATACAGTGTGACGGCTTCAGCTTCAGCCCAACGCTCAGCGCTGATGCGGTGAAACACAGCCATCGGATCACATGTGCCGCACGTGACCCAACGGAGGGACGCACTCTACGCAGCAGTCTCCTACGAGCCGGCAGGATCTCTCCTCTGAGCAGCAGCACTACGTGAGCTATAGAGCTCAGGGACACCATCAAAAACTCATAGAGCAAGGGCCAAAAAGACGATGTTGGGCGAATCACGGGATGGATGTCATGGATGGGTAAGCCAGTATATTACTACATGGTTACTGTGCCCTTCCCCTCCCCCCTATCAAATATCATCACACCTGTCTCGGCCAGCATTGGGCTATAATCTCTGTCCTTTTTATAGACTGTCCGCAACAGACTAAAATCACAAGCAATCCTATGCTATTCTTTTTGAACACAATCCTGTGCTAACCAATTATCCCACATGGATGTCAATAGCTTTTTCCATTCCACACATATCTATTAGCATATGGAGCAGTGCGGTACGAACTTTGAATCTGCAGGAACACTAGCCAACACGGCTTGATCTTGACATTCCAGTTTGGATATAGATCCTAGTAATTTTCCATCTTGCAGTTTCAACTTTAAATTTGTCTGTACAGTCCTCTAATTCAATCATTGCTATAGGCTTTAGATATTGATAGGTCATCCATTTGGTAATTCAGTGTTCATTATAGTAAGGACATTAGGAGTAGTAGAGCGGGCGGCTTATGTCCACCCGGGCTATCTTTTTTACATTTTTCAACAGTGCACTGTGTGGTTTTTTTATTCTAATGTGCATATACTCAGGAGAAACCCCTTCCCCCTAAATGAGTATATTCATACTGTTAGGTTGAAATGTGATAATTTTTTGATATAGCATTCAACCAATAAAGTTTTTTTCTATTTTCAAATACCAAATGTACTGTGGTTGATTCACCCTATAACGGTCTATTGGGCCTCGTCCCAATCTCCCGTTCCCCCTGCTCCCTTATTTATACATATGTCGACCTGCCATGCAGTCCATTGGCAAGCGTACCTAAAGGACCCACACCAAAGAACAAAGCGGACCTCTCCTTGCTCCTCATGAGCTGGGATCTCAAACCCCACTATACCTTCAGTCCTCTCTGAAACCTGCACTGAGAGGAATGAAGGTGTAGAATTCGGTGTGTCACAGCCAAAGTACTTGCGGACAATCTGCGATCGGTACACCGACGTCCGATTGTACCAGGCAAATTTCCCTGCACCGCCAAAAGAAGTTGACTCCCAGCCATCCACATGCCCAGCGCTTGAATGCTAGCTTGGCTAAATTGCTAGCACTTCAACTGATGCCTTTTTAGTTGGTAGACTCTCTGCCCCCTTCCGTAAGTTTGTTTAATGTGCGGTCCCTTAGTGGCAGGTTCCCAAACGTCACTTTTTCTCACGGAAGGCGATCCTGTCTCTCTACCGGCATGTGGTAGGCAATGTCTTGGCCTCGCTGGACAGGGCGGTCAGCGGTAAGGTGCATATTACAGCTGACTCATGGTCCAGCAGGCATGGACAGGGACGTTACCCATCGTTCACGGCACATTGGATGACTCTGCTGGCAGCTGGGAAGGATGCAGGACAAGGTGCAGTAGTATTGGAGGTTGTTCCGCCACCAAAATGTTACTACTGGTGATTCTGACACACCTCTCTCCTCCACCCCCTCCTCTTCTTCTTCCTCCATGGCCTCTACCTGTGCTTTGTCCTCGGAACCAGCGGTGCTCCGTAGGCGTTCAAGGGGCTACGAAAGTACGCAGGCAAAAAATGCCATGCGGTGCTTGAGCTGGTGTGCTTGGGGGACAGGAGCCACACTGGGGCAGAGATTCTGTCAGCTCTGCAGGGGCAGGCTCAGAGGTGGTTGACGCCACGCCAGCTTAAGCCAGGAAAGGTGGTTTCCGACAATGGCACCAACCCCCTCTCCACCCTCCGACAGGGACAACTGACCCATGTGCCCTGTTTGGCTCACGTCCTTAACTTGGTGGTGCAGCTGTTCTTGGGCAGGTACCCAGGCTTACAGGAGGTCCTGAAGCAGGCCAGGAAACTCTGTGGAAATTTCCGCCGGTCATATAATGCCAGTGCTCGGCTGGAGCAAAAGGATTACAACCTGCCCAAGAACCGCCTAATCTGTGACATGCCCACCAAGTGAAACTCTACGTTGGCCATGCTGCAGTGGCTGCACGTGCAGCAGAGGGCCATCAATGAGTATCTGTTGCAATATGGCACCAGGACAGTGTTAGGGGAGCTTGGATTTTTTCCCCACACCAGTGGGCCATGATCAGGGATGCATGCACTGTCCTGGCACAATTTGAGGAGGCCACGAGGATGGTGAGCAGTGACAGTGCATGCATCAGTGACACTGTCCCTCTTGTCCACCTGTTGGAGCACACGCTGCATGGAATAATGAACAGGGCACTTGAGGCAGAACAGAGGCAAGAAGAGGAGGACTTCCTTACCTCTCAAGGCCCCCTTTACCCAGACAGTGTTCCTGCTGGCCCAGATATCACACAGGAAGGAGGAAGAGGAGGATTATTGTGTCAGCATGGAGGTGGAGCCATCAGCAGCAGTCTTCAAGGGATAAATTACAGTCCCAAGACACCCATGGACTTGTACGTGGCTGGGAGGAGGTGGCTGCGGATCATGTCATCCTCAGTGACCCAGAGGACTCCGCACCGAATGCCTCAGCAAACCTACGCTGCATGGCCTCCCTGATCCTGCAAAGCCTGTGGGAGGATCCTCGTATTCGTGCGATCAAGGAGAGGGATCATTACTGACTGGCAACCCTCCTTGATCCACGTTACAAGGGTAAGGTTGCGGACCTTATCTTGCCATCGCAGAGGATGAAGCATCTTCGGGAGGCCTTGCAGAAAGGTCTGTGCAACGCGTTCCCAGAGACTGGGAGGTTACAAATTCCTGGTCCTGGACAATGTGTTGCTGAGGCTTCGGTCAGTCAAAGAAGGAGCGGTGGAGAAGGTGGCCATCTGACCGATGCGTTCAGACAATTTTTTAGTCTGCAGTCCCAAAGTATGATCGGTTCCAGCAGCCATCGCCAGCGTCTGGTTTACATGGTGCAGGAATACCTAGGGGCAAGATCAGACTTGGACACCTTTCCCACCGAAAATCCTCTGGGTAACTGGGTCTTGAGGATGGATCACTGGCCAGAGCTTGCACAGTATGCAATTGAGGTACTGGCCTGTCCTGCATCCAACATTCTTTCGGAACGCACATTCAGTGCTGTTGGAGGCTTTGTAACCGATCACAGGGTGCGCCTGTCCACTGACTCGGTCGATCGACTGACCTTCATAAAAATGAATCAGTCTTGGCTCACCACCAGCTACCAAGCACCTGATGCTGATGTAACCAAATAATTTTTGGGGAAATGTCAGATCCCTTCAAACTGCCTATGCTGATGCTGAGTGACTATCCTGTTATGCTGAGTGACTATCCTCTTCCTCCTCAATAATCATGCTGATAGCTTGAAAGAACATTTTTGGTTCTGGGCACCGCCACCAGTGGCTAAGGCCCAATTTTTCAGCCCCTGTTTAACAGGGGCGTGTAAATACAATTTTTGATGTAATACTTTGCAGCAGGGCTCATTGCTGCGCTCCAAGTACAGTACCTGTGAGGGCTTGCAGTGTTGTGGCACCAGTGCCTAAGGCACAATTATTATGCCCCTGTTCAACAGGGTGATGTAATTACAATTCTTGATCTAATAATTCACAGCAGGGGCCAATCCTGCACCCACCAAGAGTAACTGTGAGGGCTTACAGTGTTGTGGCAACACCACCACCACCACCACCAAAGGCCCAATTTTTCCTACCAATGTTCAACAATGGCATGTAATTACAATTCTTGATATAATAGTTCACAGCAGGGCATTCCAGCGCCCACCAAGAGTAACTGTGAGGGTTTAGAGTGTTGTGGCAACACCAACACCTAAGGGCCAAATTTCTGCAGAGTATATACGGCAGGCCCCTACTTTCAAACATCCAACTTATAAACGACTCCTACTTGCAAACGAAAGGAGACAACAGGAAGTGAGAGGAAATCTACCCCTAGGAAGGAAAATTCTCTCCTGTAAGAGTTAATATGGGAAAAAGGTGTCTCCTGTCCACTGATGCTTTATCACCAATCCTTGTTTCACTAAAAACCCAAAATTTTCAAAAAACATTTGTCATTGGGACAAATGTTCTGAACAGCTGCACAGACAGCAAAACAAATGTTACAGGCTTGATAACCCTTCCCTATGTTTTCCAAATAGTTAAAAATAGATTTTTTGGCTGGAGCTACACTTAAAAAATTTACCTGTTCCAAATTACAAACATATTCTACTTAAGAACAAACCTACAGTCCCTAACTTGTTTGCACCGCCTGTATACTGCTGTTCAGAGTATATAGGGCCGTTTTTTACTTTGGGTGTGGGGTACCCTTTAATATCCATACAAGACACAAAGGGGCTGGTAGTGGGCTGGGGTGGGGGGGTACCCATGCCATTTTTCTCAATTTTCATCCATATTGCCGGGACCAGACATTACATTAAAGCCGCAAGCAGTTTTAAATGACTTTTTTTTTCCTTTTAGAAATGTCATTTTGTGCAGGGACAGTTCTAAACACGGGAAACACGTGCCACTTCACAGGCATACTTTAGACCCCCCCCCCAGGTACGATATTTAAAAGGAATATTTCACTTTTTTTTCACTTTATGCATCATTAAAATCACTGCTCCCGAAAAAACGTCTGTTTTTAAAACTTCTTTTTGCCTTGATACATGTCCCCTGGGGCAGGACCCGGGTCCCCAAACCCTTTTTAGGACAATAAATTGCATATTAGCCGTTATAATTAGCACTTTTGATTTCGAACGTTCGCGTCCATTGTATTTAATAGGGTTCTAAAGTTTGCGCGAACCTTCGGTCCGTTCGCAGGTTCTGGTGCGAACCGAACCGGGGGTGTTCGGCTCATCCCTAACACAATATTAAAAGTATGGGGAGCATGAATCATAAAGCTAAAGCTCTGTACCTACATCCCCTAATAGAGGCAATATACTGTAACAAGAAACCTAGAAAGTAGGACTGTAATGGTACCAAATGAAATCATTATGTATCTCTATATTTGTATAGGAAACCACACATTTATTGTATAAAAGCATTACATTTTATTACAAAATCATTAACACATCGTAAAAAAAATGTTGGCCTTAGCATGTATGTTATATAACTACAACCACAATGTTTTAACACATCCCAGCCACAGCCCAATATTTCTGGCTTCTGAATTTGTTCTCAATTATGAGTTCATGTATTCTTGTCACTGAAGTCCTTGATTGTCACAGAGGAATTAAGAGAGGGGTCATGGTTCTTTACAAGTTTCTTGGATCAAGGTCCATTTTATAAGGAGATGTGGAGGTGTTTCTGTAAATTGTTAAAATTAATGATTAGGAATTCAATTCAGCAAACTTGTACAGGCTACATAGTGCCATAACATTATATTCATCAACAATATAATTACTTACATAAATCTGTGTATGAAATTATTTACAATCTTAAATGAAAACAATATTTGCACTGCTGTGCAGCGTCCTTTTGGAAGGGTTAAGGAGAGATGCAGGGTAATTTATATATAATTATACAGATCGAGAGATACATAATGATTTCATGTGGTACCACTAAAGTCCCACTTCACTTTTTAGGTTGTTTGCAGTGTTAGGGTTTACATACCCTTTTTTTAAAAAAAATATATAGACCAAAGCACTACCAAACACGGGGAGAGTGTGTGTGTTTTGGTCAGAACACAGATTTGAAGGAGAGGGCTACATGAATAAATAACTGCAAGAATAAAAGTTAAAGTAATTCTAAACCACACATTTTTTTAAACTTGTTAATAAATGGTTTTGCACAGAGCAGCACTGATCCTCTTTTTCTGGGGTCCCTGGCTGGCACTCCTAGCTCCTCCTCCTCAGCAAGTGCCCACCATAGGAATCCCTATGAGGCACATATGTGGGCTTAATCCTGAGCTCCGCTACCTGTGTCTATAGACACAGACAGCAAGGCTCAGCTCCATCTCAATTTCCGCTGCTATCAATATGCTCTATGTGGGGGAAGAGATAGGAGAGAGCTGCTGCTCTAGATAATAACACTGGACCGAGAATAGGCTCAGGTAAGTATAAGGGGGGGGGATCCTGATCCCAGAATGTTTTCTACCCTAATGCAGAGAATGCATTAAGGTAAAAAACCTTAAGGCCTCATTTTGTGGTTGGGGGCAGCAAAAATACATGGTTGAGCCATGTTTTTCCTATCAGCCAACTGCCCCCCCCATTAAGCAGCCTGTCAGTAGCCTCCAGAGAGCAATCCAAAAGCATATCGGACTTCAAAAGCAAGGAAGATTTAGACACATGTCTAAATCTACATTAAGGCTTTAGAACCACTTTAAAGACAGAATTGTTTTATAGCATGGCTATCTGGTAAGGTATGAGTATGTATATAGTCACCACTACAACCCTTTTTTTTTTTTTTTACTGGACTATTTTCAGTTTTTTTTTTTATGGTAAGAAAGGTGTGTCTTCACAAAAAAAAGTAATTTAAAGTTTGCATTTGTGTACAGTCTGCATTTAGCTCCAGGACACTATAATACAAATGGCCCAGGTCAGAAGAGTAGACCAACTCAATGTAGACATTACAGGTACATTTTCACATGACATCATACAATGTCACTGTATATTATAATTACTGATCCTACCTGTAATTGTACTTTGAAATTGAAAATTTTGTGATTTTTACTTTTTATTCAATTCTTGCAGTACATGGACTTTTTTGATTATCTTTGATTTTATTGTTTATTGTGAATCTTACATGTTATTTGTCTGTAACAAGTGTTTGGCTTTTAAATAGCTGCACAGTTTATTTTAATCAACAAAAGTAGAGAAGACACGGTTGTAATTTTAAATATACTGCTGCACATGATATGCTTGTGTTAAGCACCTACAGTATAATAGGAAAAGTAATAGTCGCCTTTATAAATCACACTACACTACTTCAAAAAGATACGATATCTTATGATTGCCTCACCAGGAACTGGTAAAATGGTGAACAGGAAATTGAAACTGTTACTATACAGGAAATAATCATGCTCTGTCAAATTCTGCAGAAGAAAACATATGTTCCAACTTACTGTCACCATCTTACCTATCTGATCTAATATATAAAGAGAGCAAAATTACAAGAGCCATTTTTGTAATATCAGCTGAGGGCTTAAGATGCTCTACCACAGTTAGGAGAAAAAACCTTTCAACCTCATAAAAGAGTTTAATGTAGACTATCAGATGGAACAGATGTCCAATAATAATTTCAAAGAAAAGAACATTCACAACTGAAAAAGTAAAAAAAAGTACTTTGAAACAATCACTTAAAAGAATCTGAGTCATGTTGTAATAAAGCTTGGCATTTAGAAGATTTAAGATTTTAATCCCCTTAATGCTCTGCACACTTCAATGTTAACATTAATAAACATTTGACATACAGCATATGACTTCAAGTACTATTAATTGATTGAAAAGGAAATGGAGCTTTTAGAAATTAATCCGTTTATCATTTATATTCAATTCTGTTTTCTTTATAGATTATTTATTATAGGAGGGTATATACATGTATTTATTACACCAGTATTAGTGTTGTTCTGTCCTAATGCAGCTTTTATTCATTTGGATTTTGAGACTGATTGAAGCATTGCTGTAATTTGTATAATTTAATTATGTTGCACAATAAATCTTCAAACAATGTATTGAGACTGATATGTATATCTTTTTTCTTTTTTTTTTTTCACAATCAAAGGTGATATGTATAGCAATAATACACATAAGTGAATTTGTTCTAAGTATGACATTGTGTAACCTTCAAAATTTAATAGTTACCACTATGTAACATAGGTAACATTGATCAATTTAAGGAAGGAAGGGATATCTAGCACAAAAAAGCAAGAAAAAGGTTGACAAGTGGTAGAGACACTATAGATGGTTGCTAGTTAAACAATATGTTTTTTTTTTGTTTTTTTTTCACTAGAGTTAGTGAGACTGCAGCAAAAGGATTTTTTTTTTTAAAAGAAAGGAGAAGGGTAAGTTTTATTAATAGTTTATGTCCCACTGTAGAATCATTCACTCTTATTTATAAGGATTGAAAAATTAGGGGAAATCTCTTCAACTGGGGCAAAAACGAGGGGAAAACCTGACAAAGCTTCATATTTTCCATAAACTACTACAAAAATGTATTTCTACCCATTCATTTGTTTCTCAACATTTCTTGCTTTATGACATGGAAGTTGGTTGTAGAACATCTTTCAAATGAGGACCCACATGAAAAAAGTTTCTAACTCTTCTACATTTGAAATAAAAAATAGAAACAAATAATAAGGGAAATCATGTGCTAAATATAATTTTGGAATTTCTTCTCATACATTATATGGCAGTCCTTTGAAAAACAGAAAATACTGGGAACATTTTATACTTAGCTCTGATTATGTATGCCCATAATATCTTTTACAACTCTTGAAAAGAGACAGATTTATACTACCTGCCCCATAGCTAAACTGTCTTGTACATATTACTTTATTCTGCCAACAAAAATGCACAAACTCTGGAGGGACAGCAACAATGAGGGAGCAGACAAGCTGCACTGGCAGAAAGGATGGCAGTCTGGAACCTGTTATTATACAAGGCAATGACAGCCAGCAACGTTATGATTTGATGGCTTTACGCCATCCCTGAAATCTATGAAATCTAACACAACAGCCAATGTTGGATATGTAGAAATCTAGCCTTGCCATTACACTCAGTTATGTAGCTGGTTAGGTTAAATAATATGTATGTCCATTATGTTTAAGGTATATCTAAACTTAATCAAAAACATCTCATGCATCTTTAACAATACTTTAAAATATTTTAAAATATAAAAAATACTTTAAAATGTAATGTTTTAATAAAATACCTGATAATCATATCATAAAGTTTCTTGGACAGGTGCTTCCTGTATTAGAGTGGCAATGCTATGTTCCTGTTTCCAAATGTATCTGCTTTGTTGTCAACCTGTTACACACTCTTCTAATGGACAATAAATGTTGTCATACAGGTGCAAATTGCAGAGCAAGGTCCATTGTTGTAACCACGAGAAACGCCACCCTGAAAAAATGTGTGCAGAAGTTACTGATGTGCATGCATGCAGACAGGATGCAGCTGCATAAGCAACACAGGATATAAAAAAAGGTATTTTATAAGAAAAAAAAGTTGTTTGTTCTACACAGTGCTCTGTCCTGCAGAGGACAAAGTACATGTAGTACCTGACCTCATGTTTTACGTGCATTTTACACCCAGCTACAAGGTTGGATCCCTCATCCTCTCACAGCTGTCTAACATTGTAGCTAGCATGTCAGCCGCTTGACCTTCTGCATTATTTTTGCTTATGCTTGTTTTGAGCTAAGACAAGCACCAGTTACCAAGCACCTGGAAAATATTCACAGCGCTTCACTTTTTGCTATGTTACAGCCTTATTCCAAAAGTCTACAAACAAAACCCCATAATGACAACATATAAGAAGTTTGTTTGAAATCTTTGCAAATTTATAAAAAAATAAAAATCACATGTACATAAGTATTCAAAGCCTTTGCTGAAGCACCTTTGGCACCAATTACAGCCTCCGTTTTTTTTTTAAAATTACGATGCTACAAGCTTGGCATACCTATTTTGGGCAGTTTATCCAATTCTTCTTTGCAGGACCTCTCAAGCTCCATCAGGTTGGATGGGGAGCATCCGTGCATAGCCATTTTTCAGATCTCTCCAGAGATGTTCAATTGGATTCAAGTCTGGGCTCTGGCTGGGCCACTCAAGGACATTCACAGAGTTGTCTTGTAGCCACTCCTTTGTTATCTGTGCTTAGGGTCATTGTCCTGTTGAAAGATGAACCTTTGCCCCAGTCTGAGATCCTGAGCAGGTTTTCATCAAGGATGTCTGTGCATTGCTGCATTCATATTTCCCTCAATCCTGACTAGTCTCCCAGTTCCTGTCACTGAAAAACATCCCCACACCATGATGCTGCCACCACCATGTTTCACTGTAGGGATGGTATTGGCCAGGTGATAAGTGGTGCTGGTTTCCTCCAGACACAATGCTTGCTATTCAGGCCAAATAGTCCAATCTTTGTTTCACCAGACCAGAGATGCACTGGTAACTGTGGGACCTTTTATGGACAGGTGTGTGCCTTTCCAAATTATGTCCAATCAACTGAATTTACCACAGGTGGACTTTAATCAAGTTGTAGAAACATCTCAAGGATGATCAGTGGAAACAGGATGCACCTGAGCTCAATTTTAAATGTGATGGCAAAGGCTTAAATACTTATGTACGTGTGATTTTTTATTTTTAACACATTTACAAAGATTTCAAACAAATGTCTTTCATGTTGTCATTATGGGTTATTGTTTGTAGAATTTTGAGGAAAATAATGAATTGAATCCATTTTGAACTAACCTCCCTGGCAGTATGATTCTGTCAGATTTTAGGTGCTGAAAGCGGTACCATTATTTTGCATGGAAATTTGGTGTTTTATATTGTAGGCCTGTAATTCTTAGGAATAACTCACTTAAATCTGTCCAAACCAGAGTCTAGTAGACATCCTGGCTATGATAAAGTTCAAAAAACAAAATCATAAATTATAATATAATAAATAACTATAAATAATTATAACAAATAATATAATAATAAAAATTATTCAATGTAATCAAATCAAAAACACTGAAATTTGCTCAGTTGCAGAATTGTCGCTGTCATTAGATTTAGTGTTTGATGACGAATTTCCCCACAAATCACTATCGCTCAATTCTGCAAGTGATTCTAATTTATTATCACTGTTTTCTAGCTGGTCTAAAACCACTTTTTGATGTAAACTGACACTTTTTGGTTGCTATGGACAATCTCCAGTTTCCAGGCAGAAAAAACAGTTATTATAATATAAAAGTGCATACAGGACACTTGACAAACCACTAGGGACAAAGGGGATGTGTTGTTATTATTTGATACAGTACTGTAATCAGTAAGATTACAGTATACTGTGTGTTTCACTTTTTGAATTTGGCGCCGAACTCCGCCACCGTGCGCCACAACGTTGCAGGGAACGGAGCTCAGCGGCACTCGGCAGTGTGGATCGAGCGAGATGACAGCTCGCTCACACAGCGGGGACACATCGCAGGATCCAGGGACAAGGTAAGTAACTTCCCCTGTATCCTGCGATGCGATCCTGAGTCTGGCTCTGGGTTACCGCTTTAGGTACTGAAATCTTACGCCGAGCCACACTCAGGAATACCGCTAGGTGGGTTAAGGCTGTAACATAATATGGAAAAATTGAAGTGCTGTGAATACTCTCCGGATGCACTGTAGGAACATGGGACAAGTGCTACATGTACTTTGTTCCCAGGGAACAGAACACAAAAAAAAAATCAAGTGAGGGTTCTTCTTTAAGCAGTTTAACTGGCAGTCAGCTCGGGTTAACATTTACTGTACAGAGAAAAATATCTTTTAGTCCTGTATCTAATCTCCCATTTGATCATAGCAAAAGCCTTTTAAAAGCATTTAGGGTGATAAAAAAGTAAATTTTAGAATACCTCATAACCATTATTTTCCATATTTTAAGACTAGAGATTTTTCCCCTTTAAATCTTTGTAGACCTGTTTATGTAGATAAAATATAATAGTAATTTTCATTTAAGTCTGCAAGAAGACTTCTAATATCAGTTATGCACTTAGTTATTCGTGTGCATTTATGAGCAAATCCTATTGCAGTAAGTGAAATGTATTGATTATGCAACATTACTCACATAATATAAAAGGAACCTTGCAGAAATAAATTACCTTAATTCCACAACTGTACCTTATTCAGACATGTAATATGCTGGAATAAAATGTTCTATTTTAAATGGATTGTTTTTGCATGAGGAAATTCCAAAATTTATTTGGCCTGACTTTAAATGATTTCTGCTAATGCTCAATTAATGCATTAAATGATAAATCTTTGTATGGTTAATAGTGGAAAAGAGGCTTTATTTGCTAATGAATTATGTCATAGTCCTTTTAGTGCTGTATTTAAACATCACATAGAAGTAGATCATGTTTTTAGAAGTCATGAGTAGCCCCAGGCATACCATAATTTTAATTGATGTAAATGAAGAAAATAATGAAAGCTTGTGTGAGCTGACCCTGTTATGCAGGATGGATCACCCCAATTAATCAAAGAACCTCTAGAGATGGTACATTCATCTGGCCTCAGTGAGAGGTCTTAAGCAATTGTCCGAAAAAATTGTATACAGTAGCTGTAATATAGGAAAACTAAAATGCATTTATAAGATCTGGAATCTCTCTCCAAATGAGGCTTAAAAACACATCATACAAATAAATGAAGATTTGTTGTAATCAGCTTACAAAAGATGATTTCTGGTTTAAGTAGGTCTCCTCTGATCCTAACCCCCTAATTTAGTACAAGAGAACAAACACCTTATTGGATTTATTTTTTGTTTGAAATGTCAATTGCTACTTGTTGCCTTTCACAGGGCAAAAGTAACATCCCCTAACATTGAATCCTAAGAGAAAATAGCCTCAAGAACATTCAATCAGCAAAGTTAAAGAATATCTAATAGAGAGAATAGCCTAACATTATAGGCTAAGAACATTCAACCACATATGGAAATAGTATTAGGGAGACCTCTACATTGTAAACTAAGGGGTGTATTTACAAAAAAAGCGGCAGAGCAATTCATCCTAAAAAAACTGCATGTACATTTTTTGGAGCAAATGGGGGTAAATTAATTATAAAATTAATGATAATATGGTATTTTCTCTCCAGTTTGAATGTTTTTCACTTTATAAGAATAGAGTAAATCAGGAAAATACTGCATTAAGATCACTATATGAATGTAAGGTACATGTGATAGGTAGTGTCCGAAGTGGAACTTGTGGGCTGAGGATTCAGGCAAAAACGTAGTCAGGCAGATTAGGTTGGCAACAGGTCAGGCAAAACGGTACACAATCGAAATCCAGAGAGTGGTCAGGCAGGCAAAGGTCATACACGAGCTGGCAGTGAAGTACAAGATCAGCAGGCTAGAGCGTAGTCAGGGATTCAGGCAGAAGTTCAACACAATGATCAAGATCACAAGCAGTCAGAACACCCAGGGAGCTAGTCCACACAAACGGGCACCGAGAGATAGCATCATTTCCTATTTATGGGCTGCATTGATTGAAAATTGTCCACAGCTGGCAGCAGGTGGGGCTAGTGAGTCCAAGGTAAGGCTTAATACTGCGAGGACATTTCTAAAAATCCAGATCTCCTCCGTATCACAACAGGTAAGGCTGCAGCTGTGGGACCAGGAAGATCCCGGTTCAAACACACCCAGGTACATGACAGGGCCCCCTCCCCAGGGGACCCCTCCGGGGGCCTAGCAGGGCTTAGTGGGAAAGGAGGCATAGAAGTCTTGAATAAGAGAAGGGGCATGCAGATTTTTGGCTGGAACCCAAGAACGATCTGTGATGGAATATCCCTTCCAATGAACCAGCTACCGAAGGCCACGACGCTGTCTTCTAAAAGCAAGAATTTTGGAGACTTCAAACTCATTTTGTCCATCAACAAGAACAGGAGGAGGTAGCTGTTGCGTTCTGGAGTAGCGATTGAAAATTGCTTTTTTGAGGAGGGAAACGTGGAACACGGGATGTATCCGGAGAGAGGAGGGTAATTTCAATCGATAAGAGACTGGCCCGACTCCAGCAATAAATCTGTAAGTACCAACGAATCGAGGGCCCAATTTGGTAGAAGGCTGTTTCAGTCTCACACATTTGGTTGATAACCAAACTCTGTCCCCCACCACATATGGAGGTATATGGCGTCTTCGTTTGTTGGAAAAAAGCGCATACTTGCCTGCTGACTTCTGTAGTAATGAGCGAATCTTTTTCCAATGTAGCAGAATATTTTTCACCCACTGATCTGCCGCTGGTACACCAGAAGAAGGTTGAAGTAGGGGAAAAGTCTGAGGGGGATAGCCTAGGGCTGCGTAGAATGGTGTGGTATGAAGAGCACTGTGCCAATGGGAATTAAGGGCGAACTCAGCTAAAGGCAAATACTCAGACCAGTTGGAATGTAAGGCATTGACATAATGTTGAAGATAGGTTTCTAAGGTCTGGTTCATGCGTTCGGTTTGACCATCTGTTTGAGGGTAATGTGAGGTAGAGAGTGAGAGCGTTACTCCCAGTTTTTTACAGAACGCTCTCCAGAATCGGGAAACAAACTGGGATTCGCGGTCTGAGATGACATTGGTAGGTATGCCATGATATCTCACAATATGGGAAAGGAAGAGAGTAGACAGTGCTTCCGCTGTAGGTAATCCCGGGAGCGGCACAAAATGAGACATTTTGGAAAAGCGATCCACTATGACCCATATAGCAGTCAGCGGTCCCCAACCTTTTTGACACTGGGGACCAGCTGCGTGGAAGAAAATTATGCTAATGCCCAGGGGGCGGGGGATGCGTTTTTTCGCGGGCGATTTGTCGGGAAATGGTGTTGGCGCTTCAATCATCACAACACCATGGCTGATATGGTGACAGGATGATTTAAACGCATAATTTCTATTATTACATTGTAATCAAAAAAGAAATAGTTCAACTCACCATAATACTGAATCAGTGGGAACCCTGAGTGTCACTTGCCACCATTGCCTACCACCAGATGTAGCTTGTCACTTGCCAGATGGGGAGTGTCACTTGCCATCAGATGCGGATTGTTACTTGCTGCCAATTGTGGACTGTCACTTGCCAGATGGGGACTGTCGCTGCCAGATGGGGACTGTCGCTGCCAGATGGGGACTGTCGCTGCCAGATGGGGACTGTCGCTGCCAGATGGGGACTGTCGCTGCCAGATGGGGACTGTCGCTGCCAGATGGGGACTGTCGCTGCCAGATGGGGACTGTCGCTCGCCGCCAGATGGGGACTGTCGCTCGCCGCCAGATGGGGACTGTCGCTCGCCGCCAGATGGGGACTGTCGCTCGCCGCCAGATGGGGACTGTCGCTCGCCGCCAGATGGGGACTGTCGCTCGCCGCCAGATGGGGACTGTCGCTCGCCGCCAGATGGGGACTGTCGCTCGCCGCCAGATGGGGACTGTCGCTCGCCGCCAGATGGGGACTGTCGCTCGCCGCCAGATGGGGACTGTCGCTCGCCGCCAGATGGGGACTGTCACTCGCCGCCAGATGGGGACTGTCACTCGCCGCCAGATGGGGACTGTCACTCGCCGCCAGATGGGGACTGTCACTCGCCGCCAGATGGGGACTGTCACTCGCCGCCAGATGGGGACTGTCACTTGCCAAGTGAGGGTGGAACATGCGGCAATGCGGATCGGGTAGTGAGAGATTTCATCTCTCGCCCGCCGCACTTCAGTGTAGTGTTCGTGCCGGCTGTGAGGACTGGATGGTGGTGGGGCAGGGCGGGCGGTGAGAGATGACATCTCTCTGCTCTCACACACCTCATGCAGTGTTGTGTTGGCGGAACAGCTGTGATGCGGGGCGGGCCACGGGAGGTCATGTCATCCCTCTGCTTGCCCGCTACCTGCCAAAACTCTGAAAGTGCAGCCTTAACGGCCCGGTTGCAAACAGGCTTTGACCCGGCAGTGGGCCGCGGCCCGGGGGTTGGAGACCCCTGGCAGTCATGCCTCTCGGACATGGGTAAGTCTGTAATGAAGTCCATAGTCAAATGGGTCCAAGGTTGGCGAGGTGTCGGAAGTGGTTGTAACAGTCCAGTACGTAATGTGCGGGGTAATTTATTAGCAGCACAAGTTGGACAGGCAGCCACATAATCAGTAACATCCCTTTTCATATGAGGCCACCAGACATGACGCTGCAAGGTCTTATGAGTGATGGTGACACCAGGATGACCAGATAACACACCATTGTGTGCCCAGAGGAGTACAGGTTTTCTGAGGCTAGGGGCTACGAACAGGCGACCTGGTGGTATCTTCAAGCCTTGGGGAACACGATTCTGGGTTTATTGTAACTGTTGGGAATGAGCCGTAGAGATCTGTGCGACAATTTTGTGAGGTGGGATTATATACTGCTCGGTAGGTTGATCTTCTTCAGAGGTAGCGAACTGTCTGGAAAGAGCATCGGCTTTCTTGTTTCTATGCCCAGGAACATAAGAAAGAACAAAATTAAAATGGGAGAAAACAGAGCCCATCGAGCCTGACATGAGTTCAGAAGTCTTGCAGTCTGAAGATACAGTAGGTTTTTATGGTCATTGAGGATAGAAAAAGGCTTGGGAGCCCCTTACAGAAGATGTCGACATTCAGACAATGCCAGTTTGATGGCCAGTAGTTCTCGATTCCCAACATCATAATTCATCTCCGCTGCAGAAAACTTTCTAGAAAAAAATGCTACTGGACGGATTTTACCAGACTTAGGCTGTCTATGGGAGAGCACGGCACCTGCTCCTACCTCAGTATGTACTGGAGATCGGGATTTGGATGCTGAAGAATTGGAGCTTTGCTGAACATGTCTTTTAATTGTTGGAAAGCTGATTCTGCTTCTGATGACCACACCTTGAAATTTGTACTTTTCTTAGTCATAGCAGTAAGGGGGGCCGCAATGGAGGCAAAACATTTGATGAAGCATCTTTAGTAGGGATGAGCCGAACACCCCCCTGTTCGGTTGGCACCAGAACCTGCGAACAGACCTAAAGTTTGCGTGAACTTTAGAACCCTATTAAATACAATAGACTCGAACGTTCGAAATCTAAAGTGCTAATTATAAAGGCTAATATGCAAGTTATTGTCCTAAAAAGGGTTTGGGAACCTGGGTCCTGCCCCAGGGGACATGTATCAATGCAAAAAAAAGTTTGAAAAACTGCAGTTTTTTAGGGAGCAGTGACTTTAATAATGCATAAAGTGAAACAATAAAAGTGAAATATTCCTTTAAATTTCGTACCTGGGGGGGGGGGGGGGGTGTATAGTATGCCTGTAAAGCAGCGCTTGTTTCCCTTGCTTAGAACTGTCCCTGCACAATGTAATTTCTGAAGGAAAAAAAGTCATTTAAAACCACTCGCGGCTATATTGAATTGTCGGCTCCTGGCAATACAGAGATAAGTTATTGATAAAAAAAAAAGTGTGGGGGTCCCCTCAAATTCAATTACCAGGCCCTTCAGGTCTGGTATGGATTTTAAGGAGAACTCCACCCCAAATAAAAAAAAAAATGGTATGGAGTTTCCCCAAAAATCCATACCAGACCCTTTATCCGAGCACGCAACCTGACAAGCCGCAGGAAAAGAGGGGGGGACGAGAGCGCCCCCCCTCCTGAACTGTACCAGGCCACATGCCCTCAACATGGGGAGGATGTCCACACAAACGGGTGCTGAGGGATAGCATCATTTCCTATTTATGGGCTGCATTGATTGAAAATTGTCCACAGCTGGCAGCAGGTGGGGCTAGTGAGTCCAAGGTAAGGCTTAATACTGCGAGGACATTTCCAAAAGTCCAGATCCCCTCCGTAGCACAACAGGTAAGGCTGAAGCTGTGGGACCAGGAAGATCCCGGTTCAAACACACCCAGGTACATGACAATGAAGCCGACCTTCATAGTTATATGTGTTTAAAGTGGAACTTCACTCTTCCAATCAACATTGACTATATAGCATTAGTAAATAGAACACAGTAAAGTCTATCACAGTGGCACTCAACCATTCAGAGTAAGCATTGTAATTCAATCAATGAATACAAATCTTTCTCTGATTGGCTGAGTCAGAGGTTGTGACATCATCTGTCCGCATAACTCAGCCTATCAGAGGAAGCTTTGTATCCACTGATAGAATACATTGCTTTCTCGGAATGGCTGAGTGCCGCTGTGACACTCTACTGTGTTCCAGTATGAGACTGGAAGTCTGGGCTGTATGTAAGTATGCTGTATGTAGCCTCAGTGCACATCCAGCGAGGGACATAGTCCATTTTGGCCAAACTGGCCCAATCAAAGTATGTAAAGTGTATGAAAAGATGGATTTTAGCTTTTAAATCATTTGTAAAGGGTTTCAGTCTGATAAACTTGTCAAACAATGTAGTTTTGTGTCTGCAAAATTGTATCAATTCTGTATAGCAGTTTGCGCTGCAGTATCTGGTACATTACACTGTCAGTTGTCAGCACATAAATCTCCATACACCTAGTAGGGATCTCCCTCATATTATTTATAAGGGCACTTTCACACTGATCCATTGCAAAAACGCAGTAAAGACACATATACGTTTTTTGCCACAATTTTACTGCGATTTTACCGCATTTGCAGTATGTTTTTCACAGGACATGTCACTCAAAAACAACATCAAAAACACAACACGGGTGCATTTTGTATGCATTTTTAATGCATTATTTTGCGGGGTGTTTCAATGGCAAGGTTTTGTTTACCGCACCAAAAATGCAGCAAGCAGTATTTTGCTAAATGCAGCAGACCCGCAATGGATCAGTGTGAAGAGTTCCATAGGATTACATGGCCACGCATTTTTCTTCTGCTTTTTTTAATGCAAAAGTGGAAGAAAAACGGATCAGTGTGAAAGCAACTTTACTCATTTGGTTGAATTAACTTAGACTATAGTGATAGGCTATGTTTTTTGATTTGGTTGAATGTTCTTCACCTTTTCTGGTTGAATGTTATTTTCTCTTAGGCATGAATGTTAGCAAATGTTACATATTTCACACATATTACAAACATTAATGGCATTATCAGTGACTTTTGCAAAAATGCTAAAACATTTACAGTTTTTTTTTTTTTAATAAATAGACCCCTTAAAGTAAACATTTCCTAAGAGCAATATGGAGGCTGCCATTGCCACTTTATTTCTAAAATGACTGGTTACCTGGTTGTTATGCAGATCCTCAGGCTTCAATACCTTCCGAGTCCCTGACCTGAAATCAAGTTCTTATCTGCAGAATTCTTGGTTAGTTATTTAAAGTAATAAAGCAAGGTCTGCATGACAGACAGAAAACTTTGTAATTAGAAGTCAACATTATCATACTCTAGGTTTTCTTTTTTGGGGGGAAAATATTGTCACCTTTTTGTAATAGTACATTTTTTGTTCTGATAATTCTTTAAGTTTGCCATTATACTTTTAGAGTGTTTTTACATTACAAAGTGAATGTTCTTGTAGCTGAGCAAGTAAAGGGCAGCTGTGTTCAATGAAATGAAATAAACAATCCTGTCTTTCTATATTTCCCGTGCACATGACTATTTTCCCTTGCACATGATTATTCCATTAGGGCTACTAGGGATAGATTTATTACTTACTTTTAAGAGTTAGGTTTCTGGGATAAAGCCCAGTCTCACCATGTAATCATTGCTGTTCTAATCATTATTTTATTTTTCACATCAGCCAATTTTGGCTTCCGAATGGCATCCAGCAACCTCCAGTTTAGAGCATTGCTGTTATGACAGCAGTGGCATCACAAGTGGGTGTTTTCTGAAAGCAGGGTGCATGCTACTGCATTCCACTTTGTAAGCACCACTTTTCTTGAATGACAATTGTGCTGCTCTATTTTGCAGTAAAGATAATTGAGTTCTGTGCTCTCCTATCAGTGCAAAATCAGCTGCTTTCAGCCCCTCCAGCCATATCATGGAGCACTATCAAGCCCAGGTCACTGGTTTCCTGGAACTGTTCATAATTAAAGTGCTACTAAAGTCTGTTTATTTTAAATCAAATAACAAACATGTTATACACACCTACTCTCTGCAGAGGTATTGCACGAAGTGACCCCAATCCTCCTCTTCTGGGGTCCCGGCGGTGATCTTGGCTCCTCCTCCTCTTCTTTTTAGGACAACCATAGCCAGCCACTAGCTATGGGTAAAAATGTAGTCTGCGCTCTCCCGACCTGTGTGTCTATGGAGCCGCGCTTACACAGCAGGACTTAGGCACACCCCCACTTCCTCTTTACTGCATTTGATTGACAGCAGCAAGAGCCAATGGCTCCTGCTGCTTCTCGAATGCTGTGTGAAGAGGAAGTAACTGGAGAATCGATGCAGCCCTGCACAGTGCTGATCTCTGCTCCCCTCTCTTACTCTTCACATAGGGAAGGGGGGCACAGGGAAATTGAAAATGTTGTTTACCTTAATGCAAACAATGCAATAAAGTGGTTGTTAAGCCACTATCCACATCTTTACACCATCCCCATTGTTAGATAACAACCTACATCACAGTGTCTGTGCTTTATAAAAAAAAAGCAGATTTCTACCTGATTTCACAGCGCCTCCCGGCGCTCACGTGACTCCTCGGCTCTCTCCTCTCCCCATCTCACATCTCCAGTGGGTGGGACTGAGAACTCCCGCTAACATCAGCATGGGAGGCGGGGAGGAGAGAGCCAGGAGTCACGTGAGCGCCAGGAGCCGCTGTGAAATCAGGTAGAAATTGTTTTGTTTTTTATAAAGCACAGACACTAGGACCAACAATAGGGATGGTATAAAGATGACATAGTTTTGTAGCAGCGGGTGGGAGAAGAGCAGCGCTACTGAGAGCTGACAGGCAGGGAGGGTGGGGGGAGGAGGACAGAGGGAGACAGAGGAGAGCTGCAGATAGCTGCTGATGACGTAGGCACGTAAACTGGCCACGGTGTCAGGACTCAGCAGCCTTGATAAACAGCGATCCGTTTACAGGGAGGAGGGCACAGCCAGGCAGGATCAGCTAGGTATTTTAGGTGATGCAGGGGGCCATATTACACAGCACAAACACTGTGCTCTATAACATGCTTTAAGGGAACAGGATGCATTTTTATTTTTATGGTAACAAATATCCTTAAGGTAAAAAGTAGTCCTTTAGTAGTGTCTTTAACCACTTAACGACCGCTCAATGTATATATACGTCGGCAGAATGGCACCGACAGGCACAATCACGTAGAGCATACGTGATTGCCTTTGTACAGTTGGGGGGTCCAATCGGACCCTCCTCCTATACAGTGAGCGGTGGCTAAGTGTCCGGGAGCGTTCCGGGATGAGGGGGCAGCCATTAGTTTCTGGCCACCCCCTCGCGATCGCTCCCGGCGAATGGAAATGCCCCCTCTGTCTGTGTCAGACAGAGGGAGCAGGAGGAAGTGATGTCATCTCTGGTGCGGCGCTCACATATACCGAGCGCCGTACAAGAGAAGATATCAGGTCAGTGCACACAACACTACACTGACACCAGGACACATAGGGACATTAATCGCCCCCCCAGACACCCCAGATCACCCCCAGATCACCCCCCCAGCCCCCAGTCAGTGTCACTGATTGCAGTGACCATTAATTTAGTGATCACTGCAATCAGTGACATTTGTGACTGTAAAAGTGTCACCAAAGTTTAGTCTTAGGTCCAGTGTAGCCCCCTAACCCCCCCTAATAAAGGTTTAACCCCCTGATCACCCCCCAGGTAACCCTTTCACCCCCTATCACCACTGTCGCTAAGCAATTGTTTTTCTAAACGCTGTCTTAGTGTCGGTGATGCAGATCGTAGCCAGTAATTTTTTTTAGGTTCGCCGCAAGTTTTTATAGCGTCAGGTACCCCAATATATTATATAATAAAGGTTTAACCCCCTTGATCACCCCCCCCAGGTAACCCTTTCACCCCCTATCACCACTGTCGCTAAGCAATTGTTTTTCTAAACGCTGTCTTAGTGTCGGTGATGCAGATCGTAGCCAGTAATTTTTTTTAGGTTCGCCGCAAGTTTTTATAGCGTCAGGTACCCCAATATATTATATAATAAAGGTTTAACCCCCTTGATCACCCCCCCAGGTAACCCTTTCACCCCCATCACCACTGTCGCTAAGCAATCATTTTTCTAAACGCTGTCTTAGTGTCGGTGATGCAGATCGGTAGCTGGTAATTTTTTTTAGGTTCGCCGCAGGTTTTTATAGCGTCAGGTACCCCCATATATTATCTAATAAAGGTTTTAACCCCCTGATTGCCCCTAGTTAACCCTTTCACCAGTGATCACCATATAAGTGTTACGGGTGACGCTGGTTAGTTAGTTTGCTTTTTATAGTGTCAGGGCACCCGCCGTGTATATAACCCAATAAAGGTTTAACCCCCTGATCGCCCGGCGGGTGATATCAATTAGGTTTTAGCGTCAGAGAGGGTCTGCGTCACACCCCAGGCAGTGTCAGGTTAGTGCCAGTAACGCTAACACCCACGCGTGAAGCATACACCCCCCTTAGTGGTATAGTATCTGAACAGATCAATATCTGATCTGATCAGATCTATACTAGCGTCCCCAGCAGTTTAGGGTTCCCAAAAACGCAGTGTTAGCGGGATCAGCCCAGATTCCTGCTGGCACCTGCGTTTTGCCCCTCCGTCCAGCCCAGGCCACCCAAGTGCAGTATCGATCGATCACTGTCACTTACAAAACAAAAACACACAACTGCAGCGTTCGCAGAGACAGGCCTGATCCCTGCGACTCCAGTGCTGTAGGAGGTGATTTCACCACCACAGTTAAAATAAAAAAGGAAATATGCCGAAGCATTGGGGCAGCAGGGGCGGAGGAGCGATTTTGCTCCTAATGCCGCGTACATACGGTCGAAATTCCGACGGAGGCTTGCCCGTGGAAAAGTCCGACCATGTGTGTGTGGCATAACTTTTTTGCGGGAGGATGCCCCCATGCTTCGGCATATATAAATGGTGTGTGTATGCCCATCATTGGAAGTGGGTGGATGAAGGGCGGTATTCTAATGGTGGGCATACCCACCGATCAATCTCTTTTTTCGTTCAGCCAACTGGCTGCATGAAATAAAAAGATTACAATACATGTCCAACAAGGACCAGCAACGTACTGGTATGTTGCTGGACTTTGAATGGTTATACCAGAATGATGCCTGCGGGTTTAGGTATCATCTTGGTATCATTCTTTTCAGCCTGTGGCCGGCTTTCATGTAAAAGCAATCCTAGCAGCTAATTAGCCTCTGGACTGCTTTTACAAGCAGTGGGAGGGAATGCTCCCCCCCGGATATAAAAAGCGTCATTGGGAAATTGGGAAAGCATTTTATCACACCGATCTTGGTGTGGTCAGATGCTTTGAGGGCAGAGGAAAAATCTAGGGTCTAGAAGACCCCAGTTTTTTCAAAAAAAGAGTACCTGTCACTACCTATTGCTATCATAGGGGATATTTACATTCCCTGAGATAACAATAAAAATGATTAAAAAAAAAAATACTTGGAAGGAACAATTTAAAAATAAAATAAAAAAAAAGCGCACCCCTGTCCTGCCCTGCTCTTGCCCAATGGCGAACGCAAGCGTCAGTCTGGCGTCATATGTAAACAGCAATTGCACCATGCATGTGAGGTATCACCGCGAAGGTCAGATCGAGGGCAATCATTTTAGCAGTAGACCTCCTCTGTAAATCTACTGGGGTAACCTGTAAAGGCTTTTAAAGGCTTTTAAAAATTTATGTAGTTTGTTGCCAATGCGCGTTTGTGCGAAATTTTAAAGCATGTCGTGTTTGGTATCTATGTACTCGGCCTAAGATCATCTTTTTTATTTCATCAAACATTTGGGCAATATAGTGTGTTTTAGTGCATTAAAATTAAAAAAAGTGTGTTTTTTAACCCAAAAAATGCGTTTGAAAAATCGCTGCGCAAATACTGTGTAGAAAAAAAAATGCAACACCCACCATTTTAATCTGTAGGGCCTTTGCTTTAAAAATATATATAGGGGGCGTGGCTTGGCGCATGGAGAGGAAAGACGTGAGAGCTCAGCTCCCGCTCCAGCGTCCATTAAAAGGCACACAGCAAGGTCACAGGCAGACCCAGGCACCCTCCACATGAACAGGAGAGGTGCATACAACACTCCCCGAGCGGCGGGTCAGCAAAAAACGGCCGAAATCGGCGATTATTTCCTGCTGAAGGGATCAAGCAGCAGGGCCCCACCGTCTTCCAAGATGGCGGCGACACGTGCGGCGGCGGCACAAGCGGCTCAGGCGGCTGCAAAGGTACAGGCCTCACGGCCTTCACTATCCCCCCCCTCCTCACCCCGATCCCCGGGCTCAGATCACATAGATCATGCAGGACCACCTCAATCAGGAAGCCCCTCGTCAGACACGCAGGCCCAGAAAATCCCATGGGACATGGAGAGTTACATTAAGGCCCTCCCAACTAAAGGAGACATTGATGCTTATGTAAGCAGGCTAGAAAGATCTTACAAAAGGGAGATCTCTGAACTGCGCCGCGATATTGGCCAGCGCTTTGAGGAGGTAGAATCAGCAATAGATGACAATTCCTCCAGGATCACAGAACATGAAGACATACTGCAGCAACACACAATTCAGATACAATTGTTTTATGGTTTAGATGACCAAGAGAACAGAAGTCGCCGCAATAATATTTGCATACGCGGAGTACCGGAAAAGGTAGAAAGTAAAGATTTACCTACAGCAGCCATTACCATGTTCAACAATGTTCTGAATAAGCCCATTGATGATCCCATAGAAATTGATAGGATTCACAGATCCCTTGGTCCCCGCAATCCTAACCCTGCATACCCCAGAGACATAATTTGTCGCATACACTTTTTCAAAGTCAGGAATGACATAATGCAAGCTGCACGCAATCAGGGATCCATTTTGTTTGACACCCATCCAGTCATGCTTCTGACTGATCTCTCAAAGCAAACACTAACCATGAGGAAAGCTCTGAAACCATTAACGGATGCACTGCAGGCACAGCAAATCAAATACAGATGGGGATTTCCCTTTCATCTATTCGCTTCCCACAATGGTAAATCAGCGACCTTTCGCAACCTCGGAGATCTACCCAATTTTTTGGGCACATTTGAACTACCCCACATCAGGATTCCAGACTGGCCTCTACATCCGGCAACCCCAGGCCTACCCAGGAGGCCTGAATGGGGTAAACAACCTAAAGAAACCAGATCCAGGCCCGACGCCACTTCTACTCCTCCAGGATGAACACCCTAGACTACCACCGGCCGGTGGTGGCCCTGCCTAAGTTTGCTGGAACACTTAAGAAAAGCTGATCTGCATCTAACTGTGTTATCTCTTCTTTTGCTCTTCTGTTGTTTTTTGTTAGACCATTTTTTTTTTATATATGAGCTGTTTCCCTTGGATGTTGATCTGCCTCACCTGACCTACTGTTCCCCTGATCTTAAATCTGATGACCAGATCTAACCTAGCATAGGGATACAGTAGATTTATCGGAATTATTTAGTGAGACAGTCAAAGATCCCCCGGCTATCAGGAAAACATGCGGTCTGAAGACGATGGTTTAAATGTTTAACGTTCTATTGCTGTGTGCCTTAAATTCACACATCTAGACATCTATTTTAGGTTGGAGCGGAACTCCTGTTCACATACCAAACACGTTCCCCACATTAGGGTTTACAGAGTCTTAATTGCCTCTGTGGTGAATTTTTCTTTTAGATAGGTTTTCTAGGTAGTGTCCAGGGTTTCTTATACACTTTGGACACTAGAGGGAGTAGCCTCCCTATAAGTTTGTAGCACTTGCCAATTCACCAGGTGAATTGATAAGCTGACACGAGATACACAACGCTAGTGACGACACGGTATTTTTTTTTTTTTTATCCGGTGTCTGTCATCGCACACAAAAGCACTACCTCCTCGTGTCAGTACCTGTACGCTTTTGTGTTTTGTTTGTTCTTCTTTTTATTTTTTTATTTTTTATTTTATTTTTCCTTCCTCGTTCTCTCTTTTTCTCCCTACCTATATCCCCCCCTCCTTCCTCAGTGTCTTTTCCCCTAATATTTTTTTTTTACTTTTTGTCTCTATCTCTCCTTCTCCTTCCCAACCCCACCCCACATTCCTACCCGCCTCCATTTACATATCTAGGGGGCGTAGCTCACCACAAGACATACATTCTAACTGCAGGTGATCTGAAGCATTAGGAACACCCAAAACTTACAGGTAACACGGACATCATGTCAGACCCTCTAGGCATCAAGATATCCTCTCTCAACTGTAGAGGACTCAATATCCCTGAAAAACGCAGACGGATTCTCCACCACTTTCACAAAACCAAATCTCACGTTCTAATGCTTCAAGAAACCCACTTTAAAACTGACAAGGTTCCAACTCTACCAGATAAGCACTTTACCACGTGGTTCCACAGCACCAACCCCTTAGCCAAAACAAAAGGAGTATCTATAGCATTTCACAGCTCCTTCACACCAGAAATACTAGACACTTGCATTGACCCGAATGGTAGATATGTATTTTTGAAATTGCGGTGCTCCCAGGCTGTATTAACCCTTGCTAATGTTTATCTCCCTAACCAGAACCAGCAGCGGTTCCTGTCCTCCGTGACGACCCGCCTACAAAACTTCGGGACAGCCAACCTGATTATGGCGGGTGACCTGAACGCTCCACTTGTGCCAAGGATGGACTCGTCCACTGGTAAGTCGCACATGCCACCATCCACACTAAGCGCCGTGCGTGCCACCCTAAAGGACATGTCCTTGGTGGATGTATGGCGTTTTATGCATCCCACGGAGAGAGATTACACATATTACTCCCCAGCCCATAAATCATACAGCAGAATTGACTATTTTCTTCTCTCACAAACACTCTTGGACTTTGGTCTTAACTGCGACATTGGCCTGAGAATGTGGTCGGACCACGCACCGATACATCTAACATTAGGGAAACTACCATACACCAACCGTCGCTCCTCTTGGAGACTCAACGACAACCTACTGAATGACACAATATGCTGTGCAGAAGTGACTAAGACTATTACAGATTTCACACAAACACATAGGCATGATGAAACCTCTAACTTAAATAAGTGGGAAACCCTTAAATGTGTCCTACGCGGGATCTTCATAAAACACGGATCCAGGCTGAAAAAAGCATGAATAGCAGATACAACACGCCTCTTTTCTCTAATAACAGCTCTTGAAGCTCGACACAAACGCACACTAGACTCAAAGACCCTGACGGAACTATCTAATGCCCGTAGAGACCTTTTACAGATCTTCACAGAGCACTAATCGCTTGTAACAAAGGACGTCATGTCCATTACACTCAGGCAAACAAATGCGGGAAACATCTAGCACGAATCTTACATCCAAAACAAAAAAGACAGAACATCAACCATATCATATCCCCATCACAACAGAAAAAATCAAATTCCGAAATTATCTCGGAATTCAGAGATTACTATTCCACACTTTATAATCTTCCTGCAGCTCATGACCCTCCCTCCCCAACCACAATGACCTTACAACAATATGTACAAGACACAGCTTTACCCACGATATCACAAACAGACATGGAAGCTCTAGAATTACCAATCACTACATCTGAATTTCTAACTGCAATAAAAGGCCTTAAAAATGGTAAGAGCCCCGGCCCCGACGGATACACCCCCCAATTTTACAAAAAATTTGCTCAACAACTGGCTCCATTCATGCAGAAAGCCTTCAATGAGATAGATGACACACATTGCCCATCCCACCAACTCCTACTAGCCCAAATAGTCGTGATCCCCAAACCCGGAAAAGACCCCTCATTATGCAGTAACTATCGCCCCATATCTCTACTGAACGTTGACCTGAAACTTTACTCCAAAATACTAGCCACTCGTATAACCCCTCTACTACCTGAGTTGATTCACGGGGATCAGGTTGGTTTTATGCCAGGACGTGAAGCCAGGGACAATACAACAAAAACTCTCCACCTCATCACACACGCGAAATCGCACAACATTCCGACCTGCCTGCTGGCTTGTGACGCAGAAAAAGCGTTCGATAGGGTCAGCTGGCCTTTTTTGCACGCGTCGTTACGACAAATAGGCATAGGGCCACAGATGATCTCCAAAATCATGGCCCTATATTCACACCCATCAGCGAAGGTGGCGGCTAACGGGGAATCATCAGACTCGTTTAACATCTCAAATGGCACGCGACAGGGCTGCCCCCTTTCACCATTATTTGCCATTACTGTGGAACATTTGGCTCAAGCTATCCGCAAAAATAAAAATATTCATGGGATACCTGCCCCCTCCGCTGAACATAAATTATCATATGCTGACGACTTACTATTATATGTCACACAACCCCGCCAGAGCATACAGGCCATCTTAACGGAACTCGACAGATTCGGGACACATAGTAACTTCAAATTGAATGTCACTAAAACGGAAGCCTTGAATATATCTCTACCCCCCCCGGAACTGCAATTTCTCAAACAACGATTTCCCTTTAGATGGCAAACAAAATCAGTTACATACCTAGGCACCGAAATCCCCTCTGACCCACAAGACATCTACCCCCTGAATTACAGTCCGCTTATTACCGAGATCAGACGTTCTCTAGAATCCTGGCATAACCTCAAGCTGACATGGTGGGGGAGAATGAACGTAATTAAAATGGATATCCTACCTAAAACACTATATCTATTTCAGACACTGCCAATCCTTCTTCCTAGGGCATTCTTTCTCACCCTCCGAACCTTAGTAAGCAAATTTATTTGGCAAAACCACCCACCCAGACTTCAACATAAAGTGTTATGCTCCCCCAAAACTAGGGGAGGACTAGGACTTCCCGACTTCCAAACATACCACAACTCCACACTCTTCTCTAGACTCCTTGAATGGTTCCCGAGACCCCTACTTAAACCATCAATCAGTGTAGAACAAGACATGGCGCGCATTGACCTTAGAGCCTTGCTGTGGGGGTATGGTGCTACCTTTCGCTCGCTCCCAGGATTATCCCCACTGACATCTGCGGTCCTGACCCTGTGGTACGATAAAGCCAGTAAACTTGGACTCACCACAGACTCAGGCCCCCTGTCCCCCCTATTCGATAGCGCAGCCCTTCATACCTCCCTAGACAGGGGGAAGTTCGGAACGTACCACCGAGAACAATGGCCCACGGCCAAACAATTCGTCCACCCCTCTACAGGTCACTTCCGACCCACGTCGGAACCCCAAAATGACACTAGAATAGACTGGTTATCTACACTCTCATTGAATCACATTAGCAGATCTCTGCACCTCTCAGGACAGGTACATAGACAACTCACTAATTTTGAATCAATGTGTGGTCTCTCTCCGACCCCTAGACACACTCTCTCCCTCATATATAAAGACATACAATCTCATCAATGTGAAACCCTCCCTACATACACTCACAAATGGGCCCGTGATCTGGGGGTGGCATTAACCCCTGCCCAATGGAACACGTCTTTTATTCACACACACCAAGCATCTAGATCAGGTTTCACTCAAGAGAAGAACTTTAAATTATTATCAAGGTGGTACAGGGTCCCATCCTCGGTGCACAGAATGTTCCCCGCCACGGCGGACACCTGCTGGAGATGTCACGGAGGACAGGGATCGTACGTGCATGTCTGGTGGGACTGCATCAAGGTACGCCCATTTTGGGATAGTGTATTTAAGAGTTACAATGACATGTACCAAACTACGCTGACCCCCTCTCCCATGATTGCTCTCCTATCTATTGTTCCGGGGTCCATCAAATCACAAAAACAATGCCTCTTAAGGTTTATGCTATCGGCAGCAAGACATAATATATCTCTATATTGGAAGAAGGACTCCACCCCCCCTATCAGGGTGGGTGAACATCCTTAATGATACCATGCTAATGGAGGAAATGCAAGCAAAATTAGATGATAGATATGAGCAATTTAACACTTTATGGTCAATATGGCGGCACCACTCCGCTACAGTCGGATTTCTAGACAGCGTTTAATATGACAGTGCTTCAGATAAAGAAGGAGAGCCCCAGATGTACCATACCTGTCGAATCAGAACGACCATAACCTGAGTTGCCCCCCCCTCCCTTTCATACCCTCGTATCACCATTTTTGATTTTGAATAATACCCTTTACCAACATAGTCAGTACCTTACAGAAGGGTTTGAAATATGACAGTAAACAAGCCCTGGGCGGGGCCCGAAGAGAGATGACACTGCGCAGGGCCACCCCAGCTAGTCAAGCGACAAACCTAGCCCTTAACTAAACAGACGAATTAGCATGGCACCATGCTACATACGCACCCTCACGAGAGTGACTAATAACCTGTTTTAAGCTACGATCCTATTACCCCTTACCCTCCCTTCTTTCCCTATGTTTCCCCCCCCAACCCCCCAATCTAATGCTTTACTGTTTATGTTATGTAAACTTCGATGTAAACTTTGTTATACAAAAGGAAGGTATTGAATTTATATATATGTATATTTTGCTAATAAATATATATTCAACTCTAAAAATATATATAATGTTTGGGGGTTCAACATAATTTTCTTGCAAAAAAAAAATGTTTTCATGTAAACAAAAAGTGTCAAAAAGGGCTTTGTCTTCAAGTGGTTAGAAGAGTGGATGTAAGCTTCCTAATGTTGTGTATAAAATGCCAGAACAGTTCAAAACCCCCCCAAATGACCCCATTTTGGAAAGTAGACACCCCAAGCTATATACTGAGAGGCATGTCGAGTCCATGGAATATTTTATATGTTGACACAAGTTGCGGAAAAACGAAAAAAAAAATTTTTTGCACAAAGTTGTCACTAAATGATATATTGCTCAAACATGCCATGGGCATATGTGGAATTACACCCCAAAATACATTCTGTTGCTTCTCCTGAGTACGGGGATACCACATGTGTGAGACTTTTTGGGAGCCTAGCCACGTACGGGACCCCAAAAACCAAGCACCGCCTTCAGGCTTTCTAAGGGTGTAAATTTTTGATTTCACTCCTCACTGCCTATCACAGTTTCGGAGGCCATGGAATGCCCAGATAGCACAAAACCCCCCCAAATGACCCCATTTTGGAAAGTAGACACCCCAAGCTATTTGCTGAGAGGTATTGTGAGTATTTTGCAGATCTCGCTTTTTGTCACAAAGTTTTGAAAATTGAAAAAAAAAAATCTATATATATATATATATATATATATATATATATATATATATATATATATATTTTTTTTTTTTTTTCTTTCTTCATTTTCAAAAACAAATGAGAGCTGTAAAATACTCGCCATTCCTCTCAGCAAATAGCTTGGGGTGTCTATATTCCAAAATGGGGTCATTTGGGGGGTTTTGTGCGATTTTGGCATTTTATGGCCTTCGAAACTGTGATAGGTAGTGAGGAGTGAAATCAAAAATTTGTGCCCTTAGAAATCCTGAAGGCGGTGCTTGGTTTTCGGGGTCCCGTACGCGGCTAGGCTCCCAAAAAGTCCCACACATGTGGTATCCCCGTACTCAGGAGAAGCAGCAAAATGTATTTTGGGGTGAAATTCCACATATAACCATGGCATGTGTGAGCAATATATCATTTAGTGACAACTTTTTGTAATTTTTTTTTTTTTGTTTTAGTCATTATTCAATCACTTGGGACAAAAAAATAAAAAATTCAATGGGCTCAACATGCCTCTCAGCAATTTCCTTGGGGTGTCTACTTTCCAAAATGGGGTCATTTGGGGGGGTTTTGTACTGCCCTGTCATTTTAGCACCTCAAGAAATGAGATAGGCAGTCATAAATTTAAAGCTGTGTAAATTTCAGAAAATGTACCCTAGTTTGTAAACTCTATAACTTTTGCGCAAACCAATAAATATACGCTTATTGACATTTTTTTTACTAAAAACATGTGGCTGAATACATTTTGGCCTAAATGTATGACTAAAATTGAGTTTATTCGATTTTTTCTTATAACAAAGTAGAAAATATCATCTTTTTTTCAAAATTTTCGGTCTTTTTCCGTTTATATCGCAAAAAATAAAAATCGCAGAGGCAATCAAATACCATTAAAAGAAAGCTCTATTTGTGGGAAGAAAAGGACGCAAATTTCGTTTGGGTACAACATTGCATGTCCGCACAATTTACAGTTAAAGCAGCGCAGTGCAAAATTCTGAATTCACCTCTGGTCCTCTAGCTACCAAATGGTCCGGGGCTTAAGTGGTTAATATTTTCTGAATCACAGACCCAGAGGAAGTTTGCAGATCAAGAACTCTAACGTCACATAGATTTTTCTAGCTCTATGCTGATTTAAGATCAATGCCTTAAAAAGGTACTACACCCAGAGACAGTCAGAGAACTAGCATTTTTAGAAGTGGCAACCTAAATATTGTCTTTAATAATAAAAATATAAATACCTAATTAAATAAATATATATAAAAATGAAGTAAAAATCTATGCTTGATGACGGATTGCTTTAAATGACAATGGTGGCTTTTAAAAAACGATTTGAGTATAAAAGAGGATATATGGTTTCTCATTTGTAATCAATCAACGGCATTGCTCTTTATGTTTTTAATGGCTACTGTATGCTTCTACTAGCTGCTTGTAATTTATTATAGATAGAAAAAAGGAGCACTATTTCATCAGACAAATGTATTTTCTAATAGTTTCCTGCATCTTTAACAAAACAGATGACGAGAAGATGAGATACAACTGAGGTCCTAGAACACACCAGCTGTTGCTGTTGCTCCTCCCTGCTGTGCCATGAGACTTTGCCATGCCTTCCAGAGAGGGCACATCAGTTGACATCTCTTGTGCTATGCTACTGCGGGACACTCAGTTGATTCTAAGGTAATGATCATCTGGTTGAATGCACAAAAATCAATGCCAATACTGTAGACGTGGAACAAACACACAAAGCAGATGGCTGGAGGCCTGCTCATTCCTGTTTCTGGAGCTGTTTACATTCTTAAGTGACTAATTTTGACATGTTATACTACTAATGAAGTTTTTTTTTGTATGACTTAGTAAACTGTGTACAGTATTGTCTGGGGCCTCACTGGTTGTATTGTGGAGACTCATTTCTGCTGTTTTTAGTTCAATGACAAGCAATCAATTAAAAACTATGCATGTTTGTTTAAATATGCCCTCTGTGGACAAGACACAGTTTAACATTTTTGTGCTTAGTGTCAAAATATATTAAGATTACAGAAAGTGATCAAGATGATCAACAACAATACAGATAGTATATGTTCTGTGTGGTTTGACCCACAGTAATACTTTTTAAGGCATAACTATTAAAATAAGAAATACAACTTATGTAAAACTAAATAATATAGATAAACTTTATATTTGACCAATTTGCCCACCTGTCTGAACCTTCAGCTAATGAAACTGGAATGCCGCGTACACACACAATTTGACGCATGCTCGGAAGCATTGAACTACATTTTCTCAGCTCGTTGTAGTGTTGTAGGTCACCGCGTTCTTGGCGGTCGAAAGTTCAAACCGTGTGTATGCAAGCCAAGCTTGAGCGGAATTCCGTCGGAAAAACCATCCAAGGTTTTTCCGACGGAAGTTCCGATCGTGAGGTCTATAATTTAAGGGCGGTAGCACTACCAGTGCTAAATGACTTCACAAATGTAATTTACAAACAGGCCTCTGTTTGTAAACAACCCAGTGGGATCCTGAATGATGTTATTTACTTTTTTACATACAGAAAATGGTGGGGATATGTCATTTGTGATGGGAGTACTGGTGGGTGGAAATCATCATGGGGGGGCATGGCGCTTGCACAGCATGATGGCGGCTTAACTATAGAGCTCTGCTCTGGTCCTGGGAAAATCCACATCAGCAGCAGCCCCTAGACACTTTAAAGCCTTGACCTGTGGCTGCCCTGATGGCTGAATACCCACTCGTCCTGGTGGCATGCAGTGGCACCAATAAGACCCGGCACCACTGAAGAAATGCCCAAGCTTCTTTCCCACCATGCACCTTGGACTCCAACAAAATGGTGGTGGAGACCGCCCGGCATGAGCCAATCCTGGGCCTCTAGCAGTGGAACCAGAAACACAGCCAGTTGAATGCGAGCTGAATATGGGGCCTGCAAAAGAGATCTCATTATCCTGGCAATCTACTTCATCTACCCGCAGTCCAATTAAATTGTGGCCCCATAGGGACTCTGGTGACCTGGATGGTGACCCATTTATGGAGGTGAGCGACTCATCACAGAAATCACCCAGAGGCCTCGTGGCCTGACCCTATAGCAGCATTTCCCACTACATGGCAGCCAGTGTCCAACACCACCTTGAAGCATATGCTGCTCTCCCTTCAAACCTCCTTACAATCAGATCTTATATCGTATCTCTGTCAACGCAATGAGGTTGTTATACAGGAATTGATGGAAAGAGTGGGATAAAATGTGCAATGTTGCTTCCTCATTCAATGCATTAGTGCATTCTCATGCATTCCAACAGGATGTAGTAAAAAAGAAAGTTGCGCTAAATCGTGATATAAATGGTAATATACCATACAAAACAGTGAGTGAACAAATTGATTTAATATCCCACTACGTGAAAAGTGTCCAATTCCTAAAGGGAGTATATATATGGAAATGAATCATACATTTACATTCAATCCTTAGATACCAAACAAATGTGAACCAATAATAATGCTATTAGTGTATTATGAAAGAAGTTCTTTCTCCAGAAAAGTCAAAACAAAAAAGACAAAGAGACTGTTGAGGTCAGTGTAAATAAATCCATAGTGCCACACTTGTCCACAATGGTTGGGAAGAACGTGATGACAGTAAAGCACCTCCACCTTAAGCAAACAATGCTGCTTACCAGATGGGCGTGATCTCTTATTATGGGAGATCAAAACTTGCATAGGCTAATGACCCAGCCTGGGGTTCTTTATGGTGAGCACCTCAGCGTACAGCATACAGCATACAGCATGCAGGGATATGGACCTCAGCCAGCTGTACCCGGAGTCACTCCACATAGAATAACGAATGAATGCGCATAGCATAAAATCCTTTTAAAGCTTTTATTCTAGGCAATTAAAATACACTTACGATTATGCAGATAAGTGAAAACATGTAAAAATCGAGCCGGCCGGCTCCTCGATATGCAGCCTGTATTTTCCGGGTCTGTGGTGAAAATGCGGTGACGTCATAACGTCGTGCCTCCCACATTCCAACAGGATGAGATGTCCAAATTCAAAGACAAAAAAAGCCAAAAAAAGACTTGGAGGATAAATCCCGCTGCAAAACCGAGGGATCTCAGAATCCATCCGAGCACAACAATTACCGCATTTTATCTGAGATTAATTCCTTGGAGTGATACCAACCCTCACGTCAGCTGATCTCACTATCGCCAGGGTGCATAAAATTCCAAAACCATCCTACCTCCCCTCAGAGGTACCACAAGATGTCCTCTTAGGGTTGCATTTTTTCCAGGTTAGGAAGAAGCTCCTGGAGGCCTTCGGCCATGTGGATCAACTACCAGCACAAGCTGCTAATCTACAGGTCCTTCCAGATTTCTCACAATTCATCTTGCAACCCTGACAAAATGTAAACTATATTACCAAGGTGTTATGGAATAAAAAAATTGTGTACAAATGAAAATACCCAGCCAAATTAAACACACAAGGGCGCATCACACCTCATCACATCTACGGAAGAAGGACTTAAGCTCCTCCGGGCCTGGGACATTATTCCCGACGCTCAGACCCCTGAAAGTCCACCTCCACATCAGGCGCCCACACGTGTGGATTCAGAGTGGCATGTTCTTTCCAATAAAACATCTGACTCAAGAAGTGCCTAGAGGTCTATCTAGAGCAGAGACCAATTCCCAGGTTGGATCTCTGGAGTCAGAATGAGTGCTCACAACTATACTCTGAACCCCAAATAGTTTTTCAGTATATACTGCCCAAGTTGGTCCTATAGAGACCCTTTTTTTATCCTTATACCAGCAGTCTCTGGCTGATTTTTTGCCCTTTTTTTTTTTTTTTTTTTTTTTTTTTTTTTTTTTCTCAAACGTTCACATTACTTTTACAGCAGTTTGCCTCACTTACGTTACCTTCCTTTTTACTCTTAGCTTGTCATTGGACTGTTTATAGTTAGACTATGCTAAACAATTCAGCTTTGTTTTGTTTTCTGCTTGGAATGTCGGACTCGGAAATACACAAGCAGAATTGGCACAATTTCCCACAGTGGAACACTTGTGCTTTGTCCTTTTCCATTAAATCAAGTGTATTATCCCATATTCCTAACTCTCAGTGCCTCACATGAACATCTACTTCAGGTCCTAGATATCATCATCACTATTGGTTAGCATATTCACCATGGGACTTAAGTAGGGATGAGCCGAACACCCCCCGGATCGGTTCGCACCAGAACCTGCAAACGGACCGAAAGTTTGCGCAAACTTTAGAACCCCGTTAAAGTCTATGGGACTCGAACGTACGGAATCAAAAGTGCAAGTTTTAAAGGCTAATATGCAAGTTATTGTCCTAAAAAGGGTTTGGGGACCCGGGTCCTGCCCCAGGAGACATGTATCCATGCAAAAAAAAAACATTTTTAAAACTGCCCTTTTTCCGGGAGCAGTGATTTTAATGATGCTTAAAGTGAAAAAAAAAAGTGAAATATCCCTTTAAATCGTACCTGAGGGGTGTCTAAAGTATGCCTGTAAAGTGGCACGTGTTTCCCGTGTTTAGAACTGTCCCTGCACAAAATGACATTTCTAAAGGAAAAAGTGATTTAAAACTGCTTGCGGCTTTAACCACTTAACGACCGCCCACTGTAAATATATGTCGGCAGAATGGCACGGACAGGCACAATCACGTACCTGTACGTGCCTGCCTTCGTATGGGTGGGGGGTCCGATCGGACCCCCCTCCGGTACAGTGAGCGGCCGGGATCGCTTCGGGAGCAATCCGTGATGAGGGGGCAGCCATTCGATTCTGGCCACCCCCTCGCGATCGCTCCCGGCGAATCAAATGCTTCCTCTGCCTGTGTGATGTCATCCCTCATGCGGCGCTCACATATACCGAGCGCCGCATGAGAGAAGACACACAGGTTAGTGCACAAACACTACACTAACACCAGCACACATAGGTACATAAATCGCCCCCCCAGATCACCCCCCCCAGCCCCCAGTCACAGTGTCACTGATTGCAGTGACCATTTATTTAGTGATCACTGCAATCAGTGACATTTGTGACTGTAAAAGTGTCAGGGAAGTTAGTTTTAGGTCCAGTGTAGCCCCCTAACCCCCCCTAATAAAGGTTTAACCCCTTGATCGCCCCCCAGGTAACCCTTTCACCCCCTAGCACCGCCATCACTAAGCGATCGTTTTTCTCATCGCTGTTTTAGTGTCGGTGATGCTGATAGGTAGTCAGTTTTTTTTTTTTTTTTTTTTTTTTTTTTTTTAGGTTTGCCGCAGGTTTTTATAGCGTCGGGTACCCCCATATATTACCTAATAAAGGTTTAACCCTCTGATTGCCACTAGTTAACCCTTTCACCAGTGATCACCATATAAGTGTTACGGGTGACGCTGGTTAGTTAGTTTGTTTTTATAGTGTCAGGGCACCCGCCGTATATAACCCAATAAAGGTTTAACCCCCTGATCGCCCGGCGGGTGATATCAATTAGGTTTTAGCGTCAGAGAGGGTCTGCGCCACACCCCAGGCAGCGTCAGGTTAGTGCCAGTAGTGCTAACACCCACGCCTGAAGCATACACCTCCCTTAGTGGTATAGTATCTGAACAGATCAATATCTGATCTGATCAGATATATACTAGCGTCCCCAGCAATTTAGGGTTCCCAAAAATGCAGTTTTAGCTGGATCAGCCCAGATACCTGCTAGCACCTGCGTTTTGCCCCTCCGTCCAGCCCAGGCTACCCAAGTGCAGTATCGATTGATCACTGTAACTTACAAAACACAACACACATAACTGCAGCGTTCGCAGAGACAGGCCTGATCCCTGCGACTCCAGTGCTGTAGGAGGTGATTTCACCACCACAGTTAAAAAAAAAAGCATATATGCCGAAGCATGGGGGCAGCAGGGGCGGAGGAGCGATTTTGCTCCTAATGCCGCGTACATACGGTCAAAATTCCGCCGGAGGCTTGCCCGTGAAAAAGTCCGACCATGTGTGTGCGGCATAACTTTTGCGGGAGGATGCCCCCATGTTTCGGCATATATAAATGGTGCATGTATGCCCATCATTAGAAGTGGGTGGATGAATGGCGGTATTCTAATGGTGGGCATACCCACCGATCAATCTCTTTTTTTCGTTCAGCCAACAGGCTGCATGAAAAAAAAGATTACAATACATGTCCAACAAGGACCAGCAACGTACTGGTATGTTGCTGGACTTTGGTTATACCAGATTGATGCCTGCGGGTTTAGGTATCATCTTGGTATCATTCTTTTCAGCCAGTGGCCAGCTTTCATGTAAAAGCAATCCTAGTGGCTAATTAGCCTCTGGACTGCTTTTACAAGCAGTGGGAGGGAATGTCCCCCCCCGGATATAAAAAGCGCCATTGGGAAATTGCGAAAACATTTTATCACACCGATCTTGGTGTGGTCAGATGCTTTGAGGGCAGAGGAAAGATCTAGGGTCTAGACCCCAGTTTTTTCAAAAAAAGAGTACCTATCACTACCTATTGCTATCATAGGGGATATTTACATTCCCTGAGATAACAATAAAAATGATAAAAAACAAAAAATATGGAAGGAACAGTTTAAAAATAAAATAAAAAAGCAAAATTAATGATAAAAAAAAAAAGCACCCCTGTCCTGCCCTGCTCTTGCGCAATGGCGAACGCAAGCGTCAGTCTGGCGTCATATGTAAACAGCAATTGCACCATGCATGTGAGGTATCACAGCGAAGGTCAGATCGAGGGCAGTCATTTTAGCAGTAGACCTCCTCTGTAAATCTAACGCGGTAACCTGTAAAGGCTTTTAAAAATGTATGTAGTTTGTTGCCAATGCGCATTTGTGCAAAATTTTAAAGCATGTCGTGTTTGGTATCTATGTACTCAGCCTAAAATCATCTTTTTTATTTCATCAAACATTTTGGCAATATAGTGTATTTTAGTGCATTAAAATTAAAAAAAGTGTATTTTTTCCCCAAAAAATGCGTTTGAAAAATCGCTGCGCAAATACTGTATGGAAAAAAAAATGCAACACCCACCATTTTAATCTGTAGGGCCTTTGCTTTAAAAAAATATATAATGTTTGGGGGTTCAACATAATTTTCTTGCAAAAAAAAATATGTTTATGTAAACAAAGTGTCAGAAAGCGCTTTGTCTTCAAGTGGTTAGAAGAGTGGGTGTAAGCTTCCTAATGTTGTGTATAAAATGCCAGGACAGTTCAAAATCCCCCCAAATGACCCCATTTTGGAAAGTAGACACACCAAGCTATATACTGAGAGGCATGTCGAGTCCATTGAATATTTTATATGTTGACACAAGTTGCGGAAAAAAGACAATTTTTTTTAATTTTTTTTCAACAAAGTTGTCACTAAATGATATATTGCTCAAACATGCCATGGGCATATGTGGAATTACACCCCAAAATACATTCTGTTGCTTCTCCTGAGTACGGGGATACCACATGTGTGAGACTTTTTGGGAGCCTAGCCGTGTACGGGACCCCAAAAACCAAGCACCGCCTTCAGGCTTTTGATTTCACTCCTCACTGCCTATCACAGTTTCGGAGGCCATGGAATGCCCAGATGGCACAACCCCCCCCCCAAATGACCCCATTTTGGAAAGTAGACACCCCAAGCTATTTGCTGAGAGGTATGTCGAGTATTTTGCAGATCTCGCTTTGTCACAAAGTTTTGAAAATTGAAAAAAAAAATAAAAAAAATTTCTTTCTTCATTTTCAAAAACAAATGAGAGCTGTAAAATACTCACCATGCCTCTCAGCAAATAGCTTGGGGTGTCTACTTTCCAAAGTGGGGTCATTTGGGGGGTTTTGTGCTATTTTGGCATTTTATGGCCTTCGAAACTGTGATGGGTAGTGAGGAGTGAAATCAAAAATTTGTGCCCTTAGAAATCCTGAAGGAGGTGCTTGGTTTTCGGGGTCCCGTACGCGGCTAGGCTCCTAAAAAGTCCCACACATGTGGTATCTCCGTACTCAGGAGAAGCAGCAAAATGTATTTTGGGGTGCAATTTCACATATAACCATGGCATGTGGGAGCAATATATCATTTAGTGACAACTTTTTGTAATTTTTATTTTTTTTTGTCATTCAATCACTTGGGACAAAAAAAAAATATTCAATGGGCTCAACATGCCTCTCAGCAATTTCTTTGGGGTGTCTATTTTCTAAAATGGGGTCATTTGGGGGGGGGGGGTTTGTACTGCCCTGCCATTTTAGCACCTCAAGAAATGAGATAGGCAGTCATAAATTAAAAGCTGTGTAAATTCCAGAAAATGTACCCTAGTTTGTAGACGCTATAACTTTTGCGCAAACCAATAAATATACGCTTATTGACATTTTTTTTTACTAAAGACATGTGTCTGAATACATTTTGGCCTAAATTTATGACTAAAATTGAGTTTATTCAATTTTTCTCATAACAAAGTAGAAAATATCATTTTTTTTTTTTCTAAATTTTCAGTCTTTTTCCGTTTATATTGCAAAAAATAAAAATCGCAGAGGCAATCAAATACCATTAAAAGAAAGCTCTATTTGTGGGAAGAAAAGGACGCAAATTTCGTTTGGGTACAACATTGCATGTCCGCACAATTTCCAGTTAAAGCAGCGCAGTGCCAAATTCTGAAAACACCTCTGGTCCTTTAGCTACAAAATGGTCCGGGGCTTAAGTGGTTAATGTAATGTCTGGTCCCGCCAATATGGATGAAAATCATTGATAAAAATGGCATGGGTACCCCCCCAGCCCATTACCAGCCCCTTTGGGTCTTGTATGGATATTAAGGGGAACCCCGCCCCCAGGCCCTATATACTCTGAACAGCAGTAACAGGCGGTGCAAACAAGACAGTGACTATAGGTTTGTTAAGTAGAATCTGTTTGTAATTTTGAACTGGTACATTTTTAAAGTGTAGCTCCAGCCAAAAAATCTATTTTTAAGCTTTTTGGAAAACATGGGGAAGGGTTATCACCCCTGTAACATTTGTTTTGCTGTCTGTGCACGTCTTCAGAAGATTTCACCTCACTTTCTGTTCCAATGACAAATGTTTTTTGAAAATGTCGGTTTTTTATTGAAACAAGATTTGGTGATAAAGCATAAGTGGAGAGGAGACACGTTTTTCCCATATTAACTCTTACAGGAGAGGATTTCCCTTCCTAGGGGTAGATTTCCTCTCACTTCCTGTTGTCTCCTTCCGTTTGCAAGTAGGAGTCCTTTGTAAGTTGGATGTTTGAAAGTAGGGGCCTGCCCTATATACTCTGCAGAAATTTGGGCCTTAGGTGTTGGTGTTGCCACAACACTGTAAGCCCTCACAGTTACTCTTGGTGGGCGCTGGAACGCCCTGCTGTGAACTATTATATCAAGAATTGTAATTACATGCCATTGTTGAACAGTGGTTGAAAAATTGGGCCTTTGGTGGTGGTGTTGGTGTCACAACACTGTAAGTCCTCACAGTTACTCTTTGTGGGCGCTGGAACGGGCCCTGCTGTGAAATATATCAAGAATTGTTATTGCATGCACCTGTTGAACAGGGGCATGAAAATTGGGCCTTTGGTGGTGGTGTTGCCACAACACTGTAAGCCCACACAGTTACTCTTGGTGGGCGCAGGAATGGGCCCTGCTGTGAAATATTAGATTAAGGATTGAAATTGCATGTCCCTGTTGAACAGGGGCAGAAAAATTAGGCCTTAGGCACTGGTGCCAGAACACTGCAACCCCTCACAGATACTCTAGTTGGAGCGCAGGAATGAGCCCTGCTGCAAAGTATTGCATCAAAAATTGTAATTACACGCCCCTATTAAACAGGGGCTGAAAAATTGGGCCTTAGCCACTGGTGGCGGCTCCCAGAACCAAAAATGTTCTTATAGGCTATCAGCATGATCATTGAGGAGGAAGAGTATAGTCACTCAGCATTACAGGATAGTCATTTAGCATCAGCATAGGCAGTAGGCTTGTGCAATTCGTTTCGTAACGAATCAAAATTCGTCCGAATTTAGCAACTTTCGGACATTCGGAAGCATTCGAATTTCCGAACAGAGCAATTACGAATAAAACCGAATCCGAAATAAATTATACCGCAAAATAGCGAATGCCCAAAGGTCTTCGGCATAATTCGTTATGAAAAAAGTTACGAATGTATGAATCCATTTGAAGCACAATAACACTCACTCTGCTCTCTGCTTCTCCCTCACCATGCTGAACTCCCTCTCAAAATGGTGTACAGGGGGCGGAGGCTATAGCCGCATGAAAAAACAAAAGTAAAATACGAGATTTCGAATCCATTCGAAGCACAATAACACTCACTCTGCTCTGCTCTCTGCTTCTCTCTCACCGTGCTGAACCCTCTCAAAATGGTGTGCAGGGGCGGAGCCTATAGCCGCATGTAAAAAACAAAAGTAAAATACGAGATTTCGAATCGTTACAAATAACCGCTATGTATTTAGAAAAGTACAAATCCATTCGAAGCACATTAGGCATAATAGGCAGCGTCGTTGTGAGAGAGACACGGAAAATTACGAATCAACGAACCCAAAAAAAGTTACGAAAGTAGGAGTTGTGTCCAGAATCAACGAAAAACAACGTACTCTACCGAAAGTACGAATTATAAAGCAACAAAAAATTCAACGAAAAATGTCGCTTGCAAAAATACGAATGAGTCCGAACACGAAAAATCCCGTCTAGCAAAATTACGAATGATTACGAATCAACAGGACCGGAAAGAAACAAACTGAAACGGAACGAATTTTTCCGTTGTGCACAAGTCTAATAGGCAGTATTGAAGGGATCTGGAAACAAAAAGTGTAGCGCTAATCAAAAAATGAACAAGAATGCATGACTCACTCAAATTAATATATAATTTAAAACGGTGCAATATAAAAAAGACACTCAAATATTAAGTAAGAACAGTGAAAAGTCCTCATATATATGCAAAATGTCTATCTGCAAAATACAAGTGAAAACTTGTGCAACTGAGTGTCCTAAAGTAATTAAAAAATGGAGGCAATGGTGAAATTCAAAGGTGAGTGAAAACTTTGAAGGAAAAGTGTTGACGGTGAGAAGATGAAGAGAACCATCACCAATAGGTAAGGAGCTTACCAAATAGTTTGAACCCAGAGGAACATATGTTCAGTGGGTCAAACGGGCTTGGTGTGGTGGAACCACGATGGAACCTGGACATTATGTGTGCTGCAACAGGGAGAGAGAAACCGCAGAAGAAAGATGACCTCTTAGCAGATAACCTCATATGCAGTAGTGGTCTGGGAATATCCCAATCAATATGGGCAGGTAAGTATCATGTAATGGAGAAAAGAAACAGCCACATAGCGTAACTCTGTATGTAAATCAAAATTTAATGTAGTGGAAAGTTGATATAAAAGCGCTTTTCAAAGAATGTGGCAACAATGGAGTCCTCCCGATGTGTTTTATCTCCTAGGACATCATCTGGGGTGTGAAGGGATCTGACATTTAAAAAAAATATATATTTGGTTACATCAGCATCAAGTGCTTGGTAGCTGGTGGTGATCTAAGACTGGATTCATTTTTATGAAGGTCAGTCGATCGACCGAGTCGGTGGACAGGCGCACACTGTGATCGGTTACAAAGCCTCCAGCAGCACTGAATGTGTGCTCCGAAAGAACGCTGGATGCAGGACAGGCCAGTAGTTCAACTGCATACTGTGCAAGCTCTGGCCAGTGATCCATCCTCAAGATCCAGTAACCCAGAGGATTTTCGGTTGAAAAGGTGTCCAAGTCTGACCTTGCCCCTAGGTATTCCTGCACCATGTAAACCAGACACTGGCGATGGTTGCTGGAACCGATCATACCTTGGGGCTGCGGACTAAAAAATTGTCTGAACGCATCGGTCAGACGGCCACCTTCTCCACCGCTCCTTCTTTGACTGACCGAAGCCTCAGCAACATGTTGTCCAGGACCAGGAATTTGTAACCTCCCAGTCTCTGGGAATGCGTTGCACAGACCTTTCTGCAAGGCCTCCCGAAGATGTTTCATCCTCTGCTCCCTCTGCGAAGGCAAGATAAGGTCTGCAGCCTTACCCTTGTAACGTGGATCAAGGAGGGTTGCCAGCCAGTAATGATCCCTCTCCTAGATAGCAAGAATACGCGGATCCTTCCGCAGGATCAGGGAGGCCATACAGCGTAGGTTTGCTGAGGCATTCGGTGCGGAGTCCCCTGGGTCACTCAGGACGTCATGATCCGCAGCCACCACCTCCCAGCCATGTACAAGTCCATGGGTTTCTTGGGACTGTAATTGATCCCTTGAAGACTGCTGCTGATGCTGAGTGCTAGGCTCCACCTCCATGCTGACACAATCCTCCTCCTCTTCCTGTGTGATAGGCAGGCCAGCAGGAACACTGTCTGGATAAAGGGGGCATTGAGAGGTAAGGAAGTCCTCCTCTTCCTCCCTCTGTTCTGCCTCAAGTGCCCTGTCCATTATTCCACGCAGCGTGTGCTCCAACAGGTGGACAAGAGGGACAGTGTCACTGATGCATGCACTGTCCCTTCTCACCATCCTCGTGGCCTCCTCAAATGGTGACAGGACAGTGCATGCATCCCTGATCATGACCCACTGGCGTGGCAAAAAAAAACAAGCTCCCCTGACCCTGTCCCGGTGCCATATTCGCACAGATATTGATGGCCCTCTGCTGCATGTGCAGCCGCTGCAGCATGGCCAACGTTGAGTTCCACCTGGTGGGCATGTCACAGATTAGGCAGTTCTTGGGCAGGTTGTATTCCTTTTGGAGGTCAGCCAGCCGAGCACTGGCAATATATGTCTTGCAGAAATGCACACAGACTTTCCTGGCCTGCCTCAGGACCTCCTGTAGCCCTGGTACCTACCCAAGGACCGCTGCACCACCAAGATAAGGACGTGAGCCAAAAAGGGCACATGGGTCAGGTGTCCCCGTCGGAGGGCGGAGAGGAGGTTGGTGCCATTGTTGCAAACCACCATTCCTGTCTTAAGCTGGCGTGGTGTCAACCACCTCTGTGCCTGCCCCTGCAGAGCTGACAGAATCTCTGCCCCAGTGTGGCTCCTGTCCCCCAAGCACACCAGCTCAAGCACCACGTGGCATCTTTTTGCCTGTGTACTTGCGTAGCCCCTTTAACGCCTACGGAGCACCAGTGGTTCCGAGGACACAGCACAGGAAGAGGCCATGGAGGAAAAAGAGGAGGGGGTGGAGGAGAGAGGCGTGTCAGAATCACCAATAGTAGCATTTTGGAGATGTGGTGGCGGAACAACCTCCAACACTACTGCACCTTGTCCTGCATCCTTCCCAGCTGCCAGCAGAGTCACCCAATGCACCGTGAAAGATAGGTAACGTCCCTGTCCATGCCTGCTGGATAAGGAGTCAGCAGTAATATGCACCTTACTGCTGACCGCCCTGTCCAGCAAGGCCAAGACATTGCCTTCCACATGCCGGTAGAGACCCGGAATCGCCTTCAGTGAGAAAAAGTGACGTTTGGGAACCTGCCACTGAGGAACCGCACATTCCACAAACTCACGGAAGGGGGCAGAGTCTACCAAATGAAAAGGCAGCAGTTGAAGTGCTAGCAATTTAGCCAAGCTAGCATTCAACCGCTGGGCATGTGGATGGCTGGGAGCGAACATCTTTCGGCGGTGCAGCAGCTGGGGCAGGGAAATTTTCCTGGTACAATCTGGCGTTGATGTACCGATAGCAGATTGCCCGCAAGTACTTGGCTGTGACACACCTAGTTCTATACCTTCATTCCTCTCAGTGCAGGTTTCAGAGAGGACAGAAGGTATAGTGGGGTTGGAGATCCAAGCTGATGAGGAGCAAGGAGAGGTCCGCTTTGTTCTTTGGTGTGGGTCTTTTAGGTACGCTTGCCAACGAACTGCATGGCAGGTCGACATATGTCTGGTCAAGCATGTGGTGCCCAAGCACGTGATGTTTTGGCCATGCAAGATACGCTTGAGACATTTATTGCAAATAGCAGCAGTGCGATCTGATGCACTCGTCTCAAAAAAGGCCCACACCAAAGAACTTTTGGAATAACGTGCAGAGACAGCAGCGCCCTGCACATGCGGAGCTCTGCGGTATGATGCAGTCAGTGTGCTGCCCTTAAGCTGGCCCCTGGAGGGCATCCTGCCTCATTGGAGATGTGCCTCCTCCTCTCTCCTATCAGGCACCCACGTGGAGTCAGTGACCTCATCATCCCCTCCCTCCTCATCACTGGAGTAAACCTGGCAGTATGCTGCAGCCGGGGGAACATGACTGCCAGATTGCTGTCCTTCTTGGGCACCCCCTCTCTCTGGGCTCACGTTACTGCCTTCCTCTAGCTGGGTACCATCATCTGAGCCTTCAGAGGGCTGGGCATCCTCCTGGAGCATGTACTCAACACTGTGTTCAAACAGTTCGGGGGACTCCTCACAAGGACATGGTGGGGCTAGGGAAGGAGTGACCAATGCTATTGAGCAGAGGGAAGAGGCCGTGTTGGCAGCTGCTTTGCCAAAGTACCCTGAGCCTTGGTGAAAGAGGATGAGGAGGATGAGGACGGCTTGGTCATCCACTCTACCAAGTCTTCAGCATGTTGCGGCTCAACACGGCCAGCTGCCGAAAAAAAGGACAAGCGTGTCCCATGGCCACGTGCTGATGAGGATGCACCATGTCCACGACCAGCACTGTTGCCGCTAGACACAGAGCCTGCTTGCCCTCTTTTATTGGCTTGTGACTGTCTGCCTCTCCTCATTGGCCTTCCAGACATACTAATGGCCTGCAGTGAGATGTAGCTGCACAAAGCTGGGATGTATATATATACTGATTATACTGCAGCTAGCAGAATCAACTACCTGCCTGTAGTATTAGTATTAGAACAGAGCAATTGTCTTCAGGTAGCTTTAGGTGCACACTGTGCAAAGGACACAGTACACTAACTGTAAATACTGCAGCTGCCTGCCTGTGGTATTAATAGGATCAGAAGAACACCGGCAATTGCCTTCAGGTAGCTTTAGGTGCACACTGTGCAAAGGACACTAAATGAAAATACTGCAGCTCCCTGCCTGTATTAGTATGAGAACACCAGCAATTGTATTCAGGTAAGCTTTAGGTGCACACTGTGCAAAGGACACTAAATCAAAATACTGCAGCTCCCTGCCTGTATTAGTACGAGAACACCCGAAATTGTATTCAGGTAAGCGTTAGGTGCACACTGTGCAAAGGACACTAAATCAAAATACTGCAGCTCCCTGCCTGTATTAGTATGAGAACACCAGCAATTGTATTCAGGTAAGCTTTAGGTGCACACTGTGCAAAGGACACTAAATCAAAATACTGCAGCTCCCTGCCTGTATTAGTATGAGAACACCAGCAATTGTATTCAGGTAAGCTTTAGGTGCACACTGTGCAAAGGACACTAAATCAAAATACTGCAGCTCCCTGCCTGTATTAGTATGAGAACACCAGCAATTGTATTCAGGTAAGCTTTAGGTGCACACTGTGCAAAAGGACACAGTATACTAAGTGAAAATACTGCAGCTAGCACAATCGCCTGCCCGTCAGTATTAGTGATGAGCCGAACACCCCCGGGTTCGGTTCACACCAGAACCCGCGAACGGACCGAAAGTTCGTACGAACATTAGAACCCTATTAAATACAATGGATGCGAACGTTCGAATTCTAAAGTGCTAATTATAACAACTATTATGCATGTTATTGTCCTAAAAAGGGTTTGGGAACCCGGGTTGTGCACCAGGGGACATGTATCAATGCAAAAAGAAGTTTTAAAAACGGTCGTTTTTCGGGAGCAGTCATTTTAATGATGCATAAAGTGAAAAAAAAAAAGTCAAATATTCCTTTAAATATCGTACCTGGGGGGTGTCTAAAGTATGCCTGTGAAGTGCCACGTGTTTCCCGTGTTTAGAACTGTCCCTGCACAAAATGACACTTCTTTTTTTTTTTTTTTTTTTCCCCAAAAACAGTTTATTGAAATGTAAAAAGCATTTACAGATATCTTGAACAATAGTAGTACAATAAGGTATTAATACAACCACAAAACATGGATGAATAACATGTGTCACATACAATTCAACTTGCGGGTAGTGAAAATGAAATGGCTATGTGCATCCTTCATGAACTAGGCCGTGTTGGGGTGGGCTACCTTAATTCAAGGTAGTTGTGGGGTCTAGTCAAAGTCCACTACCATTGACGGGGATAGATCTTGTTGGTAGGTTAGAGCTAGGTAGGTTCACGGATGCCGTTATGGACTTTTGGTCTGTGTGGGAGGGAAAGGCCAACAGGTGCAATATGGCAGAAAGGGAGGGAAGGAGCTATAAACAGGTTTATTTCGTTGAGAGTGTATGAATGCGGGAGTGTAGGCTGGAGCTATGTTAGTGGTTGTATTGTACAGAAGCTTGTGGATGAGAAAGTAGGAGGGGGTAAGTGGTGGAAGGAGAAGGGGTGGGGTGGGGATCGAGGGGAGGGGAGTGAGGCAGGAAGGGATGGCGTTGGCAGGGGGTCCGTCTCTGACTTCCCCCGACCCCTTGGGGTGTTCAAGGGGCGTGTTATGAGAAACTAGGGGCGGATCTGTATAGGGGGAGATATAGGAGGAGAGAGGTGTCTTTGTAAGGTTTAGGGTTAAGGGGAGATCCTGGCACGTCGTAGATTTTTAATGACAATTCTCAGAGGAGTCAAAATGACACTTCTAAAGGAAAAAAAAGCCATTTAAAACTGCTTGCGGCTTTAATGTAATGTCTGCTCCCGGTAATATGGATGAAAATCTTTAAGAAAAATGGCATAGCTACCCCATGACCCCCCCCCCTACCCCAGCCCATTACCAGCCCCTTTGGGTCTTGTATGGATATTAAGGGGAACCCCGCACATAAAATAAAAAAGGCCCTATATACTCTGAACAGCCGTATACAGGCGGTGCATACAAGACAGGGACTGTAGATTTGTTCTTATGTAGAATCTGTTTGTAATTTTGAACAGGTACATTGTTGAAGTGTAGCTCCAGACCAAAAATCTATTTTTAAACTTTTTGGAAAACATAGGTAAGGGTTATCACCCCTGTAACATTTGTTTTGCTGTCTGTGCCCCTGTTCAGAACATTTCACCTCACTTTCCGTCCTAATGACAACTGTTTTTGAAATGTGGTGTTTTTCTTGAAACAAGGATTGCTGATAAAGCATCAGTACAGAGGAGACACCTTTCTCCCATATTTATTCTTACAGGAGAGAATTTTCCTTCCAAGGGGTAGATTTCCTCTCACTTCCTGTTGTCTTCTTGCGTTTGCAAGTAGGAGTCGTTTGTAAGTTGGATGTTTGAAAGTAGGGACCTGCCGTATATACTCTGCAGAAATAGGCCCCTTAGTTGTTGGTGTTGGCACAACACTGTAAGCACTCACAGTTACTCTTGGTTGGTGCTGGAACGCCCTGCTGTCAACTATTATATCAGGAATTTTAATTACATATAATTGTTGAACAGTGGTAGTAAAAATTGGGCCTTTGATGGTGGTGCTGGTGCCACAACACTGTAAGCCCTGACAGTTACTCTTGGTGGGTGCAGCAATGGGCCCTGCTGTGAATTATTAGATCAAGAATTGTAATTACATGCCCCTGTTGAACAGGGGCTGAAAAATTGGGCCTTAGGCACTGGTGGCACAACACTGCAACCCTTCACAGATACTGTACTTGGAGCACAGCAATGAGCCCTGTTGCAAAGTATTGCTTCAAAAATTGTAATGACACGCCCCTGTTAAACAGGGGCTGAAAAATTGGGCCTTAGGCACTGGTGGCACAACACTGCAACTCCTCACAGATACTGTACTTGGAGCACAGCAATGAGCCCTGTTGCAAAGTATTGCTTCAAAAATTGTAATTACACGCCCCTGTTAAACAGGGGCTGAAAAATTGGGCGTTAGGCACTGGTGGCGGCACCCATAAACAAAAATGATCTTCCAAGCTATCATCATCAATCGTATCATTGAGGACTCGGAGGAGGAGGATAGCCAGTCAACATAACAGCACAGGCACTCAGCATCAGCATCAGTCTTGAAGGGATGTGACATTTTAAAATCAATTAGTCTGTTATATCAGCATCAGGTGTGTGGTAGCTGGTGGTGATCCAAGACTGGTTCATCTTGATGAAAGTCAGTCGATCAACCGAGTCGGTGGACAGGCGCACCCTGTGATCCGTGACAAATCCTCCAGCAGCACTGAATGTGCGTTCCGAAAGAACGCTGGATGCAGGACAGGCCAGTAGCTCAATTGCATACTGTGCAAGCTCTGGCCAGTGATCCATCCTCAAGACCCAGTAAGCCAGAGGATTTTCGGTGGGGAAGGTGTCCAAGTCTGACCTTGCCCCTAGATATTCCTGCACCATGTTTATCAGACGCTGGCGATGGTTGCTGGAACCGATCATACTTTGGGGCTGCGGACTAAAGAATTGTCTGAACGCATCGGTCAGACGGCCACCTTCCCCACCGCTCCTTCTTAAACTGGCCGAAGCCTCAGCAACTCGTTGTCCAGGACCAGGAGTTTGCAACCTCCCAGTCTCTGGGAACGCGTTGCACAGACCTTTCTGCAAGGCCTCCCGGAGTTGTCTCATCCTCTGCTCCCTCTGCGACGGTAACATAAGGTCCGCAACCTTACCCTTGTACCGTGGATCAAGGAGAGTGGCCAGCCAGTAATGGTCCCTCTCCTTGATCCGAAGAATACGAGGATCCTTCCGCAGACTTTGCAGGATCAGGGAGGCCATGCAGCGTAGGTTTGCTGAGGCATTCGCTCCGGAGTCCTCTGGGTCACTAAGGACGACATGATCCGCAGCCACCTCCTCCCAGCCACGTACAAGTCCACTGGTTTCTTGGGACTGTAAATCATCCCTAAAAGACTGCTGCTGATGATGCTGAGTGCCAGCCTCCACCTCCATGCTGACACAATCCTCCTCCTCCTCCTCCTCCTCCTCCTCTTCCTGTGCGATGGGTGGGACAGAAGGAACACTGTCTGGGTAAAGGGGGCCTTGAGAGGCAAGGAAGTCCTCCTCTTCCTGCCTCTGTTCTGCCTCAAGTGCCCTGTCCATTATTCCACGCAGCGTGTGCTCCAACAGGTGGACAAGAGGTACAGTGTCACTGATGCATGCACTGTCACTGCTCACCATCCTCGTGGCCTCCTCAAATGGTGCCAGGACAGTGCATGCATCCCTGATCATGCCCCACTGGCGTGGAGAAAAAAAACCAAGCTCCCCTGACCCTGTCCTGGTGCCGTAGTCGCACAGGTACTCATTGATGGCCCTCTGCTGCGTGTGCAGCCGCTGCAGCATGGCCAACGTTGAGTTCCACCTGGTGGGCATGTCACATATAAGGCGGTTCTTGGGCAGGTTCAACTCCTTTTGCAGCTCAGCCAGGCGAGCACTGGCATTATAAGATCTGCGGAAATGCACACAGACTTTCCTGGCCTGCCTCAGGACATCCTGTAAGCCCGGGTACCTGCCCAAGAAGCGCTGCACCACCAGGTTAAGGACGTGAGCCACACAGGGCACATGGGTCAGTTGTCCCTGTCGGAGGGCGGAGAGGAGGTTGGTGCCATTGTCGCAAACCACCATTCCTGGCTTAAGCTGGCGTGGCGTCAACCACCTCTCGGCCTGGCCCTGCAGAGCAGACAGGACCTCTGCCCCAGTGTGGCTTCTGTCCCCCAAACACACCAGCGCAAGCACGGCATGGCATCTTTTTGCCTGCGTACTTGCGTAGCCCCGTGAACGGCTACGGAGCACCGCTGGTTCATAGGACAAACCACAGGAAGAGGCCATGGAGGAAGAAGAAGAGGAGGGGGTGGAGGAGAGAGGTGTGTCACAACCAGTAGTAGCATTTTGGAGGCGTGGCGGTGGGACAACCTCCAACACTACTGCACCTTGTCCTGAATCCTTCCCAGCTGCCAAAAGAGTGACCCAATGGGCCGTGAAAGAAAGGTAACGTCCCTGTCCATGCCTGCTGGACCATGAGTCAGCGGTAATATGCACCTTACCGCTGACCGCCCTGTCCAGCGAGGCCAAGACATTGCCTTCCACATGCCGGTAGAGAGCCGGAATAGCCTTCCGTGAGAAAAAGTGGCGTTTGGGAACCTGCCACTGAGGAACCGCACATTGCACAAACTCACGGAAGGGGGCCGAGTCTACCAACTGAAAAGGCAGCAGTTGAAGCGCTAGCAATTTAGCCAAGCTAGCATTCAACCGCTGGGCATGTGGATGGCTGGGAGTGAACTTCTTTCGACGGTCCAGCAGCTGGGGCAGGGAAATTTGCCTGCTAGAATCGGACGTCGGTGTACTGCTAGCAGAGTGGGCGCAAGTACTTGGCTGTGACACACCTAATTCTACACCTTCATTCCTCTCAGTGCATGTTTCAGAGAGGACTGAAGTTATAGTGGGGTTGGAGATCCCAGCTGATGCGGTGCAAGGAGAGGTCCGCTTTGTTCTTTGGTGTGGGTCTTTGAGGTAGGCTTGCCAACGAGCTGCATGGCAGGTCAACATATGTCTGGTCAGGCATGTGGTACCCAAGCGGCTGATGTTTTGGCCACGCGATATACGCTTGAGACATATGTTGCAAACAGCAGCTGTGCGATCTGATGCACTAGCCTCAAAAAAGGCCCACACCAAAGAACTTTTTGAATGACGGGCAGAGGCAGCGCCCTGCACATGCGGAGCTCTGCGGTGTGATTCCGTCGGTGTACTGCCCTTACGCTGGCCACCAAAGGGCATCCTGCCTCGTTGGAGATGTGCCTCCTCCTCATCCTCCTCCTCCTCCTCTCTCCTATTAGGCACCCACGTGGAGTCATTGACCTCATCATCCCCTCCCTCCTCATCACTGGAGCCAATCTGGCAGTATGCTGCAGCTGCTGGAACATGACTGCCAGATTGGTGTCCTTCTTGAGCATCCCCTCTGTCTGCTCTCACGCTACTGCCTTCCTCTAGCTGGGTTTCATCATCAGACCCTTCGAAACGCTGGGCATCCTCCTGGAGCATGTACCCAACACTGTGCTGAAACAGTTCGGGGGACTCCTCAGGAGGAGGACATGGTGGGTCTAGGGAAGGAGTGACTGATGATTTGTCTGACATTGATACCAGGGAAGACGACGCTTTGGCAGCTGCTTTTCCAGTACCCTGAGCCTGGGTGAGAGAGGATGAGGAGGAGGAGGAGGGCTTGGTCATCCACTCTACCAAGTCTTCGGCATGATGTGGCTCAACATGTCCAGCTGCCGAAAAGAAGGACAAGCGTGTCCCATGGCCATGTGCTGATGACAATGCACCGCGTCCACGACCAGCACTGTTGCCCCCAGACACAGAGCCTGCTTGCCCTCTTTTATTGCCTCCTGACTGTCTGCCTCTCCTTGTTTGCCTTCCAGACATTCTAATAGATGGCCTGCAGGGAGATGGGAAAAAAGCAATAAGGGCTACCTTGAGGTGTCCTTCTCTGTCCCTTGAAACAAGGACTTTCACAGTGAAAGAAACTGACACTGTCCCTACCTAGAGTTTTCTGTCCCTAGAATAAATGTTTTTTTTAAGCACAATATAGCACAAGGACAATTAACTCACTGTCCTTACAGGTCCCTGGAAACAAGGACTTGCAGAGTGAAAAAAAAAAACACTCTCCCTACCTACAGTTTTCTGTCCCTAGAATAAATGTTTTTTTTAAGCACAATATAGCACAAGGACAATTAACTCACTGTCCTTACAGGTCCCTGGAAACAAGGACTTGCAGAGTGAAAGAAAAAAAACACTCTCCCTACCTACAGTTTTCTGTCCCTAGAAAAAATGTTTTTTTTAATCACAATATAGCACAAGGAAAATTAACTCACTGTCTTTACAGGTCCCTGGAAACAAGGACTTGCAGAGTGAAAGAAACTGACACTGTCCCTACCTAGAGTTTTCTGTCCCTAGAATAAATGTTTTTTTTAATCACAATATAGCACAAGGACAATTAACTCACTGTCCTTACAGGTCCCTGGAAACAAGGACTTGCAGAGTGAAAGAAACTGACACTGTCCCTACCTAGAGTTTTCTGTCCCTAGAATAAATGTTTTTTTTAAGCACACTATAGCAGAAGCACAAAACACACTGACACTCTCCCTACCTATCCTTCTCTTTCCCTAAACTAAAGGAATCCAGGTTAAGCAAGAAAGAAATAACAGTCACTGTCCCTGCCTATGCTACTCTATCCCTGCTCCGGAACACACTACACTAGGCCGCCGTGCTGGCGGCCTTTTATAGTGTGGGGCGTGTACTAAACACCCTCAGCAATAATTGGCCACAGGCATCCTGCCTGTGGCCAATCATTGCTCTCCTCGCTGCCGGCGCTGTGATTGGCCAAGCATGCGGGGTCACAGTGCATGCTTGGCCAATCACAGCGCCTGGATGACACTGCGATGGCGTAGTGCATTGTGGGCCGTTCGCGTCACTCGAATTTGGCGCGAACGGCCCAAATCGTTCGATCTTCGTCGAACGATCGAACAGCCAATGTTCGAGTCGAACGTATGTTCGACTCGAACACGAAGCTCATCCCTAGCTATAAACATCAGAACCAAGATTTTAAATTGTACTCTGTGCACTATAGGTAACCAATGTAGCTGTGCCAGCACGGGGGCGATGTGATGTCTATATGGTGTACCCGTAATAGTGCGTGCTGCTTGATTCTGTATAATTTGGATTTTTTTAACCCACTTAAGGGGAAGGCCAAGGCAAAAACCATTGGCAAAGTCTAGTCTGGATTGTACTAGAGCCAAAGGAAGTGTGATTTGGTGTCGATATGAAAGTAGATGTCTGAGCTTTCGAAGAATTTGCAAATAGAATGAGGCATTTTTCATACAGTTCATGATTTGCGGAATCCAGGTAAGCTTTGCATCAAAAATTATTCCAAGGTTCTTGACTTGTCTTTTAGGGTTTGGGCAGGTACCCAGGTCAGATGGCCATCGGGATAGAATGGGAGAGGCTAGAGGTTCGCCCACTTGGAGTATTTCTGTTTTCTGTTACATTACAGCCGTGAGCAGTTTTAAATGACATTTTCTCCTTTAGAAATGTCATTTTGCTGTGGTACTCTTATAAAGATGGGAAATATGTGTTACTTTACAGGGGACTAAGGTGACCCCCCCCCCGGACGATATTTAAAGAAACATTTCATTTTTATTGTTTCATTTTAAGCATTATTAAAATCATTGCTCCTGAGAATTTTTTTTTTTTTTTGCATTGCTACATGTTCCCTGGGGAAGGACCCATGTCCTCAAACACTTTTTATGGCAATAACTTGCATGTAAGCCTTTAAAATTAGCACTTTTTTCATGTTCGCGTCCCATAGACTTAAACAGTGTTCACATGTTCGCACACATTTTTTGCCTGTTCACATGTTCTGCTGCAAACCGAAATGGGGAGTGTTTGGCTCATCCCTACTGACGGTTAAGCCCCATACACACGATCAGAATATCGTACAAAAAATACAGCTTTCAAAGTGATCATGTGATAATCTGATCGTTAGTACACAGCTTTCGCCCAAAATTTTCCAAAGGGACAAACAGGAAAATGTTTCTTGTACATTACCAGATCATACAATTTTTGTTTAATCAGTACAGTTTTCATCCAAAAATAAAATACAAATACATTACATCACTTCCGAATTTGTATTCTGTCGTACCAGAATTTTCGCACTTTAGTAACCTATTAATATTTGATATGGAGGCTAGCATGCAAAAAAACAGACAATCATTTGTCCGATAATCTCATTGTATGTACTAGGTTGTATAAATCTCCTCAGATGGATTATCGGAGGTAATTAGTCTAGAATCATGCCACCATCAAAGTAAGAGGTAGATAGATCAAAAGATAAAGTCTCTGGCAGCTCTTATATTACTCCAGGTCAGCACACACAGCCGGTGCATATGAATGCACCTGTGACATCACCGGCTCTCAACCGCGCATGCGCAGAAGTATGTTGTCGCGCACGCTGTACCTAGCAGTGAAGCCACCAAATGTAGGCAAAACACCCTACAAAGCAGCCAACCAGGTCAAAGGGAGGGAAGGGCAAGGAACTTTTAAAGGCCTGACCCATGATGTCCACCGGCTGAGCTGGGCAGGGCTACGTTGTGCACCTTTTATCCGGGGGACCTTGCTTTCACTGCCTTCTACGTGTGACGTCACTCTGCCACGAATGGGCAGAGCCAGGTTCAAACCTTCCGGTTTGGCTGACCAGACTGGAATGCACAAAAGCCCTGCAAGAGGGGGCCTGTCACCGTACTGGCAGTTCGCTTTCCACCACAGCGGCTTTATGAGCCCACCCCCAATCACTGCCCTATACCATCCGAATTGATTCTCTACCATAGTGGTCACCCTGGCCCTATAATCAGGATTCCTACAATACATTCTACATAACAAGTAAGACTAATATACACTAATATACCAATGTGAGTTGTATTTGCTATGACAAGAATGCATGTACACTCCTGAAGAAAGAGAGAATATGTTTATGAAACGCGTCGGCTGATCCTGCCTAAATTTGGTCTCAGTATATGTATTGTGACACCCATCAGCATACAGTAGAACTTTGGTTACATGTTTTGCATGGTCTGTATATTGTAGATGCACCAACCAAGACACCAGCTACGCTTTTGGTTTTATGTATATGTCTAGTAAAATTTACATTGTGATTTTATATCTTGTCAGTATCATATTTAGCTATATCTTTATTGTTTACTCACCTATTTGGCCCAAAAAGTCCTGGTAGTAGGCACTTTCTTTTGCTCTTCAGTTTGCTGTGTGATGTTCACCTACCTTTTTTCATCACCTGTTTCCTTCCTTCTTTACAATACACTGTTATAAATGACAATAGTACAAAATAAACAGTTCACAACATTGTAGAAAATAATCAATGGAAAATTTTAATTGTCTGAAACCCAAAATATTTGAGCACGTGACATGAAAATACGAGAAAGACTTGCACGCTTGAAGTGGGATACAGACCCCCTAAAGAAACCAGAGGGAAAATGAAAAAGGACCTCCCAGGAACCCGAGTATCAAATAAACAAAGAAGCTAAAAAATGATTATTCTTACACCAAATGACTGCCTCCCAGTAAGTGTACAAAGGCGAATCCTGCACTAAATCAATGTCAAGAAGATCTAATACAGATGAATATATAGGGCCACAAACTAGACTTATTTCATATATGAAAGTGCATTGAAACAAAAGGGCCTTAAAGTCAATCCACATACAGCCACCTACTGTAATACAGACCCACAGGAAGGATGTGTATTAATTAAACTTCAATTAATCTTATTGAAGCCAGGAGGAATAGTAGCAATAAGGCACTTGGTTCATAGTGTTTCCTTCTGAATAATTTTTTGTCCCAATCACCACCTCGTGGGTCAGGGGCCACTACTTATAGAACAAAGAAGCGTGCTACTGATGTAACATTTGTGGTGCAAACCAATAAGGTGACTCACTGGCATGAGGATTTCACCATTCCCAAGGTAATAAACATGATCACCAATTCTCTGTTGGAATTGGTGCCTAGTTTTCCCAATGTAAAATGCATGACACAGATAGATGACCCTTTTGTGTAGTGCAGTTGGCAATTTTCCATGAGTGGAACCATTGTCCATTGGATAATTGGATATCCATACTGGATCAGGCTCTGAAGAATCACTACTGTCCCTTTTGAGGAGCTTTAATTAGAATGACTTCAACCTCAAATTTACCTACACTTACAATGCAAGCAAGATTTTCTTCCTTGATTTGGAAATCCGGATACTGGATGGTTACATCACAACACATCTATACCGCAAACCAAGTGCTGGCAATACTTTATTGCATGCCTCCAGTTCCCACCCCCAACCTCTGATTCAAAGCATCCTATACGTGCAATACCTGTGCTTGCACAGGAAGTGCATGCAGAATGAGGACTTTAAAAGACAGGCAGGTTCTTTAAAGGAATGTTTAAAGGCTAGGGGATATTCCTGCACTGCACTTAAAAAAGCATATAACAGGGCTATTGGTGAATGACGAGGAGTGTCAGGAAAGGTTACATCCGCTGGTGATATTTATTATTTGGCTTGCAGCACTGTGGTCCACCAGCAGGTGTCTCCTGGCAGTGTGGAATTGTCAGGAGAATTTCTCCCTGCTTGTGGAATTGTCAGGAGAATTTCTCCTTTGGACGCAGTACTGGTCTCCACCAGCGGATGGATCCTGCCAGTGTGGAGCAAACTGCTCTTCCTGCGCTCAGGTGTGACTTGAAGCCAATTACAAGCCTTCCTATTTATACCTGGCAAGTAAAAACACATCTTACCCTGGTATCTCTCTCTCCCTGACCAATAACCTGTGATCCTGACTTTGAGCCTGCATCCTACCTGACCCGATCCGACCTGAGCCCATCCTGCACCTGTCCCTCCTGTCTTCTGATAACCATGGTCACCTGTCCTCCTGTTACCTGAGTACTTGGATCCCTGCTCTGCAGCCTACCCATCCGTCCCCTCCCTGTTCCTGTTTGTCTCCTGTCCTTACCCATCTGCTGACATCCCCTTGTGTATGACCTTGGCCTGGCTTTACTACGATTCTAGTATTTCCCATTATTGTACATATTGTCTATAGTCAGTGTTTATTTCTTGATTTATTGCACGGTGTTCTGTTGGAGGTGGTTGTGTTTGTTCATTGTTCTTAATAAATTATCATATTTTCACCTACATCCGTTTGGTCTCCTCTGTGCAGTCACACAGTATGGTCTACTAGCTTCTCTGACAAGGAAATCTACTCTATGATAAAGTGTCTATGAAGGACCGGTATACAGTAAAAATTATAACCATATTTTCTGCTCATCATTCCACACTACAATTGCTTCAAAACACTTGCACTTCCTCACAGAAGACTACGCACTATCTAAATACATTCGACCCAATCTGGACCTAATCTTCCAACGGTCATCATCCTTACATGATCCCCTTACAGCTAGGTACTTTAACAGTGAGTATGTGAACCTCCCTGGCCCCCAGGGCCCCTACTGTTGAAGGGAATCCAATTACCCAATGGACAAGGGTTCCACTCACGGAGATTTGCCAACTCATCTATTTGATGAAATGCCAGTGTCATGCATTTTACATTGGGAAAACTATTACAATATACAATATATGTATATATTTTTTTCATCCGATCTTGCTATAATAACATTTTATATTTTTATGAAATTCAGAAACATTGTTAATGTTTTGGAGTCATTCCTTGGGTGGGTACTGAGAAAGTAATTTTTTTTCCTCCATCCTGTATAAGGTTTTTTGTTTTATGCATAGATTTTTGGATGTGGTGCCCCAATATTAAAAACTTTGGAACCTTTTTATTAGTATATTCAATGTTTTAACAAGAACTATCCGCAGATTTTGCTGGCCTGCGTATCTGCGAAAAAACGGAATGTAATGATTGCCAATAGGGACTCAGTATACTTTACTTTGAAGGACTCCATCCTAGACCCGAAGGGTAGATACATAATTCTTCTCTGTAATCTTAATGATTGTGCTTATACATTGGTGAATGTTTATGTTTCCAACTCACACTAATTGAGATATATATACCTTATGCCGCGTACACACGACCATTTTTCTCGTCGGGAAAAATTAAAATTTTTCTCTTTGAGAAAAATTACCGTGTGTGGGCTTTTGATAATTTTCCCCGATGAGAAAAACGGCATTAATCACGACGAGAAAAATTAGAACATGCTCTAATTTTTCTCATCGTGATTCACGGCATATTTTTCCGCGGCAGTTTTCCCATAGGAAAAACTGCCGGGGAGCCTACACACAGTCGTTTTTCTCAACCAAGAGAAAAAATGTCGGGAAAACCGTTCCTCGTTTTTCCCGTCGATTTTTCTCGATGGTGTTTTCACCGTCGAGAAAATCGATCGTGTGTACGCGTCATAACTTGTTTGCCAAAATCTCAAAGGTGAAACAGCGTCACTTGATCATATGTGGGGATTTCAATCTCATGGTGGATCCACACATGGATGCCTACTCGATGCTGAAAGGCCATACTCCCTTGTTGGTGGCCTTCTACACACAGAAGATGTCCATGATATTTGGTTTTGCCTACATGCGAGTGAAAAAGATTTTACTTATTTTTCCCTGATACACAACTTGTATATCTGCATAGATATATTTTTGGTGGACAAGTGTTATGTCCCTTAGACACGGGGTCTCTCAGAGTGTTGCTAGCAATGCTGCCAGTATCTGCTCAGCAAGTTACACACAGGCCAGATGAACTTCTTAACCATGGAAGGGTTTATTACTCACTCAGAACAGGATGACTTTGTTACATAGCGTTCTAATACAACAGGATTCTGTCATTACCAGATGTAATCCCTTCTGTGCATCATGCTGCTGCTTCCCAGTTCCACACACCACTCTCACTACTTCCTGGTACAGTCCCTTCCCCAGCATGCATCAGGAGAAAAAGGTGAAGGGTCACACAGTGCTCCAGCACAAACATCACATCTCCTCTTTTTCCCATAAAAAAAAAAAAAATAGGAAAATAAATAAACGTAACAAGAGAACAAAATACTCAACACATAAAATAACAAGGCAAGCAGGATCAGTTCTGCAAGTAGTATCTCCAACTCAGTTCTGTGGCTCCCGCATCCACGTTATAAGCCCTTTGTCTCTGTGTCCTGACCTCCAAAGTGTCCCGTAAGATTTCAGTGCTTTGCCAACGAGGAGTTTGATGTCTTTGGCGGGCAGACTTACGAAGTGGCACAGCACCAGGAGGGGTAGAGGCTGTCAAAGGTTCTGGACGTGTCAGTGGGTGTCCAACAGACAAATCAGTCTCTGCAACTCCAGGCACATGTCCGGGCTCCTCAGGAATATGGTCACCAACCGCTTCAGGGGTTGGTTGTAAACTTGTGGGATCATGCCAGACACCATGCCATATGTAGAGCCCTGAGTAGACTCTGGTGGTTGGGTAGAAAGAGAGGTCGGTTTGTTTCTACTGGCAGGCAAATGCGCTTTCTCAATTGCAAAAGGTGTCTTCGAACACAAACTCCATTCTCCAGGCGGACAAAGTACATTTGTTGTCCAAGAGGTCCAGCAATAATGCCAGGAAGCCAATGAGGCAAAACTCTGTAATTCCGAAACCATACAAGATCACCAGCACGGAATCCAGGACGGCCTGGCGGAGGAGGTGTCGGTGACTGTTCCTGTGGACGAACTAAATCAAGTTTGGTGCGAAGATGCCTGCCAAACATAAGAAAAGCTGGTGATAGCCCAGTAGTAGCGTGTTTTGTGTTTCGGTACATGGTCAAGAACTCCAGAAGCTTCTCCTCTGACATTCCAACCTGGTCCAGACTGGACAGTAAGTGCTTCTTAAATGTCTGCACAAACCGTTCTGCAGCCCATTCGAGGCTGGATGATAAGGAGCTGTTTTGTAGTGTTGGATGTCCAAGCCACTGAGGAAGGATTGGAACTCATGCAATGTAAATTGAGTCCCATTTTCCGAGACTATGGCTGTTGGCAAGCCATGTTGAGCAAAGAGTTTCCTTAAAAATAGAATGGTATCAGCTGAGGTAACAGAAGGCATTTGAAAAACCTCCGGCCATTTTGAATGTGCATCTACAACGATCAAATACATTTTACCCTGGATTGGGCCAGCAAAATCAAGATGGAGTCTTGACCACGGTTCTGTCGGCCATGACCAAGGTAGCAGGGTTCCTTTCTTTTGGGGTCGCTGAGCTTGACAGCACCCAGGATATTGAGCCACATAATCTTCAATTGCTGTGTCCATTTGTGGCCACCAAACATAGCTCTGGGCTCGCTGCTTCATGCGCACCACGCCAGGATGGCCCTCATGCAGTATCCTTAGCATGGTTGGTTGCAAATACTGAGGTATAATCACTCTGTTGCCCCACTGTAGGCAACCAGCATTAGTCACAAGCTCACATTTTCTGGCAAAGTATGGACAAAATTCACCTGGGACTTTCTCTGGCCATCCAGCCTGAACATATGAGTATATCTGAGACAGGACGGGATCTGTGACTGTATGTCTGGCAATTAAGGAGATGGACATGCAGGATTTCGGCCTGTGTATTTCCACTATGCTTACGTCTCTTGGTGAGTGGTCTCCAATTGGCAATCTGGAAAACGCATCTGCATTGCCAGGGGCATCATGGGAGCGGTATCTGATAGAATAAGTATAAGCTCCCAAGAATAAAGCATACCTTTGTAAGCGAGATGCAGTTGTTGTAGAAATTTCTTTCTGAGGGTTCAGTATTGACAACAGAGGTTTGTGGTCAGTGATAAGTGTGAACTCCCAACCATAGATGTACGTATGAATTTTTTTTGTGGCCCATACAATGGCCAAAGCTTCCTTGTCTATCTGGGAGTAGTTTTGCTCTGCTGAGGTTAAAGACCTAGAGGCAAAAGAAATGGGGCGCTCTGTGCCATCTGGCATGACATGGGAAAGCACAGCACCCAGTCCATAAGGCGAGGCGTCACAAGCCAAGGTGACGTGTTTCTTTAAATCACTATGAGTAAGCATCTCACGATGTGAAACGCGTTAGCCTACTTCTGTGTTTATTTTTGAGTGCCTTTGCTGTATTTGTGGATTTTATCAATAAACCAGCATCCTTTGCAGAGTGCGGCCATCCAGAATATTTTTCCTTCCTCACCTAATTTTGTGCAGAGCCAGCACCTGTGTGTACTTGGAGTGGGGCGGAAGCATTACATGGATTCAGAGGCTTAGAGCGGTGATCTTTTTTCATTTTTTCTTTAAATCATAGTGGACCAGAACTCGAGAAGACAGAATGAGTTCTTTTGAAAGCCGAAAAAGCTTCTTCACATTTGGCTGTCCATATCCATTTAGCTCTTGCATCCAGTAAGCGATGTAATGGGTAAAGCTGGTGTGCTAGGTTCGGCAAGAAACGGTGGTAGTAATTTAGGAGGCCAAGGTAGGACCTGAGCTGTGTGACATTCTGGGGAGTAGGGACATGGGTAAGGGCTTTAACCTTTTATTCAGTAGTGTGTAACCCATGTCGGTCCACAGTGTGGGCACAAAATTCCAGTCGAGACTTTAGAAATTCGCATTTTGAAAGATTGACACGTAAACCATACCTTTTTTGGAGTCTTTCTAGCACAGTTTCAACATTCTTTCTGTGTTCTTCATCAGTGGGACCAGTGATGAGCATGTCATCTAGTAGACATTGAGTGAAAGGTATGCCTGCCAAGACCTCATCCGTGATTCGCTGCCAGATGGCTGGAGCTGGGGCTATGCCAAAAACTATGCGGTTATATTGGAATAATCCTTTATGGGTGTTAATGGTCAACAGATGGCGTGAATCTGGGTGTACTTGCAGTTGCAGGTAAGCTTGCTTTAAGTCTATTTTTGTAAACTTTTGCCCCCCAGCCAATGAGCTAAATAGATCTTCAAGTCGAGGCAATGGGTATTGATCCACAAGAAGTTGGTTGTTCAGGGCAACCCTGAAATCTCCAAATTCTAATGTCTCCATTCTTTTTCTTGACAGGCACAATTGGCAATGCCCATTCACATCTATCAACTTTAGTTATGATCTTTTCAGCCAATAGGTGGTCCAGCTCTGCTTCCACTTTCTTTCTTAAGGCAAAAGGTACTGATCGTGCCTTACAAAAACGAGGTGTAGCACCAGGCTTCAAGAGGAGGTGGGCCATTTTTCCTTTTACTGTGCCCAAAGAGTCCTCAAAAACCCCCTTAAAGCATGACTTCAGGGATTCCACCCAATGGTCTACCTCAGAAAGCAATGTACATTGGGCAATGGCAAGAGGAGGCATGCCCAGGGCTTTGATCCAGTCCCTACCGTACAGCGGAGGACCTCCTTTATTGACAACATAAAGGCGTAGAGTTTGACTGCGGTTGTCTAACATAACAAGGGGTTTCACATAACCCAAGGGCTGTAGCAGTTCCTTGCTGTAGGTTTGTAGTGTGAGATTTGTAGGTTGGAGCGGTAGGGACAGACCCGATGCCTTTAAATCAGTACATGAAATGACAGACACTGCCGCCCCTGTATCAACATCCATGGAGACAGGACAGCCATTGAGTGCGACATCCACTTTTATCGCAGGAGTACTCCCAGCTACCCGAAACAGTCCAATATGCTGGACACAGGTTTCCTCATCAGAGCTGGAGCCGTGATTGTCAGTATCCATATGAAATGTCTGTTTACGTCTAACTTTTGTGGTAGTGTTCAGAGAGCGTGAGCTGCGGCAAACATGCCCAATATGGCCAGTCTTTCCACAAAGAAAACAAACGACATCCTTGAACTTGCAAGCAGGTGCACTGTGAGTAGTGTTACCACAACGGTAGCAAGTTGGTGTCCTAGAGACAGAAGAATTAGGGTGGCGAGGTTTAGGCAGATTTGGGGACGACCGTCTTGGGTGTTGGGTGATAGCAGAGTGGAATATTTCCTCTCCCTGGCTTGCAGGAGTTTCAGGTGGTGCCTTCAGTAGGGTGGCGTCCCGTGTAGCCAACTCCATGACCGTAGCAAGGTCAGTGGCTTTCGTCAGAGTCAAGTCGGGTTCTGTGAGTAAGCATTTCTGTATGGCTGGGTCGCAGAGTCCCATGACAAACATGTCACGGAGAGCCGTCTGCAGGTAGTCTCCAAACTGACAAGTGGCAGCTAGTTTACGTAAAGCAATGATATAAGTCTATATGTCCTCCCCGGCATGCTGCCTTCTACTGTAGAATTTAAACCGCTCTGCAATCTCTAATGGCTTTGGGTTGTAGTGCTCATGTAGCTTCTGAATTAACTCAGGCAGGGGCTTAGAGGCCGGCTTTTCTGGAGAAATTAGGTCTCTGAGAGTGCCATATGCAGCTTGACCCAATATTGTGAGGAAAACTGCAACATTCTTTTCTGCAGCCACACTATTTGCTTCCATATACTGCTCCAGCCTCTCTATCCAGGAGCTCCATGATTCAGCAGCAGGATCAAATGGTTGAATAAACCCTATGAAGGCCATGTGTGCTAAAATCCACAATCCTCGTCGCCACTGTTATGTCCCTAAGACACAGGGTCTCTCAGAGTGTTGCTAGCAATGCTGCCAGTATCTGCTCAGCAAGTTACACACAGGCCAGATGAACTTCTTAACCATGGAAGGGTTTATTACTCATTCAGAACATGATGACTTTGTTACATAGAGTCCTAATACAACAGAATTCTGTCATTACCAGATGTAATCCCTTCTGTGCATCATGCTGCTGCTTCCCAGTTCCACACACCACTCTCACTACTTCCGGGTAAAGACCCTTCCCCAGCATGCATCAGGAGAAAAAGGTGAAGGGTCACACAGTGCTCCAGCACAAACATCACAACAAGTGGCTTTGGCAAAAGGTGCCCTCCTCCTCTATTTAGGACATTATGTGGACAGACCACACTGTTATTACCATGACAGTAGAGTAGAACTCCTGCCCATCGGTGTTTGTGTGGTACTGCAATAAGTCAATTCTACAGAATCCTGAATATCAAGCATCCATTGCTAACCAAATTTCTGAATTATTTTTGCAGAACAACTTTCCAAACACTAATACATTTGCTTTGTGGAACGCCCAAAGGGTGTTTATGTGAGGAATACTGATCCAACTTCGCTCCAGGCTAAAAAACAAGACACAACCAAACTAAATATCCTTTGTAGCTGAAACTCACTCCTTAGATGCTCAGATATCTCTCTAAAACCGTGTCCTCCCTTGTTAAAGCTACATCTCTGCTGAAATTAATAAATAGATTATTATGATAACACCATTACTGTATAAGTACTTGCGCCACCTGAAATTGAATTTCTAAGAATACAACAATAGGGCGGGCAAATTCCTTGTCAGTAGGTTGAAAGCCCAGAGGGCCAAAACAAGAATTCCTTAAATATATTACACCCAGTCACTAAACAGAAACTTGTGAATCCCCAAGCCACAGCGGACACCTTCGCTAAATATTACGAATTGTTATAAAGATACCACAAATTTTCTACAGATACCACTACCCCACAGCAATCAGAAGCTAATATCCAATCTTTCCTAATGCATCTCACCCTCTTATCCTTAACTGATTCCCAACTAGAACAACTCAATGCTTCATTCACTGTAATGGGGATAGCAAAAACTATTGACTTCCTTCCCCCTAGATAAATCTCCAGGTCCTGATGGACTCATCAACAAGTATTTCAAAATATTTAAAGATTCCCTCACACCCTATTTACAATCAGTATACAAAACGTCAGCAATGGTTGCCCACTTCCCTTTGTAAATATTGGCAGCTCATGTAGTTACCCTTCCAAAACCAGGAAAAGACCCAAATACCTAGGGCAATTTTCGCCAAGTTTCCCTATTCAACTCTGATATTAAAATATAGGCAAAACTTCTAGCTAGACATCTCTTAGAAAACCCATGCACCCTGATAAAACCAGACAATTTGGGTTTCACCAAAGGTAAGCAGACATCCAACGCTACCAGACTAATAATTTATATTATCCATCACGCAGAAACTGGTCAGACGTCTTCTCCTTCTCCTCCTAATTTATGTGGAGAAGGCATTTTACTGGGTCAAGTGGGGATACATGTCTGCAGTACTGTCCAAATTTGGGTTTAGGGGGTCCTACTTTGTCAGCGATTTTAGTTCTCTACTTAGCACACTCCGCACATGTGTTTATGTTTGGCCTTCTATCCAAGCCTTTCCAAATTTCTAATGGGACCCAACAAACGTTCCCCATTTCCCCCTCAATATTCAATCTCATGATTGAACCCCTGGCAGAAACAAATCAATCTCATCCTCATATTTCTGGATTTCGATGTAACCATAGATCACACGTGATAAACCTTTTTGCGGATGATGTGATTCTCGTATTAAGCAATACCCTTGTCTCAATTCCCTTTGCCCATAAAGTCTTGCAAGACTTCAGCTCCATATCCTATTACAAAGTTAACTTTGCCAAATCCCTAATATTGTACCTAGACGTACACATATAGACTTGTAAACATCTGTCTAACTTACTACCTTATACATGGGTGGAACATAGCATCCCTTACCTAGGCATCACTCTAACACCAACCACGGCTAAACTAGCGGAGGTGAACTTTAAACCTCTTACATTGTCTATTCTGCAGGTCTTGCATTGCTTCTCCCAGGCAGAATTGTCATGGGTTGGAAGACTTACAACGTTTAAAATGCAAATACTGCCAAAAATACTCTACATATTTCGCACTCTGCCAATACCGTTGACCTTTCCATATATTTTGATTTTGAAGTCCATATAGCGGACTTAGGCCTTCCATAAAGTGAAGATTAGTTTTACACTTCCCAATTAGCCCAACTCAAGCATTGGTTTAGAAACTCACATGATGTGCTGTGGGTGGATATTGAGACTGCCCTCACTTGCACATGCAGCTTGCACCTTATTCTGCTAGTGGACACCTGGAAACCTTTACATTTGAACTCTCTCTCTCTCCACTCACATGGATTTCTGTACTAGCTTGGAGAAAACTGATGCTCCAACCAACCCAGAGACTTTGCACACACACTCTTTCGTTACCCATTAGAAACCTTGGAACTCCTTATTCCCTGTATCTCTGTTAGACATTGGGTGGAGATGGGCCTACAATGAGTAGACGACCTGTTCCATAACAACACCTTAAAACCCATGGAGGCCCTAGTGGCAGAATATGGTATATCCAAATCCTCTGGTTTTTACCATATACGAATACTGAGCTTCTTGACCAAATATCATCCCCCACGCTTAATCCTTCCTGAGGAGATATGGCAATTTCTCACATCCCAACACACTACACATAAAGGGATTTCCTTTTTTTTACAACACACTACAACACAAAATGAAGTTCCTAAAAACTTCTCCTACTGTATGTTAAAATGGGAAATAGATCTCAATAACTCTTACTCCAATACACAATGGTCCATGGCAATATGCTACAACTACTCTATATCACATTGCATCTTACATTGGGTGCAAACACAGAAAATAATCACTCACTGTTACCTGACCCCATATCAACTAGCGAAATTTTCCTCATCTCACTTCCCTTTGCTGGTGGGGATATGGACAGGTTAGAAACCAGACCCACATCATCTGGGCCTGTAAAAGCCTTACCAGCTTATCTCAGACATAACTGGGGTTTTGACTAGTTCTGACCCCGCTCTGGCGATTCTACACTTGGGAATTGACCATGTTCCCCATGTCTTTAGAATGGTCATAATTCATATTCTCATTGCAGCAAAAATGGTTATCACGAGACCCTGTTTGAAAAACTGGGCACTTACCATTTTGAAGTTATAAACCTGGTAAATGTTCACTAATCATACTAAAGAATGTTTTCATGTAAATCTGCACACATGCAGCATTGATAAACTATGAAAACCATGGGTGATTGTAGTTATGTTGATTTTAGAGATGGGCCAAACACCCCCCGGTTCAGTTCACACCAGAACTCTCAAGCATCGCAAAAGTTCGGACCCGAACCCTGAACCCTATTAACCATTTCAATACAGGGCACTTTCCCCCCTTCCTGCCCAGACCAATTTCAGCTTTCAGCGCTGTCACACTTTGAATGACAATTGCGCGGTCACGCAACACTGTATCCAAACAAAATTTGTATAATTTTTTCCCACAAATAACGCTTCCCTTTGGTTGTATTTGATCACCACTGGGGTATATATTTTTTGGGATCCGAAAATTTTGAAAAAAAAAAAGTTTTTCTTAGTTTTTGTTACAAAACTTTGTAAATAAGTATGTTTTCTCCTTCACTGATGGGCACTGATGAGGCAGTATTGATGGGCACTGATGATGAGGCACTTACATGCAGCACTGATGGGCACTGATAAGCAGCACTGACAAGCACTGATAGGTGGCACTGATATGCAGCAAGATGGGCACTGATAGATGGCAGTGATGGGCACTGATAGGTGGCACTGATGGGCACTTATAGGCACTGATGGGCGGCACTGATAGATGGCACTGTTAGGCCGCACTGATCAGGAGGCACTGGCAGGCAGTGAGTGCCATCCATATTGGGCATTGATGGGCATACCTGGTGGTCCTGGGTGGGCATCCCTAATGGTCCTGGGTGGGCATCCCTGGTGATTTTAGGTGGGCATCCCTGGTGGTCCTGGGGGGGCATCCTCAGGGGGGCTGCACTGATAATCAATCAGCGCAGACCCCCCCAGTCAGGAGAGCAGCTGATCGGCTCTCCTCTACTCACGTCTGTCAGTGTGAGTGGAGGAAAAGTCAATAAATGTCTCTTTCTATTTACACTGTGATCATCTGTGATTGGACACAGCTGATCATGTGGTAAAGAGCCTACGTCATAAGCTCTTTACCAAGATTGAAGATGCGCTGTGTCAGACTAACACACCACACCACGATTGCCTCGCTGCGTGCCCCCATGGGCATGCGCTGGCTTGTTGTCATGCTGGACGTCATAAGATGCCCAGTCAGGTTAACTGAACCACTTCCCGGCCATAATTCTGCTATAGGCCGAGCGGGAAGTGGTTAAAGTCTATAGGACCCGAACTTGAAAAATCAAAAGTCCTTATTTTAAAGGCTTATATGCAAGTTATTGGCCATAAAAAGTTCTGGGGCCCGGATGCTGCCCTGGGGGACATTTATCAATGATAAATATATATATATATATATATATATATATTTTTTTTTTTTTTTTTTTTTTACAGGAGCAGTGATTTTAATGATGCTTAAAGTGAAACAATAAAAATGAAAAATTCCTATAAATATAGTGCCTGGGGGTCCCCTTAGTCTGTCTGTAAAGTGGCACATCTGTACCGTGTATAGAACCTGCTGCAGCAAAACTGACATTTTTGAAGAAAAAAAATTACATTTAAATTGCCGGCAATACAATACAATACCAAAGCTTTGCACAATCAGGGCTTGGAATGCACTGTGCAGCGTGCAGTGCACTGTGGGGTGCTCGGCGGGCAAACATCTCGCCAAATGCCCCACAAATTTGGGTGTTCGCCGAATGGGTGAACAGGCAATGTTTTGGGCCAATCTTTTGCTTGGCTCGAACTGCTCGTCCAACTCTAGTCGCTTTATTTTCTTATTTGAATGTTATCTCGCAAAGCATAGTATTGCATTGTATGCAACTGCATGCCTCTTCTGGGTTGAAAGTTTGCTTGTATGTTTATTGTGTAATGTATGTGCACAAACTTTAATAAAAAGTATTGTTACAAAAAAATCATCAGGCACTGTAGGTCATCATTAGGGATGAGCCCGATGTTCGAGATGAACGTAAGTTTGTCTCGAACATTGGGTGTTCTCCTGTTCGCCGAATAGCGAACAATTTGGGGTGTTCGCAGCAAATTTGAAAGCCACGGAACACCCTTTAAAAGTCTATGGGAGAAATCAAAAGTGCTAATTTTAAAGGTTAATATGAAAGTTATTGTCATAAAAAGTGTTTAGGGACCTGGGTCCTGCCCCACGGGACATGTATCAATGCAAAAAAAAGTTTTAAAGGCCCTTCAGGTCTGGTATGGATATTAAGGGGAACCCTGCACCAATTTATTTAAAAAAAATGGCATAGGGGTCCCCCTCAAAATCCATACCAGACCCCTCAGGCCTGGTATGGATTCTAAGGGAAACCCCGCAACAAAACAAAAAAAAAGGTGTGGGGGGTTCCCCCAAAAATTCATACCAGACCCTTATCCGAGCATGCAACCTGGCAGGCCGCAGGAAAAGGGGGGGAGTGCCCCCCTCCTGAATCATGCCAGGCCACATGCCCTCAACATGGGGGTCCTCATCCCCACAACCCTTGCCCGGTGGTTGTGGGGGTCTGTGGGCGGGGGGCTTATCGGAATCTGGAAGCCCCTTTAACAAAGGGGATCCCCAGATCCCGGCCCCCCCATGTGCATTATTATTGGGTACATGGTAGTGGTACAATTTCACAAAAAAAGTGTCAAAAATGGTAAAAAAACACATTACACAGCTTGGGACAAGTCCTTTATTAAAAAAGAAAAAAAAAATCCAGCAATTTAATCCAGTCTCGACCCGGGATACGGAAAAACACGCTGCCACGATCCGATTCAGCCTCCGATGGGAGGTGCCCGCTGATTGACGCTACACCCGCCATGACAGCTCTTAAATAGCTGAGGGCAGAGCCATCCATCACGTGCATAGGTGACCCTGCCCCCCCCTGATGCAACAGGGTTTCCCCGTGGCATCATGGGTGACCCCGTCCCCTTCTTACACTACAGGAAACCCAAAGAGCCTGGTAATGGACTGGGGGGGTCCGCGAGTAGTTTTAAATGACTTTTTTCCTTTAGAAATGTAATTTTGTGCAGGGACTGTTCTAAACACGGAAAAAATTAGCCACTTCACAGGCATACTATATACACCCCCCAGGTACGAAATTTAAAGGAATATTTCACTTTTATTGTTTCACTTTAAGCATTATTAAAATCACTGCTCCCGAAAAAACTGCTATTTAAAAAAAAAAAAAATTGCATTGATACATGGGGCAGTACCCAGGTCCCCAAACACTTTTTAAGACAATCACTTGCATATTAACCTTTAAAATGATCACTTTTGATTTTTCACGTTGGTGTCCCATAGACTTTAACGGTGTTCGCATGTTCAGAATTTTTTTTTTTGCCTGTTCGCATGTTCTGCTGCGAACCGAACCGTGGGGTGTACGGCTCATCCCTAGTCATCATATCTGTGAGTCAACATCACCGGGTATGGCTTATCAATAAGGATGTGGATCTCCATTGCTGGATGATGTAATTGCCATTGGCTTTATGGGACCTTTTTGTTTTATAATAAATTACTTTTCTCAACGTGTGGGTGTTTTTTTATATTATTTATATATTTTGAGAAAAAGTAACAAGGGTTATTATGTACCACTTATTCATTGACCTGGGAGTGCAGATATCTGGGGGTTCTCTTATTCAAAAGGGGGGCTTACTTTAGAAAAGGGTATTTTAAAAAAATCCCTTCCCTCAAAATAAATAGATAAGCACCCCTACTTACTCACACATCCTTTGGGATGACAGGATGTGGAGATGAGGCCCTTGTCCTCATCAACATGTGGACAGGGCACCTTGCTAGGTAGGGCAGCATGATCACTGTCCCCTTCCCGGTCAGCCAGGTTCGGCTTGCTTTTTTTATTTGTTAAACGGTGTGCTTGCCCCTTAAGAGTTAACATGGTGAATGCCCCCCTAAAATGCATAAAAGACCCTTATCCAGACATGCAGCCTGAATGGCCAGGAAAGGGGGGCCAGCAAGTGTCTGGTCCAAACTCCCGAACCAGACCAGGGCACATTCTATCAACATTTGAAGGGGCTGAAAAGCTTGCCCCTTGCAAAAAACCTTCTTCCCATTATAATGGGGACAAGGGCCTAATCCTCACATATAATGACCCAAATAGGATAGGATGTGTAAGAGGAGACTAATCAGAAAGAATCTGAAAACCCCCTTTTTGATAAACACAAGCTACAAACACAAGATACTGTATGTCTTTTAGCAGTAGTGGTGCTACTGCCACTAAAAGACAGAACCCCAGCTGCTGTTTGTTACAAAAGGACATTTTAAAAGGAGTACATTGTACTGCCCTGCCTGCATCTTCACATGCAGGTGTAAGACATCCCCAAGACATCTTATTTAAAAGCTTTTTGTGTTTTGTATGGCTTCTTTTAAACCACAATAAAAGACTCTCTCCCTACTGAATAATATTATTTAAAAAAAAATGTTTACATTGGTATACAGCATGTCCCGCATGGCAGTGCGCAGGTACCCATGATATTTGTTAACCATTTGACAATTTTTTCCTGGGTTCCCCAAACCACCTATGAATCAAACTTTTCTTGGTACACTCATCTCTAATATTTGCAAAAATTGGGGCAGTTTAATTAACTAAACTAAAAACAAATACAATTTAAAGAGGTCATAGCTTAATTTTTGTGGCAAAGATCCGTAGCACAAGAAGATATATTTTTTGATCTTTTAGTAACTAATGAATTGAAATTAGTGAGCATAAAAAAAAATGCCTTTACTGACAATTCTCACCCAGTCTGTTCTTGTCAACCAGTGTGCTGACACCATTATTTCCATGTGCTTGCCTTTAACTGTTTATTACTATTAAAAATTGAATAAACATTAAAGTATACAGTATTTCCTCCTAGAAGTACCTGGAATACAAGGCATATGTACTTGTAACTCTATGCCACCCCACTTTGTCATGGTTTCCTGTGTGCTTTAAGGCCTCATGCACACCGAGGAACACCCAAGAGGATAGTATGTGACCGGTCAAAATATATTAATGCATTAAAGTGTTTGTTCCCCAATGCCAGAAGTCTGCCAAGCAAAATAGGTGAGTTGGAAGCTCTGGTGCATGAGGAGAGCTATGATGTAATCGGTATTGCTGAAACTTGGCTTCATTCCTCACATGACGGGGATATTAATATTCCTTGCTATGCACTCTTTCAGAAAGACAGGGTAAAAAGGAAAGGTGGAGGGGTCTGTCTCTATATGAGAAGTGATCTCAAAGCGAGTGTGAAAGAGGACCTGGTGGATGGAGAGTGGGATGAGTCTGAAGCATTATGGGTGGAACTGCATACAGATGTGCGTAGTTCAAAGTTAATCATTGGAGTTTGTTATAGACCACCCAATGTTAATGAGGAGGTGGAGACTCAGCTCCTTGCACAGATGGAAAGGGCTGCAAGGGCTGGGACGGTGATAATAATGGGGGATTTTAACTACCCAGAAATTGACTGGAGTAATGGCACTGCTGGGACAGTTAAGGGGCAATAATTTATAAACCTATTGTAGGACAATTTTATGGTCCAGTTTATTGAGGCCCCAACTAGGAATGATGCTCTGTTGGACCTGGTAATCTCAAACCATGCAGAGTGTATTACTAATGTTCAGATAAAGGAACACCTGGGTAGCAGTGACCATAACATGATTTCATTTGATGTTAGCTGTAAGCAAAAATCACATACGGGAAAGATAAAAACACTTAATTTCAAGAGAGCAAATTTTCCAAGGATGAGGGCTGCTCTCCAGGACTTAGACTGGGAGGGAATATTGGCATCAATGGGCACAGAACAGAAATGGGAATTCTTCAAAAAGACTGTTTGTGAACTCACTGCAAAGTATATTCCCATGGACAAGAAGTTTAAAAGTCTAAAAATAAAACCTATGTGGCTCACGGCCAAAGTTAAAAAAGCTATAAACTACAAGAAAAGAGCTTTTAAAAAATATAAAAATTAGGGAACACTAGTGTCATTTAAATGTTACAAAGAATATAACAGGATATGTAAAAAGGAAATCAAGGATGCTAAAATTCAAAACGAATGACAGATTGCAAAAGATAGTAGGACAAACCCCCAAAAATTCTTCAAATATATTAATAGTAAAAAGGTCAAGTCTGAGCATGTAGGCCCTTTACAAAATAATCTAGAGTGGGTGACTGGGGACAAAGAGAAGACTAATTTATTAAATACTTTCTTCAGCTCTGTGTATACAAAGGAGCATGGGGGAGCTCATGTCCAAAATGGGGGTGGTAGTGGCACAGCCCCAAATCCACAATGGCTCAAAAGTTATATGGTCCAGAAATATTTAGACAGAATAAAGGTAGATAAAACACCTGGACCAGATGGCATACACCCACCACGGATCCTAAAAGAATTGAGCTCTGTAATTTCAAAGCCTTTGTATCTAATTTTTAGGGACTCATTGATGACAGGAATAGTACCACTGGATTGGCGCAGGGCCAATGTGGTGCCTATATTTAAAAAGGGAACAAAGTCTTTACCAAGTAACTATAGACCTGTTAGTTTAACTTCTATAGTTGGGAAGATACTGGAGAGATTAATTTGTTTAATTCGTTTTTATTGAAAAAATAGATAAGAACAATACAGGACAAAGTAAAAACAAGACAAATAGAATGTGCAATACATGGAGAGAGCTACATAATACAAAATGATCAATCTCACCGGCTAGTCACAGACCTCCCCAGTGAGGTGTCCACAATGGATTCCAGTGGGAAATTGAAATCACCCGCGAGAAGTATGCACCCACGAGCAAAGTCTCTCAGTTTCGCGAGGGTGGACGCTACGAATCCCGCCTGGTTCCTATTGGGGGCATACAGGTTGGCTAAAGTGCAGGACATATTACCTAGCATACCTTTTATGAACAGAAAGCGTCCCAGAGGGTCACACAACGTGGATTCCAATGCAAACGCGGAACCCCTGCGGAAGCCAATGGCTACTTCTTTAGCTTTATGCACATCAGATAGGCTATAATACCAAGTAGGGAACTGTGGAGAAAACAACTTCACTGACGTAGTATGGGTAAGGTGGGTCTCCTGCAGGAAAACAATGTCTCCCCGCAGGCGGCCCAGCTCCCTGTACAAATTGTGTCTCTTACCCGGGGCGTGTAAGCCCCTCACATTGAAAGAAATCAGATTTACCTTAGCCATAGCAACCAGTAGGGGGGAGTCGCAAGCCACAGGATCCAGAGGAGGCAGACCTAAAGCGGAGGACAAGAAGGGGGGGATAGGTGGGGAGGGAGGGGAGAGAGAGAGAAAGAAGAGCAGACAAGAAAGAGAAGATTGAAGCACATAGTGTCAAACAAAAAAACATACACAGACCACCTTAGGGGGTGGTCAGCAAAGGCACGCAGAGTACTGCGGTGCAAGAGAGGGGCGCACGTGAGTCCCAGTGCCCCCACACCCATAGCCCAATAGCGGACCAGGGCATGGAAGCACCAGGCCCCACGGCGCCCCGCAGTGTGGGAGCGAAAGGTCACAGGCATCTGACCACGCACGACAAAGTCGGTGTAAGCGCCGTCTCGATGCTCCGGCGCCACCACAGTAGAAACATAAAAATACACTTATCTTGATACTAGAAATATAAACCCTGGAACTTGAGTCTATCAATTCTAGACCGTGTAGATAACATAGAACATGTAGTATTGCCATCCGGCAAAAGTCAAGTAATCATCAAGGCCAACTGTGGAGCTACAAAAACTGAGGGGTAGAACAACAGGCCAACAAAAAGGAGAAATTTGCTGTAACGGGGTCACCCACGGGCAAAGGTGGGAAAAATATGCTGTAAGGCCTCGGCCTACCAGGTAGGGTGATTTACCCCAGCTGAGGTGATGCACCCGCGGCAGAGGAGCAACGTCTACGGTCCACTTTGCGCCAGCCCGGTTCGGAAGTGCCTGGAACAGGCGGGATGGCATCTTGCCAGCCAGGGAGCTCTGGAGGGGAGATGTTGACATCCATGCAAAACTTTTCCAGGTCTTCAGGAAACCGGAGTATCGCCGTTTTGCCATCCCTATTAGCAATTAGGGCCGCAGGGAAGCCCCAGCGATAGTTGATGGAGGCCGCTCTTAATTTCTCCGTTAGGGGTCGCAGAGCCCTGCGACGATCCAAAGTTTCTCTGGCCAGATCAGGAAAGAAGGACAGCGTAGCTCCATCAAAATCAAGCGAGGAGGCTTCACGGGCCTTCTTCATAATGCGCTCCTTTTCCTCATAATAGTGAACCCGGCAGATCACATCGCGCGGGGTGTCCGAGGAGAGGTTGCGGGGACGTAGGGCCCTATGAACACGGTCTATTTTAAGAGGGTTGTCTGCCGCAAGACCCAGCAGGCCGTTGAAGATACCCCGGATGGATGGTAGGAGGTCCTCATCCCCAGTCGCCTCCGGTAGGCCTCTGATGCGGATGTTATTCCTCCTATTGCGGTTCTCCTGGTCCTCGATTTCATACAGGGCCATTCTGTGAGCAATGGAGAAGACCGCGAGTGGAGGCTTGCAGGGATCTGATGGCGGCCGCGTGGCGATCAAGGCACTGCTCAGTCTTCTCCACTCGTTCCAGCACCTATGAGAGATCTGAGCGCACAGCCGACAGTTCCTTTTTAATGGCGCGCTCCAAGCCCAGCAGCATGGAGGCCAGCTCTGACTTTGTCGGGAGGTCACTCACCAACGTTGCGACCTCCGTGTGTCTAGACGCGCTGCCTTCTCCTCCCGATCCGATGGACGAGGCCGGGGAATGATGGCGGAGTGCAGGCTTGAGGCGGGAGGCGGAGCTCGCGCCACTCGGAGAGCGGCCTAGACCATCTGAGTCTGCCTCTTCATCCGGATCCACGGCCAAAAAACGCTTAATGGAGCCCGATGAGGTGCCCCTGTTGGATAGGGGTTTGCCTGTCCTCTTACCCATTGTATTCAGGGTAGATAGCAGCGGCTTAGTAATGAGAAAAGTGCTAAAGATTAGGTGCCAGCGCCGGAGCTCTAGAGACAAGCGTCCTCACTGCAGCATGTCCAGACCACGCACTGGAGAGATTAATAAAAGACCACATAGATGAGTTCTTGCTGGAAAAAAAAATATATTTTAAGCAACAGACAACATGGATTCATGAAAGACAGAAGTTGTCAGACAAACCTGATTTCTTTTTATGAAGAGGTAAGTAAAACCTTGGACAGAGGGGTGGCGGTGGACGTGGTATACTTGGATTTTGCAAAAGCGTTCGATACAGTTCCCCACACGTGGCTCATGTGCAAGGTAAAGTCTACAGGCTTGGAAATATCAGTTTGTAAATGGATAGAAAACTGGCTAAAAGACAGAATTCAGAGCGTCGTGGTTAATGATTCTTACTCTGAATGGTCTAAGGTTATCAGTGGTGTACCCCAAGGTTCAGTGTTGGGACCCTTACTTTTTAATATCTTTATAAATGATATTGGGTCTGAGATCAAAAGTTAAATTTCTGTCTTTGCAGATGTCACTAAGCTATGCAGTGGAATAACGTTCTTACAGGATGTCGCCAATTTACAAGCCGACCTCAATGCCCTGTCTAATTGGGCGACTATGTGGCAGATGAGTAGAGTTGAGCGGACACCTGGATGTTCTGGTTCGACGGGTTCGGCCGAACTTCGGAAAAAAGTTTGGGTTCGGGACCGAACTTTAACCCGAACCCCATTGAAGTCAATGGGGACCCGGACTTCTAAGGACTAAAAAGGCTCTAAAAAAGTAATGGAAAGGGCTAGAGGGCTGCAAATGGCAGCAAAATGTTGTTAAGAGCATGGCAAGTGCTCTGCAAACAAATGTGGATAGGGACATAACTTAAAATAACATTAAAAAAATAAAAAAATAAAAAAATATGCTGGAGGCCCCCTTTTCAGCAGAAGAGGTACGGGAAGTCATTAAGAACCTCAGAAACTCAATGGCACGATGCCACACATATGGTGGGAATGCCCCAGAATACGCCCTTTCTGGAATAAATTATTCAATTTAATGGATAAGCTAGTGGGAAAATAAAATACTTTGAAATAAAAATGTAGCGGGGTGCTAAATTTAAGGGAAGTGTTTGAGTGGTAAATAGGCTCAAACACCCTAATTCTGTAGGATTCATGGACCATTTTGTCCTCGGAGGACAGTATTGGTGTGCAGTTCCCTGCGGCCTACAGGTGGCGCTGCCATGGTAGGCTAGGGTTGAACCGCTGATACAGTGCTGTGCCTTTTGTGTCCCCTCTTGGCAGTAGTACAGCGGGGCGGGGAACCTGCTGTGCATGCCGGGAGAGAATATAAAAGGGGCAGACCTTTGGCCTGGGGGCTGATGTCCAGTGGGGTCCACGCCCAGGTGCCTTCGGTCTGGGTGCATGTGTTCCTGTTCCATCTCGGGTACCTTTAGCCCGGGGTGAGGTACTATCCTGGAGTTCCTGCTGCCCTGGGTATGGAGGCCTAGGTGCGGGAGTAAAGCCTGGAGTCCAGAGCCTTCGTCTGGAGTCCGCTAAGGGTCGAGGAGACTTAGGGTGCCGCCTCGTGTAGGGGACCATGTTCCAGGGAAGGGAGGATCATTCTGATGGACCGATGCGGGAGTCACGGTGAAGGAAGGGTCTGTTGACTCCCTGGAGAGATGTCTTCCCCTTGATATGGGCTAGGTTCGTAGAAGGAGAAGCTCAAGGTCATCTTGACTGTATCAGAGGCCTTATTCACCCGGCCCGTGGCAGGGGCCTTATACACCCTGGTCTGTGGCAGAGACCAAAGTTCTCCAGGTCCATGGCAGGGGCCTTGTACACCCGGTCTGTGGCAGAGACCAACCTCAAGGTCTGTGGCAGAGGCCGTGCACCTAAAACTGTTTGAGAAAACTAAGCAATGAAGTGAATGTGCTACGTTTGTGCCTGGACCTCCTCCACACCTTAAGCTGTCCTGTTTCTTTGCTCTAACCTTTTCTATCCGAGTAGAGTTTATTTTGCCATGAGAGAATAAGAGTTGTAATTTCAGCTGGTGTGGACATTGACTTTATTGGGAATTAAAGGACTTGCCTCTACCTACAGTAGAGGTAAGAATCATCCTCTGGAGGAGTTTTGACTCCGGCTGTGGACACGGCCCGTCAAGTACACCGCTCAACCTCTTTATATAGGAGGGTACGGGCTGGTAGTGCGGTGTGCCTTTCTCCCTCCTGCGAGGAGCCAACAACATAAAGGCAGGTAAGGGGGAAAGGATCTGTGCGCTACAAAAAAATAAAATAAAAATTATAATCTTGACCTAGGAGGACGAGGTCCATATGGAGTAGGAGGTTGAGGTGGCGGTGGATGTGGCTGTGTAGGTGGAAGCGGCGGTGGAGGAGGACGAGGTAGCCAACACTGGTTCAAAAATACAACAATGGCTGGGTAAGGCCAGTGATGTGTCGAATTCTGTCCCCCGTCGAATAGTGTCCACCCTGTACTGCGCTTGCTCAGTATGTAGGACAAGAGGATTTCGAAAATCTCCCAAGATGAACGGCGCCTGCGTGGTGAGTTCAGGTGAAGGCCACACCATCCGTGGTTCAAGCCGAGCCAAGTGAGGCCGTGCCCGAAGATTGGCGATCGAAGCGAGCCCGTGAGGGGCCCTGTTACTATGTGCTACCGTATGTCCACTTGGATGTTGGGGCTTGAACCTGCACTCACGGCGCAGGCGCCGTTCATCTTCGGAGATTTTGTGAATCTCCTTGTCCTCTGTACTGCGCAAGCGCTGCGCCTTCGCAGTACGGGCCGGACACAATCCGATGGCCGGACAGTTTTTGTCACAACACCGGTATACATGTCTATTCTGCAGAAGGTACGGACAAGTCCTGTGGGATCCATGCCTGGTTCATTTTAATGAACGTGAGCTTGTCCACATTGGCTCTGGACAGGCGGCTGCGCTTGTCTGTGATAACGCCCCCCTGCCGTGCTAAATACACGTTCAGATAATACACTGGCTGCAGGGCAGGCCAGCACCTCCAAGGCATAAAGGGCAAGCTCAGGCCATGTGCCCAATTTGGAGACCCAGAAGTTAAAGGGGGCAGACCCGTCATCCAGTACGTGTAGGCCTGTGGACACATACTGCTCAACCATGTTGGTGAAATGCTGCCTCCTGCTAAGACGTTCCATCTCAGCTGGTGGTGCTGGTTGTTGTGGCGTGCTGGCAAAGCTTTTCCACATTTCAGCCATGCTAACCCTGCCTTCTGAGGTGCTGCCGGTGCCCCGGCTGTGTTGGCGACCTCTTCCTCCTCCTCTGCCTTCGCCTTGTGCTTCCACCGTACGCCCGCTGTCAGGTGGGAATGCCACCAGCAGCGCGTCTTCCAGCGTGCGCTTGTACTCGCACATCTTACGATCCCGCTCCAGTGAGGGAATTAAGGACGGTACGTTGTCCTTGTAACGGGGATCCAGCAGGGTGGCCACCCAGTAATCAGCACCAGTTAAAATGTGGGCAACTCGGCGGTCATTGCGGAAACACTGCAGCATGTAATCGCTCATGTGTGCCAGGCTGCCCAGAGGCAAAGAAAAGCTGTCCTCTGTGGGAGGTGTATCGTCTGTGTCCTCTGTATCCCCCCAGCCACGCACCAGTGATGGCCACGAGCTGGTCTGGGTGCCACCCTGCTGTGAAAATGGCTCCTCCTCCTCCTCCTCCTCCTCCTCCATCTCCTCCTCCACCTCGTCATCCTCCAGAACTGTGCCCTTTCTGCCGGACAATTGTGTACCTGGCGTTTGTTGGTGCAGGAACCCACCCTCGTAGTCACTTGTGAAAGACTGCCCTGAAAGCCTTTGAAATGATCCCGCTTCCTCCTCCTCCTCCTCATCCTCCTGTGCCACATCCTCTTCCATCATCGCCCGAAGCGTTTTTTCAAGGAGGCATAGAACTGGGATAGTAACGCTGAGAACGGCGTCATTGGCACTGGACATGTTGGTGGAGTACTCGAAACAGCGCAACAAGGCACACAGGTCTCGCATGGAGGCCCAGTTATTGGTGGTGAAGTGGTGCTGTTCCGCAGAGCGACTCACGCGTGATTGCTGCAGCTGAAACTCCACTATCGCCTGCTGCTGCTCGCACAGTCTGGCCAGCATGTGCAAGGTGGAGTTCCACCTTGTGGGCACGTCTCATATGAGGCGGTGAGCGGGAAGGCTGAAGTTACGCTGCAGCGCTGACAGGCGAGCAGCAGCAGGGTGAGAACGCCGAAAGTGTGCACACACAGCCCGCACTTTCTGCAGCAGCTCTGGCATATTGGGGTAATTTTTAAGGAACCTCTGGACCACCAAGTTCAGCACATGCGCCAGGCAAGGGATGTGCGTCAAACCGGCTAGGCCCAGAGCTGCTACGAGATTTCGCCCATTATCGCACACCACCAGCCCGGGCTTGAGGCTCACTGACAGCAACCACTCATTGGTCTGTTGTTCCATGTCCCTCCACAACTCCTGCGCGGTGTGGGGTTTTTCCCCCAAACAGGTAAGTTTTAAAACTGCCTGCTGTCGTTTACCCCTGGCTGTGCTGAAGTTGGTGGTGAAGGTATTACGCTGACCGGATGAGGAGGCGGTAGAGGATGAGGAAGCGGAGTAGGAGGAGTTAGCAACAGGAGGCAAACTGAAGCGCCCTGCAATCCTCAGTGGTGGAAGGACATGCGCCAAACTGCTATCTGCCTCAGGCCCCGCCGCATTTACCCAGTGTGCTGTTAGGGAGATATAACGTCCCTGACCGTGCTTACTGGTCCACGCATCTGTAGTTAGGTGGACCTTGCCACAGATGGCGTTGCGCAGTGCACACCTGTTTTTGTCCCCCACTTGGTAGTGCAGGGAAGGGATGGCTCGCCTGGAAAAGTAGTGGCGGCTGGGTACGACGTACTGTGGGACAGCCAATGTCATCAGGCTTTTAAAACTCTGCGTCTCCACCAGACGGAATGACAGCATTTCAAAGGCCAGGAGTTTTGAAATGCTGGCATTCAAGACCAGGGATCGCGGGTGGCTAGGGGGGTACTTCCTCTTCCGCTCCAATGTTTGGGAGATAGAGAGCTGAACGCTTCCATGGGACATTGTGGAGATGGTTGGTGACCCAGGTGGTAGTGTTGCTGGCAGATCCTCTGTTTGCGGGGTGGCAGGTGCCACTGTCACTACAGAGGTGGATGAAGAGGCCGAGACTGCAGCAAAAGAGGAAGCAGGAGGAGCCAGAGACCTTTCTTGTTTTTTGAGGTGTCTACTCCACTGCAGCTCGTGCTTTGCACTTAGATGCCTGGTCATGCAGGTTGTGCTCAGGTTGAGAACGTTTATGCCTCGCTTCAGGCTCTGATTGCACAGCGTGCAAACCACTCGTGTCTTGTCATCAGCACATTGTGTTAAGAACTGCCACGCTAGGGAACTCCTTGGACCTGGCTTTGGTGTGCTCGGTCCCTTGCTGCGTTGGGCAGTAGCAGACATACTGTCTAGGGGACGGACGCTCCGCTTTTGCACCCTGCTCCCTCTTCTGCTGTGCTGGTGGCTCTGTGCGACCACCGCCTCTTCCTCCAAACTACACTGGTCACCTGCATAACGTTGATTCCATGTGGGGTCGAGGACCTCATCGTCCTCCACATCATCTTCCACCCAGTCTTTACCCCTGCCCTCCTTGTCTGTCTGCACAATTGCGAAAAAGCAGCAGCAGTTGGCACCTGTGTTTCGTCATCATCCGAGACGTGCTGCGATGGTCCTCCCATGTACTCATCATGAAACATAAGTGGTTGGGCATCGGTGCACTCAATCTCTTCCACTTCTGGGGCAGGGCTAGGTGGATGGCCCTGGGAAACCCTGCTAACAGAGTCATCGAAAAGCAGAAAAGACTGCTGCATGATTTTTGGCTCAGACTGCTTGGCTGATTTGCAAGGGGGTGAGGTGAAAGACTGATGGACATGGGTTTCTGGTGCCAACTCTGATCTTTCATCAGAAGAGTGGGTGGGAGACAATGTGAAGGAACCCGAGGCACTGTCAGCAACCCAATCTACTATCGCCTGTACTTGTCCTGGCCTAAACATTCGTACAGCCGCATTAGGCGCGACAAAATACCGCCGCAGGCTCGGTCGCCTACTCGCACCTGAGGAAGGTGTTTCACTTGTGCGTGTATCTGGCACAGATCCACCACATCCTCTCCCTGCAACAGGAGCTCCACCAGCAGCACCACGACCGGGGCCACCACGTCCCTTTGACCTTCTCCTCATATTTTCCAAATTTAGGATCTTGCCCTAAATGGGTGTTTTTGGAAGAGCAGAACACACCTCCACATATGTATAACACACTGCAAAATATTTTTTGTGGCCCTAAATGGCGTTTTTTGGAAGACCACAACACACCCACAGTACGTAACCGCTGAATCGCACAGCTACAGAACTGCAGAAAATGCTATTAAAAAAAAATGTTTTTTTTTAGTATAGCACAGTAGAAGAAAACTATTTATAAATTGTTTATTTCACACACCTCCACATATGTATAACACACTGCAAAATATTTTTTGTGGCCCTAAATGGCGTTTTTTGGAAGACCACAACACACCCACAGTACCTAACCGCTGAATCGCACAGCTACAGAACTGCAGGAAATGCTATTAAAAAATTTTTTTGTTTTTTTAGTATAGCACAGTAGAAGACAAATATATAGAAATTGTTTATTTCACACGCCTCCACATATGTATAACACACTGCAAAATATTTTTTGTGGCCCTAAATGGGTCTTTTTGCAAGCGTACATTAAAGTGCAAATTTTTTATTTATTTTTTTTGCCCTAAACTGGTCTTTTTTTGCATGAGCAAAATAAAATGGAAGTTTTTTTTTTTTTTGCCCTTCATGGGTCTTTTGGAAAAGAGCACAATAAAGTGCCTTTTTTTTTGTCCTAAATGGATCTTTTTCCAAGAGCAGAATACACCCACAGTATGGAAACGGTGTATCTCTCAACGCAATATATGCAGTGCTGGTGCACTGAGCTTGCAGATAAAAGGTAGATTTTCTCTGACACTGGGCTCATAGCAGTGTAAAAAGACTGCACTGCAACACAAACAGGTAAACCTATGCAGATCGCTGAGTTATATCTCTGAATCTGGACTCCTATTCCTATATAATATATCTCTCTCCCTAAAAGCAAAAAACAGGAACCTGGCCCTACACTACACTGTCTCTCTATCTTTTCCCTCAGATTCCAGAATCAGGACTAACTCATGTATTTTTCTATCTCTCCCTAAAAGCAGCAGCAGCAGACAAGATCCTCTCCCTATCTATTCTGAAGCAGAGTGACGTGTGTGCTGTGTGCCTCTAGCTTATATAGAAGCTGGGTCACATGTTGCACTGACCAATCACAGCCATGCCATTAGTAGGCATGGCTATGATGGCTTCTAAGGGCACACCAGCTAATCAAAAGGTGATTGGCTGGCCCCTGAAGCATTTCTAACTGCGTAATTAGATTGCCGAACCCGAACCCAAACTTTTGCGCAAAGTTCGGGTTCGGGAAAAAGCTAAAGTTTGGTACGGACCCGAACTTTACAGTTCGGGTTCGCTCAACACTACAGATGAGGTTTAATGTTGATAAATGTAAAGTTATGCACTTGGGGGCTAAGAATATGAATGCATCATACATACTAGGGGGAGTACAACTGAGGGGAGAAGGATCTGGGGGTTTCGGTAGATCATATGCTCAATAATGGCATGCAATGCCAAGCCGCAGTTTCCAAAGCGAGCAAAGTCCTTTCTTGTATTAAGAGAGGTATGGACTCCAGAGCGAGAGATATCATTTTGCCCCTGTACAAATCATTAGTAAGACCTCATCTGGAATATGCAGTTCAGTTTTGGGCCCCAGTTCTCAAAAAGGATATTGGGGAACTGGAGAAAGTGCAGAGAAGGGCAACCAAACTGATAAGAGGCATGGAGGAGCTCAGCTATGAGGAGAGATTAGAGGAACTGAATTTATTCACTCTTGACAAGAGGAGATTAAGGGGGGATATAATCAACATGTACAAATATATAAGTGGTCCATATAGTGAACTTGGTGTTGAGTTATTCACTTTACGGTCAACACAAAGGACAAGGGGGCACTCTTTACGTCTAGAGGAAAAGAGATTTCACCTCCAAATACGGAAATAAAAAAAGCCTAATGAACATAGGGTAGTGGCTGCTAGTGCCATCTCACCCATAGGTGATCACATCTTTGACATTAACTGTACCCATGCTATTTAAAAACTGTAATTCTATGTACTGTATTTGTATGTTTTTCTGCTAGCGTACTTACTGTATATTATGTATTGTACAGACCCTCCTGAAGAAGCGGTGTTAACCGCGAAACCGGTTGAGGTTTTCGCCTCTCTCCACCCTAAACAGAGTGTGACGGTGGCTCCATTACCTACAAACACTGTTCTTGTGCTGTGGGGTTTGGCCTATGTTTTTAATTGTATGGTTCTTTTTATGTAATAAATATAATTTTGTATGATTTTGTTGTCATGTTATCAGTGCCTAGGAAAATCCAACCCACATCCCCTTTTCCTGGTGATCACCTATGGGTGAGATGGCACTAGCAGCCACTACCCTATGTTCATTAGGCTTTTTTTCTATTACTTATCATGGATGATGGCACTATTTAGACTTTTGACTACAAATCTTTAATTGAGGCTACACTCAAAATTCTCCAAATACGGAAAGGTTTATTCACAGTAAGAGCTGTGAAATGTGGAATAGACTCCCTGCAGAGGTGGTTCTGGCCAGCTCAGTAGATTGATTTAAGAAAGGCCTGGATTTTTTCTTAAATGTACATAATGTAACTGGGTACTAACATTTATAGGTAAAGTTGATCCAGGGAATATCCGATTGCCTCTTGGGGGGATCAGGAAGGATTTTTTTTTCCTTGCTGTAGCAAATTGGATCATGCTCTGCTGGGGTTTTTCGCCTTCCTCTGGATCAACTGTGGGTATAGAATTAGGTATATGGGATTGTATGATATTATTATTTTTTAATTTTTATGGTTGAACTGGATGGACTTGTGTCTTTTTTCAACCTGACTAACTATGTAACTATGTAACACTGGACGTTAAATTTACAGTGGGGAGAACAAGTATTTGATACACTGCCGATTTTGCAGGTTTTCCTACTTACAAAGCATGTAGAGGTCTGTAATTTTTATCATAGGTACTCTTTAACTGTGAGAGACGGAATCTAAACAAAAATCCAGAAAATCACATTGTATGATTTTTAAGTAATTAATTAGCATTTTATTGCATGACATAAGTATTTGATACATCAGAAAAGCAGAACTTAATATTTGGTACAGAAAACTTTGTTTGCAATTACAGAGATCATACGTTTCCTGTAGTTCTTGACCAGGTTTGCACACAGGGATTTTGGCCCACTCTTCCATACAGAGCTTCTTCAGATCCTTCAGGTTTTGGGGCTGTCGCTGAGCAATACGGACTTTCAGCTCCCTCCAAAGATTTTCTATTGGGTTCAGGTCTGGAGACTGGCTAGGTCACTCTAGGACCTTGGGGTGCTTCTTACGGAGCCACTCCTTAGTTGCCCTGGATGTGGGTTTTTGTTATGCTGGAAGACCCAGCCATGACCCATCTTTAATGCGCTTACTGAGGGAAGGAGGTTGTTGGCCAAGATCTCGCGATACATTGCCCCATCCATCCTCCCCTCAATGTGGTGCAGTCGTCCTGTCCCCTTTGCAGAAAAGCATCCCCAAAGAATGCTGTTTCCACCTCCATGCTTCACAGTTGGGATGGTGTTCTTGGGGTTGTACTCATCCTTCCTCTTCCTCCAAACACAGCGAGTGGAGTTAAGACCAAAAAGCTCTATTTTTGTCTCATCAGACCACATGACCTTCTCCCATTCCTCCTCTGGATCATCCAGACGGTCATTGGCAATCTTCATACGGGCCTGGACATGCGCTGGCTTGAGCAGGGGGACCTTGCGTGCGCTGCAGGATTTTAATCCATGGCGGCGTAGTGTGATACTAATGGTTTTGTTTCAGACTGATCTACAGTAGCTTCCATCTTCCCTGGATACCCTCTTAGCTAATAGCTTGGGGTGTCTAATTTTGAAAAGGGGTAACTTGGGGAGGTTTTGTGCTATCGTGGCATTTCAGGGCCTCTAAAACTGTTATTGGTAGTGAGGAAGTGAATTTAGCAATTTACACCTTGAGAAAGCCTGAATGCAGTGATTGGTTTCCAGGGTTTCTGTATGCAGCTAGACTGCCAAAAAATCTTTCACATGTGGTATCCCCGTACTCAAGAGAAGCAGCAGCATGTATTTTTGGGTGTCATTCCACATATACCCATGGCATGTGTGAGCAATATATTATTTAAATTACAATTTTATGTAAAAAATAAAATAAAAATATATTTGTAATTTTCCAGAAACTTGTGGCAAAACAATAAATATTCTATGGACTCAACATGCCTCTCAGCAAATAGTTAGAATTACTGCCCTCGATCTGATGTTTGCGGTGATTCTTCGCATGCATGGTGCAATTTCTGTTTACATACAACACAAGACCAATGCTTGCGTTCGGCTTTGCGCGCAAACACGGGGGGACAGGGGTGCTTTAATTTTTTTTCATTTTTTTTTTATTTTTTATTATTATTACACCGTCCCTTTCATTTTTTTTGTATCACTTTTATTGTTACCACAGGGAAAGTAAATATCCAAGTAATATAAAAATATCCATGCAATAGGTAGTGACAGGTACTCTTTTTTGAAAAATATGGGATCTATTAATCTCTAGATCTCTCCTCTGCTCTTAAAGCATCTGACCACACCAAGATCGGTGAGATAAGACGCTTTCCCAATTTAAAAATGGCGCTGTTTATATCCGGCAAACCCAAAGTGATGAAATGCTCATAGCGTCCGGTTTCTTAGGCCATAGAGATGATGGGAGCCATTCTGGTCTCCAAGCAGCTCTATGGTCAGCTGGCAGAGCCACCGGCAGCATTCTCGGGTTCCCCAATGGGACAGGAGAGCCCAAGAAAAACGTGGAAGGCGGCGGAAGGGGTGTGGGGGATGTCCCCTCCCACTGCTTGTAAAAACAGTCTAGTGGTTAATTAGCTGCTAGGATTGCTTTTACATTAAAAAGCCAAACACTGGTTGAAAAAAACGATATCAAGATGATACCTAAACTGGCAGGCATCATTCCAGTATAGCCAAAGTCCAGCGACATACCAGTATGTTTCTTGTCCTTTTTGGGCATATATTGTAATGTTCTTTTTTTCATGCAGCCTGTGGGCTGAACGAAAAAATAGAACCTAGCAGATTCCTCTATTAACATTGATCGACATGTATGAAGAAATCTCTGCCAAGAAAAGTGAAAATAAATAAATGCCGAAAGAAAGGAGGCGATCTGCCCCCTGTCCACCCCAGCCCCTATGCTTCAGCATATATGCTCTTTTTTCAACTGCAGTAGTGAGATCGTCTCCTACAGCGCTGGAGTAACTGATTTATGTATTGTGAGAGTAAACCCTGTTGCTGTCAGAATAAACAGATCAGTGCTGCAGCTGAATGGCGTACCTGCAAAGCAAACAATGGTTAAGAAGAAAACACAGTAACACTAAAAGATTACAATATAGCAGTATAGTATAGAGTACAGTAAAACAGTAACATGGCGTACCTGCAAAGTAAATAATGGTTAACAATAAAACACAGTAACAATAAAACATTACAGTGTAGTATAAAATACAGTAGGAACAATAAAATAAAAGACAACTATTTTGGGCTTTTTTATTTATTTATTTTTATGTAAGTTTTTTTTTAATGTTTTTTACACTTTTTTTGTAACTATAAAAAACTTGACATATTCCAGGCTAGGGTCTCTCAAAATGTGATAGCCATCTAATACATTTTGAGACCCTGTGTGAATGTGTGCCATAGACTGTGCCATGTTGCACCCTATACATATAATCCACTAGTGTGTGGTCGTGACAGTAACAGTCCAGGATGCAGACACCAGGTTGGCCAGGACAGGAGGGACAAAATTAGCTTGTGTCACGCCTATATCCACATTTGCTACAGACACTACATCTTTTTTGGGGTGCCCTTTGGGTTGGGGGTACCAGGGAGGACATCCGGAAAATGCCTCTCATGCTGCCAGGTCACTGCATCTGGAGTGGGAAATTGGACCACAGCACCTTCTGGATACAAAAGGACTGTAATGATCTATTCCTGGAATTTTAGGAAGGATCCACTTCTTCCTGATGCTTTGTATAGTACATAAGCGTTGAACAGAGCCAATAGGATTCAATATACAGACACTTTTTTGTACCATCGTCTGGCCTTACAGGCAACTAAGTGAGGCCCCATCATCTGGTCTTTGAAGTCCACCCCTCCCATTTTTAGGTTGTAGCCGTGGAGACAGAGGGGCTTCTCAACAGCACCAGTCCCTGTTGCAGTTTGGACTGTCCTATCTGCGTGAATGGAAGACAGAACTAAAATGTTCCATTTGTTCTTCCACCTCAATGCAAGCAATTCACTATATCTCAAGCAGGCTTTCTCCCCCCATCTAGTTTGGGAATTTCCAAGCCGTTGGGGGAAGCTCCGACGATTAGATTGCACTGTGCCACATGCACCAATTCTTAATTCAAAGAGGTGTCTAAAAAGTTGCACGCTTTTGTAATAATTGTCCACATACATGTGGTACCCCTTTCGGAATAAGGGTGACACCAAGTCCCAAACAATCTTGCTGCTGTTCCCTATGTAGTCTGTAAAGTCAGGGGGCTCCACTCTGCTATCTTTTTCCTAGTAAATCCAGAAACTATATGTATAGCTTGTTGCCCTGTCACAGAGCTTATACATTTTGACCCCATATCTGGCACGCTTCCTGGGGAGAAACTGTTTGAAAACAAGGCGGCCAGAAAACCTAATTAGGGACTCATCTATGCAGACAGCTTGTTGGGGAGTATACAAGGCTTTAAAATTTTGGTTCAAGTGATTTTTTGAGGGGCCGAATTTTGTGGAGCCGATCATATCCAGGGTCACCCCAAGGACGACAGAGTGTTGCGAAAGTAAATAAACCACAATATTTGCTTGTATCTAGTCCTGGCCATGGCAGCAGAGAACACAGGCATATGATGAATTGGGTCAGTGGACCAATTTGACTGCAATTCATTCTTTTTAGTAATGCCCATGTTGAGGGTTAGGCCCAGAAAAGTTTTACATTTGGAAATCGTGATAGGTTTCAATGCAAATTGTCTGGCAAGGGTCAAATATGGGTTTGCAGCAATAAATTGATCAGCATATAAATTGTTTTGGTCCACAATAGATCTATAGAGATCTTCCGTGAAAAACAGCTAAAAAAAACAAGGAGCGTTAAATCTGCTGAATTTCACCTGAATTCTAGGTTGACCAGTGAATGAGGGAAGTACGGACGCTGCAGAATCTGTGGGCTGACAATCAGGATTTGCAAGCGAATCAGGAAGGGCACTATGGGCTCTAATGCCTCGTACACACAACCATTTTTCCCGGCAGGAAAAAAACTGAAATTTTTCCTGCCGGGATTCCTGTCAGGCATGCCTTGCATACACACGTTCAGGCCAAATACCGCTGAACTTCTGAATTTCAAGAATGCGGTGACATCAAAGACTCCAACGAGCTGACAAAATGATGTTCTATGCTTCCGCGCATTTACGACTATGCGCAGTATTTTTCCCCTCAGGAAACCATACAGATGCCGGTATTTTTCCTGACAGGAAAATAGAGAACAAGTTCACATTATTTTTCCCGCAGTTTTCCTGACAGGAAAACTGCCATGGAGCATACACAAGGTCGTTTTTCCTGCCGAAAAGCTGTCATGGCAGTTTTCCTGCCAGGAAAACCGGTCGTGTGTACGAGGCATAAGGGTCTGTCTTTGAATTCTTGGTGGCTCTGGTACACTACTTGTGCTAGCCATCGCATCAGCTTGAACTGCACTTAAGGGACACGCCACGTCACCAAGTGTTACTGCAGTGCTGGTTTGTCTATGACAAGGATGTACTAGGCTGCTGGTGCTCACCAGTTTACCAGAAGGTAAAGTGGCACTAGTACCGGCACTGTGCTGCATACGAGAATCATGCGATTGTAGCACCTCAGCAACAGGGGAATGGGGTTGGGTATGCCTGACCTTAGTAGGGACCTCTATTCTGTCGTCAGAGCTATCTGTCAGGGTGCTGCTGCTCTCTACAGGTTTGAATACTGAGCCTGATTCTGAAAGTGAGGACTCCCCATTGCTCTCACCTGTCATGCTCAGTATCCTGTAGGCCTCTTCACTAGTGTACCTTTCGTTTGACATTTTTGTACCTAGTGTGACTCACAGGAAAAAAAAACATCTGGTTGTCAAGGACTGTTTGAACCGCTGCAGTTTTGTGTACTGTGTAACAGAACTGACCGTGAACTACTGACACTGCACTTGTTTGGGGGGGGAGGGGCTAAATGCAGGTGCTGGCAGGTGTCCAGGCTGATCCTGCTAATGCTGCATTTTTGGGAAGACTAAACTATTGGGGACGCTAGTATATTTCTGATCTGATCAAAGATATTGATGCATTCAAGGTCAAAGGGTTAATTGGGGGTGATCAGGCGGTTAAAACTTTATAAGGGAATATATGGCGGGTACGTTGACCCTATCTAGGACTGCTGCTATTGCTATCTAGCGTCACCAGTGACACCAATACAGTGATCAGTAAAAAATCTGTACACTGTAGCTAGTGACACAGACATGGAATGAAAGGGTTAACTGGGGTGCGAACAAGATGTTAAATGCACCTAACTGTGTGTTCTGGTGTCAGTGTAGTGCTAATACTCACTGTGATGTTATCTTCTCTCACGATGGAACAGAAAAGGGCTCCAGGAGAGAAGATGACATAATTTCCTGTGTTTACATTACACCAACACAGGATGTTCTGCCATTCATCAGAACCGATCAGCAGGTCCAGACCATAAATCATTTGCCTAGACCTGTAGATTGATCAGTTCTGAAATGAGTCTGATCACTGAGGGGATGGCGGGAGCGCGGGCACATGCCAACTACTTGTGGGCACAAATCACGTACAGATAAGCAATTCCGTGCAACCTAGGCCGCCCTGCTGCAGTAAATCTACATGGGGCAGTCCAGAACAGGTTAATGTTACATTAAAACATAATAATAATACCATCTACTGGTAATATATTATAGGGGATAGAATAAACTGTTAACTTCAGTGAAACAACTGTTCTTTTAATTAGTATCAAAAGAGGTTATTATCCTCTGTATTTCATATCCTGCAAGTCATCTATGTTGTTCCCTCCTACTGTTACAAGACCTGTTTTAAACACATGGAACTATGGAAACAAGAAAGCAAACCTGAGGAGAAGATATAGTATGTGAAATTATACAGAAACTAGTCTAAAAATAGAAAAAAAGGTGAATATTCTTAGGGCCACATCAATCCAGACAAAGCACACACATTTTCTGGACTGACTATGAGGATGGCACATGAAATCAGATTAAAAAGATGTCTCAGTAATAGTTACTTCATTGTCTCCATTACATGTTCTATTATTTTCTTTGTAAGAAATACAATGCACTGAGAAAGTTTCAAATGGATCCTTTTTTTTTTTTTTTGTTTTTTTAGCTGAAGGGATATTTTCGCATATTGATTGTCTTCTTTCTCAGAAAAATGCATAAAAAGGACTTAATGCCACAGTGAAATAGAGAAAGGAAACGCATCAATAAACACAGACCACAAGCCATGTATTTGAATATGCACAAATAAAAAAAAAGTGATGTTCCCTATGACAGAAGACCGATGAATATCTTGAATTATAAATATCTGGGGTCGGAAAAGTTAAATATCTCCTTTTTTTTATGAAGGCATATTTAACTCTTTTCTGACTAGGCAATTTTTTGCGATACGGCACTGCGTTTCTTTAACTGACAATTGGTTGCGTGGTCATGCAACACTGTACCCAAATAAAATGTATGCCCTTTTCTTCCCACAAATAGAGCTTTCTTTGGTGGTATTTGATCACCTCTGGGTTTTTCTTTTTTGCTCTAGGAACAAAGAATGACTGACAATTTTGAAAAAAATATATTTTTTTTACTTTCTGCTTTAAAACACATCTAATATTTTTTTTTTTTAAATATATAATTTCTTCATCAATTTAGGCCAATATGTATTCTGCTATATATTTTTGGACAAATAGGGTACCTAACTGACACTTTGCGGACCAGTGACATTATTACAGTGATCAGTGCTAAAAATATGCATGGTCACTGTACTAATGATGCCGGCAGGGAAGGGGTTAACATCAGGGGCATCATAAACATCAAAGGGTTAACTGTGTGCCTGACCAGTGCTTTACTGCTGTGGGGGAGGCGCTTTTACTAGTGGAAGAAATGGATCAGTGTTTCTGCTTTACAGAAACACAGGATCCATGTCTTCTGTACTGACATATTGACAATCAGCCTTGTTTACATAGGCAGCACACACATGCTAAAATAACATTTAAATTCTTCAAGGCGGGGGCGTGGCCGGCGCGCGGACAATATGGACACATAGCATACGAGCTCCTCTCACCAGGCTGGGATAACAGTGTCTGATGGTACCTCCAGGGATCGGTGAGCTGCTCCAAACCCACCCGCACTCTGCCTCTTGCCCAGCAGCATGTCCTTGATAAGGAAGGGAGACAGGCGCCTGAGGAAGGGAGACAGGCACCCGAGAAAGCTCACAGAATTCATGTATCAGCCAGCCGAATGGCCCTGCCAAGATGGCACCACAGCTGACACTCTGTCATGCGGCCCCGCTGTCCTCTCATCCTCACAGCCGCAGCTAGGGTCTCCCCTTCCTCTGGAGCTAATGTCAATTCTTTCTGCAGCCCACTGCCATCCCCACCAGGCACACCTGCAGCTGATAGCCCTGCCAAAGCTAGGATAAGGCTAGACTCTCCCGTGTCAGAGCAGCATGAGGTGAGCCAGTAGCTAGCCAACCAGGGATTCCAGGGCTTTCAATCAGATCCCATAGCATCATATCCTACTGCAGGGCAACCCTTAACACCTTAAAAGACATGTTGATGACCCTACGGAGCTCCCTCCAAGCAGACATGCTTACCCTGCTACAAAAATTTGATCACTCTGTTACCACGCTTGAGAAAAGGATTTCTCATGTTGAAACAAATATGGGGGCCATTGCCTCTACTGTCAATGATCTTGTCGACGCAAATGACGACCATGTTGAGGAACATCAGTGGATCAAAGACAAGCTGGCGGATATCGAAGATAGATCCCCCCGCAATAACTTAAAATTCCGGGAAGTCCCGGAATCTGTACAGGCTCATGACCTATCTGCATACGCTAAGGGATTGATCAAAGCTCTACTGCCCGATTTAAAGAACATCAAGTTGATAATTGATCGAATTCACAGACTACCAAAACCTCCCTTCCTAACTGAGTCAGTTCCTAGAGATGTAATACTACGCATCCATTTTTTCCACGTTAAAGAGCAACTCATGCAAAAAGCAAGATCATTAGGCACCCTGCCTGATCCCTACTCACAGCTGCAGATATACGCGGACCTTTATCAACACACGCTGCAACGCCGCAGACAACTGAATACAATAACAAAGGCACTCCATAACATTCAGTACCAATGGGTTGCTCCAGCTAAAAATCACAATCACAAACGGTTCCAAGCACATAGTGCCATCTCTCCAGGAAGACTTATGTCTTCTGTAAGGTTGGGACATTATTCCTAATGGATCCACACCCACACCAATGGAACAAGGCACAGATGGATCACATCAGGAGCATCCCCTCCCTCAACGCGCCGGTAGGAACAAATCCCGCTAACACTTGCCCTGGTTTATTTGCAACTCCAATATCCCACCTGATGATTAGCCATGCTCGGCCCTTTGGAACTCTTTTCCTCCAGTGTCTCTTCCTTGGCACTGTTGTGCCACTGCTTAGGAAGTGAGTTGGGCATTGTGCCCTTTTTTTTTTCAGTATTTTTTTTTCAGTTCTATTTTTTTTTTTTGGTTGGTTGGTTGTCTATTCCTCTGAGGAAAAGACCCACTCTACTTCTCGTTAACACCCTCCACAGTACCTAGTTACCTGAATTATAGTGTCTGACAATTTACAATTTTACTGTTACTGCTATTCCATTGTTACTTCTTTGTGGTGATCTATAATAGTAAATCTTTCTAAGCCTGCATTATCAACCTCCATTACCCAAGACCTCTCTATTTACACTCCATCCACTATGACTATCAAAATCCTATCCCTCAGCGCCAAAGGACTCAACCACCCAGCCAAGAGAGCTTTGTTGTGGAAACTGGCGACACAATCTCACTGCGATATTCTTTGCATACAAGAGACCCACTTTCATGCCCAAAACCCACCGAAATGCTCCAATAAAAATTTCAACAACATCTTTACTGCAAATGCCCTGGCAAAAAAAGGGCATCCTAGATGCCATCAATAATTCTTCCAACTACAAGACTGCACCACAGATGGAGACGGATTTTTTCTTAATCTTCGCTGCTATATAAATAACGCCCAATATACCATCGCAACTGTATATGCCTCGAACGTGCATCAACTGCGTTTCTTACGCAAGCTTCACAAGAAAGTCAGCAGTATCCAACGGGGCTCTGTCATCTGGTGTGGCGACTTTAACATATCTCCGGATCCTCTCCTAGACACCTCGTCACATCCTAAAAGAGGTAAACCTGCTTTGGGCCCTCTCCTACCAACATTTCAACTCCAAGATGTTTGGCGCTGCCAACATGTGGAAGAACATGATTATACGTTCTTTTCACTGTGCCACAATTCTTACTCAAGAATTGACCTTTTTCTCTCTCCAATGGACCCTTAAGAAAGTATCGGAATCCTCCATACTCCCCACCACTTGGTCAAACCATTCTCCTATATGCATTACTATAGAGGACTGCTCCAGATCTCCTTCTGCCTACATGTGGCGTATGAACACAAGGCTTATACAATCCGAACAATATGTAGCTATACTCCAGGACAAACTTCAATCCTTTGTTAAGCTAAACAAAGACTCAGTGTCTGACCTGAATATTCTGTGGGCCACACATAAGGCTTTTATGCATGGCCTATTCATCCAATTGGGGGCTAGGGATAGGAGGCAAAGGAAGCAGCACATTGACAACCTGCTAACCAATATTCAGGCCACTGACTCCCTAAATAAGCAACGACCGCACCCTGATCTCAAAAATAAATTGATTAAACTACGTTTAGAACTAAGGTCCCTTCTCCTTGAAAACTTTGATAAACTCCAGAAACGCTCAAAAATACATTTCTATACCTCTGGTACCTCTGGTAACAAGGCAGGGAAGCTCTTAGCCTACCAAATCAAAGGGCACCGCAATAAAACCCACATCCCGTATCTCTACCACCCTACCACTAAAGAGAAATTGCTCAACCCTCAAGAAATAGAAAACACTTTTAGCACCTATTATGAGTCCTTATACAACTTACAGGAAGATCCCTCCCTATTGCAACCTTGTGCCTCCTCCATTTCCTCCTTCTTAGAATCAGTTCAACTGCCCTGCCTAACCCCTGACCAGTTGGGTGCTCTCAATGCTCAATCAAGAGATTGAAAATGCAATTGATTCACTCCCCAACAATAAATCCCCCGGCCCTGATGGATTTGTAAGGGAGTACTACAAAAAATGTAAACCCATCCTATCTCATCATCTGTTCAATAATTGCTGCTTCCTCTTCCTCCTTCCCTGAGCATATGCTTACAGCAATGATTGTCAAACTGCCAAAGCCAGACAAGGAACCCACAGCCCCTCAAAACTTCTGACCTATTTCGCTCCTCAACCACGATCTAAAATTATATGCCAAAACGATTGCACGTAGGTTAATTGATCTTCTCCCATCCCTCCTCCATCCCGACCAGGCGGGGTTCACCAAAGGACGTCAAACATCTGATGCTACCCGTAGGGTGATCAACATCATTCATCATGCTGAAAGACAAAGAATGCCTTCTCTGCTTCTCTCTTTGGATGCAGAGAAGGCATTCGACAGAGTTAACTGGCAATATTTAACTTTAACATTGCAGAAATTTGGCTTTCAAGGCCACATTCTTACGGCAATACTGGCACTATACTCCCAACCCTTGGCTTTTGTCTATTGCTCTTCTATGGTATCCAGGCCATTCTTGTTAACCAACGGCACAAGACAAGGATGCCCACTTTCTCCTCTAATCTTTAATCTCATGATGGAACCCCTCGCAGAAAAAATTTGGTTTCAAGCTGATATAACTGGATTTATTATTGGATCCAAACAACAAAAAATCTATTTATTTGTGGATGACGTTATACTTATGTTATCTAACCCTGGTCCCTCCCTGGCTTTGGCACAACGTATATTGTCTGAATTTAGTGCAGTGACTTATTACAAGGTAGATGACTCTAAATCATTCATTCTACCCCTAGAGCTACCACAGGACCTACAATCCACACTTCAGGATAGATTCCCATACCCTTGGGCTACAGACTCCATTTCGTACCTGGTAGATAAACCTAACTGCCTCGGTATCTTCCTTATTTAAGGCTAACTTCACTCCCTTCCTACACAATTTTCCTAAGGAGCTAGAGCGAATCTCTAAAACTGCACTCGTACTCCGTGAGCGTGCCCGTGGGTCCTGCAGGCTCGATGTCCGCCAGGGGCCCGCGATCGTGACACGGAGCGGCAGAACAGGGAGATGCCTATGCAAACAAGGCATTTCCCTGTTCTGCCTAGCAACACGACAGGGATCTTCTGCTCCCTGTCATCGGGAGCAGTGATCTCTGTCATGTTGTGAGACCATCCCCCCTACAGTTAGAATCACTCCCTAGAACACACTTAACCCCTGGATCACCCTCTAGTGTTTATCGCCTTCCCTGCCAGAGTCATGTACACAGTAATCAGTGCATTTATATAGCACCGATCGCTGTATAAATGACAATGGTCCCAAAATGAGAATGTAAAAATTGTAATAACAGTGACCATTTTACCTTATTGTTTAAACCTCTGATATTCCAAGAGAGCAACTATAGGTCAATACCCATTGCAGAAAATTTAAAATAGAGCTATCGGAGGAGTTGAGCAGAGCCACACCCAGGAGTACAATGACATAATAGCATACAGTTGGAGTCCATACAGCATGTTCAACAGAGGTTTCCTGGAGGGAAAACATAGTCCAAAAAAAAAGATAAGATGCAAGTCTTGAGCAAGTGCGTAAACAAAATAAACAGTACATAAAACGCCCTCCTGCTTACCATAACCCCAACAAATAGCTGAAGCAGTTTTAATCCCAAACTTTGTGGAAGGATTCGCCTACTTGAAGCACAGAGTTCTGTGATAAAACCCAGGTGGCTCCCAGCCTAGAATTGTAAGCGAGGGTGGGATAAAATCTTAGGAACAAAGAACACAGAGGAAAAATGGGTATGCTTTAGGAGCATATTAATTAAGGGCATTAGCCAGTGCATTCCAATGGGAAATAAATTTAAAAGACCTAATAAAAAGTTCTGGGTGGCTTAAGTCCAACATTAAAATGCGCTTAACTCCAACATGAAAATGCATATAAAAGCAAACGAGAAGGCCTTCAAAGAAAATAAAAGGCTTCTCCTCAGTCTTCACAAGGAAATCAGGGGGCTTCAGTAACCATAACTGCAATGTTTATCCTCATGACATGTCACTGGAAGCACCCTCATGGCTAACAGAGGATAGAATTAGAAATAGACTTGAAAAGCTTAACATTGACCCCTTGGCATCATTTCGTTTGATTGACATGTTAACGGATGATCATGGTCGCTTCCTTTTTGTCAAAGGATACATTGGGAATACTAGGTGTACTTTAGCTAATGTCTATTGCCCCAACCACAACCAACCCGCTTTCTTTTCTCAAATCCTTACAAAACTTTCACAATTTGCTGAGGGGATGATAGTTCTAGCGGGGGACATAAATATGCCTTTAGATCCCACTATCGATACCTCCCAAGGCCGCTCTAGTATCCCATTCAAAAGATTAGCACAAGTTAAAAAGAAACTCCTAGATCTTCAACTTATAGATGCCTGGCGTCTTGTTCACCCTAGAGGAAAAGACTACTCTCACTTCTCTAAAACACACAATTCTTATGCTAGAATAGACAATATTTTCCTGGATCATTTTCACCTTCCTCTCCTACATACAGCCTGCATTGGGACTGCTACGCTCTCTGACCATGCTCCTGTTTCTATATGCTTGACCATACCCGATTTGCCCCATCGCTCCAATAATTGGAAGCTCAATGACTCCCTTATTGCTAACTCCACGGAGGTTTCCATCTTATCTACTACTCCAGGGATAAGCAATTAGCGGACCTCCAGCTGTTGCAAAACTACAAGTCCCATCATACCTCTGCCTCTTGGTGTCATGCTCGTGGCTGCCAGAGTCTTGCTATGCCTCATGGGATTTGTAGTTCTGCAACAGCTGGAGGTCCGCTAATTGCATATCCCTGTACTACTCTATCCCAATATTTTAAGGAAAACTCTACTTCAGACACTTCCCCCTCTGTCCTATGGGAAGCGCATAAGGCCTCAATAAGGGGTAATCTTATAGAATTGGGCGCAAGGAGAAAGAGAGAGCACGGTCAACAGCTCAAGCAGGTCCTACAACAAATTGCAGACTTAGATAGGAAACATAAACTTTCACTACATGCCTCACACCTCGAAGCTCTCACCCTTAAAAGAGAAGAACTCAAATCTCTCCTCACCCTTGAAACCAAGAGAAAATTTCACTACATTTCCCAAAAAAATTTACGAATGGGGTAACAAACCAGGTAAACAATTGGCCAGATCTCTCAAAGCCAAAAAAACCCTATCCTTTATACCCAAAATAAAATTGCCATCAGGTGACTTAGTACATACTACCCCCCAAATTTTAAAAGCCTTCAGGGAATTCTACGCTGACTTATATAATGTAAAGGGTGGCCTGGCTTCTTTATCGCCATCAGAAAAACGTGCACGTATTCTCACCTATCTTAGGGAAGCCAACCTCCCAAAATTGTCAAGGTCGGCCCTCACTGACCTGGAGGCCGACTTTTCCATTGAGGAATTTCGCAGCGCGCTAAAATCATCTCCCTCTAGTAAAGCCCCTGGTCCTGATGGTTTTACTGTCCTGTATTATAAAACCTTTAGTGACATTTTACTTCCCCATCTCACAGCTTACGCAAATTCAATATCCCACGAATCTGGCCTTCGCCCGGAATCCCTTTCTGCCCACATCACCGTTATTCCTAAACCTGACAAAGACCCTACACTCTGTAGTAGCTATAGACCCATCTCCCTTCTTAATGTGGACACCAAACTCTACGCCAAGGTTATGGCAAATAGATTGCTTCCCCTTTTGCCCAAGTGGATTTCAGCTGATCAAACTGGTTTCATTCCCAATAGAGAGGCTAGAGATAACTCACTCCGCACTCTATCCTTAATCCACTATGTTCGCAGGTGCTCCCAGTCCACTCTTCTTCTCTCCACTGATGCTGAAAAAGCGTTTGATAGGGTGGACTGGGACTACCTTAACACTACCCTTCGCTTTTTTGGTCTTGGCCCTAAAATGTTTCACCGTATTTCCTCACTCTACTCCAACCCTACCGCACACATACGTATAAATGGCTCTTTAAGCGACCCCTTTACACTACATAACGGCACCAGACAGGGATGCCCCCTATCCCCCCTTTTGTTTGCTATTTCTCTTGAACCCTTTCTGGCCACAATTAGACAAAATAGAAATATTCACGGCATCCAAGTTGGTAGTAGACTCCATAAATATGCAGCCTACGCTGATGACATTTTGTTTTATATCCAACAACCACGCATTTCACTGCCAAACTTAATGTCTGAATTCTCTGCCTTCCAAACGCTATCTAACTTTAAAATCAACTTGTCAAAGTCTGAAATTCTTAACATTACAGTTCCCCAATTGTTGACTGATCAATTAAAGCCCTTATTCCCATTTCGCTGGGAAACCACACGCATGAAATACCTTGGTATATACCTTACTCCTCACCTACACTCCCTCTTTAGACATAATTATATCCCTCTCTTAAATACCATCAGAGCAGATCTTCGGAAATGGTCCTCCCTCTCACATTCGTGGCTGGGTAAGGTTAACATTATCAAGATGAACATACTCCCCCGCATTCTCTTCATTTTACAAATGATTCCCTTACGAGTTCCCATAGGCTTCTTTACACTATTGCAGACCATGATCACCCGCTTTATATGGAGAGACGGCCATCCAAGGGTCTCCAGAGAAGTTCTCTTTAGAGCTAAATGCTCCGGGGGATTGTCTTTACCTAATTTTAAAGCCTACTATCTCGCCGTTATACTATCACGTATAGCCGATTGGAAGTATGCCACTGCCTCTAAATTATGGGTGCAACTAGAATACTCTCTATGTGACTCTGATCTCTCCACGATCCCTTGGATACCATGCTCGTCCAGAGACCTCTCCCACAATACCTCGCCTCTTACTATATCCTCCTTGGATGTTTGGGATGGTCTTCATAAAAAATATGCATGGGCTTATGACTCTCCGTTGACTCCCCTCCTACACCATAAATATTTCATGCCAGGTTCCATTGACCCGGGTTTCCAATCCTGGTCGCCAGGAGGCCCTCTTCTCTTACATCATATCCTTTCCCCCAATGCTCTTAAACCCTTGTTCCGAAATTATAGGCCATGGACCAATCACATTTATGGACAAATGGAGACATAACCAATTGAACTGTTTTCTTAAATCTCTCCCCCAACCCCTGAGGGGACTCCAAGATCTCAATAGTATTGAACATATATTTCTTCATAAAGACGCCCCTATACACTGTATTTCCCAGTTCTACAAAGCGCTTATTGAATTGCAAAGCCCTAAATATCCAAACTATCTGACCAAATGGGAAACCCACCTGGGTGCTGTCATCACGGACAAAGAAAAAGATAAGGTTCTCCAACTCACTCATGTCTCCTCATTGGCCTCCTCCATGGCTGAATCCAACTTTAAACTCCTCACTAGATGGCACCATACGCCTGTCAAACTTCACCGCATGTTCCCTGTTAATTCTCCGCTGTGCTGGAGAAACTGTGGGCAGGAAGCCACTCACGCTCACATATGGTGGTTTTGTCCCCTCATTCGTCCTTACTGGTCCGAAGTGATAGACCTGATTTACCAGGTCACCGAAGTTAAATTACCTTTGGACCCGTGGATTGTCCTCTTTCACGCTACTTCAAGACCTGTGGGTAAATACAAGCGCTCGCTCATTCCACACCTTCTTAATACAGCTAAAGCTATCATTCCTACGCTCTGGGGGAAACCTACAACTCCAACCATAAAGTCCTGGCTACAAAAGGTTTCTGAAGTAAGTCTCATGGAAGAACTCGCCCACATCGCAAGAGACACCACTAAACAATATACCTCAACCTGGGCCCCGTGGTCCTCCTTTCTTTCTACACAATCTTACAAAGACATCCTGCTAACAACCACTACAGCTACCCTTGCTTCCTAGATTAAGTTTGCTGCTACTCCCATTGTCTTACTGGTATTGTGGGGGAGGATTTAACCTCCCTTTAAGGAGTCGTTCTCTTATTTGCCATAGCAATATGTTCATTGATAGTGCCGAATGTGCCAGCCTCCCCACCTAACCCCTTTCCCCCAAACCCTCCACCTCTTTCCACTCCTTCCCCTGTCTTTCTTTTCTCCCCCCCTTCTCCCCCTCTTTTCTATTTCGACTTTTAATTTGTTGTATACTTCACTAAACTTGGGTTGCTTAAAATGCCATCACTGTGACCATGTTTGACTATATTGATAAGCTAACCCAACAGACTATTGTTATTGTATTTTACTTTATTGATGTATCTATATTTTTTCTTCAATAAAAATATATTAAACAAAAAAAAACATTGACCCCTTGCCGACCAGCGCATGACGACATACGGCAAATAGTGTCAAAAGTGTCCGATGTGTCTGCCGCAATGTCGCTGTCACGATAAAAATCGCAGATCATCGCCATTACTAATAAAAAAATAATAATAGTAAAATTCCATAAATCTATCCCCTAGACGCTATAACTTTTGCGCAAACCAATCAATATACGCTTATTGCTATTTTTTTAACAAGAATATATAAGAATATAAAACGGTCTAAACTGAGAAAGAAATTAGTTTTTTATATCTTTTTTGGGGATATTTATTATAGCAAAAAGTAAAAAATATTGATTTTTTTTTCAAAATTGTTGCTCTTTTTTTGTTTATTGCGCAAAAAATAAAAACCGCAGAGGTGATCAAATACCACCAAAAGAAATCTCTTATTGTGGGAAAAAAAGGACCTCAATTTTGTTTGGGTGCAACGTTGCACGACCGCGCAATTGTCAGTTAAAGCGACGCAGTGCCGTATCGCAAAAAGTCCCTTTTTTTTTTACACAAATAAAGCTTTATTTTGGTGGTATTTCATCAGTACAGGGTTTTTCTTTTTTTTTGTGATATGAGCGAAAGTTTAGAAAATAATACTTTTTTTTAGTTCTTTATAATAAAATTTTGCAAATAAGTAAATTTTCTTCATAAATTCAGGCCAACATTTATACTGCTACATATCCTTGGTAAAAATAATCAAAATTAGTTGATATTATTTAGTCTGTGTGAAAGCTATAGAGTCTACAAGCTATGCTATGTATCATTGAAAATTTATCAATCCTGTCTATCTCATTTCTTGAGGCCCTGAAATGTCAAGACAGTACAAATACCCCCCAAATGACTGTTTTTTGAATAGTAGACAGTCCGGGGTATTTAGTAAAAGGCATAGTGAGTGTTTTGAAGTTGTAATTTTTTCTCACATATCTTGGGAAAATTAAGCAATGATTTTTTTTTTTACAAAAAATTGTCATATCAACAAGTTATTTCTCACACACGGCATAAGCATACTTACAATTATGTTTTCCATTTATAAGGTATTTCAAACATGTACATGCAAATACCCCAACATATATTCTATGTGGCATTATGGGTCTCTTGAACATGTAATTTTTTTTTTCCACAAGTTTTTGAAAATGTGGAAAGAAAATGAAACCACATTATTTTGTTTACACAAAGTTGTAAATTTATAAGACAGTTCTAAAACACAGCATGGACATAGGAAAAAATTACACCCCAAAATACATTCTGCTACTCATCCTGAGTAAGGTGACACCACACGCGTGAGACTTTTTCACAGCTTAGCTAAATAGAGAGGCCCGACATCCATGGAGCACCATCATGTCTTCTAGGGACATAAATTACACATATAGTTTCCTGACAAGCTATTGCATTTTTGAAGACCCTGCATATTTCTAACACATAGCATGTATTTACACCCCAAAATACATTCTGCTAAGCAAAGGGTAAACAAAATATTACCTGTGGTTTCAGTCGTGCAGTGGTACACAGAGGAGAGCATCCGTCCCGGCAGCAGACAGGGACGTGGTCAGGAATTGTTCAGGCAGCATGCAGGAATATTGTCCATATTCAGTAAAGGCAGCAGGCAGAGATACTGTCAGCACAGCCAAAGCACTGGTCCAGGTAGCAGGCAGAGATGTGTTCAGCAGCAGCAAAAGCATCAGTCCAGGTAGCAGGGAGGAACATGGTCCATAAAGTCCTGGGTCATTACAGGCAGAGATAGGGTCATCCAAGCCAAAGTACTGGTCCAGGCAGCAGGCAGGAACATCAAGCTTAGGTCAGGAAAAATGGGGACAGGGGTAAAGGCTTCTCCCACCCTAATCTCTTTGAAGAGCCTCTGGTCTCCAGACGTTGTTCTAGGAATTACAAAACCCAGAATAAGACCAAAAACAGTTTTTCTCTACTCAGAACACTCTTATGAAGCCTCTCACATATGTGAGATCCCTGTGTAATACAGTAGCAGGGCAAATATTCAGTCCAAACGGCAGGCAAAAAACATAGTCGATTAACAGGCCGAGGTCAATGCATGAGAGAAAATCCAGATGGTAGGCAGTGGCATTGTCAGTAAGAAGGCCAGGGTCAGTTAACACGGAAGGTAGAAACGTAGTTTAGAAACAATTAAAACTGCAGGCAGAGGCATCGTTGGTAAACAGGCCAGCGTCAGTTAACGTGAAAGGTAGAAATGTGATGAATCAAGGTAGCAGGCACAGTATTTGAAACAGGGAATTAATATCTTAGGGATGTGTGATAACGTCTGAAGCTTTCTCCAATGCATAGGTCAGATTTGGAGGGACAGGGCGGCTGATGTGAAGCTGCGATGGGTACACTGCTGTTGAGTGGCAGTGATGTTGACTCTGTGATGGGTGACACTGGTTAGGGTGCACTAATGGGCTGTTCTGACAGATCCATTGATGTGGCACTAATGGGCTGCGCTGACAGATCCACTGATTGGGCTGTGTGACAGATCCACTGATGGGCTGCTCTGAGAGATCCACTGATGGCAGCACTAAGGGGTTGCAAATGTGAATCTTTCGCGCTAATCAAGAGTAAAGTGAAAGGAACTGAGGTAAAGAACAGTGGCTGCAAAATCAATCTGTGTTCACTGTACACATAAAGATACAAAGCAAAAGGGGGGGGGGGGGGATTTTGCGCTAATGTATAATGATATAAACACACAATATGTGAATAAACAAATATCAACAAATAAATTCTGCCAAAAAAGTGTGACTAATAAACGAATGAACACCAATAATAATAATACAACTAAATATGCACCAGTGTACTAATAAAAGTGCAATACTAAAATATCCTGGTGAACGTGAAAAACAACAAACTGTGCATGAGGTTTAATAATGCAATGGTGTAATGGTAAATGCAATCACAAAGTCCATATGATGTCTATCTAATATTATTCACTCTAATATGCACTAATTATAGGTTAGTATTATGTTATTTTTATTTAGGGATATGCTCTTATTTATCACACCAATTAGAGCGGCTGGATTAGATATATATGCCTGCATAGTTTTACATTATTATCATCTGCCCAGTCAGATCGCTGTGGCTATTGTGAATTAATGTCATCACCTAGCAGGATCTATAATCAGTTATCCATACACATTATATATTGGAGCACTATAGAAACATAGTCTGAGGGAGGAGCTGTATGCACGAATTACGTATCAGGGCGTGATTGGTTCATAACAGCGGCGCCCATACTGTTTATATTGGTATTCAAGAAAATGGCGGCTCCGGTACTTCCGGTCCGCGTACTATTGATTGCTTGCCCCAACAACCAATCGGGCTCCCCTGAAGAAGTCACGAGGTACGTGACGTAACGCCGTAGGGAAGAATTGCGGCATCACATCCAGGATCGGAAACAGCAGAAAAACAGTAAGACGGTGCATAGCACGCCGCGATTCTCTGTATTGCTTATCTTTTTCAGTTGTGATGTAAGAGTCCACCTTTTTTACTCTTAATAAAACCCTAGTTTTTACCGAAATACTACACCATTGGAGGCTTCTTGTCTGCTCCCTTGTTGGACCCTGGGTTGGAGCTTCGCTCCCCCCCCTTTCCATTTTCAGGTAGCGTGAGTGGTGGTGGCCATACCCATGCCAGATTTAAGTGGAGAGGATATAAAGTGAAAGACAAGACCCCATGTTATGCCAGTTTAATTCCGAAGTGAGGTGAGAATATTGAGAGACAGGTGTAGGATACACCAGTGGTTCAATACTACAATTGGGTACCTAATATAGAAGGCCCTGACTCCATCTAAGAACATCACAGATTGGATATACCTTATTGGAAATATTAGATAGACATCATATGGACTTTGTGATTGCATTTACCATTACACCATTGCATTATTGAACCTCATGCACAGTTTGTTGTTTTTCACGTTCACCAGGATATTTTAGTATTGCACTTTTATTAGTACACTGGTGCATATTTAGTTGTATTATTATTATTGGTGTTCATTAGTTTATTAGTCACACTTTTTTGGCAGAATTTCTTTGTTGATATTTGTTTATTCACATATTGTGTGGTTATATTATTATACATTAGCGCAAAATCCCCCCCCTTTTGCTTAGCACTAATGGGTTGTCCTGACAGATCCACTGATGGGCTGTGTGACAGATCCACTGATGGGCTGTGTGACAGATCCACTGATGGGTTGTGTGACAGATCCACTGATGGGTTGTGTGACAGATCCACTGATGGGGACACTGATGGGCTGTGTTACAGACCCGCTACTGGTGGCACTAATGGACTGTATGAAAGATCCGCTGATGGCGGCACTAATGGACTGTGTGATAGTATGTTTATGACTGGTTGTGATTGGACACAGCTGATAATGTGGTAAACAGCCAATTTCATTGGCTGTTTATCCTGATCGGGGATAGGCTGTGTCCTGGAGGCATTAGCGGCGCTTCCTGATGGACGTCATATGATGTCCAGTCAGGATGGCAGAGACCCAGCCCGGGCGTCAATCAGCTATAGGCCAGACGGGATCTGGGCACCCTCAGGCTTGCTGCTCATACTACCACACCATGTGGAAACTCTGGGGTCTTTCTGTATAAAGAGCTCCACTCTGGGGATGATCTTTCTCCCATGGGCCAGCGAGACTATACCTCACTGGATATTCCACCAGTGCATCTCTGTATACTGTGTTGTCATGTATCAGGCTGGAGGCTGAGGTGATGGGAGGGCTCCCCTTGCGGCTGAGTGCAGAGTACCTGTGGAGTTGGAGACAGAGGGTGCTATGCCCAGAGATGCACGGATTGCCTGCCGGTGAAGCTATCTGATGGTTCCAGAAGCGGGACACCCAGGAGCAGAGAAGGTGGTCACAGCCAATGATTCTTTGGGGTACTGGTGGATCTTGACAGATGGATAAGCAGAGACAACGTCAGCAGCCAGGCCGGGGGTCAAACACAGGAAGGCAATCAGAAGCAGAGGCAGGAAGCGTAGTTGAGATCAAGCCAGGGTCAAACACGGGAAGTCAATCTGGAACAGGGATGAGCAGGTCCATCAAACAAGCTGGGTTCAGAGCCAGGAGAGAAGACAGAGCAGGTCAGGGTAAGCTGGGTCGGTAACAGGTAATCAAACAGGAGCAAGGAACACAGGAATACAGCATACAGAGATGACGATAATCCAGCGATTTGTAAGAGCCACTGGAGTCCTTATATAGACCAGCTAACACTGGTAATTAGGTTGTTTTGCGTCCGTCCGTCCGTCCGTCGTTGCGAATGTACGTTCGCCGTTACGTTCTGGTCGCTGATGCACATGTGTGAACTGGCACGGCCATATTGGATATTGGCATATCTGCCAGTTCTTTTCTGGATTCTTCCCTGACATGGCCCCCCCTCTCGTTTTTCATGGAATTTGTTGAAGAACTCCTGAAGGAGTTTAGGAGTGTGCACGTTATTTGCTGTTTCCCATGAGTTTTCTTCAGGTGGATATCCTTTCCATTTAATGAGATATTGCACTTCTCTCCCCCTCCTTCGACCATCCACAATGGCCTCCACCTCAAACTTTGTGTCCTCCCCTACAGTAATTGGTGGTGGAGGTGGCTCTTCTCTTTCAGGAAATGAGCTGAACACTGCTGGTTTGAGTAAGGAGACATGGAAGACTGGATGAATTTTATATGAGCTTGGTAGGTCCAGTTCAAATGCTACTGGGTTGATTTCTCTCTTAATCTCAAAAGGTCCACTAAACCTTGGGCCCAATTTCTGAGAGGGACACGTGAGTTTAAGATTTGCTGTGGAAAGCCAAACTTTGTCCCAAACCTTGAGTATTGGATTGTCTCTTCTCCTTTCGTCAAAGTGTTTTTGTAATCCTCCTGGGCCTTCTGCATGGCTTCCTGAAGTGTTTGGTAGTTGGTTTAAAGGAAGGTAAGTGTCAGGTCACCTGAGTTCAGGTGACAGATACACCCTGTTGGGGTCTGTAGTGCACCACAAGGTAGTGGACCCGACTGCTGCGGATGGAGCGCTAGGTGATACAGGAGAGCTGGTACTCTGTAACAACACGGATGACATTGGGAGCTAGAGCATGGGATTTCCATGCCATGATTTCTCAGGGCATGGAATCTAAGAGCCAGCGGGGGTTCACCAGAAGCCCCTAGTGGTGGGGATGGATTTAGCTGCAGTCTGGCTCCAGGTCATGACCCTTAGGGCCTCCCAGCTTACGCTCACGGTAGACTACAGGGAGGTAGAGAGGGAGCAGCAGACTGTGACAACAAAGGATAGTCAGGAGATAGCCAAAGGTTGGGGCAACAAGCAGGGAAGGATAGTCAAGAACAAGCCAAAATTGGTAACTGGAATCAGACGTAGAACACACGGCAAGTAGCACACGGAAGCCAAACACACAATATTGATCAGCAGGGCTGACTTGCAGTGCACAGGTTAATATAGAGTGCCCTGATAGGGGCTAGGGTGGAGCCATGCTTTGAGGAGAGATTAATTAAGCAGCCAGGTGAGAGTGGCTGGCCTCTTAAGCTGAACACATGGAGAGGTAAGCTGACAGACAAACATTACTGCAGATCCATAACAGTACCCCCCTCTTACGAGGCCTCCCCCTGCCTGGGCCCAGGCTTAGAGGGAAACTTCAGATGAAACCTCCTCAACAGGCGAGGTGCAAAGACCTCAGATGCAGTGATTCAAGACCTCTACTGAAGAATGCCTCTACATAGTCGGGAATCCATAATTTGACTAACCTCGTACTCCTGATTATCCTCAGAGACCGGGGCCATGGTAGGGAGAGGACGAGAGAACTTATTGAGGACTAAAGGCTTCAGAAGGCCAACATGGAAGGAGTTAGAGATTTTGAGGCTTTTAGGAATCTGGAGTTTGAAACAAACCGGATTTAATTTAGAGGTTATAGTGTATGGACCAATGAATCTTGGGGCAAACTTGAGAGAAGGAATTCAGAGCTTTATGTTCCTGGTGGAGAGCCAGACTTTGTCCCCTGGCTGTAGAGAAGGCAGTTTATGCCTGGGGCAGTCCTCAAAGCCTTTGAATTTGTCAGCAGCTGCCCGGAGGGAATTATGAACGTTGCCCCAAATACAATTGAAAGACTCCTGAGCCATAGCCAAAGCTGGAATATCTGGAGAACAGGTCATGGGAAGAGGGAGTTGGGGGTGTTTTCCAGAAACTGTGAAAAAGGGAGTCTTCTGGGAACTGGTATTTACATGATTGTTGTGAGAGAATTCTGCCCACGGGAGTAGAGAGGACCAATCGTCATGATGAGCAGAGACTAAGGTGCAAAGAAATACCTCTAACTCCTGATTAACCCTCTCAGTCTGTCCATTGGTTTGAGGGTGGTAAGTAGAGGAAAAATCCAAGACAATATTGAGGGATTTGAAAAGGCTCTCCAAAAACAAGATGTAAATTGAACGCTCCTTTCGGAAACAATATGAGAAGGTACCCCATGGAGATGGAAAATTTCTCGAACAACAATGGGAACCAAGGCAGAAGCATAAAGAAAACCAGGAAGAGGAACAAAATGAGCCATCTTGCTGAGTTGATTGATTACCACCCAAATGACCGTATTAATATCTGAGAGTGGGAGATCGGTGATAAAATCCATGGCAATGGGAGACCAGGACTCCTTAGGAATGGGGAAAGGGCATGAGAAGACCAGCAGGGGCTTGTGTGGAGGATTTAGACCAAGCACAGACATGACAAGCCTTAATATAGTCTTTGACATCTGAGCGGAGATTAGGTCACCAGTAATGATAACTGATGAGCAGGAAAGATTGGAGGAACCCAGCATGACCTGCTACCTTGAAATCATGTCACCAAACTAAAGATCTTAGCTTTTAGCTCAGTGGGGATGAAGGTCTTGCCAGGAGGAATTTTTTACTCCAGGGTGGTAGAATGGGCAACAATGCACGAGGTCGGAACGATCGGCTCAGGTTCAGGGGTGGACTCCTCGTCCAAAGTGTAAAATGACCTACAGAGTGCATCAGCCCGACCATTGCAGGGACCAGGTTTGTACGTAAACGTGAAATGAAAATGGAAAAAGGAAAGACTCCACCTGGCCTGTCTGGGATTCAGACGTTTAACATTCTGTAGGTACTGTAGATTCTTGTGATCAGTAAAAATCGTTATGGAGTGAGGGGAACCCTCCAAGAGATTACGCCACTCCTCTAACACTAATTTAATTGCAAGAAGTTCCCGATCACCGATAGCATAATTTCTCTCTGCCTGAGAATTTTTTTTGGAGAAGAACGCACATGGTTGACGTCTCTTCTCAAAGGATTGAAGAAGCAAAGCTCCCACCCCATTGAAGAAGCGTCCACTTCTATAAAAAATGGATCCCCAAGATTTGGTCACCTAAAGAGCGGTCCAGAAACAAAAGCCTGTTTCAGGTCATGAAATGAGACAGCTTCAGGAGGCCAGTCCTTGGCATTCGCACTCTTCTTGGTCAAAGTGATAATAGGCGCAGCAATGGAAGAGTAATTCCTGATAAAGTGCCTATAATAATTTGTGAACCCAAGAAAGCGCTGTGTGGCCTTGAGACTAGCAGGAAGAGGCCAGTTGGTAATGGCCAAAACCTTTCCAGGATCCATACGAAGACCCAAACTCGAGACAAAGCATTCCAGAAACAGGACCACAGAACATTCAAAAGAACATTTCTCCAGCTTCGCATACAGATTATTCTCTCTAAGGCGCTGAAGTACAGTGCAGACATGGTTTCTGTGGACAAGCAGATTTTCCGAAAAGATGAGAATGTCATCCAGATAGATGACAACAAACTGGTACAGCAGATCCCTGAAGATTTCATTGACAAAGTTTTGGAACACAGCTGGGGCATTGCGCAAACCAAAAGACATAACCAGGTATTCGTAATGCCCGTCTCTAGTGTTAAACGTGATTTTCCATTCATCACCTTCCCATATCCGAATCAGATTGTATGCACCTCTCTGAGATCCAACTTGGCGAAAATGGAGGCACCCTTCAATCTGTCGAATAGCTCAGATATTAGGGGAGGGGGTATCGATTTTTGATACTCAATGCAGGGTCTCAAGGTACCATCCATTTTGGCAGCGAAAAAGAACCCTGCTCCTGCAGGCGATGAGGATTTACATAGTTGTATAGTAGGTGAGGTTGAAAAAAGACACAAAGTCCACCAAGTCCAACCTATTTGTGTGATTGTAGGTCAGTATTACATTGTATATCCCTGTATGTTGCGCTCGTTCAGGTGCTTATCTAATCGTTTTTTTAAACTCTCGATGCCCCCCGCTGAAACCACCGCCTGTGGAAGGGAATTCCACATCCTTGCTGTTCTTACAGTAAAGAACCCTCTACGCCAGGGGTGTCCAAACTTTTTTCAAAGGGGGCCAGATTTGATGAAATGAACATGCTTGAGGGTTGACCATTTTGCCTGACATTCTTTAAAGGAACACTACAGGTTCCCGTTTTTTTTTTTAAATAACAAACAGTTTATACTTACCTCCACTGTGCAGCTCGTTTTGCACACAGTGGCCCCGATCCTCCGCTTCTGGGGTCCCTCGGCGGCTGTCTCGGCTCCTCCCCGCAAGGACTCCACACCATAATGCGAGTAAGCTCGCATGGTGTGGAGTTATTGCGGGCGCACTCCCGTGATACAGCGGCGGCCATAGCCGCCGACTGTATCACTCGGCCCCGCCCCCGGCGCACCGCTTCATTGGATGTGATTGACAGCAGCGCCAGCCAATGGCTGCGCTGCTTTCAATCCATCCAGTGTAGCCAATCGGCGGCCAGGCTGAAAACCGAAGAGGATGACGGGGACGAGCGCGGGACTTTCGAGGGGCCAGGTAAGTAAAACGGGGGCTCGGGGGGGGGGGGGGGGCATTGTCGAATGTTTTTTCACCTTAATGCATAGGATGCATTAAGGTGAAAAAACATGTAACTTTACTACTCCTTTAAACCATTAAAATTCTGTCTAAGTGTGTTCCTCCGAGCACTAATACACTGCCCAACAAGAATTCTCTTGCCTTTGTGGCTGTGTGTGGTGAAGAGATGAGCTTGGGCATGTTATTTAAATATAACGTATTTATCGGCTTATAACACGCACCTTCACTTTAAAAAAGGAAGTTTCAGGAAAAAAATCTTAAATTTTAAATAAAGAACTGTGAAGCAAAATAAGTGTCAGTGCCCATGAATGCAGCCTAATCAGTGCCCATCTTCAGCCGTACCGTTGCCATGAATGCAGCAACCACCTCATTGCCATGAATGCAGCACCCACCTCATTGCCATGAATGCAGCACCCACCCCATTGCCATGAATGCAGCACCCACCGTATTGCCATGAATGCAGCACCCACCGTATTGCCATGAATGCAGCACCCACCGTACTGCCATGAATGCAGCATCCTCCGTATTGCCATGAATGCTGCACCCACCGTATTGCAACGAATGCAGCACCCACCATATTGCCATGAATGCAGCATCCACCATATTGCCATGAATGCAGCACCCACTGTATTGCCATGAATGCAGCACCCACCGTATTGCCATGAATGTAGCACCCTCCATATTGCCATGAATGCAGCATCCTCTGTATTGCCATGAATGCAGCACCCACCGTATTGCCATGAATTCAGCACCCAGCATATTGCCATGAATGCAGCACCCACCGTATTGCCATGAATGCAGCACCCACCCCATTGCCATGAATGCAGCACCCACCGTATTGCCATGAATGCAGCACCCAACGTACTGCCATGAATGCAGCACCCTCCGTATTGCCATGTATGCAGCACCCACCGTATTGCAATGAATGCAGCACCCACCGTATTGCCATGAATGCAGCACCCACCGTATTGCCATGAATGCAGCACCCACTGTATTGCCATGAATGCAGCACCCACCGTATTGCCATGAACGTAGCACCCTCCATATTGCCATGAATGCAGCATCCTCTGTATTGCCATGAATGCAGCACCCACCGTATTGCCATGAATGCAGCACCCACCGTATTGACATGAATGCAGAACCCTCTGTATTGCCATAAATGCAGCACCCTCCGTATTGCCATGAATGCAGCACCCACCATATTGCCGTGAATGCAGCACCCACCCTATTGCCATGAATGCAGCACCCACCGTATAAGCCGTGTAAACAGGAAATACACTCCTGTATGCACGGCACTCGTCCCGTCCCCTCCAAGGCTGCCAGCATACTATCTTTTGTGGCCCCCAGCGCTCGGGGATTAGTTGAGGGCCACAAAAGATATATATGTCGAGATCACCAGGCGGGCTGTCCGAAACCGGAACGTGGGCCGCAATTGGCCCGCAGGCCGGAGTTTGGACATGCCTGCTCTACGCAGTGAATGCAGCACCCACTGTATTGCCATGAATGCAGCACCCAACGTATTGCCATGAATGCAGCACCCACTGTATTGCCATGAATTCAACACCCATTGTATTTCCATGAATGCAACACCCACCATATTGCCATGAATTCAGGCTAACCATTATCGTCAGTGCAGCCTGCAGAGGAGACAGGGAGGGGGCGGGACGAGCGCCAACAGACAAACAGAAGAAACTCCTGCTTTCTCGACGGGCCTCTTTAATTGAAAGTCCCACCTCCTGTGTGGACAGAACAGTTGTCTAATGGCAGTGCAGGAGATGGGACTTCATTTTACACAGGAAGCCGTGTAAACAGGAAATACTCTCCTGTATGCACGGCACTCGTCCCGTCCCCTCCAAGGCAGCCAGCATACTATCTTTTGTGGCCCCCAGTGCTCGGGGATTCGCTGGGGGCCACAAAAGATATATATATGTCAAGATCACCAGGCAGGCCGTCCGAAACTGGAACGCGGGCCGCGATTGGCCCGCGGGCCGGACTTTGGACATGCCTGCTCTACGCAGTTTAAGGTTAAACCTCTTTTTTTCTCATTTTAGTGAGTGGCCACATGTCTTATTAAACTCTCTTCTGGGAAAAAGGTTTATACCTATTGTGGGGTCACCAGTATGGTATTTGTAAATTAAAATTTGTAAATTGTAAATTTAAATCATATCCCCTCTCAAGCATCTTTTCTCCAGAGGGAATAAGTTCACTGCTCGCAACCTTTCTTCAAAACTAATATTCTCCAGACCCTCCAGCTTTGTTGCCCTTCTTTGTACTTGCTCCATTTCCAGTACATCCCTCCTGAGGACTGGTGGCAAGAACTGGACAGCATAACCTAGGTGTGGCCGGACCAGAGTCTTTTAGAGTGGGATAATTATTGTTTTATCCCTGGAGTTAATCCCCTTTTTAATGCATACCAATATTCTGTTTGCTTTGTTAGCAGCAGCTTGGCATTGCATGATACTGCTGAGCCTATCATCTACTAGGACCCCCAGGTCCTTTTCCATCCTAGATTCCCCCAGAGGTTCACCCCCTAGTGAGTAGATTGCATTTATATTTTTGCCACCCAAATGCAATTTTTTAAATTTTTCTACATTAAACCTCATTTACCATATAGTTGCCCACCCTATTAATTTGTTCAGATCTTCTTGCAAGTTTTCCACATCCTGCAGGGAAGTTATTGCCCTGCTTAGCTTAGTGTCGTCAGCAAATACAGGGATTGAGCTGTTTACCCCATCCTCCAGGTCATTTATGAACAAATTAAACAGGATTGGTCCCAGCACAGAACCCTGGGAGACCCCACTTCCCACCCCTGACCATTCCGAGTATTCCCCATTATTCTCCACCCTCTGAAATAGGCCTTGTAGCCAGTTTTCAATTCATGTACTCACCCTATGGTCCATGCCAACGGACCTTACTTTGTACAGTAAACGTTTTTGGAGAACTCTGTCAAATGCTTTTGCAAAGTCCAGATACACCACGTCTATGGGCCTTCCTTTATCTAGATGAAGGCTCACATCCTCATAGAAGGCTAATAGATTGGTTTGGCAAGAACGATTTTTCATTATTCCATGCTGATTACTGCTAATGATACCGTTTTCATTACTAAAATCTTGTATATCATCCCCTCCAAGAGCTTGCATACTACTGATGTTAGGCTAACTGGTCTATATTTCCCAGGGATGTATTTTGGCCCTTTTTTAAATATTGGTGCTACAATGGCTTTTCTCCAATCAGTTGGCACCATTCTGGTCAGTAGACTGTCAGTAAAAATTAGGAACAATGGTCTGGCAATTACTTGACTGAGTTCCCCAAGTAAATGTGTCTTTCGTGTTCTATCTTAGCCACACTAATTGTACCCTTACATATCTTGTTGCATTCTTTGTAAAGTCTGAATGCAGATGATGATCCCTCAGCCTTGTATTTTTTGAAGGCCTTCTCCTTTGCTTTTATATGCATTTTTACATTAGAGTTAAGCCATCCAGGACTTTTGTTCGCTCTTTTAAATTAATTTCCCAATGCGATGCACTGGCTAATGCCCTTGTTTAACCACTTCAATACCATGCACTTATACAGCTTCCTGCCCAAGCCAATTTTGAGCTTTCAACGCTGTCGCAATTGGAATGACAATTGCGCGGTCATGCTACACTGTACCCAAACAAATTTTTTATCATTTTGTTCCCACAAATAGAGCTTTCTTTCGGTGGTATTTGATCACCTCTGCGATTTTTATTTTTTGCACAACAAATAGAAAAAGAGCGAAATTTTTAAAAAAAGTCAACGTTTTTCTTTGTTTCTGTTAATTTTTTTGGGAAATAAGTACCTTTTCTACTTCAATGACGGGCACTGATAAGGCGGCACTGACGGGCACTGATAAGGTGACACTGATGGGCACCGATGAGGTGGCACCAATGAGGTGGCACTGATGGGCACTGATGATGGGCACTGATAGGCGGCACTGATGGGCACTGATAGGTGGCACTGGTATGCGGCACTGATTGGCACTCATAGGCGGCACTGATTGGCACTCATAGGCGGCACTGATTGGCACTTATAGGCTGCACTGATGGGCACTTATAGGCGGCACTGATAGGTGGCACGGACGGGCACTGATAGGTGGGCACTTATGGGCACAGATGGGCACGGATGGGCACTGATAGGTGGCACTGATGGACACTAGTAGGTGGCACTGATGGACACTGATGTCCAGCAATGCCAGCCACCACACATTGTGGTGGTGCCATCATAGTGCCAGTCAGTGCCCATTTGTGGGCACTAATTGGCATATGTTTAATTTTTTTTTTTATTACATGTGGATGGCCATGGGGGCCATCCACATGCTTGGGCTTCCTGGGGCATCCTGGGGGGCTTCCCTGGTGGTCTAGTGTGGGTATCCGAGGGGGGGCTGCGCTGATAAACGATCAGCGCAAACCCCCCCTGTCAGGAGAGCCGCCAATCGGCTCTCCTCTACTCGCGTCTGTCAGACACGAGTGAGGAAGAGCCGATCAACGGCTCTTCCTGTTTACATTGTGATCAGCCGTGATTGGACACGGCTGATCACGTGGTAAAAAGCCTCCGACGGAGGCTTTTTACCGAGATCAGTGTAGCGGTGGGTCAAACTGACCCACCGCTCCACCGATCGCCGCGATGCGCGCCCCCCGGGTGCGCGGCGGCTGTTATCCCGCAGGACGTCATATGACGTCCAGTGTGGATAACAGAACCACTTCCCGGACGTCAATCTGCTATTGACTGGGCGGGAAGTGGTTAATATGCTCTTAAAGCAAACCCATCTCTCCCCGTGTTCTTTTTTTCTAAGATTTTATCCCAATTTATATCTTTTAGCAAGGTTCGTAGTTTAGGGAAGTTGGCCATTTTGAAATTCAGTGTCTTTGTGTTCCCCTTGTGTTTCCTATTTGTGTGATTTATACTGAAGCCAATTGACCTGTGATCGCTGTTTCCTAAATTGCCCCGTAAGATTTCCGGGTTGAAACCTCTCTCTAGATTCTCGGCAACATACTTTGACATGGCCTGGGTCTCTGGGATCAACAGAGGGTAAGTACGACCCCTGGGCAGAGTTGCTCCAGGAACAAGGTCAATAGCGCATTCAAAAGACCTGTGAGGAGGAAGCACCTCATCTGATTTCTTACAGAACACATCCCGGTAATTGCTGTATGCAGCGGGAAGATCAGAAGATACAGATGTGGTAGCAACCGGAAGTCTCTACTTGGGGGCTACCTTGAGAAGGCAGGACGAGAAACATGAGGGACCACAAGCCGGGATCTTCCCAGAGACCCAGTCCACATGTGGAGAGTGGAGCTGTAGCCAAGGAAGGCCCAATACAATGGGGGTAGAGGCCTTGGGTAGAATGAGGAAGGATATCCACTCCTGGTGGAGTATCCCTACAGACATCTTAATAGGTAGAGTCTGGAAGTGGATAGGCCCCCCTGGGGAGAACAGTGCCATCAATTGCTGAGACTACCAGTGGTGTAGTGATGGGCGAAAGGGTGAACTTCACGGGAGAAGCAGTTCTCCAGTCCATAAAATTGCCAGCAGCCCTGGAATTCAGATATGCAAAGATCGTTTGAGGAAAAGCACCTACATGAAGGAGCACCAGAAGAGGAAGATGAGAATGGGATTTTTCTGGGTCCAATACTCCGCCTTCCAGATGTATTAGACCCGAGTGTTTCCCGGACAAAGCAAACAGAAGTCTTGAAAATTATCCTTTCCATATAGGAGGAAGTTGGCGCTGGTACCAGAGACAATAAAACAACTAATAAGGTTGGGAATAAAAGCCAGGGAACTGAAATAAAAAATATATATTAAAAATACAAATCAGTGGATGCTATTAAAAATAGGGTTGTCCCGATACCGATACTAGTATCGGTATCGGGACCGATACCAAGCATTTGCGCAAGTACTTGTACTCGCGCAAATGCTCCCGATGCCCAGTCCGATACTTTGAGAGAGTGGGAGTGGGTGGAGAGCGGGGCGGAGACCAGAGCGGGGAGGATAGCGAGGCGGAGACCAGAGCCGGGAGCATAGCGAGGCGGAGACCAGAGCCGGGAGCATAGCGAGGCGGAGACCAGAGCAGAGCGGAGAGCAGAGGATTCTACAGGCGGGCAAGTACATTTTTAAATTTAATTGGTGACAGTTGCAACTTGCACACAAATGCTCCCGAATGAGTCCGACTGATGAGAGAGGGGGTGGAGAGGGGGTGGAGAGCGGGCGGAGAGCGGGGCAGGGGGCGGAGAGCGGGGTGACATACACACACTTCTTTTCCTTCCTCCCTCCCCTGTTACGATCCAAAGGTCTCCTTGCCTGTCTTTGTGCTGGTCAGTGGTCACCCTCCTATTTTGCTGGATGTGCCCTGACTCTGTGCTCTGTGTCCTGTGCCCTGACTCTCCTGCCTGTTTTTTCGATGTTGGAGGGGGGGAGTTTAGATAAGCCATTAATTAACCACTAAGAATGGCGGCGGGGGGGTGGGGGGGCTCTCTAATGAATAAGAACTAACTATTCAGGTGGGCAGGATGTGAGCTCATCTTGGGCGGAGGGGGGGGTCTTCTTCCCTGGAATCACCTGAACTGCAGTGCCACCCACTGACAGCTATTCTGTATTGCACCTATAGTGCTTAAAGGGGAGTTCCAGCCTTTATGTTTAATAAAAGTCAGCAGCTACAAAAAGTGTAGCTGCTGGCTTTTAATAAATATACACTTACCTGTTCCACTGTCCAGCGATGCGCCGCTCCTCTCCCCCCTTCTCCGCCGGCGCCTCCATTCATAGTGTGGGCACCCGGCTGTGACAGCTTTCGGCTTCATGGCCGGGCACTCACTGCGCATTGGCGAACGGCGCAGCGCTCTCTGAGTGGAAAGGCGATCGCCTGGGACCTGTCACGTCCCAGGTGATCACCTACAGGGAGGGGCCGCCACAGGGCGATATGACGTATCGCCTAGGCGACCACAGGGCGGAAGGAGGAAGTGGGACAGGAAGTCCCACTCCGACTGAAGACACCACTCCCCCCCAAAAAAAAACGACATGCCAAATGTGGCATGTAAGGGGGCGAGGAGTGGATAAAGCGGAAGTTCCAAATTTGGGTGGAACTCCGCTTTAATAGAACTGTAAAATCCAGTCATTTAATGTGAAAAAATAGAGGTTCCTCAAGGTTGCCGGGTGTTTCTTCAGCAGTGATTAAATTCCAACTCGCAGATAATAAAATAGGAGCATTCTTCCCACTGACCACCAATGTAAGGGACATTCTTCTCACTGACCACCAATGTAAGGAGGACTCATTCTTCCCAATGATCACCAATGTAAGGGGCATTCTTCCCACTGACCACCAATGTAAGGGGCATTCTTCCCACTGACCACCAATGTAAGGGGCATTCTTCCTTCTGACCACCAATGTAAGGAGCATTTTTCACACTGACCACCAATGTAAGGAGCATTCTTCCCACTGATCATCAATGTAAGGACTGGAGCATTCTTCCTTCTGACCACCAATGTAAGGGGCATTCTTCCTTCTGACCACCAATGTAAGGAGCATTCTTCCTTCTGACCACCAATGTACGGAGCATTCTTCCCACTGATCATCAATGTAAGGACTGGAGCAATCTTCCTTCTGACCACCAATGTAAGGGGCATTCTACCCACTGACCACCAATGTAAGGGGCATTCTTCCTTCTGACCACCAATGTAAGGAGCATTTTTCACACTGACCACCAATGTAAGGAGCATTCTTCCCACTGATCATCAATGTAAGGACTGGAGCATTCTTCCTTCTGACCACCAATGTAAGGGGCATTCTTCCCACTGACCACCAATGTAAGGAACATTCTTCCCACTGATCTCCAATGTAAGGGACATGGAGTCACTGTGGTGCCATTTAAGGAGGACTGGTTCTTCATATGGACTATTTATTTGCTCAGCCTCAAACCTTCATCATATACTTAATCTTTCATTTACTTGGCGCAGCTTTCCCCTTTTCCTGGAACCTAAGAAAGGTTTTTTTTTTTTTTGTTAACAAAAAAATAAATAAAACACAGCAGTGATTAAATAAAATGAATACCACCAAAGAAGCTCTATTTGTGTGAAAAAAAATTATACCAAATAAAAGTACGGTGTAGCATGACTGCGCATTGCGCAATTGTCACTCAAAGTGTGACAAAGCTGAAAGCTGAAAATTGGCCTGGGCAGGAAGAGGGGGTGAGAGTGCCCGATATAGAAGTAATTAAACAATGGATGCTTAATTTTTTATTTTGCTTTTTTCACCCAAGGTCGCGCAAATTATCAGAGTTTTTCAGTGCACACTGCACAGACACCAGCAGAATGTCAGCTGTGTGGAAGTATTTTAAAATTAATGAGGACAACCCACGGATGGCAGACTGCTAACTTTGTTCTGCAAAATTATCCAGAGGAGGTACAAAAATCAGCTCTTACAATACCAGTAATCTGATAAAACATTTGAAGCTAAAACATAAAATTGAACATGGAGAATTTACCGCCAGCACGAGCAGTAATACTCAGCACTCAGTAATGAGTCAGCAGCCAACTTTGCAGCAAACTTTTGCCAGAAGAGAAAAGCTGTCAAGAGACAACCCCAGAGCTGTAAAGATAACAGAGGCGCTCACCCAATTTATTATTCTGGATGATCAACCGCTTTCAATTGTTGAGAACATGGGTTTGAAGAGATTTCTTAATGTGTTGGAGGCTGGAGCCGAAGTATGACATTCCCAGTCGCCATTACATTACAGACGTCCTCTTACCAAAGATCCACAGCACGGTTAAAACGCACATTACTATCATGTTGCAGAAGGACATAAAGGCAATTAGCTTCACCACAGACATCTGGAGCAGTAGTGTGAGTCCTCTCTCTCTCATCAGTTTAACGGCGCAGTGGATAGATGGCGAATTCTCGTTGCATCAGGTCATGCTCCATGCTACGAAATTTGAAGGCTCCCACACCGGTCAAGCAATAGCGAACATTCTTGAGGAAATGCTTCAGACTTGGGCGATTCCCAAAAGTTCTGTTCATGTTGTGGTCCGGGACAATGCTAAAAACATGGTAAAAGGTATGGAAGATGCTGGACTTCCTAGTATCTCATGTGTTGCACATACACTGCAGCTTGCTGTCTCAGAGGGACTTTTATCACAGCGCAGCATTGCAGATGCTGTGGGAGTCGGGCGCAGAATAATTGGCCACTTCAAGCACTCTAACCTGGCATACTCTCGGCTGCAGGACATCCAAATACAGCTTGGTCAGCCAGTAAGAAGACTCCAGCAAGACGTGCAGACTCGTTGGAACAGCACATTTTACATGCTGAAGTCTCTATTTGAGCAGAAACGGGCCCTTGGAGTGTATGTGTCTGAACATGATCTCCCTGCCACCATTACTGCAAACCAGTGGAATCTGATAGAAAAGTTGATCAATATCTTGGCTCCCTTTGAAGAGATGACTCGCCAAGTGAGTTGTTCAGATGCGTTTGCCTCTGATGTCATTCCTGCAGTCACAGTGTTGCAGAAAGTGTTATCAAAAGTGGATGACGACCATGGTATCAAAACAATGAAGAGCACTTTGCTTGCTGCTTTGCTCTCTGATACTGAGCGAAACCCACTTTACTGTATCGCAACTTTACTCGATCCAAGGTAATGTTAATTTTTCTGCTATAAAATGTACATTTTTTCTTCACATAACGAATATGCTGCATTGATTTGATTCATGGTTTATTTTTTTCTTAATTCTAGGTATAAAGATAGATTTTTTTGTAATTCAGACACTTCCAGGGAGGCAAAAGAAATGTTAATACTGGAACTGCAGCAAAACATTTCTGAAGAGACAATTGTGTCTGAGGAACATGAAGAACCAGCTTCCAAAAGACCTCACCGTGACCAGCCAGGTACCAGTCTGGACAGTGTATTTGCTGAAATTGCTGGTGAAGGTTCAGCTACGTCTGAGAGCAGTGCTCCAAAAGCTGCTACTATACAGCTGGAAGCTTACCTGGGAGAGATCACTGTACCTCGTTCAGAGAAACCCCTGAAGTACTGGGCAGTTCATAAAGTCAGATTTCCAACTCTGGCTAAAATGGCCCAAAAATTTCTTTCTGCCCCATGCAGTAGTGTGGAAAGTGAAAGACTGTTCAGCTTAGCGTCTAACGTCCTTACTGATAGCAGAAACAGGCTTATGGCTGAACATGCAGAGATGCTTTTATTCCTTAAAAAGAACTTGCCACTAACTTTTGAGAAATAATAATTCTATTAGCTATATTGCCTTTAATCCAACCCATACTGTTCCCCATGATTAACAATGCACTGTTATGGTTGTTTACTGTTTTGCACTTTTGGTTGGTTGGTTTTACATTTGTTATTTATTGTTGTTATTAATATATTTTGATGTTGTAAAATATATATTTTTTGTATTTATCAACATGTTCTGTGAAAATTCTTTGAGTTTTTTTTATTACTGCGTGACAAGCAAATAAAACAGTTTTTTATTCTTTTATAATGTCTTGAGTTAGAGTTCTTCATAATTATAAAGAAGATATCATTAGTCTGTATTGTGGTTTGAAAACTGTCACATGACATTAAAAAAAAAGTATCGGTAATCGGTATCGGCGAGTACATGAAAAAAAGTATCGGTACTTGTACTCGGTCCTAAAAAAGTGGTATCGGGACAACCCTAATTAAAAATGTTCACATGAGTCTAAAAGAAAATCTTTCTAGTCCATCCTAAACACTTAGAAGGCAGTCCAGTGAAGATGTGAAGCAAATCCAGGGAAGCTGAGGGGAGAAGCACAAAAGCGCCACTCTAAGTGCAGTAGTAACAGTAAATTTTAATGGATAAAATGGAGAGGGAGCATGTATGTACTCACAAACGTGGAGTTAAAAGTGGACATATAAGATGGAGAAGTCCATATTCTTTCTCAGGCAGAACGGTGGTGCGGAACCGATGGCGCTGGTAGCAGCCGGCGCTTGCTGGGCCGCGATTCGACCGATGCAGGGAGGAACGGAGCCAGGGAAGGAGAGATCCTCAGCGGGCGTAGAGGCCGTGCTGCGAGCCGTGACTCGCGGTGAACTTCCGGGTTGCTGGGAGATCAATGTGTTCCGGGTGACTGGAGAACCAATGGGTAAGCGCTTTCGGAGCATGCGCTCCTTCATCAGACCTAGTGGGGGCCATTTTGGATCAGGGCTTTATATGCTCTGCAACCCCCGTTTCCACCGTAGCCCCATTTCCCATTCCCCTGCCCTTTCTTTCTTCCCCAGTGATTTTGATTATTATATCGATGATCACGCCAATTAACACACATTGATATATAATAATAATTCTTATTATTTAGTTATCAATCATCTTTGTAATCTTTGTCATTTATTTCTGTATTATTAGTGTTTGTATAGTTGGGGGGTCCGATCGGACCCCCCTTCTTTACAGTCGGTGGTAGTTTTACCTTCGGGAGCGATCCGGCATGAGGGGACGGCCGTTCGATTCCGGCCACCCCCTCTCGATCGCTCCCGGCGAATGAGAGAGCTTCCCCTGCCTGCCAGGAAGGAGGAAGTGATGTCATCTCTCCTGCGGCGCTCACATATACCGAGCGCCGTATAGGAGAAGATGCAGGTTAGTACACAAAACAGCACACTGACACCAGGACACATAGGCACATAAATCGCCCCCCCAGACACCCCCAGATCACCCCCCAGCCCCCAGTCACAGTGTCACTGATTGCAGTGACCATTTATTTAGTGATCACTGCAATCAGTGACATTTGTGACTGTAAAAGTGTCACTACATTTAGTTTTAGGTCCAGTGTAGCCCCCTAACCCCCCCTAATAAAGGTTTAACCCCCTGATCACCCCCCAGATAACCCTTTCACCCCCTAGCACCGCCGTCGCTATGCGATCATTTTTCTGATCGATGTCTTAGCGTCGGTGATGCTGATCGGTAGCCAGTAATTTTTTTTAGGTTCGCCGCAGGTTTTTATAGCGTCGGGTACCCCCATATATTACCTAATAAAGGTTTAACCCCCTTGATCGCCCCCCAGGTAACCCTTTCACCCCCTATCACCACTGTCACTAAGCGATAATTTTTCTGATCGATGTCTTAGTGTCGGCGATGCTGATCGGTAGCCAGTAATTTTTTTTAGGTTTGTCGCAGGTTTTTATAGCGCCGGGTACCCCCATATATTACCTAATAAAGGTTTAACCCCCTTGATCACCCCCCAGGTAACCCTTTCACCCCCTAGCACCGCTGTCGCTATGCGATCATTTTTCTGATCGATGTCTTAGCGTCGGTGATGCTGATCGGTAGCCAGTAATTTTTTTTAGGTTCGCCGCAGGTTTTTATAGCGTCGGGTACCCCCATATATTACCTAATAAAGGTTTAACCCCCTTGATCGCCCCCCAGGTAACCCTTTCACCCCCTATCACCACTGTCACTAGGCGATAATTTTTCTGATCGATGTCTTAGCGTCGGCGAAGCTGATCGGTAGCCAGTAATTTTTTTTAGGTTCGCCGCAGGTTTTTATAGCGTCGGGTACCCCCATATATTACCTAATAAAGGTTTAACCCCCTTGATCACCCCCCAGGTAACCCTTTCACCTCCTAGCACCGCCGTCGCTATGCGATCATTTTTCTGATCGATGTCTTAGCGTCGGTGATGCTGATCGGTAGCCAGTAATTTTTTTTAGGTTCGCCGCAGGTTTTTATAGCGTCAGGTACCCCAATATATTATCTAATAAAGGTTTAACCCCCTGATCGCCCCCCAGGTAACCCTTTCACCCCCTATCACCACTGTCGCTAAGCAATCGTTTTTATGATCGTTGTCTTAGTGTCGGTGATGCCGATAGGTAGCCAGTAATTTTTTTTTAGGTTCGCCGTCAGGTTTTTATAGCGTCAGGTACCCCCATATATTACCTAATAAAGGTTTTAACCCCCTAATTGCCCCTAGTTAACCCTTTCACCAGTGATCATCATATAAGTGTTACGGGTGACGCTGGTTAGTTAGTTTGCTTTTTATAGTGTCAGGGCACCCGCCGTATATAACCCAATAAAGGTTTAACCCCCTGATTGCCCGGCGGGTGATATCAATTCGGTTTTAGCATCAGAGAGGGTCTGCGTCACACCCCAGGCAGCGTCAGGTTAGTGCCAGTAGCGCTAACACCCACGCGTGAAGCATACACCCCCCTTAGTGGTATAGTATCTGATCAGCTCAATATCTGATCTGATCAGATCTATACTAGCGTCCCCAGCAGTTTAGGGTTCCCAAAAACGCAGTGTTAGCGGGATCAGCCCAGATACCTGCTGGCACCTGCGTTTTGCCCCTCCGTCCAGCCCAGGCCACCCAAGTGCAGTATCGATCGATCACTGTCACTTGCAAAACACAACACACATAACTGCAGCGTTCGCAGAGACAGGCCTGATCCCTGCGACTCCAGTGCTGTAGGAGGTGATTTCACCACCACAGTTAAAAAAAAAAAAGCATATATGCCGAAGCATTGGGGCAGCAGGGGCGGAGGAGTGATTTTGCTCCTAATGCCGCGTACATACGGTCGAAATTCCGATGGAGGCTTGTCCGTGGAAAAGTCTGACCATGTGTACGCGGCATAACTTTTGCGAGAAGATGCCCCCATGCTTCGGCATATATAAATGGTGCATGTATGCCCATCATTAGAAGTGGGTGGATGAAGGGCGGTATTCTAATGGTGGGCATACCCACCGATCAATCTTTTTTTTTCGTTCAGCCAACAGGCTGCATGAAAAAAAAGATTACAATACATGTCCAACAAGGACCAGCAACGTACTGGTATGTTGCTGGACTTTGAATGTTTATACCAGAATGATGCCTGCAGGTTTAGGTATCATCTTGGTATCATTCTTTTCAGCCAGTGGCCGGCTTTCATGTAAAAGCAATCCTAGTGGCTAATTAGCCTCTGGACTGCTTTTACAAGCAGTGGGAGGGAATGTCCCCCCCCGGATAAAAAAAGCGCCATTGGGAAATTGGGAAAGCATTTTATCACACCGATCTTGGTGTGGTCAGATGCTTTGAGGGCAGAGGAAAGATCTAGGGTCCAATAGACCCCAGTTTTTTCAAAAAAGAGTACCTGTCATTACCTATTGCTATCATAGGGGATATTTACATTCCCTGAGATAACAATAAAAGTGATAAAAAAAAAAATATGGAAGCAACAGTTTAAAAATAAAATAAAAAAGCAAAATTAATAATAAAAAAAAAAAAAAAAAAAAAAAAAAAAGCACCCCTGTCCTGCCCTGTTCTTGCCCAATGGCGAACGCAAGCGTCGGTCTGGCGTCATATGTAAACAGCAATTGCACCATGCATGTGAGGTATCACCGCGAAGGTCAGATCGAGGGCAGTAATTTTACCAGTAGACCTCCTCTGTAAATCTAACGGGGTAACCTGTAAATGCTTTTAAAGGCTTTTAAAAATGTATGTAGTTTGTCGCCAATGCGCGTTTGTGCGAAATTTTAAAGCATGTCGTGTTTGGTATCTATGTACTCGGCCTGAGATAATCTTTTTTATTTCATCAAACATTTGGGCAATATAGTGTGTTTTAGTGCATTAAAATTAAAAAAAGTGTATTTTTCCCCCAAAAAATGCATTTGAAAAATCGCTGCGCAAATACTGTGTAGAAAAAAAAATGCAACACCCACCATTTTATTCTGTAGGGCCTTTGCTTTAAAAATATATATAATGTTTGGGGGTTCAACATAATTTTCTTGCAAAAAAAATATGTTTTCATGTAAACAAAAAGTGTCAAAAAGGGCTTTGTCTTCAAGTGGTTAGAAGAGTGGATGTAAGCTTCCTAATGTTGTGTATAAAATGCCAGAACAGTTCAAAACCCCCCCAAATGACCCCATTTTGGAAAGTAGACACCCCAAGCTATATACTGAGAGGCATGTCGAGTCCATGGAATATTTTATATGTTGACACAAGTTGCGGAAAAAATACAATTGTTTTTTTTTTTTTTTGCACAAAGTTGTCACTAAATGATATATTGCTCAAACATGCCATGGGCATATGTGGAATTACACCCCAAAATACATTCTGTTGCTTCTCCTGAGTACGGGGATACCACATGTGTGAGACTTTTTGGGAGCCTAGCCGCGTACGGGACCCCAAAAACCAAGCACCGCCTTCAGGCTTTCTAAGGGTGTCAATTTTTGATTTCACTTCTCACTGCCTATCACAGTTTCAGAGGCCATGGAATGCCCAGATGGCACAAAACCCCCCCAAATGACCCCATTTTGGAAAGTAGACACCCCAAGCTATTTGCTGAGAGGTATTGTGAGTATTTTGCAGATCTCGCTTTTTGTCACAAAGTTTTGAAAATTGAAAAAAAAAAGAAAAAAAAAAAAATGTTCTTTCTTCATTTTCAAAAACAAATGAGAGCTGTAAAATACTCACCATGCCTCTCAGCAAACAGCTTGGGGTGTCTACTTTCCAAAATGGGGTCATTTGGGGGGTTTTTGTGCTATTTTGGCATTTTATGGCCTTCAAAACTGTGATAGGTAGTGAGGAGTGAAATCAAAAATTTGCGCCCTTAGAAATCCTGAAGGCGGTGCTTGGTTTCCGGGGTCCCGTACGTGGCTAGGCTCCTAAAAAGTCCCACACATGTGGTATCCCCGTACTCAGGAGAAGCAGCAGAATGTATTTTGGGGTGCAATTCCACATATAACCATGGCATGTGTGAGCAATATATCATTTAGTGACAACTTTTTGTAATTTTTTATTTTTTTTTTCATTATTCAATCACTTGGGACAAAAAAAAAAAAAAAAAATATTCAATGGGCTCAACATGCCTCTCAGCAATTTCCTTGGGGTATCTACTTTCTAAAATGGGGTCATTTGGGGGGGTTTTGTACTGCCCTGCCATTTTAGCACCTCAAGAAATGAGATAGGCAGTCATAAATTTAAAGCTGTGTAAATTCCAGAAAATGTACCCTAGTTTGTAAACGCTATAACTTTTGCGCAAACCAATAAATATACGCTTATGGACATTTTTTTTACTAAAGACATGTGGCTGAATACATTTTGGCCTAAATGTATGACTAAAATTGAGTTTATTCGATTTTTCTTATAACAAAAAGTAGAAAATATCATTTTTTTTAAAATTTTCGGTCTTTTTCCGTTTATATCGCAAAAAAGAAAAATCGCAGAGGCAATCAAATACCATTAAAAGAAAGCTCTATTTGTGGGAAGAAAAGGACGCAAATTTCGTTTGGGTACAACATTGCATGTCCGCACAATTTACAGTTAAAGCAGCGCAGTGCAAAATTCTGAATTCACCTCTGGTCCTTTAGCTACCAAATGGTCCGAGGCTTAAGTGGTTAAGTAATTCCCCCTCCCCCCCCCCTTTTTCTCTTTTTATATAAAATCTTTTTTCATACAAATTAATATTTTATTACCTTACACATATATATTTTATATATATTTTTTAATTTGATTTGGTCTACAGACCATTTATATCTTCCCCTTTTCCTTCTTGTGACCATTATGATGTGTTTTTTGATTGTCCATATATACTTCAGGTTCCTGTAGCCCACTTTACATTGTAATGCTTATTCATTACTATTATATCCTATTTGTTACCATTATGGGCACTAGGACCCTGTAGCTTGGGTTGTAGAGCATATAAAGCCCTGATCCAAGATGGCCCCCACTAGGTCTGATGAAGGAGCGCATGCTCCGAAAGCGCTTACCCATTGGTTCTCCAGTCACCCGAAACACATTGATCTCCCAGCAACCCGGAAGTTCACTGCGAGTCACGGCTCGTAGCACGGCCTCTACGCCCGCTGAGGATCTCTCCTTCCCTGGCTCCGTTACTCCCTGCATCGGTCGAATCGCGGCCCAGCAAGCGCCGGCTGCTACTGGCGCCATCGGTTCCGCACCACCGTTCTGCCTGAGAAAGAATATGGACTTCTCCATCTTATATGTCCACTTTTAACTCCACGTTTGTGAGTACATACATGCTCCCTCTCCATTTTATGCATTAAAATTTACTGTTACTACTGCACTTAGAGTGGCGCTTTTGTGCTTCTCCCCTTTGAAAATTATCCTTGCCTCCACAATAATGACACAAGCCCAGGGTTCTGTGCCCAGCATGTTCTTCGGGGGTTAGCCTGGTCTGGCCCTGCTGCATAGGTTCCGGCCCAGCTGCATAGGTTCCTCAGCAGGCAGAAGATGCTCCAAGGGGACGAAAGGAGTGAAGCTCAGACTGGCTAGGACCCATGGAGTGCTGCCATCTTTTTTCTAGGGACCTCTCCTGAAAATGAATGTCTATCTGGTTACAGAAGGAAGTTACATCTTCCAGACCGGCAGGGATAGCTCTTCCTGCTAATTCATCTTTCACTCGGTCAGAGAGGCCATGTAAAAAGGTTGCAACCAGGGCCACATTGTTCCAGCCTAACTTTGCTGTGAGGCTATGAAACTGAAGAGCATATTGTCCCACTGAAGAAGTATCTTGGTGAAGACTTAAAAGGGCACTGGCCACTGAAGAAACCCGAACCGACTCCTCTAAGATGTTTTGAAAGATCTTCAAGAAGTCGGACAGGCTGAAAACCACAGGATAATTCTTCTCCCACAGAGGGGAAGCCCAGGCTAAAGCTTCACCGGAGAGGAGGGAAATAATATAGGCTACCTTTGCCCAATCAGACAGGAAGTTTTGGTGCTGGAGCTCAAAATGAATGGTGCATTGGCTGAGGAACCCCCTGCAGGCCTTGGAGTCCCCAGAGAAACAAGACAGAGCTGGCAGTTGTAGTGAATGTGTGACTGCGACTGCAACCGGAATAGGTGCAGCTGCCGATTGTACTTGAGGTTGCTGACTCAGGGTTCCCAAGGAGGCCTGAAGCTGCTCGAAGCGGGAAGCCAGATCCCGGAGGAATCGCATCAAATGAGTCTGATTCAATTCCTGGGTCCCAAGTCTGCGGACTATGCCCTGAAATGGATCATCTGAGGGTAGTGACATGTCATCCAGGTCCATGGCTGATTAAACTGTCAGGTCAACTGAGTCCAGGTGACAGATGCACCCCGTTGGGGTCTGGAGTGCACCACAAGGTAGTGGACCCTACGGCTGACTGCTGTGAATGGAGCTCTAGGTGATACAGGAGAGCGGGTACTCTGTAGTACCAACACGGATGACACTGGGAGCTAGAGCATGAGATTTCCCAGGGCGCGGAATCTAAGAGCCAGCGGGTGTTCACCAGAGACCCCTAGTGTTGGGGATGGATTAGCTGCAGTCTGGCTCCAGGTCACGACCCCTGGGGCCTCTCAGCTCACACTCACTGTAGACTACAGGGAGGTAGAGAGGAAGCAACAGACTGTGACAACAAAGGTAGCTAGTAGATAGCCAAAGGTCAAGGCAACAAGCAGGTAAGGATAGTCAAGAACAAGCCAAGATCGGTAACTGGAATCAGAGGTAGAACACACAGCAAGTAGCACATGGAAGCCAAACCAGTGCACAGGTTAATATAGAGTTTCCTAATAGGGGTTGGGGTGGAGCCATGCTTTGAGGAGAGATTACTTAAGCAGCCAGGTGAGAGTGGCTGGCCTCTTAAGCTAAACACATGGAGAGGTAAGCTGACAGACAAACATTACTGCAGATCCATGACAGTAAGCCTATCCTGAACTGCAGGTACTGACGTTTCTGGGATAACATCTGGCAGAAAAGAAGAGTGTAAACCGTAGTTTGCCCAGAATGGTGATTGGATAGTAGATGCATGGACTGAGTTGTTATAAGTGAATTCGGGATATTGGAGGAGGGATGCCCAATTGTCTTGGGTGAATGAGGAGAAACATCTCAGGTACTGCTCCAAGGTTTAATTAGTTATTTCTGTCTGTCCATTACTTTATGTGTGGTATGCAGAGGACAGACAAACTTCAATTTTCAGTGCTTTGCACAGAGCTTTCCAGAATCTGGAAGTAAATTGCACCCCTCTGTCGGAGACAATACTGCTGGGTGACCCATGCAACCGCACGATCTCTTTGATAAAAAAGCGTGCCATACCTGGGGCTGAGGGAGTGCTTATAATGGGTAAAAAGTGGGCAATCTTGGACCATCTTTCAACAACTACCAGGATGGTAAGTCCACAATCAAATCTATTGAGCGCATTCTCCAGGGCTGTTCTTGAACAGGAAGAGGTCGTCTCAGCAGGTCCCAGGCTTTGGTATTACTACCTTTGTTGGGAAGACACGTTACACAAGAGTTTACATAGTCCTTATAATCTTGTTGTAGATTGGGCCACCAGAAAGATCTTTGAATGAGTTCACATGTTTTTCGGACTCCAAAGTGACCTGCAAGAAGAAGATCATGACAGGCCTTAAAGTGGATGTAAACCCTCCATACACCCAGTGAAGTGAAGAGCCTCAGATGATACACAGGGATGAACCCAATCTCCCTACATAGGTTTTACATATCTGCTGCTTACATATCTACATATCTGCTGTCTTCACATTTATATACTGTTTAGAAAGTTCAGATCGTGTTAGGAGATTTTTTCTTAAAGTTTAACACAGAGTATGATGTCTGGGCATACAGCCAAGATGGCTATAATTGCTGATTGAAGGAAAGGCACACACCCCCTCTCATCATAGGCAGAGACTCTCAGAGGTGTTTTGTAACAGGGCCAGCTCACTGCTAATCTATTTATAGCAACCTCCCTGTACAGAAATGTCAGGCTGCTTTTATCTGATGTGATGTGAATTTGTCAGAAGTTCTCATGCTGATAACAGAGGAATGGTTCAGGAGAGAGCTATGGGACATAGCTCTTTAAAGAGAGATAACAAAATACTGCAGATATATGTGCCCAGCTCAAATTTCATGAATCGGGTTTACATCCACTTTAAGGACTTGAGCTCTTACTTCCTGTGGGATGAAGATCTTGTTCTCGTGCCATAAGAGACCCTCATGTTTCCTCAATGAGAGGGTTTCGGGTTCAGGAAATAGAGCAGAAGCTTGTTTGTTTGATGTACCTAGATCAGGTTGAATCAGTAAAAATTAATGTGGTGACAAAATGGTACTGGGAGCAGCTATTTCGGGATTCTCTGGGAACATACGAGAAAGCATCCGCTTTTCTGTTCTTGGACCCTGGGTGGTAGGTAAGATGAAAATTTAATCTTGAAAAGAACAAAGCCCATCGGGCCTGTTGTGGTCTTTACAGTTCTGAGATATTCAAAATTTCTATGATCAGTAAATATCAGGATAGGGTGAGCAACACCTTTCAGCAGGTATCACCATTCTAGCAAGGCTGATTTAATGGCCAGCAGTTCCCGGTCACCCACATCATAGTTCTTCTCAGGCTGACTAATTTTCTTGGAGAAGAAAGCCACTGGGAGAAGCAGAGCTTTGGGTCCCTGACACTGTGACAGAATGGCTTCTGTGGCAATTTCTGAGGCGTCAACCTCAAGGACAAAAGGCAAGGCTGGATCTGGGTTTTGCAATACTGGAGCAGATGTAAACAAAGTCTTTAATTTATCAAACGTCAACTGGACTTCCTGGGACCATTGAAACCGGACATGTTAATGGGTCAGCTGAGTGATGGAAGAGATGATGGTGGAATTTTTTTTGACAAATCTTCTATAAAAATTGGCAAAGCCCACAAATCTCTGGATGCCTTTCTTGTCAGTGGGAGCAGGCTAATTAATGATGGCAGCCACCTTTTGTGGATGCATGGAAATCCCATCCGTGGATATGATTAGCCCCAAGAATTGAGAGAGGTATGTCAGAATTACCAGTAGTAACATTTTGGAGGCGTGGTGGCGGAACAACCTCCAACACTACTGCACCTTGTCCTGCATCCTTCCTAGCTGCCAGCAGAGACACCCAATGTGCCGTAAAAGATAGGTAACGTCCCTGTCCATGCCTGCTGGACCATGAGTCAGCGGTAATATGCACCTTACCGCTGACCGCTCTGTCCAGCGAGGACAAGACATTGCCTTCCACATGCCGGTAGAGAGCCGGAATCGCCGTCCGTGAGAAAAAGTGGCGTTTGGGAACCTGTCACTGAGGAACCGCACATTCCACAAACTCACGGAAGGGGGCAGACTCTACCAGCTGAAAAGGCAGCAGTTGAAGTGCTAGCAATTTAGCCAAGCTAGCATTCAACAGCTGGGCATGTGGATGGCGAACTTCTTGCGGCGGGGCAGCAGCTGGGGCAGGGAAATTTGCCTGCTACAATCGGACGTCGGTGTACCGATAGCAGATTGCCCGCAAGTACTTGGCTGTGATTCTACACCTTCATTTCTCTCAGTGCAGGTTTCAGAGAGGACTGAAGGTATAGTGGGGTTTGAGATCCCAAGTGATGAGGAGCAAGGAGAGGTCCGCCTTGTTCTTTGGTGTGGGTTTTTTAGGTGTGCTTGCCAACAGACTGCATGGCAGGTCGACATATGTCTGGTCAAGCTCGTGGTGCCCAAGCGGCTGATGTTTTGGCCACGCGAGATACGCTTTATACATATGTTGCAAACGCAATGGTGCGATCTGTTGCACACGTCTGAAAAAAGGCCCACACCAAAGAACTTTTGGAATAACGCGCAGAGACAGCAGCGCCCTGCACATGCGGAGCTCTGCGGTGTGATGCAGTCAGTGTGCTGCCCTTAAGCTGGCCCCTGGAGGGAATCCTGCCTCGCTGGAGATGTGCCTCCTCCTCCTCCTCCTCTTCCTCCTCCTCTCTCCTATCAGGCACCCACGTGGAGTCAGTGACCTCATCATCCCCTCCCTCCTCATCACTGGAGCCAATCTGGCAGTATGCTGCAGCTGGGGGAACATGACTGCCAGATAGCTGACCTTGTTGGGCACCCCCTCTCTCTGGGCTCACATTACTACCCCCTCTCTCTGAGCTCACGTTACTGCCTTCCTCCAGCTGGGTTCCATCATCGGAGCCTTCAAAACGCTGGGCATCCTGCTGGAGCATGTACCCAACACTGTGGTCAAACAGTTCGGGGGACTCCTCAGGAGGACATGGTGGGGCTAGGGAAGGAGTGACTAATGCCATTGAGCCAAGGGAAGAGGCCGCTTTGGCAGCTGCTTTGCCAGACAAAGTACCCTGAGCCTGGGTGAGAGAGGATGAGGAGGATGAGGACGGCTTGGTCATCCACTCTACCAAGTCTTCGGAATGTTGCGGCTCAACATGGCCAGCTGCCGAAAAGAAGGACAAGCGCAGGGATGAGCCGAACACCCCCCTGTTCGGTTCTCACCAGAACCTGCGAACAGACAGAATGTTCGCGTGAACTTTAGAACCCTATTAAATAGAATGGACTCGAACGTTCGAAATCTAAAGAGCTAATTATAAAGGCTAATATGCAATTTATTGTCCTAAAAAGTGTTTGGGGACCTGGGTCCTGCCCCAGGGGACATGTATCAATGCAAAAAAAAGTAAAAAAAATAGACGTTTTTACGGGAGCAGTGATTTTAATAATGCTTAAAATGAAAAATTGAAAGTGAAATTTTCCTTTAAATTTCGTACCTCGGGGGTGTGTATGATATGCATGTAAAGTGGCGCATGTTTCCCGTGCTTAGAACTGTCCCTGCACAAAGTGTCATTTTTGAAGGAAAAAAAGTCATTTAAAACTCACTTGCGGCTATTAATGAATTGTCGGCTCCCGGCAATACATACAAAAGTCATTGATAAAAAAAAAAAAAAAGCGTGGGGGTTCCCCCAAATTCAATTACCAGGCCCTTCAGGTCATGAATGGATATTAAGGGGAACCCCGCCGCAAATTAAAAAAAAAATTGCGTGCGGTTCCCCCTAAATATCCATACCAGGCCCTTCAGATCTGGCATAGATTTTAAGGGGAACTCCACCTCAAATTAAAAAAAAAATGGCGTGGAGTCCCCCAAAAATCCATACCAGACCCTTATCCAAACACACATGAGAGAGCACCCCCCCTCCCTCCTGAACCGTACCAGGCCACATGCCCTCAACATGGGGAGGATGTCCACAATGGCCTCATCCCCACAACCCTTGCCCGGTGGTTGTGGGGGTCTGCGGGCAGGGGGCTTATCAGAATCTGGAAGACCCCTTTAACAAAGGGGACCCCCAGAATCCGGCCCCTCCCCTATGTGAATTGGTAAGGGGTACATTGTACCCCTACCATTTCACGAAGAAAGTGTAAAAAAATGTAAATAAAAACACACAAACACCTTGGAAAAGTCCTTTATTAAAAAAAAAACAAAAAAACATTCCAGCGATAAAATCCAGTGTCCCGCGGCGATCCCGATGTCCAGCGCTGTCCGTCATTGGTTGTGCCTGAGCGGACCTGATGGGGAACTTCCTCTGCTGTGTTTTAAATGTATAGACCCGCCCCTTCTAAAGTTCCTCATCAGGTCCGCTCAGTGGACCAGATGCGGAACGCGAGAAGGGGCGGGTCTATTCATGTATTACACAGTGAAGGAAGTTTCCCATCAGGTCCGCTCTACGAGGGGGCGGACCTGATGGGAACTTCCTTCACTGTGTAATACGTGAATAGACCCACCCCTTCTAAAGTTCCCCATCAGGTCCACTCAGGCACAACCAATGACAAACAGCGCTGGACATCGGGATAACAGCGGGACACTGGATTTCATCGCTGGAATGTTTTGTTTTTTTGTTTTTTTGTTTTTTTTAATAAAGGACTTTTCCAAGGTGTTTGTGTGTTTTTATTTACATTTTTTTACACTTTCTTCGTGAAATGGTAGGGGTAAAATGTACCCCTTACCAATTCACATAGGGGGGGGCCAGGATCTGGGGGTCCCCTTTGTTAAAGGGGTCTTCCAGATTCCGATAAGCCCCCCGCCCGCAGACCCCCACAACCACCGGGCAAGGGTTGTGGGGATGAGGCCCTTGTCCCCATCAACATGGGGACATCCTCCCCATGTTGAGGGCATGTGGCCTGGTACGGTTCAGGAGGGAGGGGGGCGCTCTCTCGTCCCCCCCTCTTCCCCTGCGGCCGGCCAGGTTGCGTGCTCGGATAAGGATCTGGTATGGATTTTTGGGGGGACTCCACGCCATTTTTTTTTAAATTTGGGGTGGAGTTCCCCTTAAAATCCATGCCAGATCTGAAGGGCCTGGTATGGATATTTAGGGGGAACCGCACGCCATTTTTTTTTTAATTTGCGGCGGGGTTCCCCTTAATATCCATTCCAGACCTGAATGGCCTGGTAATTGAATTTGGGGGAACCCCCACGCTTTTTTTTTTTATCAATGACTTTTCTATGTATTGATAGAAGCCGACAATTCATTAATACCCGCGAGTGAGTTTTAAATGCCTTTTTTTCCTTCAAAAATGACACTTTGTGCAGAGACAGTTCTAAGCACGGGAAACATGCGCGACTTTACATGCATATCATACACACCCTCCAGGTACAAAATTTAAAGGAATATTTCACTTTTATTGTTTCACTTTAAGCATTATTAAAATCACTGCTCCTAAAAAAACTGCTGTTTTTAAAACTTTTTTTTGCATTGATACATGTCCCCTGGGGCAGGACCCAGGTCCCCAAACACTTTTTAGGACAATAGCTTGTATATAAGCCTTTATAATTAGCACTTTAGATTTCTCCCATAGACTTTTCGAATTTGCCGCGAACACCCCAAATTGTTCGTTATTCGGCGAACGGGCGAACAGGCAATGTTCGAGTCGAACATGAGTTCGACTCGAACTCGAAGCTCATCCCTAGACAAGCGTTTCCTACGGCCACGTGTTGAATGCACTGTGTCTACAACCAGCATCACTTTTGCCTCTAGACACAGAGCCTGCTTGCCCTCTTTTATTGCCTCGTGACTGTCTGCCTCTCATTGTTTGCCTTCCAGACATACTAATGGCCTGCTGTGGTGTTAGTATGGGAAAAGCAGCAATTGTTTTCAGTTAGTTTTAGGTGAAAACTGTGCAGAGGACACAGTACACTGAAAATACTTGCAGCTCTCTGCTTGTGGTTTTATTATGAGAACACCACTATAATTGTATTAGTCACTAACTGTATTCAGGTGAGCTTTAGGTGAATGCTATGCAAAGCACACAGTAGTACACTAAGTGAAACACTGACTGTCTGCAGCTAGCACAATCACCGGCCTGCCTGTCACAGTATAGAGAATAACTGTATTCAGGTGAGCTTTAGGTGATCGCTATGCAAAGCACACAGTAGTACACTAAGTGAAACACTGACTGTCTGCAGCTAGCACAATCACCGGCCTGCCTGTCACAGTATAGAGAATAACTGTATCCAGGTGAGCTTTAGGTGAATGCTATGCAAAGCACACAGTAGTACACTAAGTGAAACACTGACTGTCTGCAGCTAGCACAATCACCGGCCTGCCTGTCACAGTATAGAGAATAACTGTATCCAGGTGAGCTTTAGGTGAATGCTATGCAAAGCACACAGTAGTACACTAAGTGAAACACTGACTGTCTGCAGCTAGCACAATCACCTGCCTGCCTGTCACAGTATAGAGACTAACAGGAACGGATCTAGCTAAACTCAATACAGTGTATAAATATATATACAACACCTAGGATGCATATATATCCTCTACACACTGTAACAGCAGCTAACTGACTCGCCTGCCTGCTCTATCTAACTCAATATAAATGACACTGTCTCTCTCTCTCTGAAACTGTCTCTTTCACAAACGCCAACACACTACACAAGGCCTCAAGTTCATTTACTTTCTGTTGTTTTTCTCTTTGCTCTAATTTAGTACATTATATGCTTACCTTTGTATTTGTGTTTATGTCCTTAAAAAAATAAAGTCTGCAACAGGGATATGCCCCATACACACGATCGTTTTTCATGCCGTTAAAAATGCCATTTTTAAAAATGGCCATTAAAAATGATCGTGTGTATGCTCCAGAGCATTTTTAACGACGTGAAAAACGGCCATTAAAAATTTCGAACATGCTCTCTTTTTTCACGTCGTTTTTCATGTGGTTTTTTTTAACGACGTGAAAAACGATAGTGTGTATGCTTTAACGACGTGAAAAAAAACGCGCATGCTCAGAATCAAGTATGAGACGGAAGCGCTCGTTCTGGTAAAACTAGCGTTCGTAATGGAGATAGCACATTCGTCACGCAGTAACAGACTGAAAAGCACGAGGCTGAAAAGCGCAAATCGTTGCTCAACAAACTTTACTAACATGAAGGGTGGCGCCATTCGAGCGGAACTTCCCCTTTATAGTGCCTTCGTACGTGGTATACGTCACTGCGCTTTGCTTGATCGTTTTTTAAAATGATCGTGTGTACGCAAGACAGGCTTGAGAGGAAACATGAAAAAAAACGACGTGAAAAACGGCAAGAAAAAAAATGGCAAGAAAAACGATCGTGTGTATGGGGCAATAGAGACAGAAATACAAAACTCACAGAGTTTCTAGCTTTCCCCTGCTCGATTAAAGAAAAGCATTTTTATTTCTGTCTGTGTTGCTATATGAGAGTTCTCCTTACTTCCTGTATAGTTGCTAGTCACCTAGTAAACCTTCACAGAAAGTGAAGGTATATATCGCTCTAACAAAGCCATGGGTAGAATTAAAAATCTGGTAGGAGTTCAAAAAAATTGTCTGGACACACAGTACACTCAATGTAATTCTATTCTATTTGTAATTATAAATCTTCAGTTCACAGATAGATAACACACCTCTGTACTGTATACCTTTAGATAAACTACAAGAAAATACTTTAAATAAAGCACCTCATTCCTCACAGTGAACAGTCATTAATCACATATGCCTTACTGTCTTTTTTACTGTCTTTTTTACTGCAATTTAATAAATGTTTATTGTATTTACTTTGTGTAATTCAATTGCTTTTATTTTTGCAATAATCAATGACATCTATTTGAGTTAGGCTTTCTGCCACTCTTCCAACTTTTGAATCAGACAATTTCATTCATTATCATTAGGCTTTTGTGTTTTCATCTTCGCTTTGGGAAGACATAAGTGATTCAAAATCACAACAGCTGGACACAAGAAACATTCTGGAAACAGAAGCAATTATAGACATTTATACACCAGTATGGCATTTATTCAATTATTGTCTTCCAGTCTTTTGTGAAACTCACAAGCAAATGGTTTGGTGGCTAATTTTCCTTCTCAATACAATGCTAACATTCTATTGCGCTAGAAACAGACAAACAAGAGATAAAGTAGTTGACATGTTAGAATGCATTAATTATTTTTGCCTTGTTATAATTACTTTTTGTGTGCTTTACTTGCATTTACATATAGTACCAATAATCCTATTGAAATGAACCTATTGAAAACTGCACCAAAAATGCTTCAAGCATGTTTATTTTTAAAGGAAACCCCCTAAAAATCAAACAACTGGCAGAAATTTCTAAAGAGTGGTAAACAATGAGGCAGTTACAAAAGAATCAACGTCCATTCGGATGTTTCTGCTCTGGGGCTTTGTACTACCACACATGCATAGATGTGTGTTAAGTTGCGCATAAATATGTGTTGCATTATGGCACTCCATTTAAATAAATGATACACAAAATCAGCCATGTACCTTTTTTCCAGGTCAGCATACTACAATGCATAGTAGTACATTAATGTGCATTGGGGTGTGCTGCTACATATTGCATGTGCATCAGAGGTGCATTGCCTTACTGTCTTAGGATACTATTGAAAATTTAAAAGCATTGCAACATGCTATTCATCGCACTGTGTTTGACAAGTATTACATAGTTTCATAATTTCATAAGGTTGAATAAAGACACTAGTCCATCCAGTTCAACCTGTATTTTTAGGGGCCATTTTTGTTTCTTTAATATGTGTTGCGACCTCACCCCTTCTCATTCTCGGCTTGTTGGTCTTGTCTAGGGGTTTAGTACTGGGGGGAGGGATGCGATACACCACGGCCCATGTCCTCCAGAGGGACTGGAGGTGAAAGCCAGAACTATTGGGTTTTGTGTGTGTGTCCCAGAGTCAAATCCTTTCTTCGAAGTGACTCCCTTTGCTCCTAGTAACTAGAGTTCCACACACTGAAAAGGTCCAACTCGTATTTATTTCTCTTCCAGCAATAAATAGTCATACAGCACAGACAGGTTGAGACCCATAGAACACTTCAGTATTTGTGGGGAGTAGGTCAAGGCACAATTCTCGTAGTAGAGCTAACCACTGTGGTGTCACCAATGGTTATGATGTATAGTCACTGCCACCGACTATATAGAACAAGAGCATGAATTAATTTTGCTATCACAGCCCCTGTCAGAGGGAAGACATCCATCCAAGAGAGTTACCGGAGGCCTCTCCATCACCGGCAAATGCTGCGCCAGACTTTCCGCTCACCAGCCTCCTCGTCTCAGACACGGGCACACAAGGCGTTAGGGCCCCCTCGAATTCCTCCACCCTCGCGGAACCCAGTCGAAGGTACTGAGTCCCAGGCTTCCGCATTAGTACCTCACCTCAGGCTAAAGGTGCCTGGGATGGACTCCATCTCCCGCTCCGGCCAGGTCAAGGGCACCTGGGCCCGGAACTCCGGAACGCCAGCACCCAGGCTGAAGGTGCCTGGGCGCGGCTGCGTCCTCCGACTCTGAACCCCAAGGTCAGGGCGTCCGCCCCTTTATCTCCTCTCCCTTTGCGTCACAGCAGGTTCCCCGCCCCGCTGTACCAGCGCCAGGAAAGGACAAAAAAAGGGATGCAGTCTTGCGGTGAGTGTTCAGCTCCAGCCCAGGGTGACAGCGCCACCTGCAGGCCGCAGGGAACCTCACACCACCAGAGTCCTCCAAGAGCCATAAAAGGGTCTCAGATTCCCTAACAATCAATGCATCTGGGTTACACTACCACCCAGGTGCCTCCCCTAAATTCAAATACCCGCTACATATGATTTTTATGTTATGGTTTAGCCACCCAGGTTTAATCTTTGTTCATCTATATTTATTGCCCATTGGAATGCACTGGATGATACCTATATTTATTATGTTCCTAAAGCATTTCATTTTTTCCTCAGTGTTCAATTTTTCTAGGATTCTGCCCCATTTAATATCTTGTAGTATGGAGTGCAGTTTATAAAAGTTGGCTTTTTAAACATTTTGTGTAATTAATTATTTTCCTCAGATTTATGCTGAATGTACGTAATTATCCTGTGATCTCTAGTTCCCAAATTGTCCCATTTTACAGATCTGCGAACAGATCTCAGTTATTTGTAATGAATAGGTCTTGCAATGCATTCTTTCTAGTCATTGAATCCACGAATTGGGACATGAAGTTGTCTTGTAAGACATTTAAGAAATGATGGGCATATAATGAGTAGGGATGAGCTTCGTGTTCGAGTCGAACATACGTTCGACTCGAACATCGGCTGTTCGATCGTTCGACGAAGATCGAACGATTTGGGCCGTTCGCGCCAAATTCGAGTGACGCGAACGGCCCACAATGCACTACGCCATCGCAGTGTCATCCAGGCGCTGTGATTGGCCAAGCATGCACTGTGACCCCGCATGCTTGGCCAATCACAGCGCCGGCAGCGAGGAGAGCAATGATTGGCCACAGGCAGGATGCCTGTGGCCAATTATTGCTGAGGGTGTTTAGTACACGCCCCACACTATAAAAGGCCGCCAGCACGGCGGCCTAGTGTAGTGTGTTCTGGAGCAGGGAAAGAGAAGCATAGGCAGGGACAGTGACATTTATTTTTTCTTGCTTAACCTGGATTCCTTTAGTTTAGGGAAAGAGAAGGATAGGTAGGGAGAGTGTCAGTGTGTTTTACTGTGCGAATCCTTGTTTCTAGGGACAGGGAAGGACAGTGAGGGAATTCTCCTTGTGCTATAGTGTGCTTTAAAAAAACATTTTTTCTAGGGACAGAAAACTATAGGTAGGGAGAGTGTCAGTGTGTTTTACTGTGCGAATCCTTGTTTCTAGGGACAGGGAAGGACAGTGAGGGAAATTCTCCTTGTGCTATAGTGTGCTTTAAAAAAACATTTTTTCTAGGGACAGAAAACTATAGGTAGGAACAGTGTCAGTTTCTTTCACTGTGATAATCCTTGTTTCTAGGGACAGGAAAGGAAAGTGAGGGAAATTCTCCTTGTGCTATAGTGTGCTTTAAAAAAACATTTTTTCTAGGGACAGAAAACTATAGGTAGGAAGAGTGTCAGTTTCTTTCACTGTGATAATCCTTGTTTCTAGGGACAGGGAAGGAAAGTGAGGGAAATTCTCCTTGTGCTATAGTGTGCTTTAAAAAAACATTTTTTCTAGGGACAGAAAACTATAGGTAGGAAGAGTGTCAGTTTCTTTCACTGTGATAATCCTTGTTTCTAGGGACAGGGAAGGAAAGTGAGGGAAATTCTCCTTGTGCTATAGTGTGCTTTAAAAAAACATTTTTTCTAGGGACAGAAAACTATAGGTAGGAAGAGTGTCAGTTTCTTTCACTGTGATAATCCTTGTTTCTAGGGACAGGGAAGGAAAGTGAGGGAAATTCTCCTTGTGCTATAGTGTGCTTTAAAAAAACATTTTTTCTAGGGACAGAAAACTATAGGTAGGAAGAGTGTCAGTTTCTTTCACTGTGATAATCCTTGTTTCTAGGGACAGGGAAGGAAAGTGAGGGAAATTCTCCTTGTGCTATAGTGTGCTTTAAAAAAACATTTTTTCTAGGGACAGAAAACTATAGGTAGGAAGAGTGTCAGTTTCTTTCACTGTGATAATCCTTGTTTCTAGGGACAGGGAAGGAAAGTGAGGGAAATTCTCCTTGTGCTATAGTGTGCTTTAAAAAAACATTTTTTCTAGGGACAGAAAACTATAGGTAGGAAGAGTGTCAGTTTCTTTCACTGTGATAATCCTTGTTTCTAGGGACAGGGAAGGAAAGTGAGGGAAATTCTCCTTGTGCTATAGTGTGCTTTAAAAAAACATTTTTTCTAGGGACAGAAAACTATAGGTAGGAAGAGTGTCAGTTTCTTTCACTGTGATAATCCTTGTTTCTAGGGACAGGGAAGGAAAGTGAGGGAAATTCTCCTTGTGCTATAGTGTGCTTTAAAAAAACATTTTTTCTAGGGACAGAAAACTATAGGTAGGAAGAGTGTCAGTTTCTTTCACTGTGATAATCCTTGTTTCTAGGGACAGGGAAGGAAAGTGAGGGAAATTCTCCTTGTGCTATAGTGTGCTTTAAAAAAACATTTTTTCTAGGGACAGAAAACTATAGGTAGGAAGAGTGTCAGTTTCTTTCACTGTGATAATCCTTGTTTCTAGGGACAGGGAAGGACAGTGAGGAAAATTCTCCTTGTGCTATAGTGTGCTTTAAAAAAACATTTTTTCTAGGGACAGAAAACTATAGGTAGGGAGAGTGTCAGTGTGTTTTACTGTGTGAATCCTTGTTTCTAGGGACAGGGAAGGACAGTGAGGGAAATTCTCCTTGTGCTATAGTGTGCTTTAAAAAAACATTTTTTCTAGGGACAGAAAACTATAGGTAGGAAGAGTGTCAGTTTCTTTCACTGTGATAATCCTTGTTTCTAGGGACAGGGAAGGAAAGTGAGGGAAATTCTCCTTGTGCTATAGTGTGCTTTAAAAAAACATTTTTTCTAGGGACAGAAAACTATAGGTAGGAAGAGTGTCAGTTTCTTTCACTGTGATAATCCTTGTTTCTAGGGACAGGGAAGGAAAGTGAGGGAAATTCTCCTTGTGCTATAGTGTGCTTTAAAAAAACATTTTTTCTAGGGACAGAAAACTATAGGTAGGAAGAGTGTCAGTTTCTTTCACTGTGATAATCCTTGTTTCTAGGGACAGGGAAGGAAAGTGAGGGAAATTCTCCTTGTGCTATAGTGTGCTTTAAAAAAACATTTTTTCTAGGGACAGAAAACTATAGGTAGGAAGAGTGTCAGTTTCTTTCACTGTGATAATCCTTGTTTCTAGGGACAGGGAAGGAAAGTGAGGGAAATTCTCCTTGTGCTATAGTGTGCTTTAAAAAAACATTTTTTCTAGGGACAGAAAACTATAGGTAGGAAGAGTGTCAGTTTCTTTCACTGTGATAATCCTTGTTTCTAGGGACAGGGAAGGAAAGTGAGGGAAATTCTCCTTGTGCTATAGTGTGCTTTAAAAAAACATTTTTTCTAGGGACAGAAAACTATAGGTAGGAAGAGTGTCAGTTTCTTTCACTGTGATAATCCTTGTTTCTAGGGACAGGGAAGGAAAGTGAGGGAAATTCTCCTTGTGCTATAGTGTGCTTTAAAAAAACATTTTTTCTAGGGACAGAAAACTATAGGTAGGAAGAGTGTCAGTTTCTTTCACTGTGATAATCCTTGTTTCTAGGGACAGGGAAGGAAAGTGAGGGAAATTCTCCTTGTGCTATAGTGTGCTTTAAAAAAACATTTTTTCTAGGGACAGAAAACTATAGGTAGGAAGAGTGTCAGTTTCTTTCACTGTGATAATCCTTGTTTCTAGGGACAGGGAAGGAAAGTGAGGGAAATTCTCCTTGTGCTATAGTGTGCTTTAAAAAAACATTTTTTCTAGGGACAGAAAACTATAGGTAGGAAGAGTGTCAGTTTCTTTCACTGTGATAATCCTTGTTTCTAGGGACAGGGAAGGAAAGTGAGGGAAATTCTCCTTGTGCTATAGTGTGCTTTAAAAAAACATTTTTTCTAGGGACAGAAAACTATAGGTAGGAAGAGTGTCAGTTTCTTTCACTGTGATAATCCTTGTTTCTAGGGACAGGGAAGGAAAGTGAGGGAAATTCTCCTTGTGCTGTAGTGTGCTTTAAAAAAACATTTTTTTCTAGGGACAGAAAACTATAGGTAGGAAGAGTGTCAGTTTCTTTCACTGTGATAATCCTTGTTTCTAGGGACAGGGAAGGACAGTGAGGAAAATTCTCCTTGTGCTATAGTGTGCTTTAAAAAAACATTTTTTCTAGGGACAGAAAACTATAGGTAGGAAGAGTGTCAGTTTCTTTCACTGTGATAATCCTTGTTTCTAGGGACAGGGAAGGAAAGTGAGGGAAATTCTCCTTGTGCTATAGTGTGCTTTAAAAAAACATTTTTTCTAGGGACAGAAAACTATAGGTAGGAAGAGTGTCAGTTTCTTTCACTGTGATAATCCTTTGTTCTAGGGACAGGGAAGGACAGTGAGGGAAATTCTCCTTGTGCTATAGTGTGCTAAAGCATTCCTCATCAACCATCTTTGAAATCCTTGTTTTTTTGGACAGTCAGGGAAATTGTCGTTGTGCTATTCTGTGCAAAAGCAATCATCCTCAACCATATTTAGAAATCCTTAAGTAAAGGGACAGAGAAGGACACCTGAAGGTAGCCCTTATTGCTTTTTTCCCATCTCCCTGCAGGCCATCTATTAGAATGTCTGGAAGGCAAACAAGGAGAGGCAGACAGTCAGGAGGCAATAAAAGAGGGCAAGCAGGCTCTGTGTCTGGGGGCAACAGTGCTGGTCGTGGACGCGGTGCATTGTCATCAGCACATGGCCATGGGACACGCTTGTCCTTCTTTTCGGCAGCTGGACATGTTGAGCCACATCATGCCGAAGACTTGGTAGAGTGGATGACCAAGCCCTCCTCCTCCTCCTCATCCTCTCTCACCCAGGCTCAGGGTACTGGAAAAGCAGCTGCCAAAGCGTCCTCTTCCCTGGTATCAATGTCAGACTCATCATCAGTCACTCCTTCCCTAGACCCACCATGTCCTCCTCCTGAGGAGTCCCCCGAACTGTTTGAGCACAGTGTTGGGTACATGCTCCAGGAGGATGCCCAGCGTTTCGAAGGGTCTGATGATGAAACCCAGCTACAGGAAGGCAGTAGCGTGAGAGCAGACAGAGGGGATGCTCAAGAAGGACACCAATCTGGCAGTCATGTTCCAGCAGCTGCAGCATACTGCCAGATTGGCTCCAGTGATGAGGAGGGAGGGGATGATGAGGTCACTGACTCCACGTGGGTGCCTAATAGGAGAGAGGAGGAGGAGGAGGATGAGGAGGAGGCACATCTCCAATGAGGCAGGATGCCCTTTGGTGGCCAGCGTAAGGGCAGTACACAGACGGAATCACACCGCAGAGCTCCGCCTGTGCAGGGCGCTGCCTCTGCCTGTCATTCAAAAAGTTCTTTGGTGTGGGCCTTTTTTGAGGCTAGTGCATCAGATCGCACAGCTGCTGTTTGCAACATATGTCTCAAGCGTATATCGCGTGGCCAAAACATCAGCCGCTTGGGTACCACATGCCTGACCAGACATATGTTGACCTGCCATGCAGCTCATTGGCAAGCCTACCTCAAAGACCCACACCAAAGAACAAAGCGGACCTCTCCTTGCACCGCATCAGCTGGGATCTCCAACCCCACTATAACTTCAGTCCTCTCTGAAACATGCACTGAGAGGAATGAAGGTGTAGAATTAGGTGTGTCACAGCCAAGTACTTGCGGCCACTCTGCTAGCAGTACACAGACGTCCGATTCTAGCAGGCAAATTTCCCTGCCCCAGCTGCTGGACCGTCGAAAGAAGTTCACTCCCAGCCATCCACATGCCCAGCGGTTGAATGCTAGCTTGGCTAAATTGCTGGCGCTTCAACTGCTGCCTTTTCAGTTGGTAGACTCGGCCCCCTTCCGTGAGTTTGTGCAATGTGCGGTTCCTCAGTGGCAGGTTCCCAAACGCCACTTTTTCTCACGGAAGGCTATTCCGGCTCTCTACCGGCATGTGGAAGGCAATGTCTTGGCCTCGCTGGACAGGGCGGTCAGCGGTAAGGTGCATATTACCGCTGACTCATGGTCCAGCAGGCATGGACAGGGACGTTACCTTTCTTTCACGGCCCATTGGGTCACTCTTTTGGCAGCTGGGAAGGATGCAGGACAAGGTGCAGTAGTGTTGGAGGTTGTTCCACCGCCACGCCTCCAAAATGCTACTACTGGTTGTGACACACCTCTCTCCTCCACCCCCTCCTCTTCTTCTTCCTCCATGGCCTCTTCCTGTGGTTTGTCCTCGGAACCAGCGGTGCTCCGTAGGCGTTCAAGGGGCTACGCAAGTACGCAGGCAAAAAGATGCCATGCCGTGCTTGCGCTGGTGTGTTTGGGGGACAGAAGCCACACTGGGGCAGAGGTCCTGTCTGCTCTGCAGGGCCAGGCCGAGAGGTGGTTGACGCCACGCCAGCTTAAGCCAGGAATGGTGGTTTGCGACAATGGCACCAACCTCCTCTCCGCCCTCCGACAGGGACAACTGACCCATGTGCCCTGTGTGGCTCACGTCCTTAACCTGGTGGTGCAGCGGTTCTTGGGCAGGTACCCGGGCTTACAGGATGTCCTGAGGCAGGCCAGGAAAGTCTGTGTGCATTTCCGCAGATCTTATAATGCCAGTGCTCGCCTGGCTGAGCTGCAAAAGGAGTTGAACCTGCCCAAGAACCGCCTTATATGTGACATGCCCACCAGGTGGAACTCAACGTTGGCCATGCTGCAGCGGCTGCACACGCAGCAGAGGGCCATCAATGAGTACCTGTGCGACTACGGCACCAGGACAGGGTCAGGGGAGCTTGTTTTTTTTTCTCCACGCCAGTGGGGCATGATCAGGAATGCATGCACTGTCCTGGCACCATTTGAGGAGGCCACGAGGATGGTGAGCAGTGACAGTGCATGCATCAGTGACACTGTACCTCTTGTCCACCTGTTGGAGCACATGCTGCGTGGAATAATGGACAGGGCACTTGAGGCAGAACAGAGGCAGGAAGAGGAGAACTTCCTTGCCTCTCAAGGCCCCCTTTACCCAGACAGTGTTCCTTCTGTCCCACCCATCGCACAGGAAGAGGAGGAGGAGGAGGAGGAGGAGGAGGAGGATTGTGTCAGCATGGAGGTGGAGGCTGGCACTCAGCATCATCAGCAGCAGTCTTTTAGGGATGATTTACAGTCCCAAGAAACCAGTGGACTTGTACGTGGCTGGGAGGAGGTGGCTGCGGATCATGTTGTCCTTAGTGACCCAGAGGACTCCGGAGCGAATGCCTCAGCAAACCTACGCTGCATGGCCTCCCTGATCCTGCAAAGTCTGCGGAAGGATCCTCGTATTCTTCGGATCAAGGAGAGGGACCATTACTGGCTGGCCACTCTCCTTGATCCACGGTACAAGGGTAAGGTTGCGGACCTTATGTTACCGTCGCAGAGGGAGCAGAGGATGAGACAACTCCGGGAGGCCTTGCAGAAAGGTCTGTGCAACGCGTTCCCAGAGACTGGGAGGTTACAAACTCCTGGTCCTGGACAACGAGTTGCTGAGGCTTCGGCCAGTCAAAGAAGGAGCGGTGGGGAAGGTGGCCGTCTGACCGATGCGTTCAGACAATTCTTTAGTCCGCAGCCCCAAAGTATGATCGGTTCCAGCAACCATCGCCAGCGTCTGATAAACATGGTGCAGGAATATCTAGGGGCAAGGTCAGACTTGGACACCTTCCCCACCGAAAATCCTCTGGCTTACTGGGTCTTGAGGATGGATCACTGGCCAGAGCTTGCACAGTATGCAATTGAGCTACTGGCCTGTCCTGCATCCAGCGTTCTTTCGGAACGCACATTCAGTGCTGCTGGAGGATTTGTCACGGATCACAGGGTGCGCCTGTCCACCGACTCGGTTGATCGACTGACTTTCATCAAGATGAACCAGTCTTGGATCACCACCAGCTACCACACACCTGATGCTGATATAACAGACTAATTGATTTTAACATGTCACATCCCTTCAAGACTGATGCTGATGCTGAGTGCCTGTGCTGTTATGTTGACTGGCTATCCTCCTCCTCCGAGTCCTCAATGATACGATTGATGATGATAGCTTGGAAGATCATTTTTGTTTATGGGTGCCGCCACCAGTGGCTAAGGCCCAATTTTTCAGCCCCTGTTTTACAGGGGCGTGTCATTACAATTTTTGAAGCAATACTTTGCAACAGGGCTCATTGCTGTGCTCCAAGTACAGTATCTGTGAGGGGTTGTAGTGTTGTGCCACCAGTGCCTAAGGCCCAATTTTTCAGCCCCTGTTCAACAGGGGCATGCAATTACAATTCTTGATCTAATAATTCACAGCAGGGCCCATTGCTGCACTCACCAAGAGTAACTCTGAGGGCTTACAGTGTTGTGGCAACGCCACCACCACCACCACCACAAAAGGCCCAATTTTTCAGCCCCTGTTCAAAAGGGGCATGTAATTACAATTCTTGATCTAATAATTCACAGCAGGGCCCGTTGCTGCACCCACCAAGAGTAACTCTGAGGGCTTACAGTGTTGTGGCAACGCCACCACCACCACCACCACGAAAGGCCCAATTTTTCAGCCCCTATTCAAAAGGGGCATGTAATTACAATTCTTGATCTAATAATTCACAGCAGGGCCCATTGCTGCACCCACCAAGAGTAACTCTGAGGGCTTACAGTGTTGTGGCAACGCCACCACCACCACGAAAGGCCCAATTTTTCAGCCCCTGTTCAAAAGGGGCATGTAATTACAATTCTTGATCTAATAATTCACAGCAGGGCCCATTCCTGCACCCACCAAGAGTAACTCTGAGGGCTTACAGTGTTGTGGCAACGCCACCACCACCACCACCACGAAAGGCCCAATTTTTCAGCCCCTGTTCAAAAGGGGCATGTAATTACAATTCTTGATCTAATAATTCACAGCAGGGCCCATTCCTGCACCCACCAAGAGTAACTCTGAGGGCTTACAGTGCTGTGGCAACACCACCACCACCACCACCACCACGAAAGGCCCAATTTTTCAGCCCCTGTTCAACAGGGGCATGCAATTACAATTCTTGATCTAATAATTCACAGCAGGGCCCATTGCTGCACCCACCAAGAGTAACTGTCAGGGCTTACAGTGTTGTGGCACCAGCACCACCATCAAAGGCCCAATTTTTACTACCACTGTTCAACAATTATATGTAATTAAAATTCCTGATATAATAGTTGACAGCAGGGCGTTCCAGCACCAACCAAGAGTAACTGTGAGTGCTTACAGTGTTGTGCCAACACCAACAACTAAGGGGCCTATTTCTGCAGAGTATATACGGCAGGTCCCTACTTTCAAACATCCAACTTACAAACGACTCCTACTTGCAAACGCAAGAAGACAACAGGAAGTGAGAGGAAATCTACCCCTAGGAAGGAAAATTCTCTCCTGTAAGAATTAATATGGGAGAAAGGTGTCTCCTCTGTACTGATGCTTTATCACCAATCCTTGTTTCAAGAAAAACACCACATTTCAAAAACAGTTGTCATTGGGACGGAAAGTGAGGTGAAATGTTCTGAACAGGGGCACAGACAGCAAAACAAATGTTACAGGGGTGATAACCCTTACCTATGTTTTCCAAAAAGTTTAAAAATAGATTTTTGGGCTGGAGCTACACTTAAACAATGTACCTGTTCAAAATTACAAACAGATTCTACATAAGAACAAACCTACAGTCCCTGTCTTGTATGCACCGCCTGTATACGGCTGTTCAGAGTATATAGGGCCTTTTTTATTTTATGTGCGGGGTTCCCCTTAATATCCATACAAGACCCAAAGGGGCTGGTAATGGGCTGGGGTAGGGGGGGTCATGGGGTAGCTATGCCATTTTTCTTAAAGATTTTCATCCATATTACCGGGACCAGACATAACATTAAAGCCGCAAGCAGTTTTAAATGGTTTTTTTTCCTTTAGAAGTGTCATTTTGTGCAGGGACAGTTCTAAACACGGGAAACACGTGGCACTTCACAGGCATACTTTAGACACCCCCCAGGTACGATATTTAAAGGAATATTTGACTTTTTTTTTTTTCACTTTATGCATCATTAAAATGACTGCTCCCGAAAAACGACCGTTTTTAAAACTTCTTTTTGCATTGATACATGTCCCCTGGTGCACAACCCGGGTTCCCAAACCCTTTTTAGGACAATAACATGCATAATAGTTGTTATAATTAGCACTTTAGAATTCGAACGTTCGCATCCATTGTATTTAATAGGGTTCTAATGTTCGTACGAACTTTCGGTCCGTTCGCGGGTTCTGGTGCGAACCGAACCCGGGGGTGTTCGGCTCATCACTAATAATGAGTGAGCTGTCCCTTCTGCCCAGTCAATATCTGGATAGTTGACATTACTCTGATAGGATCCAACTCCTCCTCTTCCTTTAGGTTAGGGGGCCTGTAACATACCCCCACTATTAATTCCCACTTATTTCTTCCCTTTCCACCCACAGGGATTCCACCTCCCTTTGCCCCATTTGCAATGCTATTCCTCTCTTCCACCTACTAAATCATTCTTGATATACAGACACACCCCTCCCCCCTCCTTTCCCCTCCCTGTCCCTCCAATACAAGGAATACCCCTGGATATTTGACAGCCCATTGTGGGAACTGTCAAACCAAATTTCTGATATTCCCACAAAGTCAAAGTCCTCCTTGTATACCAACAGCTCCAGTTTCTCAATTTTGTTAGCTAGGCTTCTGGCATTTGTGGCATTTGTGGGCATATAATATTCTCCTTAGGTTTTCTGAGGCTACCATTTTGATTTGCCAACATTACCTGCGAGTAAATGTGATCAAATGTATAACGACTTTCTATTAAGGGGTCTAATTATCAATGTTTTCTCCTAAGACTCACTTAATATTCAACCCACATTGACACGTTTTTCACATGGATTCCATTAGAAAAATATTTGACTTTTTAGTGGAAGTTGGGTGACTCTTGGCTAAAAACATGGATAATAATACTCCTAATAGTTTTAACCAATTGCTGCCAGTCACTTGAAAAAGCTGCACAGGAATGTTTTAGTAACCTAAGGTAGATCGCCACCTACCCACCCCCTGTTTTTTTTGCTTTGGGCAGAGGGGCTGGTGGCTTTTCATAATCTCTAGAAGCCCCCTTTAACAGGGGGGCCACAGATCTTGCCCCCCCATGTAAATGCGTAGGGGTACATTATACCCCTACTCATTCACCAAAAAAAGTCTCAAAAATAAATAAAAACACACATACAGTGTCCCCCGATTTAGATCCATTGTCAAACTCCATGCCTTTTTTTTCAAATTTTTCGATTTCAATTGCTGGCAATGTTTTTTTTTTTTTTTCATTCAGCTGTCAGCAGGAAAGCCTGCTGACAGCTTATTACTCATCTGTTGTAAAGGAAGCGGTGGCCAGCTTCCCAGCCCACTCCTTAACAACTGGCAGTTATTTACTGTGCGATCGGCAGGCGAATGTCCCGCCCAGCGCCGCAAAAATTCTGGATTTAATCGAACATGCGAGCAGGTAATGTTCGGGCCCAACTTATGCTCGGCCTGAACTGCTCACCCAGTGCTATTTAGGAGTGCATTGTGCTCAGAATGCAGGAACCAGGAGTGTGCTGCGCTCATAATGCAGGAATCTGGAGTGTGTTGTTCTCAGAATACAGGAATCAGGAGTGAGTTGCACTCAGAATGCATGGTTCTGTGCTGCCTCCACTGTTTACTGATGACAGCAAATGAGGAGTCTTGGGGGGAGGCAGAGAGAGAGAGGAAAGGCACCTAGAAGATGGGGTCGGCGGGGTGAGGGATCTGTCACCTGCCCAGGTAGACCACGATAGATGGGTTGCTGACCCCCGATCTATAGTATGTAATGGAAGCAATGGAAGCAGTTTTCTTCCACAAAGTTGATACAATCAGTACATTTCTCATATACTGTGGTCTCTATCTTCCCAGAAATCTTAATAGTGTGATTAAAAATACACTTATGTAGTACTGTACACTGACATGAACTTGAGGTTCCAATCTGTTCCCAAAAAAACTCAGAAATTATCTTCAGAGTCGCCCCATACAAAAATATAATTATCAATTAAAAAAATTTAAAATATTAACTGAGTCCCAGTCTTATTGTCAATTATTTTTTGCTCCCAGGCCCTCAAAATAAATTGGCATAGGTTGACATTTGCAACCCATAACATAACCTGTACATTTTCTGTAATAGGCCTCATTAAGCCAGAAGGTATTATTCTCTCTAAGACCAATATAGTTACCTCTATCAAAAAAGTTAACTTCCTCTGTCCCTTCTGCACTGCCAAAATATTTTTATCATGGTCTATGATAGAATACAGGAACCTAACATCACAGGTAACCAAATTTCATCCTTCTGAAGCCGAGTACTAGGCCTCAAGGAGTATGCCGTGACATTATCAGTTGTCTGTGTATTGAGAGCAAACAGACAAGCTGGACTTCAATGCACTATGGACTCGAATCAGCAGGGGGAACAGACATGTTGGCAGCGCCCAATGGACTGTGAAGTTGACTACAGTGGAAAATGGGAGTTGAAGTCCAAGCAGGGAAAATTATTGTGGACCTCTATTACTCTATGGACTACAGATACCAGAGGAGATGGGGACAGAGGGTGAGAGGGTAGCAGTATTTGCCTGGGCTGTCTTTGAATCATGCTGTCTTTCTGCAGTGGGAGGCTGAAGAAAGACACAGTTCCTCGTTAGATCTGCTTTTAGCTTGAGCCGAAGCTTCAGGTGTGCAATTGGAAGACCAGAGAGAGAGAGGATTGGATAGTGTGGGTACTGGGACTGTGTCACTATCGCTGGATGACTTGCGCTGCTCCCATATCCCAGGGGTACTATTGGGTGAACCAAGGTCTAGAGCTACACAGAACAGAGACAGAGGATTCCCTTACACTCAGCAAGACTTTTGTGCTGAATCACTGGGCTTGGTGAGAGGTCCTTGTGGCTTTGATCTATTGGCACTAGAGAGAGGCTGAGCTCTTAGGAACAGACTACACAGCTGCTCCATAGACTATTACTGCCTTTAGTGTTCTTGTGTGCACAAACAGTAAAGTTGAGCCCCGACATTAGCCAGCTGAAGATTCAGGACTAAAGATTGACAATTTACTGTTGCCACACACAGCTTAGTTAGCTAGTTGTTAGTTTAGGGGTATCTTTAACAGGATACCACACAGGACTAAGTCATCCTCCTTGGGTGCACCCTGAACTGTTGCAATATCCTTATTCACAACACAGGTAATGTTTATATGTGCTGTTTGCTGCTGATTTCACAGATTTATGCGTTAATTCCAGTCTAGTGGTAAAGACGTTTTATCTAAGCAACATTGGGCATATTTCCTTCACTTTCTAGCAGTCTGTGTCTAAACCCACTTTCTTTATGTCCATTTATGCTCCAGCCACAATTTACTTTAACCACTTGCCGACCGCCGCACGCCGATTTACGTCGGCAGAATGGCACGGGCAGGTATATGGGCGTACAAGTACGTCCCTTTAAATCTGCAGCCCTGCGGACGCGGTCGCCTGCCGCGTGCCACCGTGGGTCCCGGGAACTCGATGTTCCCGGGAGTCCCGCAATTGCGGTCGGCAAGAGCAGAACAGGGGAATGCCTTTGTAAACAAGGCATTCCCCTATTCTGCCTAGAGACAGTGTCACTGATGACCGTTCCCCGTGATCGGGAACGGTCATCAGTGACATGTCACGTGTAGCCACGCCCCCTCACAGTAAAAAACACTCCCTAGGAAACACTTAACCCCTGCAGCGCCACCTAGTAGTTAACCCCTTCACTGCCAGTGTAATTTTTAAAGTAATCTGTGCATTTTTATTACACTGATCGCTGTAAAAATTACAATGGTCCCAAAATGGTGTCAAAAGTGTCCGATGTGTCCGCCATAATATCGCAGTCACGATAAAAATCGATGCTCGCTGCCATAACTAGTAAAAAAAAATATTAATAAAAATGACATAAAACCGTCCCCTATTTTGTAGAAGCTATAACTTTTGCGCAAGCCAATCAATAAACGCTTATTGCGATTTTTTTCTACCAAAAATATGTAGAAGAAAACGTATCGGCCTAAACTGTGGAAAATGTTTTTATATATTTTTTGGGGATATTTATTATAGCAAAAAGAAAAAAATATTGAATTTTTTTCAAAATTGTCGCTCTATTTTTGTTTATAGAGCAAAAAATTAAGACCGCAGAGGTGATAAAATACCACCAAAAGAAAGCTCTATTTGTGGGAAAAAAAGGACGCCAATTTTGTTTGGGAGCCATGTCGCACGACCGCGCAATTTGTCAGTTAAAGCAACGCAGTGCCGAATCACGAAAAGGCGACTGGTCCTTTAGCTAAAAAATGGTCCGGGGCTTAAGTGGTTAACTCATACTAATAAATTTAGTTCCTTTACCGCTAAATGGCCTCATGTTCACTTTCTAGTATAAGCTCACTACCACACTACCAAGTCAAAGGTATCTGTTCTTGTGATTCATTAAGTGTATGCAGTGGTTTCTATTCAAACAGGTGATCCAGTGGGGTTGAGGGTGGTGCTGGAGTCAAGGCACAGAACAGAGAATCCAAGTTACAAAGTGGTTTCTTTGTGGGTGGCGCTACATTTCGTTCCATTTTAATTATCCCAAGCACTTAAACCCTCAGTGTTTTTTAGATTCACACATCCAACACAAAAAACAAACATTCCCAAGTCAACTATTTGGAAAAGTCTTATCCCAGCACTTGCAGTTTACAGCGTTCAATGCTGCTGGCTCCTGCTCTTAGTGCTGCTTCCTTGAACTTCCAGTCTGCACATAGAAGAGTTAAAAGTTGACAATGTAGTTTCCAGACAGTCTGTTAGCGTGGAGAAGGGAGTGGGAAGGAGAAGGAAGAAGCATGGGAGATATTAGGCTATTGGGCTGTGCGTTTCTATTAATGCGCATAGTGTAGGGAAACACAACTCTAGTCCCTGCATGCAAGAGTGGCTACATAAGGATGTTGTAAGAGAAATTATCCATCTTAAAACAGGAAACCCAGGACAATGGCACCAGCTTAAAATAGACCATAGGCAAGAATGAAAACCAGCTGAGTATTCAGTAATTCAGTGGTCATCAATCCTGTCCTCAGGGCCCACTAACAGGCCAGGTTTTATGTATTACCTTGGAGTGATGCAGACTAGAATACTGCAATCACTGAGCAGCAAATTATATCACCTGTGGTGTATTTCAGTTATGTTGCAAACCTGACCTGTTAGTGGGCCCTGAGGACAGGGTTGATGACCACTGCAGTAATTGATTAAAACAGCTTCTACCTCTGGTTCTGGCGCTGCATGGAGTAGCTCCGTCTCTCCTCAGCTCCTGCAGAACGATCCACAAATCGGCTTATAAATACCTGCCCGACCCCCTCCTGCTGCCTGCAGGCCCCTCAGGTGACCCCCAACTCTCCTATGGACTAATTTGTGGGGAAAACCGGCAAGCGATCACACACGGCCGCAACGATCCACCCGGCCCAGCCGCAAATCGAGACCCGGCCTCGGCCTACCCGGATATTGCGGTGGAAAAAACAGCCAGGGAGGTGAGTGGACATACATCATCCCCCTACTCACTTCAGGCCTCTCTCTCCCCGCATCTTGCCTCCTCCATACCCTGGGGACAGCAATACAGCGCCTATAGCCCAGGCTGTAGCAGTTTTCCTGTCCCCCATGATATCCGCCTCAGTGGAAAAGGTAGTGGATGCAGGGATGAGGCAAATCAAGAAACAATTAGGGGAACACTCCACTAGACTCAATGAGGTGGAACACTGCCTTTCAAGTATGGAGGAAGAAGTATATCAGGCGCAAGCCACTGAACAAGCACAGGACAAAACTAATCAATACATACTCCAAAAATTGGACGATTTAGAGAACAGATCCAAAAGGAGCAATTTGAGATTCGTGGGGGTACCAGAATTATTACAGTCATCAGCCATCGCAGAATTCTGCGCCAGACACATCCCGGAGGCATTAGGCCTTCCTGGCCCCTGCACGGTTGAACGGGCCCACCGCATGGGAGCCTTCTCCCCTGATCGCAAAACCCCCCTCCCGATCATCGCTAAGTACCTCAATTACACTGACAAGACCGCCATCCTGCAAAAGTTAAGGCAAACCAGATCTTTCCAAATTGATGGAATAAAAATTCTGATCTTCGCTGATTATTCGATAGAGGTTTCCAAAAAGAGGAAAGCATTCCAACACGTCTGCACAAAACTACACCAGCGACAGATGAAATTCACATTGGCCTTCCCCGCAATTCTCCGTCTCAAAGCCCCCAATGGGGATCAGCTCTCTTTTCAGGACGCCTCTGAGGCAGAAGCTTTCCTGCGCTCACTGCACGCTGAGTCACACTCCGACTCCCCACTGAGGGCCTCTCCAAATAACCACCCTCTGGACCAGCGAAGCCTGAGGAAAGACTCCCCAAAGTGCTTCAGGCCATCTGGACCTGACCACCGCAACACCCCTCGCTGATACAAAGACATCGTTACCTGCCCTGAGATCCTTAGGGGCACATACAATGCTCGTTCCTTGGTTTTTAAGCCTACATTGACTGTCTACTCAGGTATTTGGCTTTCTAACAATTGACTGTCCCTTCTGTTCTTGCACATGTTTTTTGTTGTAGTTCATCGCACCTCCACCCTTTTGTCTTGCACCACCTCCTATAGCCTCACTGTTTATGGCCTCCTCCTGATCCCTCACCCATGCACCGCCCGCCACTGCGGCTAATGGCACCAAGGCTCCAAGGGCACCATCCGCCACAGCGCTTGGGTCATTAAGGTGAGCTGGTCTACACAGTAACTTTGCGGAAAAAAGTGAAGTTCCTCCATTATTTTGTATTGTTTTTGTTTCTTGCTCTTGCTCTTACTTTCCCTAGTTCTGGAGCAATTTCTCTTGCATAGTGCAACTTCTCTTTGCAAAGTGCACAGTCTATTTGCCTTTAGTAAATCAACCCCTCAGTGTCACCCTGTTGTCTCTCCACCTCTTCCTCATTTTTAAAGTGTAAGTCCATCCTAACACTAAAATCCCTACATCTACAGACATCCATCTAATCTAATTCTAACCTATCTAGCCCTGTAAAGATGAAATCAGTACACATATTGATTTTTGAAGCCGATCCGATCCGGTTTCCAGCGGCAGAAGCTCTGCAGAGGACACAGCCAACAACGGCTGTGAAATGAATTATACTGAAATACTGATTTCTTCTTTACAAGGCTAGATAGGTTAGTGTTAGATTGTGGATGTTTGTAGATGCAGGGATTTTAGTGTTAGGGTGGACTTCTACTTTAACTTGATCTAGGGAAACAACTGCTCCTCATTTATCTGTGGGTTTAATCACTGTATCTTTTTTTTTTTTTTTTAAACATTTTCAAGGCCTCTTTTTCTCTTTTTAAAACAATCTTCTTCAGGGAATTGATGAATTCCACAGTCTCCTCCACAGACTGTAAGGGAATTTGTGTATTTAACAACTTTTCCCAACCTCTCATGTACAGTGCTTTGAAAAAGTATTCATTCCACATTTTGTCATGTTACAACCAAAATTGTAAATGTATTTTATTGGAATTTTATGTCATAGATCAACACAAAAAGGCACATAATTGTGAAATGGAAGGAAAATTAATATCTGAAAAGTGTGGCATGCATTTGTATTCAGCCCCCTTTACTCTGATACCCCTAACTAGAATCTAGTGGAACCAATTGCCCTCAGAAGTCACCTAATTAGTAAATAGATTCCAGCTATGTGTAATTTAATCTTAGTATAAATACAGCTGTTCTGTGAAGCTCTCAAAGAGTTTATAGAGAACCTTAGTGAACAAACAGCATCAAGAAGGCCAAAGAACACACCAGACAGACCAGGGTTAAAGTTGTGGAGAAGTTTAACGTAGGGTTAGGTTATAAAAAAAAACATCCCACAGAGCACTGTTCAATCCATCATCCGAAAATGGAAAGTGTATTGCACAACCGCAAACCTACCAAGACATGGCCTTCCATCTAAACTGACAGGCCAGGAAAGGAGAGCATTAATAAGAGAAGCAGCCAAGAGGTAACTCAGGAGGAGCTGCAGAGATTCACAACTTAGATTGCAGAATTTGTCCACAGGACAACTATTAGTCATGCACTCCACAAATCTGGCCTTTATGGAAGAGTGTTAGGAAGAAAGCCATTGTTGAAAGAAATCTATAAGAAGTCTCATTTGCAGTTTGCGAGAAGTCATGTGGGGGACACAGCATACATAATGAAAAGAAAACCTAATGAACATAGGGTTATGGCTGCTAGTGCCATCAAACCTATGATTGATCACCAGGTATAGGGATGTGGGTTGGATTTTTAGGCACTGATAACACAACAAAGTCATATAAAAATATATTTATTACATAAAATGAACTATACAATTAAAAACATAAGCCAAACCCCACAGCAAAAAAACAGTGTTTGTAGGATCCGCTCACCGGCCTTCTCAATCTCAGACACGGGCACCCAAGGCGTTAGAGCCCCCTCGGATTCCTCCACCCTCGCGGAACCCAGTCGAAGGTACTGAGTCCCAGGCTTCCGCATTAGTACCTCGCCCCAGGCTAAAGGTGCCTGGGATGGACTCCATCTCCCGCTCCGGCCAGGTCAAGGGCACCTGGGCCCGGAACTCCGGAACGCCAGCACCCAGGCTGAAGGTGCCTGGGCGCGGCTGTGTCTTCCGACTCTGAACCCCAAGGTCAGGGCGTCCGCCCCTTTTATCTCCTCTCCCTTTGCGCCACAGCAGGTTCCCCGCCCCGCTGTACCATCGCCAGGAAAGGACAAAAAGGGATGCAGTCTTGCGGTGAGTGTTCAGCTCTGGCCCAGGGCGACAGCACCACCTGCAGGCCGCAGGGAACCTCACACCACCAGAGTCCTCCAAGAACCACAAAAGGGTCTCAGATTCCCTAACAATCAGTCCATCTGGGTTACACTAAATTCAAATACCCTCTACACTACTTATTGAGCCTGCTCTGGTTTACATATCAATTCTCCAACAGAAAGATAATGCCCTTAAATCCTTTACAGTCATAGGAGTGGATCCCCACTTTCCCCTTAAGTATAGTCTCTCCTCATACCTGTCTGGCATAATTTAGACCATCATTATGCCCTCAATAGGCAGGGTGCCTCTCATAGATCCATAATGAATATATAATCACTATAACGGGTGTCCGTTTGAGCCTCCTATCATGTGGACTTGAGTAGTATCTCTACTCTATTTATTGACCGTTACAATTTGTGTTCATTATATTACAATAATGTACCTTCTACCACAAACATGTGTAACTACTGTGTGCTATGGCGGATATAAGTCTGCCATGGCACCTGCTATACATCTCTCAAAAAAAACCCAAGCTACAACCCCCCCCCCTTTCCCAGATGTGGGGGATGTTTGTACTTGTATTTATGTGGGTTTGCATTTGCATGTATTTGGCCCCATGTCTGTCTATTAGTTGTCTGTGGTCTGCTACGTTTTTTCCTATCACCCACCCCCATACATATCCAACCCCTTTTCCCAACCACTATTATTAACATTGTTCATTGTTCTCAGATATTGGTGCTTGTTCATTAACGCATCAAAATGATAAACTATCATGTATTGGCCCTTTAAATGAAGTTTGGAGATATATGCATTCAATGTTCTCTGGCCTCCGACATGATATGGAATTAAATATATTCTGCTTACACTCAGGGGGGACCTGGCCTATAGCCAAACACTATCTATGTCTGCGCACATACACCGCAATGTCCTTTTTTCCTCTTTTAAAATACATGTGCTGGGCGGAGTGAGACGAGGGAGGGACGCTATAAGAAGGACCCCTCGCCCTGCGTCACTTATACGTCCAGATGAAGCTACGCATACATCACATGCGAAACTAGTCGACGTCACTTCCGCCCGGACGCCACGCTGCGACGCGGCTTCATTCCCGCACAGTGACGACGAGCCCTGGAGGGAGAGGGAGGAGGAGGAGGAGGAGGAAAGCCAAGCAGTCGTGAGTATCAGCTGTGGGACATGAAAAAGTCTTAACAAATTCCTCTACATGTACCGCAAAACACGGCAGTATCCTGACACAATCTGTGTAAACCAGGAAGGAGCAGCAAATTGACTCCATGCGGACGTGGCAGTGTATCAGAGCATCGGAGAAGGGGTAACATTACTGACAGCCACTATACTTGATTATGTGCAGGTTCATACGTCTTTACCCCTGGTAACCGGCTACTCCAGTGTGTTTAACCATCACTAGCAGTGAGGACTGTTCTTATTTGTATTACATCTGTATTACATCTGTCCCCAGCTGTACTTCACATGTGTTTCTCTGCTCGCCTCCAGGAAGATATCATTTCATGGACACAGCATCCCAACGTTTAGACTATTTTTCATTCAATTTTTCTTTCTTCCTTTATGACATTATTGTTGGTGATACAGGACTGCAGCTATCCCCTTACGGATCCATCCAGCTGGCCTTCACCCCTTCTTTCCTCCCCCCCCCCTCCCCATCCTTCCATCCATTAGGGCTCGAGCTCCCAGGGCCTTTTAGGGGGTGGTCTCTTGGCTCATATACAGCTTTGCTGTTGCCATCATTTTGATTGAATTGCAATCATCACTTAGATCTCTCCCTGAAACTACCTGGCGTCCGGACGTGTCTTATGTGTCTAGGTCATTTTATGTCTGTCCTGTCGTGTACGTGCAATATGTGTTGATCAGTCAACCTTGACTGTCATCATTTGTATATACATGTTGTCCAGTATCCTGGACATAGTCCACGTTACCATGTAATATTTTTCAATAAATCTATTTTGATAATTTTGCACAAACTGTTCATGAGCCTCCTCTTTTTCCAATCTCCTGATTGGATAGTTTTTTGTCTCTCCTCATTATATCCTTTACAAACAATACCTCTTCTATGTATGCATTCAGATGTTAATACTCTAAATAAAGCTTTAGTGTTATTTTTATGGCATATTTATGGTGTAAAAAAACACTTAATTTCCCAATGAGTGAAGGAGGGATGGATCTCCCAAACATCAGAATGTATAACTTATCATGTCTGCTTAGATCAGGGATTGACTGGTTCTTGGGAAACTCAGTCTATACCAACAACATACTTAAAACTGAACTGGTGTTCCTTTACAACTTACTGGCTGTTCTGCACAGCAAATTTTATTTTCCACCCAATGAACTAAAACATAATTTACTTTTATATATATATATATATATATATATATATATATATATATATATTTATATATATACGTTGCACTCTTATTACCTGGCATGAGATACGGAAACATCTAAGCCTTTTCCCAGCCATCTCTAAATACCTTCCTATACATGATAACCCCATGTTTACTCCAAGTATTCACTCTTATTACCTGGCGTGAGATACGGAAAGATCTAAGCCTTTCCCCAGCCATCTCTAAATACCTTACTATACATGGTAACCCCATGTTTACTCCAAGTACGGACTATAAGGTCTTTGCTACCTGGAAGTCTAGAAGGCTAACTATGGTCTCTCTTCTATTCAAATTCTTGCCGGCTAAAATCTTTTTTTGAAATATCCCAGGAATTTAAATTGCCACCTCACCACACTTTTTATTATAATCAGCTAGTGGACTACATCAAGTCATTCTACAATCCTTAAAATGACCCCTTTCAGCACTCATTGATAGATCAAGTGATACATTGTTGATCATTTTCAATTTCAGATCTCTACTTGCCACTTAACCTTCCACTAAGGAAATTGCAAGCACTTTATTCTTAAAAAAACTGTCTTAAGGACTTTCTAAATGACACTTTTCCAGACAAACTTCTTGAGGGATATCATAAAGCTTTAAAATGAGTTGTCAGTGAGACCTGGAGAGACACACAATTCAAACTCCTGCACAGAGCTTTCATTCCTTTCTTGATAGACAAAGCTGATCCAACAATATCTATATGGTCTTTATGTGGCACGCACCATCCCACTTTGATGCATCATCTTTGGGACTGTTGTGTCACTTTTTGGGAACAATTGCTACATTTTTGGAGTTACATCTATAGGGATTTCTAAAGATCCCATGCTATGACTGTTTGGGTATGTTGGACAAGCTCAATCAACCCCAGCTTCCCACAAAATAAACATCTACCATTGGACTCTACTTTGTCTGCTAACAGCCTGCAGAGCATTACTCAAATTTTGGACTTTGTCTTCAGTCCCATTCATTGTGGTTTTCAAAAAAGATCTGAAATATTTGATGTATATATAAAAATTAGACAGCATCAGGCCTTTGGTCCTACTAAACGTTTCTTTGCCTGATGGAAACTTTTTATGGAACATACAGTACTTTATCTGACCTAGAAATAATCCTTCTCATGACACTGTTTACAGAGTGATATGCAAAAGCCAATCTTACCAACTCCCCGGCAGACTAAAGCTTTAGAAAATTTGGTTTTCCTTGGAGCACAGATAGAGCGGATAGAGATTTAGTTAACATACTCTTACCTGGTATTTTGGTTTTTATTTGCCCTTTTTTTTTTTCCCTTTCTTAAAGGGGTTGTAAAGTCAGAATGTTTTTTTATCTTAGTGCATTCTATGCATTAAGATTAAAAGCCTTCTGTGTGCAGCAGCCCTCCTAACACTTACTGAGGTCCCTCTCTGTCCAGCGATGTCCACGAGTGTCTCAGCCATCTTAGATTTTCCTTCCTGATTGGCTGATACACAGCAGTGGTGCCATTGGCTCCCGCTGCTGTCAATCAAAGTCAGCTAGCCAATCAGGGGAAAGAAGGGGTGGGGCCAGGTCGGGGCTCAGTGTCTGAATGGACACAGGGAGCTGTGACTCAGCTCAAGTACCCCCCATAGCAAGCTGCTTGCTGTGGGGGCACTGAACAGGAGGGAGTGGCCAGGATCACAGAAGAGGGACCCGAGAAGAGGAGGATCTGGGCTGCTCTGTGCAAATCCACTGCAACAGAGCAGGTAAGTATAACATGTTTGTTATTTTTACAGTAAAATAAACAAGACTTTACACTCACTTTAAGCATATGACTCCCAAGTTTTTTGAAGTATACGTGGAACAATATCTATGTTTTTTGCCATGGGAGTGACCTTTATTCACACTTATACTTAGTCCAGTCAGGGTATTTCATGCTAATGCATGCTTTATTTGGTCTTTTCTGTACTATTTACTGTAACTTCCAGCTTTGGTATATATGTTTTAAGATGTTTATATCACCTCTAGCATTGATAATATTATGTCACATGCCTATGTTGCTACTTTTGTGATTGTATTCTATTATCAGCCTTTTCTTTTTATTTTATTTTGATATCATTTTCAAAAAATAATAAAAATGTTTGCAAAATACAGGCCAAAAAATAGACCAAAAGCAGTCACAGAAATGAAAGGAAGAGATGGGTTTTTATTATAATTTCACTCCCATATTTGTGATGCAACACAGATAAATGTTGAGGCATTGACTGGCTGCTGCATTGCCCAAAACAAGAAGCACAAGCACAAGGAATATACGTTACCTATTCTAGTTAAATATACTAGTTAAAACACTTGAAATTGTACAAAGCCTTTAATTTATTAACATTACTTGTAGATAAACTGTCTGCTCGATTGTGTTTTTATGCATCTTGGCCTGCACAAACATTTGGCCTGCACTTTTCTCTCCTTCACTTACTTCGCTACTGTGTTTGAGAATCCTTTGATTTTCCTGATAGTTTATCACTGCTGATTCCATAGGTGTTGACATGACCTGCCTCCCCATCTTAAAAGAGAAGTATTGGTTCATTTCTTTTGCTTAATCTTAATCCTTATGGGCTACTAGTTTCTGACCTCTGAGAAGTGCACCCTTTCTGTTAAAATAGAGTAAATAACCTGTGGGAGGGGCTAAAGTATTTTCTAGAGTGTCATGCTGACAATCTGGTCGGGATCAGCCTCCCTTACTTCTCCTCTCTGTTGGATCTGGGCTCTCTGCTCAATCCCGAGACTTCACACAACGCACACAGCTTCTCTACTCCTTCCTCCTCCCTCCCTCCCTGTTCCAGGCAGAATGATCTCAGCACACATCAAAGCTTCCAGTAGAGCATCGGCCTTTAGTGACTGTAGAAGCCACTGAAAGTGCTCTTTATATAATAGTCTACATTCCTGGTAAAATGATATGCAAGGAATACATTTTTACCGTAAAGTACAATACTGGCTTTTTTCAGCATTGCCTGCATTTACTGTTACAACAAGACTAAATATAATAAAATTAGAGCTAATAATGGGAATTGTTAATTTTATTGACTATTCAGATTTTTCTATGTGTTTGAGGCTATGCTTAGGCTTGTTTCACACTGCTGTGTTGCCGCTTGGCCAAAGGGAGGCTGTACCCACTTTTTTTGTGTAGTTCCCCCCACGATTTCCCACAATTTTGGTACTTCTGCTGAAAACTAGGGATGAGCCAAACACCCCCCGGTTCGGTTCGCACCAGAACCTGCGAACGGACCGAAAGTTTGCGCGAACTTTAGAACCCTATTAAATACAATGGACTTGAATGTTCGAAATCAAAAGTTCTAATTATCAAGGCTAATATGCAAGTTATTGCCCTAAAAAGGGTTTGGGGACCGGGGTCCTGCCCCAGGGGACATGTATCAATGCTAAAAAAAAGTTTTAAAAACTGCAGTTTTTTCGGGAGCAGTGATTTTAATAATGCTTAAAGTGAAAAAAAGTCAAATATTCCTTTAAATATCGTACCTGGGGGGGGGGGTCTAAAGTATGCCTGTGAAGTGGCACGTGTTTCCCGTGTTTAGAACTGTCCCTGCACAAAATGACATTTATAACGGAAAAAAAAAGTCATTTAAAACTGCTTGCGGCTTTAACCACTTAAGCCCCGGACCATTTGGTAGCTAGAGGACCAGAGGTGATTTCAGAATTTTGCACTGCGCTGCTTTAACTGTAAATTGTGCGGACATGCAATGTTGTACCCAAACAAAATTTGCGTCCTTTTCTTCCCACAAATAGAGCTTTCTTTTAATGGTATTTGATTGCCTCTGCGATTTTTATTTTTTGCGATATAAACGGAAAAAGACCGAAAATTTTGAAAAAAAATGATATTTTCTACTTTTTGTTATAAGAAAAATTGAATAAACTCAATTTTAGTCATACATTTAGGCCAAAATGTATTCAGCCACATGTCTTTAGTAAAAAAAATGTCAATAAGCGTATATTTATTGGTTTGCGCAAAAGTTATAGCGTTTACAAACTAGGGTACATTTTCTGGAATTTACACAGCTTTAAATTTATGACTGCCTATCTCATTTCTTGAGGTGCTAAAATGGCAGGGCAGTACAAAACCCCCCCAAATGACCCCATTTTGGAAAGTAGACACCCCAAGGAAATTGCTGAGAGGCATGTTGAGCCCATTGAATATTTTTTTTTGTCCCAAGTGATTGAATAATGAAAAAAAAAAAAAATTACAAAAAGTTGTCACTAAATGATATATTGCTCACACATGCCATGGTTATATGTGGAATTTCACCCCAAAATACATTCTGCTGCTTCTCCTGAGTACGGGGATACCACATGTGTGGGACTTTTTGGGAGCCTAGCCACGTACAGGACCCCGGAAACCAAGCACCGCCTTCAGGATTTCTAAGGGCGCAAATTTTTGATTTCACTCCTCACTACCTATCACAGTTTCGAAGGCCATAAAATGCCAAAATAGCACAAAACCCCCCCAAATGACCCCATTTTGGAAAGTAGACACCCCAAGCTATTTGCTGAGAGGCATGTTGAGCCCATTTAATATTTTTTTTTGTCCCAAATGATTGAATAATGACAAAAAGAAAAAAAAAAAAAAACAATGTACAAAAAGTTGTCACTAAATGATATATTGCTCAAACATGCCATGGTTATATGTGGAATTGCACCCCAAAATACATTCTGCTGCTTCTTCTGAGTACGGGGATACCACATGTGTGGGACTTTTTGGGAGACTAGCCGCGTACGGGGCCCCAAAAACCAAGCACCGCCTTCAGGATTTCTAAGGGCGTAAATTTTTGATTTCACTCCTCACTACCTATCACAGTTTTGAAGGCCATAAAATGCCAAAATAGCACAAAACCCCCCCAAATGACCCAATTTTGGAAAGTAGACACCCCAAGCTATTTACTGAGAGGCATGTTCAGTCCATGGAATATTTTATATTTTGCCACAAGTTGCGGGAATATGACAAACTTTTTTTTTTTTGCACAAAGTTGTCACTAAATGATATATTGCTCACACATGCCATGGGCATATGTGAAATTACACCCCAAAATACATTCTGCTGTTTCTCCTGAGTACGGGGATACCACATGTGTGGGACTTTTTGGGAGCCTAGCCGCGTACGGGACCCCAAAAACCAAGCACCGCCTTCAAGGTTTCTAAGGGCATAAATTTTTGATTTCACTCCTCACTACCTATCACTACCTATCACAGTTTTGAAGGCCATAAAATTCCAAGATGGCACAAAACCCCCCCAAATGACCCCATTTTGGAAAGTAGACACCCCAAGCTATTTGCTGAGAAGCATGTTGAGCCCATTGAATATTTTTTTTTTTTGTCCCAAATGATTGAATAATGACAAAAAGAAAAAAGAAAAAAAATGTACAAAAAGTTGTCACTAAATGATATATTGCTCAAACATGCCATGGTTATATGTGGAATTGCACCCCAAAATACATTTTGCTGCTTCTCCTGAGTACGGGGATACCACATGTGTGGGACTTTTTGAGAGCCTAGCCGCGTACGGGGCCCTGAAAACCAAGCACCGCCTTCAGGATTTCTAAGGGCACAAATTTTTGATTTCACTCCTCACTACCTATCACAGTTTTGAAGGCCATAAAATGCCAAGATAGCCCAAAACCCCCACAAATGACCCCATTTTGGAAAGTAGACACCCCAAGCTATTTGCTGAGAGGCATGGTGAGTATTTTACAGTTCTCATTTGTTTTTGAAAATGAAGAAAGACATTTTTTATTTTTTTTATTTTTTCAAATTTCAAAACTTTGTGACAAAAAGCGAGATCTGCAAAATACTCAACATACCTCTCAGCAAATAGCTTGGGGTGTCTACTTTCCAAAATGGGGTCATTTGGGGGGGTTTTGTGCCATCTGGGCATTCCATGGCCTCCGAAACTGTGATAGGCAGTGAGGAGTGATATCAAAAATTTACACCCATAGAAATCCTGAAGGCGGTGCTTGGTTTTCGGGGTCCTGTACGCGGCTAGGCTCCCAAAAAGTCTCACACATGTGGTATCCCCGTACTCAGGAGAAGAAACAGAATGTATTTTGGGGTGCAATTCCACATATAACCATGGCATGTTTGAGCAATATATCATTTAGTGACAACTTTTTGTACATTTTTTTATTTTTTTTATTTTTGTCATTATTCAATCACTTGGGACAAAAAAAAAATATTCAATGGGCTCAACATGCCTCTCAGAAAATAGCTTGAGGTGTCTACTTTCCAAAATGGGGTCATTTGGGGGGGTTTTGAACTGTCCTGGCATTTTAAGCACAACATTAGGAAGCTTATGTCACACATCATCCACTCTTCTAACCACTTGAAGACAAAGCCCTTTCTGACACTTTTTGTTTACATGAAAACATTATTTTTTTTTGCAAGAAAATTATGTTGAACCCCCAAACATTATATATTTTTTTAAAGCAAAGGCCCTACAGATTAAAATAGTGGGTGTTGCATTTTTTTTTGCCACACAGTATTTGCGCAGCGATTTTTCAAACACATTTTTTGGGGGAAAAACACACTTTTTTTATTTTTAATGCACTAAAAAACACTATATTGCCCAAATGTTTGATGAAATAAAAAAGATGGTCTTAGGCCGAGTACATGGATACCAAACACGACATGCTTTAAAATTGCGCACAAATGCGCAGCGGCGACAAACTACATTCATTTTTAAAAGCATTTAAAAGCCTTTAAAGGTTACCACGTTAGATTTACAGAGGAGGTCTACTGCTAAAATTACTGCCCTCGATCTGACCTTCACGGTGATACCTCACATGCATGATGCAATTGCTGTTTACATATGACGCTAGCGTTCGCCTTTGCGCAAGAGCAGGGGGGGACAGCGGTGCTTTTTTTTTATTATTTATTTTGCTTTTTTATTTTATTTTTTAACTGTTCCTTCCATATTTATTTTTTTTGACCATTTTTATTGTTATCTCAGGGAATGTAAATATCCCCTATGATAGCAATAAGTAGTGACAGGTACTCTTTTTTTGAAAAAAAAATTGGGGGGTTAGACCCTATATCTTTCCTCTTCCCTCAAAGCATCTGACCACACCAAGATCGGTGTGATAAAATGCTTTCCCAATTTCCCAATGGCGCTGTTTATATCCGGGGGGGGGGACATTCCCTCCCACTGCTTGTACAAGCAGTCTAGAGGCTAATTATCAGCTAGACTTGCTTTTACATGAAAGCCGGCCACTGGCTGAAAAGAATGATACCAAGATGATACCTAAACCCGCAGGCATCATTCTGGTATAAACATTCAAAGTCCAGCAACATACCAGTACGTTGCTGGTCCTTGTTGGACATGTATTGTAATCTTTTTTTTCATGCAGCCTGTTGGCTGAACGAAAAAAAAGAGATTGATCGGTGGGTATGCCCACCATTAGAATACCTCCCTTCATCCACCCACTTCTAATGATGGGCATATATGCCGAAGCATGGGGGCATCCTCCCGCAAAAAAGTTATGCCGCGTACACACGGTCGGACTTTTCCACGGGCAAGCCTCCGTCGGAATTTCGACCGTATGTACGCGGCATAAAAGGTTATACCGCGTACACACGGTCGGACTTTTCCACGGGCAAGCCTCCGTCGGAATTTCGACCGTATGTACGCGGCATAAAATGTTATGCCACGTACACACGGTCGGACTTTTCCACGGGCAAGCCTCCGTCGGAATTTCAACCGTATATACGCGGCATTAGGAGCAAAATCGCTCCTCCGCCCCTGCTGCCCCCATGCTTCGGCATATATGCTCTTTTTTTTAACTGTGGTGGTGAAATCACCTCCTACAGCGTTGGAATCACAGCTTTATGTATCGTGGGAGCAAACGCTGTTGCTGTCAAGATAAATAAATCCGCGATGCAACTGAATGGCGTACCTGCTAAGCAAATGGTGGTTAACATTAAAACAAAGTAACATTACAGTACAACAGTAAGACCTTACCATACCATACCTGCAAAGCAAATACCAAAACAAAACCTAGTAAAAAATAAAACATTTTTTTAACGCAACCTGTGCCTAAAATATATATATGCCGAAGCATGGGGGCATCCTCCCGCAAAAAAGTTATGCCGCGTACACACGGTCGGACTTTTCCACGGGCAAGCCTCTGTCGGAATTTCGACCGTATGTACGCGGCATAAAAGGTTATGCCGCGTACACACGGTCAGACTTTTCCACGGGCAAGCCTCCGTCTGAATTTCGACCGTATATACGCGGCATTAGGAGCAAAATCGCTCCTCCGCCCCTGCTGCCCCCATGCTTCGGCATATATGCTCTTTTTTTTAACTGTGGTGGTGAAATCACCTCCTACAGCGTTGGAGTCACGGCTTTATGTATCGTGGGAGCAAACGCTGTTGCTGTCAAGATAAATAGATCCGCGCTGCAACTGAATGGCGTACCTGAAAACAAAAAATTACATACCTGAAAAGCAAGCATGATAAAACATTGCAGAATAGAATACAGTAAAAAAGAGCAGAACAATAGAGGAGAAAATAGAGAGAGAGAGAGAGAACAATAAAACGACAACTATTTTTGGTTTTTTTATTTTATATATTTTTTGTGTTTTGTTTTTTACGTTTTTTTTTTCTTTTTTACACTTTTTTTTGTAACTTTAACAGCTGTAATGGTTCGGGTCTCTCAAAATGTAATGGCATCTTGGGAGACCCTGTGTAAGTGTGTCCTAGTCTGTGAAATGCTGTACCCTTACGCTAAAACTTCACTTTTGAGTGGTAGCGTTCAAAACATTCACCAAGGCAAAGACCAGGTTTGTCAGGACAGAGTGGACAAAAAACACGGGTGTCACGCCTAAATCCACGCTTGCTACAGACACGACATCTTTTTTGGGGGGTTCGTTGGGTAGGGGTACTCGGGAGGGCATACGGATAATGCCTCTCATGCAGCCGGCTTACTGCATTTGGTTGGGAATGGTGAGGTGCAGAACCGCCTGGATACAGGAGTTCTGTGACTATCTCATTCTGGAATTTTAGAAGAGATAACGTCCCACCTGAAGCTCTGTATAGCACATGAGCGTTCAGCAAAGCCAATTGGAATAAGGATAGAGACACTTTTTTGTACCAGCGTCTCGCCTTATGGTCAATTAGATACGGCGCCAACAACTGGTCGTTGAGGTCCACCCCTCCCATATTTTGGTTATATTCGTGGACACAGAGGGGTTTCTCCACAACACCAGTCGCCGTACGAATTTGGACTGTCGTGTCTGCATGAAGGGAGGTAAGAAGGAAAACATTCTTATTGTCCCTCCACTTCATAGCGAGCAAGTTATTACACTTCAAGCAGGCTCTCTCCCCCAGCCTAAGACGGGCATCTACAAGCCGCTGGGGAAAGCCCCGGCGATTAGGTCGCACGGTGCCACATGCTCCAATCTGATGATCAAACAAGTGACTAAACAGTGGCACGCTCGTATCGTTTCCTGGGCATGGAGGCAGAGAACATGGGCATGTGGTCAATTGGGTGCGTGGACCAATAAGCACGCAATGACGGGAATTTATGTGTGCCCATGTTGAGGGAAAGGCCCAGAAAGGTCTTAAAGTCGGAAACCGTAATTGGTTTCCAATCTTTGGCAATTTTAGGCAACTGGGGGTTAGCGGCGATGAATTGACCAGCATGCAAATTACTCTGGTCCACAATAGATCTATAGAGATCTTCCGTGAAAAACAGCGAATAAAAATCAATTGGCATAAAATCAGCTGTTTCCACCTGAATACCGGGTTGGGCAGTGAATGGGTGAAGTATGGGTTCTGCAGAAGTGGTGGGGACCCAATCAGGATAGGCAAATTCTGCAGGAAGGGCACTATGGGCACGACGGGCCTGCCTTTGTCTTCTTGGTGGCAGCGGGACACTACTTGTGCTTGCCACCTCGCCAGCTTGAACTGCACTTATGGGACTCGCCACGTCACCACGTGATACTGCAGTGCTGGATGTACGCCCAGGGTGTACTAGGCCGCTGGTGCTTGCCAATTCACCAGAAGGAATAGCGGCGCTAGAACTACTCTGCTCCATGATACGAGAGACCTGTGGTTCTTGCTCCTCAACAACCTCAGAAGATCGGGATCGGGTACGCCTGACCTTAGCAGGGACCTCAACTTCGTCGTCAGAGCTATCTGACGTGGGGCCGCTGACGTCACTGTCTTCTACGGGAAGATATTCTGAGCCTGAATCTGACAGATGCGTGACCTCCTTCACTATCTGTCATGCTCAGAATCTCGTAGGCCTCTTTACTAGTGTACCTTCGTCTTGCCATTTTGGGCTCTAAATTTAGGGGTACACTAGTAAGATTCACAGGTAAAAAAAGCACCTGACTGTCACCAAATGTATCAAACGCTACCAAAAAAACTGTTAGCGATCGCAGGGATCAGGACTGTCTCTGCGAACGCTGCAGTTATGTGTGTTGTGTTTGGTAAGTGACAGTGATCAAACGATACTGCACTTGGGTGGGCTGGGCTGGGCGGAGGGGTTAAACGCAGGTGCTAGCAGGTATCTGGGCTGATCCCGCTAACACTGCGTTTTTGGGAACCCTAAACCGCTGGGGACGCTAATATAGATCTGATCAGATACTATACCACTAAGGGAGGTGTATGCTTTGCGCGTGGGTGTTAGCGTTACTGGCACTAACCTGACGCTGCCTGGGGCGACGCAGACCCTCTCTGGCGCTAAAACCTAATTGATGTCAGCCGCCGGGCGATCAGGGGGTTAAACCTTTATTGGGTTATATACGGCGGGTGCCCTGATGCTATAAAAAGCAAACTAACCAACCAGCGTCACCTGTAACCTTTATATGGTGATCACTGGTGAAAGGGTTAACTAGGGGCAATCAGGGGGTTAAAACCTTTATTAGGTTAAATATGGGGGTACCCGACGCTATATAAAAACCTGACGGGTTACCTAAATAACTAAATAACTAACTGGGTAACCAGTGTCACCAGTGACGCTTATACGGTGATCACTGGTGAAAGTGTTAACTCTAGGGGCAATCAGGGGGTTAAAATAATATATGGGGGTACCTGACGCTAATAAAAACCTGCGGCGAACCTAAAAATAAATAACTGGCTATCTAGGGCACCAGCGACAAGAAAAAAGCGATCGGAAAAACGATCGCTTAGTGACGCTGGCGTTAGGGGGTGAAAGGGTTACCTGGGGGGCGATCAAGGGGTTAAACCTTTATTAGGGGGGGTTAGGGGGCTACCCTGGACCTAAAGGGGCCTAATCCTAACTGCCCAGCAACTTTTTACAGTCACAAATGACACTGATTGCAGTGATCAGTAAAAAAAAAAAAAATGATCACTGCAAACGGTGCACTGTGACTGGGGGTACTGGGGGTGATCTGGGGGGTGATCTGGGGGTGACTGGGGGGTGTAAGTGTGCCTACGTGTACTGGTGTCAGTGGGCTGTTGGTGCACTTACTGTTAGATGTCTTCTCTCCTCGCGCCGAATCGAAAAGACTGACACGAGGAGAGATGACATCACTTCCTCTGTCTGTGTTTACATTACACAGGCAGGGGAAGCTCTCTCATTCGCCGGGAGCGATCGAGAGGGGGTGGCCGTAATCGAACGGCCGTCCCCTCATGCCGGATCGCTCCCGAACACTTAACCACCGCTCACTGTACAGAAGGGGGGTCCGATCGGACCCCCCAACTATACAAAGGCGATCACGTAGATATACGTGATTCTGCCTGTCGGTGCCATTCTGCCGACGTATAATTACAGTGGGCGGTCGTTAAGTGGTTAATGTAATGTCTGGTTCCAGCAATATGGATGAAAATCATTGAGAAAAATGGCATGGGTACCCCCCACCCCCCCCCCCCAGCCCACTACCAGCCCCTTTGGGTCGTGTATGGATATTAAGGGGAACTCCGCACCCAAATTAAAAAAAGGCCCTATATACTCTGAACAGCAGTATACAGGCGGTGCAAACAAGAGAGGGACTGTAGGTTTGTTCTTAAGTAGAATATGTTTGTAATTTGGAACAGGTACATTTTTTAAGTGTAGCTCCAGCCAAAAAAACTATTTTTAAGCTTTTTGGAAAACATATGGAAGGGTTATCACCACTGTAACATTTGTTTTGCTGTCTGTGCAGTGTGCACCTGTTCAGAACATTTCACCTCACTTTCCGTCCCAATGACAAATGTTTTTATTGAATCAAGGATTGGTGATAAAGCATCAGTGGAGAGGAGACACCTTTTTCCCATATTAACGCTTACAGGAGAGAATTACCCTTCCTAGGGGTAGATTTACTCTCATTTCCTGTTGTCTCCTTCCGTTTGCAAGTAGGAGTCGTTTGTAAGTTGGATGTTTGAAAGTAGGGGCCTGCCGTATATATTCTGCAGAAATTTGATACTGTACTTGGAGCGCAGCAATGAACCCTGCTGAAAAGTATTGCATCAAAAATTTTAATTACACGCCCCTGTTAAACAGGGGCAGAAAAATTGGGCCTTAGGCACTGGTGCTGGTGCCACAACACTGAAACCCCTCACAGATACTGTAGTTGGAGTGCAGCAATGAGCTCTGCTGCAAAGCATTGCATCAAAAATTGTAAATACACGCCATGTTAAACAGGGGCTGAAAAATTGGACCTTAGCCACTGGTGGCGGTGCCCAGAACCAAAAATGTTCTTACAAGCTATCAGCATGATCATTGAGGAGGAAGAGGATAGTCCCTCAGCATAACAGGATTGTCACTCAGCATCAGCATAGGCAGTCTTGAAGGGATTTGACATTTCAAAAACAATTATTCGGTTACATCAGCATCAGGTGCTTGGTAGCTGGTGGTGATCCAAGACTGATTCAATTTATGAAGGTCAGTCGATCGACCGAGTCGGTGGACAGGCGCACCCTGTGATCGGTTACAAAGCCTCCAGCAGCACTGAATGTGCGTTCCGAAAGAACGCTGGATGCAGGACAGGCCAGTAGCTCAATTGCATACTGTGCAAGCTCTGGCCAGTGATCCATCCTCAAGACCCAGTAACCCAGAGAATTTTTGGTGGGAAAGGTGTCCAAGTCTGATCTTGCCCCGAGGTATTCCTGCACCATATAAACCAGACGCTGGCGATGGTTGCTGGAACCGATCATACCTTGGGGCTGCGTACTAAAAAAATTGTCTGAACGCATCGGTCAGACGGCCACCTTCTCCACCACTCCTTCTTTGACTGACCGAACCCTCAGCAACACGTTGTCCAGGACCAGGAATTTGTAACTTCCCAGTCTCTGGGAAAGCGTTGCACATACCTTTCTGCAAGGCCTCCCGAAGATGCCTCATCCTCTGCTCCCTCTGCGATGGCAAGATAAGGTCCGCAACCTTACCCTTGTAACGTGGATCAAGGAGGGTTGCCAGCCAGTAATGATCCCTCTCCTTGATCGCACGAATACGAGGATCCTTCCGCAGGCTTTTCAGGATCAGGGAGGCCATGCAGCGTAGGTTTGCTGAGGCATTCGGTGCAGAGTCCTCTGGGTCACTGAGGACGACATGATCCGCAGCTACCTCCTCCCAGCCACATACGAGTCCACGGGTGTCTTGGGACTGTAATTGATCCCTTGAAGACTGCTGCTGATGCTGAGTGCTAGTCTCCACCTCCATGCTGACACAATCCTCCTCCTCCTCCTCGTCCTCTTCCTGTGTGATAGCCGGGCCAGCAGGAACACGGTCTGGATAAAGGGGGCCTTAAGAAGTAAGTAAATCGGAGGTGCATGCGCGGCAGCTCCCAAGATGGCCGCCGGCATCTAGAGCTCCGCTCCACCACGGCCCAGTATTAGCCACCGGAGCTAACAGAGCGCCCCCCCCAGCATTCTTACCGGGTCATCTGTGCAGGGGAGGCCCCCCTGATCCCCCGAATGTCAGCGGCGCCGGCGAGGAGGAATCTGACAGGCCAGATGGCCGCGAGTCCCAGCCCCCTCAGATATGACAAGATGGCGGCGGCTGCACGAGGCCCTCACAGTAAGGAGCTCACAGGGGACGATATAGCTGACCAGGACGTGCTTCCGCAGTCCCCCTCAGGTACCGACTACCCTCCCCTGACCCTGGCCGCATCTCCAGCTTCCACGGAATCGCTGCTGGGCAGAATGAACCCGGGCACCCCCACAACCCCTAGGCTGGATCCTCATACAGGCCTCATATTAGATGCACAGGATGCCACAGATCCTTTTCCTAATCCCTCTGACTTTTCATCCATGATGGCTGCCTTTGCTCAAATGCTCACAACAGGGCTGGCACAGAACGCTGCGCAGATCACGGCATCCATTCATGCTGATTTGCAGCAAATAGGGGTGAGAATGGACGTTATAGAACAAAAAGCTGACCATGCTGTGTCACGTATTAACCAAAATACTGCTAGGCTGCAAGATGTACAAGACCAATTGGAAACAGCGTTCGCGAAGATAGACGACCTCGAAAACAGATCGAGACGATACAATTTTAGGATAAGGGGTGTACCCGAATTCTGAAAAGGAGGTGCAGGGATCTGTAAAAGCTATCATACGCAGCCTGATTCCTGATATTACAGATATTCGCCTGGAGCTGGATAGAGCTCACAGAGCCCTTCAACCCCCCCGCTCTGATGGTCTCCCCAGAGACATCGTGGTAAAACCTCACTACTACTCAGTCAAGGAAGAGGTGATGAAGAAATCTAGGAGCTCTGATAATCTCATTTTCCAGGGACAGAGAATTCAGATCTTTGCTGACCTGTCACCCTATACTATTCAAAAAAGGCGTTCGTTAAAGCCTTTACTTCAGATCCTAATGGATAAAGAAATCACATACAGGTGGTCGTTCCCCCTTCGCCTGAACTTCTCCTACAAGAACAAAAGCTATGGATTCTCCTCATTGGTGGAAGGGGAGCGTCTCCTGTTGCACCTGGGGATTCTGTCACAGGAACCTGCCCCCATGCAGATCTCTAGAAACACCCCATCTTCGTCAAAAAGACCACCGCCAGCAAGTCCACTGCAACACAACTGGCTGACACAAAGCTCCAAGAGGTCTAAAGAAAATCTCCCGCCTTGAAGGTCGACTACCCTTTACTAGATCAGGGCCCTGATCTGGGACTTTGCCACCTTTCCTAAGTGCTTGGGACTTATATCCCCACCTCATTACTGGAAGTCCGAGTGTTCCACGTCCCACTGATTCCCGTGGATAGACATTTGTCTTTACCGACTTTTGCTGAAGGCTACAGTGTGACTGTGGGGGCCGGGAGTCCTGGGCTTGGGGTGGGTGGGGGGATATTTTCTCTTGCAAACCGCAGGTAGCTTTCTGGTCTGCGGCCAGACTTATAAGGCCTTTCCTTTTGCTCACGTTTTTGCTCCCCATGGTTTGTTTTTTCTCACTGTTCCATTTTTGTTATAGATTCCTGATTGCGGATACGGGGATACCCCTTATTTTAGGTCATGTATTTCCAGATGGCATTCCTTTCGGGTCCTACCTGGCCCCCTTGGCCTCCCACTATAGGGGGAGGTCGGGGGGAAGGGGGCGGAAGTCGGGAGGAATGGTAGGGGCTGTCTCTTGCATTATTGGCTCACTTAATTAGGGCGCTCTGTTTAGTTGATATTATGGGCTACCTCCAGCCTTAAGATTAATATGTTACCAGGTGACTGGGCTGTGGTGGACTCAGTGCACCTACCCTAGGAATCTAGAGCACTATTGGTGCTCCTGGGTTCCGATCAGGAATCCCCGTGACTGGGGTTTTCTGGACCTCTCAGGTTGAAGGAGTGTGTTATGGCCAGCCCATACAACTCCGGGGGGGGTGGGGGTCGGGGGACCTCCCAATTCGGAATTTGTTTAAGTTGACTTTGAAGGACAGACGGTACAGTTTGGCTTACAATTGTATAACCCCATTTTTTCTCTTTCTCTCTCTTTTCATCCTTTCGCCTCTTCTCACTCATGCTCGACGGAATGCTCTCAGGATCCATGAACACATCCTTCCTCCCATCTCTGACGACGGAATTTCGCTCTGCCTGCTCACACGGCCTGCCGGGGTCTTCCTCTCCCAGGGACAAGGTAAGCAACTGAGCCTTATCATAGACTCATCCCCTCTGATCCATGACTAATGCACACCATCCCATGCCCACACTTAAAATAGTCTCACATAACACACAGGGCCTCAATTCCCCCGTAAAACGCAGGAAGGTCTTCCAGCAATACCACTCCATGCAAGCCGATATACTCCTGTTACAGGAAACCCACTTCCCGTCCACATTCAAACCCTCTTTCCTACATCAACGCTTCCCACAATTTTTCCTGGCATCAGCGGATAATAAGACAAAAGGGGTGGCGGTATGCTTCGCCAAACACATCAACCTCTCTCAGCCAGAAACTGTAGTAGACCGCCTGGGGCGATATATTTTGGTATCCGGTCACATAGATGGAGAGCAGTACACATTTGTGTCCTACTATGCCCCTAACAAGGGCCAAAAGCCCTTTTTTGATTCCCTTATACGGACGCTGAAACCACATCTCAAAGGGTCAGTCTTCATTGGAGGTGATTCTAATATCGCCTTTGATCTTGCCCTAGATAAACTGGCAGATGGGACAACCAAGCCCAAACGTCCTTCCAATCAGAGTACAAACATAGCAAAACTGACCCATGAGGCAGGACTCGTGGATGCGTGGCGGGAGGCTAACCCTCGCACAAAAGACTACACGCACTACTCAGCCCCACACAAATCCTTTGCCAGGATAGATCACATTTTCACACACTCATATACAATTCCTCTACTTATACGTTCCAAAATAATAGAATCCCCGCTGTCAGATCACTCGATGGTCACTGTAATCACTCTGCGGTCGTCGGGAAAAAGAGACACACCGCGCTGGCGGTTACAAGAATCCCTATTGAATGACCCAATTCAATATTCATTAGTGGAGACAGCTATTAAGGAATATTTCCTGATAAATGCAACGGAGGAAGTCTCCCCTTCTACCGTATGGGCGGCACACAAATCGGTCATTAGGGGGAAACTCATTCAATTGTCCTCAAAACTCAAAAAGGAACACAGGGCAGATACACTCAGGCTCACAGAAGAATTCCACCCCCTGGCTAAAGCGCATAAACGTAACCCTACGACCTGTTCCTTAGCAAATCTAGACAGAGCTAGGGTTCTCCTTAACCTAAACCTGACGACAGCTGCAGAACGACACCTTAGATGGTCCGGGGCAAGGTTCTATTCCCAGAAGGACAGGATAGGTTCTAAATTGGCAGTAAAACTTACCCCTAAACACCGCTCTTTAGCTTTCCCTAAAATCCGGACAGTAGCAGGGGATTTGACACAGAACCCGGGTAAAATTATGGACACGTTTCTACGGTTCTACTCTGACCTTTACAAACAGAAACAACAGACCCACAGTAAGCACGACGACGACTTTTTTCAAGACCTACAATTCCCCTCCCTGACGGATGAACATAGAGACATCCTCGAGAGCCCGTTCACCCAAGAGGAAGTCATGGCTACGATTAAATTGCTTAAAGTGGGGTCCTCCCCCGGCCCAGATGGCTTTTCGACTGGGTATTATAAAAAATTTGGCCTGACTCTGGCTCCGCATTTGGCCCGGTTCTTCAACTCTCTCAGGAATGGGGCTCAATTGGGAACAGACCTAAACACGGCTTATATCCCGGTCATACCCAAACCTGATAAGGACCCTAGTGAGGTGTGCAATTATCGACCGATCTCGCTTATTAATAACGATATTAAGATTATGACCAAGATTATAGCTAATAGAATGTCTGGCTTCATCGCCTCATACATTCACAAAGATCAGGTGGGCTTCATCCCTGGGAGACAGGGCCCGGACCAAATTAGACGGACCATTGACATTGTTTGACTATTACAGTCTCAGTGGGATGGGGGAACCCAACAAAAAGGTTACTTGCTCTCCATAGATCTACACAAAGCATTTGATTCCATAGATTGGGCATATCTGTCTGGTGTCCTGGAGAGATGGGGTTTTGGACCGTACTTCCTAAATCTAATACACACACTTTACTCTCAACCCACTGCCCAGGTGCGCCTGATGGGGAGGCACTCGGAATCTTTCGTCATAAGCAGGGGTACCAGACAGGGCTGTCCACTCTCTCCCCTCCTTTTTGCAATAGCCATCGAGACTTTAGCTATAGCTCTCAGATCGAACCCTGACTTTAGGGGGGTCATGTGCGGGCTCCGAGAACATAAGTGCGCACTGTACGCTGATGACCTCCTCCTATTCGTGACCTCCCCACTAACATCTACCCCGGCAGTTCTTAAAATATTGTAGGTCTTCAGTGAGGTATCGGGCTTGAAAGTAAATATGAGTAAATCGACGGCACTAAACATTAATGTTCCGCAGGATGTTCGGTTACTACTTTCTAAAAACTTTAATTTGGTCTGGGCATCCGGGGCGATCCCATACTTGGGCGTCAAGCTGACCTCCGACATCAGCAACCTCTTTAAGGCGAATTATCCCCCTATGATGCAGAAATGTAGAGATGACATGAATAAGTGGTCGAGAAGCGGACTATCCTGGCTCGGCAGGATCCATGCGATTAAGATGACTCTTCTCCCACGTATGCTGTATTTATTCCGATCCCTCCCAATCTCGATCAAGAAACAGGTTCTGGGTAAATTTCAGTCTGAGGTTGTTCGCTTTATCTGGGGCAACAAAGGATACAGATGTCCCTCGAGTATCCTCTTCCGCCTAAAATCACAGGGAGGCTTGGGTCTCCCGAATCTATGGAATTACTACCAGGCGGCTCAACTCGCACAAATCTCAATGGTCTTCTCGAGGGGCCAGAAGCTGGACTGGCTCTCTATGGAAAGGCAAGCGGTCCCATCGAACACCATTGACTACCTGTTATGTTGTGAAACGAAGGCCAGACCTGCGATTTTATCCCCCACACTCTCCCACTCTGTTGCTCTATGTTCCCGATTATATAATCACACATCAGTGACGTCCACGCTGAAACCCCTAGCCCACCTGTTCCATAACACGGACTTCTTGCCGGGAATGAACATTGGGGCATTTAAATGGTGGACAGATAAGGGTTTATACCGAATTGGCCACTTTCTCTCTCCTGCGGGGCCCATTTATTTTTCCCACTGCAAAAAGAGACTAGATATGCCCGACTCTGAGTATTTTAGATTCTCCCAAATCTCTCACTTCCTGCACTCCATTTGGAATAACAAGACAGTCGCTCCTACGATTACACCCTATGAACACTGGTGCTCAAACACAATGGATCAGAGGGGAGGTATCTCGTTAATTTACACGACCCTGTCGACTAGATTGACCAAGCCCACCTACGCTCAGAGTTGGGAGGCGGATATGGATGGCTCATGGGACACTGAGGTATGGTTCCGCGCATCGAAGCGTTCGTTTAAAGGTATACTCAATGTCTCTCTGATCGAAGCTAGTCTGAAAGTACTGGTCCGGTGGTACTACGTTCCTTCCAGGTTGGCTATAATGTATGCAGGCACTTCCCCAGTATGCTTTAGAGGCTGCGAACTAGAGGGCACTATGTTCCATACTTGGTGGTCATGCCCGCGCATCAGATCTTTCTGGCGCAAAGTTTTTCGCACCATTAGAGCTCTGACGGGAGTACAAACAACTCCACAGCCCAATATAGCACTTCTAAACCATACTTTTCCCAATATGCCCAAACACTCCCAGACACTTTCATTTTTCATATTACTAGGAGCCAAATTAACCATAGCCAAGGCCTGGAAGAAACCCACCGTCTCATTTACAGGATTCAGGAGGAAGGTATCCTGGATCATGGTACAAGAGCAAATTGTTGCTAAACTTAATGACAAGACTGAAAAATTTATGGCCACATGGGAACCTTGGGCCACCTCATGCAATGTTTCTCTTATAACAGGAGTCCAACCTGGATTTCTGAGCAGTCGCGTCTCACATTCCTAGCATGTGAGTATTCCCCCAGCTCCCCCTTTTCCTTCACACGTTTATACCTCTTCTCCTTTCTTCTGCCTCCCTTGGCATCTCTGGGTTATTACGCTTAATATGATCACGCTGTTCTTCTTAGGATTATTTTACTGATCTGTGGTTTGTATTCGTTCTTGTTGACTCTCCATTTACTAGCTGAGCATATTGACCCCATATTGTAACATGAAAACCTTACGCTTAGTCACATGGTGGAGGTGCATCGGCTACTCATCTTGACTAACATACCAGGCTGCTAGACGCTTTCTGGGTGCTGGATTCTCCACCTTCTGGGATGCAGTGTGATCCCTAAGGGGCGTCCCGGGGGCTGGAGTCACAGTGCTTACTTAGTTTTGAGTATCTCTCCGACTGGTTATGGTAGAGCATGCTGTTTCGATAAGATAGTAATGCTAGGATGATCCAGCTAGAAGTACCTCACATGACTCACCTATGTTTCTTCTATAGGAACTTATGCTGATAAGGTCACACACTTAGTTAATGCACTGTATTACCTGATTGTTTGATTATCTTCTGTTATCATTTAAAACTTCAAATAAAAATTATTAAACAGGAAAATAAGTAAGTAAATCCTCCTCTTCCTGCCTCTGTTCTGCCTCAAGTGCCCTGTCCATTATTCCACACAGCGTGTGCTCCAACAGGTTGACAAGAGGGACAGTGTCACTGATGCATGCACTGTCACTGCTCACCATCCTCGTGGCCTCCTCAAATGGTGCCAGGACAGTGCATGCATCCCTGATCATGGCCCACTGGCGTGGGGAAAAATCCAAGCTCCCCTGACCCCGTCCTGGTGCCATATTGACACAGATACTCATTGATGGCCCTCTGCTGCATGTGCAGCTGCTGCAGCATGGCCAACATAGAGTTCCACCTGGTGGGCATGTCACCGATTAGGCGGTTCTTGGGCAGGTTGTAATCCTTTTGCAGGTCAGCCAGACAAGCACTGGCATTATATGCCCACAGAGTTTCCTGGCCTGCTTCAGGACCTCCTGTAAGCCCGGGTACCTGCCCAAGAACCGCTGCACCACTAAGTTAAGGATGTCAGCCAAACAGGGCACATGTGTCAGTTGTCCCTATCGGAGGGCGGAGAGGAGGTTGGTACCATCGTCGGAAACCACCATTCCTGGCTTAAGTTGGCGTGGCGTCAACCACCTCTGAGCCTGCCCCTGCAGAGCTGACAGAATCTCTGCCCCAGTGTGGCTCCTGTCCCCCAAGTACACCAGCTCAAGCACCGCATGGCATCTTTTTGCCTGCGTACTTGCATAGCCCCTTGAACGCCTACGGAGCACCGCTGGTTCCAAGGACAAAGCACAGGTAGAGGCCATGGAGCAAGAAGAAGAGGAGAGGTGGAGGAGAGAGGTGTGTCAGAATTACCAGTAGTAACATTTTGGAGGCGTGGTGGCGGAACAACCTCCAACACTACTGCACCCTGTCCTGCATCCTTCCTAGCTGCCAGCAGAGTCACCCAATGTGCCGTGAAAGATAGGTAATGTCCCTGTCCATGCCTGCTGGACCATGAGTCAGCGGTAATATGCACCTTACCGCTGACTGCCCTGTCCAGCGAGGCCAAGACATTGCCTTCCACATGCCGGTAGAGAGCCGGAATCGCCTTCCATGAGAAAAAGTGGCGTTTGGGAACCTGCCACTGAGGAACCGCACATTCCACAAACTCACGGAAGGGGGCAGAGTCTACCAACTGAAAAGTCAGCCGTTGAAGTGCTAGCAAATTAGCCAAGCTAGCATTCAATGGCTGGGCATGTGGATGGCTGGGAACGAACTTCTTTCGGCGGTGCAGCAGCTGGGTACAATCGGACGTCGGTGTACCGATCGCAGATTGCCCGCAAGTACTTGGCTGTGACACACCTAATTCTACACCTTCATTCCTCTCAGTGCAGGTTTCAGAGAGGACTGAAGGTATAGTGGGGTTGGATATCCCAGCTGATGAGGAGCAAGGAGAGGTCCGCTTTGTTCTTTGGTGTGGGTCTTTTAGGTAGGCTTGTCAACGAACTGCATGGCAGGTCGACATATGTCTGGTCAAGCACGTGGTGCCCAAGCGGCTGATGTTTTGGCCATGCGAGATACGCTTTAGACATATGTTGCAAATGACAACGGTGCAATCTGCTGCACACGTCTGAAAAAAGGCCCACACCAAAGAACTTTTGGAATAACGCGCAGAGAAAGCAGCGCCCTGCACATGCAGAGCTCTGCGGTGTGATGCAGTCGGTGTGCTGTCCTTAAGCTGGCCCCTGGAGGGCATCCTGCCTCGTTGGAGATGTGCCTCCTCCTTCTCCTCCTCCTCCTGCTCCTCCTCCTCTCTCCTATCAGGCACCAACGTGGAGACAGTGACCTCATCATCCCCTCCCTCCTCTTCACTGAAACAAATCTAGCAATATGCTGCAGCTGGGGAACATGACTGCCAGATAGCTGTCCTTGTTGGGCACCCCCTCTCTCTGTGCTCACGTTACTACCCCCTCTCTCTGGGCTCACGTTACTGCCTTCCTCTAGCTTGGTTCCACCTAGGGATGAGCCGAACACCCCCGGGTTCAGTTCGCACCAGAACCTTCGAACGGACCGAAAGTTCGCGCAAATTTTCGAACCCTATTCGTTATAATGGACGCGAACGTTCGAAATCAAAATTGCTAATTACAACGGCCAATATGCATGTTAATGTTATAAAACAGGTTTGGGGACCCGGGTCCTGCCCCAGGGGACATATATCAATGCAAAAAGAAATTTTAAAAACTAAAGTTTTTTCGGGAGCAGTCATTTTAATGATGCATAAAGTGAAAAAAAAAAAGTGAAATTTTCCTTTAAATATGGTACCTGGGGGGTGTCTAAAGTATGCCTGTGAAGTGGCATGTGTTTCCCGTGTTTAGAACTGTCCTTGCACAAAATGACATTTGTAAAGGAAAAAAAGAAGCCATTTAAAACCACTTGCGGCTTTAATGTCATGTCTTGTCCTGGCCGCCATATGGCTGAAAATCCTTGAGAAAAATGGCATGGCTACCCCATCACCCCCCCCCCCACCCCAGCCCCTTTGGGTCTTGTATGGATACTAAGGGGGACCCCGCACCCAAAATAAAACCCTATACCTACAACCCTATATACTCTGAACAGCAGTATATAGGTGGTGCAAACAAGACATGGACTGTAGGTTTGTTCTTAAGTAGAATCTGAACAGGTACATTATGAAGTGTAGCTACATCCCAAAAAAATCAATTTTTAAGCTTTTTGGAGAACATAGGGAGGGGTTATCACCCCTGTAACATTTGCTGTCTTTGCACATCTGTTCAGAACATGTCACCTCACTTTCCGTCCCAATGACAAATGTTTTTGGAAAAGTGGGGTTTTAATTGAAACAAGGATTGGTGATAAAGCATCAGTAGAGAGGAGATACCTTTTTCCCAAATTAAATCTAACAGGATAGAATTTTCCTTCCTAGGGGTAGATTTCCTCTCACTTCCTGTTTTCTCTTGCCGTTTGCAAGTAGGAGTCGTTTGTAAGTTGGATGTTTGAAAGTAGGGGCCTGCCGTATATACTCTGCAGAAATTTGCCCTATTAGATGTTGGTGTAGCCACAAGACTGGTGGGCACAGGAATGGGCCCTGCTGTGAGTTAATAGATCAAGATTTGTACTTGCATGCACCTGTTGAACCGGGCAGAAAAATTGGGCCTTTGGTGGTGGTGGTGGTGGTGGTGGACGGTGTTGCCACAAGACTGTAAGCCCTCACAGTTACTCTTGGTGGGTGCAGGAATGGGCCCTGCTGTGAGTTATTAGATCAAGATTTGTAATTGCATGCACCTGTTGAACAGGGCAGAAAAATTGGGCCTTTGGTGGTGGTGGTGGTGGTGGACGGTGTTGCCACAAGACTGTAGGCCCTCATAGTTACTCTTGGTGGGCGCAGGAATGGGCCCTGCTGTGAACTATTAGATCAAGATTTGTAATTACACGCCCCTGTTAAACAGGGGCTGAAAAATTGTGCCTTAGGCATTGGTGCTGGTGCCACAACACTGCAACCCCTCACAGATACTGTACTTGGAGCACAGCAGTCACACCTGTTGCGAAGCATCTTTTTAAAAAATTGTAATTACACGCCCCTGTTATACAGGGGCTGAAAAATTGTGCCTTAGGCACTGGTGCTGGTGCCACAACACTGCAACCCCTCACAGATACTGTACTCTGAGCACAGCAATGAGACCTGTTGCAAAGCATTGCCTAAAAATTGTAATTACACGCCCCAACAGGGGCTGAAAAATTGTGCCTTAGGCACTGGTGCTGGTGCCACAACACTGCAACCCCTCACAGATACTGTACTCTGAGCACAGCAGTCACACCTGTTGCGAAGCATCTTTTTAAAAAAAATTAATTACACGCCCCTGTTATACAGGGGCTGAAAAATTGTGCCTTAGGCACTGGTGCTGGTGCCACAACACTGCAACCCCTCACAGATACTGTACTCTGAGCACAGCAATGAGACCTGTTGCAAAGCATTGCCTAAAAATTGTAATTACACGCCCCAACAGGGGCTGAAAAATTGTGCCTTAGGCACTGGTGCTGGTGCCACAACACTGCAACCCCTCACAGATACTGTACTCTGAGCACAGCAGTCACACCTGTTGCGAAGCATCTTTTTAAAAAATTGTAATTACACGCCCCTGTTATACAGGGGCTGAAAAATTGTGCCTTAGGCACTGGTGTGGTGGCATGGATCATTGAGGAGGAGGAAGAGGATAGTCAGTGAACATAACAGGACAGTCACTCAGCATCAGCATAGGCAGTCTTGAAGGGATGTGACATTATAAATTATTCCGTTATATCCGCTTCAGGTGTCTGGTAGCTGGTGGTGATCCAAGACTGATTCATTTTTATGAAGGTCAGTCGATCAACCGAGTCGGTGGACAGGCGCACCCTATGATCGGTGACAAATCCTCCAGCAGCACTGAATGTGCGTTCGGAAAGAACGCTGGATGCAGGACAGGCCAGTAGCTCAATTGCATACTGTGCAAGCTCTGGCCAGTGATCCATCCTCAGGACCCAGTAAGCCAGAGGATTTTCGGTGGGAAAGGTGTCCAAGTCTGACCTTGCCCCTAGGTATTCCTGCACCATGTATATCAGACGCTGGCGATGGTTGCTGGAACCGATCATACCTTGGGGCTGCGGACTAAAAAATTGTCTGAACGCATCGGTCAGACGTCCACCTTCCCCACCGCTCCTTCTGCTACTGACCGAAGCCTCAGCAACTTGTCGTCCAGGACCAGGAGTTTGTAACCTCCCAGTTTCTGGGAACGCGTTGCACAGACCTTTCTGCAAGGCCTCCCTGAGATGTCTCATCCTCTGCTCCCTCTGCGACGGCAAGATAAGGTCCGCAACCTTACCCTTGTACCGTGGATCAAGGAGAGTGGCCAGCCAGTAATGGTCACTCTCCTTGATCCGAAGAACACGAGGATCCTTCCGCAGGCTTTGCAGGATCAGGGAGGCCATGCAGCGTAGGTTAGCTGAGGCATTCGGTCCGGAGTCTTCTGGGTCACTGAGGATGACATGATCGCCAGCCACCTCCTCCCAGCCACGTACAAGTCCACTGGTTTGTTGGGACTGTACATCATCCCTAAAAGACTGCTGCTGCTGATGCTGAGTGCCAGGCTCCACCTCCATGCTCACACAATCCTCCTCCTCCTCCTCCTCTTCCTGTGTGATGGGTGGGACAGAAGGAACATTGTCTGGATAAAGGGGGCCTTGAGAGACAAGGAAGTCCTCCTCTTCCTGCCTCTGTTCTGCCTCAAGTGCCCTGTCCATTATCCCACGCAGCGTATGCTCCAACAGGTGGACAAGAGGTACAGTGTCACTGATGCATGCACTGTCACTGCTCACCATCCTCGTGGCCTCCTCAAATGGTGAGAGGACAGTGCATGCATCCCTGATCATGCTCCACTGGCGTGGGGAAAAAAAGCCAAGCTCCCCTGACCCTGTCCTGGTGCCGTAGTCGCAAAGGTACTCATTGATGGCCCTCTGCTGCGTGTGCAGTCGCTGCAGCATGGCCAACGTTGAGTTCCACCTGGTGGGCATGTCACATATTAGGCGGTTCTTGGGCAGGTTCAGCTCCTTTTGCAGCTCAGTCAGCCGAGCACTGGCATTATAAGATCGGCGGAAATGCACACAGACTTTCCTGGCCTGCCTCAGGACATCCTGTAAGCCTGGGAACCTGCCCAAGAACCGCTGCACCACCAGGTTGAGGACGTGAGCCATACAGGGCACATGGGTGAGCTGCCCCTGTCGCAGGGCGGAGAGGAGGTTGGTGCCATTATCAGAAACGACCATTCCTGGCTTAAGCTGGCGTGGCGTCAACCACCTCTCGGCCTGCCCCTGCAGAGCTGCCAGAACCTCTGGCCCAGTGTGGCTCCTGTCCCCCAAACACACCAGCGCAAGCACGGCATGGCATCTTTTTGCCTGCGTACTCGCGTAGCCCCTTGTACGCCTACGGAGCACCGCTGGTTCCGAGGACAGAGCACTCGAAGAGGACATGGAGGAAGAAGAAGAGGAGGGGGTGGAGGAGAGAGGTGTGTCACAACCAGTAGTAGCATTTTGGAGGCGTGGTGGCGGAACAACCTCCAACACTACTGCACCTTGTCCTGCATCCCTCCCAGCTACCAATAGAGTGACCCAATGGGCCGTGAAAGAAAGATAACGTCCCTGTCCATGCCTGCTGGACCATGAGTCAGCGGTAATATGCACCTTACCGCTGACCGCCCTGTCCAGCGAGGCATGGACATTGCCTTCCACATGCCAGTAGAGAGACGGAATCGCCTTCCGTGAGAAAAAGTGGCGTTTGGGAACCTGCCACTGAGGAACCGCACATTGAACAAACTCACGGAAGGGGGCCGAGTCTATCAACTGAAAAGGCAGCAGTTGAAGTGCTAGCAATTTAGCCAAGCTAGCATTCAACCGCTGGGCATGTGGATGGCTGGGAGTATACTTCTTTCGACGGTCCAGCAGCTGGGGCAGGGAAATTTGCCTGCTACAATCGGACGTCGGTGTACTGCAAGTACTTGGTTGTGACACACCTAATTCTACACCTTCAGTCCTCTCAGAGCAGCTTTCAGAGAGGACTGAAGATATAGTGGGGATGGAGATCCCAGCTGATGAGGAGCAAGGAGAGGTCCGCTTTGTTCTTTGGTGTGGGTCTTTTATGTGTGCTTGCCAACGAGCTGCATGGCAGGTCGACATATGTCTGCTCATGCTTGTGGTGCCCAAGCGGCTGATGTTTTGGCCACGCGAGATACGCTTGAGACAAATATTGCAAATAGCAGTGGTGCGATCTGATGCACTCGTCTCAAAAAAGGCCCACACCAAAGAACTTTTGTGATAACGTGCAGAGGCAGCGCCCTGCACAGGCGGAGCTCTGCGGTGTGGTACAGTTGCTGTGCTGGCCTCTAGCTGGCCTCCAGGGGGCATCCTGCCTCGTTGGACATGTGACGCTGCATCCTCCTCCTCCTCCTCCTCTCTCCCTTCAGGCACCCACGTGGAGTCAGTGACCTCATCATCCCCTCCCTCTTCACCACTAGAGCAAACCTGGCAGTAAGCTGCAGCTGGTGGAACACTACTGCCAGATTGCTGTCCTTCAGCATCCCCTCTCTCTGCGCGCACACTACTGACTTCCTCAAGCTGGGTATCATCATCCGAGCCTTCGAATCGTTGGGCATCCTCCTGGAGCATGTACCCAACACTGTGCTCAAACAGTTCGGGGGACTCCTCAGGAGGACATGGTGGGTCTAGGGAAGGGGTGGCTGATGATGCCATTGAGTACGCGTTGGCAGCTGCTCTGCCAGTACCCTGAGCCTGGGTGAGAGAGGATGAGGAGGATGAGGAGGGCTTGGTCATCCATTCTACCAAGCCTTCGGCATGATGCGGCTCCACATGTCCAGCTGCCGAAAACAAAGACAAGCGTGTCCCATGGCCACGTGCTGATGACGATGCACGACCACGTCCACGGCCAGCACTGTTGTCTCTAGAAACAGAGCCTGCCTGCCCTGTGTAATTGCCTCGGCACGCTCTGCCTCTCCTTGGCGGTCTTCCAGCCATTGTAGTCGGTAGTGTATATAGTATAAAAAATAGAACTCCTATGTGTGCTCACAACACACTGTAGGTCCTATGGGTGCTGACACTAACACACTATAGGTACTATGTGTGCTGCTGACAAGAAAATATAGGAGCTCTGTTTGCTGCCACTAACACACTAGAAGTCCTATGGGTGCTGCTGAGAAGAAAATATAGGAGCTCTGTTTGCTGCCACTAACACACTAGAAGTCCTATGGGTGCTGCTGAGAAGAAAATATAGGAGCTCTGTTTGCTGCCACTAACACACTAGAAGTCCTATGGGTGCTGCTGAGAAGAAAATATAGGAGCTCTGTTTGCTGCCACTAACACACTAGAAGTCCTATGGGTGCTGCTGAGAAGAAAATATAGGAGCTCTGTTTGCTGCCACTAACACACTAGAAGTCCTATGGGTGCTGCTGAGAAGAAAATATAGGAGCTCTGTGTGATGCCACTAACACACTAGAAGTCCTATGGGTGCTGCTGAGAAGAAAATATAGGAGCTCTGTTTGCTGCCACTAACACACTAGAAGTCCTATGGGTGCTGCTGAGAAGAAAATATAGGAGCTCTGTTTGCTGCCACTAACACACTAGAAGTCCTATGGGTGCTGCTGAGAAGAAAATATAGGAGCTCTGTTTGCTGCCACTAACACACTAGAAGTCCTATGGGTGCTGCTGAGAAGAAAATATAGGAGCTCTGTGTGATGCCACTAACACACTAGAAGTCCTATGGGTGCTGCTGAGAAGAAAATATAGGAGCTCTGTTTGCTGCCACTAACACACTAGAAGTCCTATGGGTGCTGCTGAGAAGAAAATATAGGAGCTCTGTTTGCTGCCACTAACACACTAGAAGTCCTATGGGTGCTGCTGAGAAGAAAATATAGGAGCTCTGTTTGCTGCCACTAACACACTAGAAGTCCTATGGGTGCTGCTGAGAAGAAAATATAGGAGCTCTGTGTGATGCCACTAACACACTAGAAGTCCTATGGGTGCTGCTGAGAAGAAAATATAGGAGCTCTGTTTGCTGCCACTAACACACTAGAAGTCCTATGGGTGCTGCTGAGAAGAAAATATAGGAGCTCTGTTTGCTGCCACTAACACACTAGAAGTCCTATGGGTGCTGCTGAGAAGAAAATATAGGAGCTCTGTTTGCTGCCACTAACACACTAGAAGTCCTATGGGTGCTGCTGAGAAGAAAATATAGGAGCTCTGTTTGCTGCCACTAACACACTAGAAGTCCTATGGGTGCTGCTGAGAAGAAAATATAGGAGCTCTGTTTGCTGCCACTAACACACTAGAAGTCCTATGGGTGCTGCTGAGAAGAAAATATAGGAGCTCTGTGTGATGCCACTAACACACTAGAAGTCCTATGGGTGCTGCTGAGAAGAAAATATAGGAGCTCTGTTTGCTGCCACTAACACACTAGAAGTCCTATGGGTGCTGCTGAGAAGAAAATATAGGAGCTCTGTTTGCTGCCACTAACACACTAGAAGTCCTATGGGTGCTGCTGAGAAGAAAATATAGGAGCTCTGTTTGCTGCCACTAACACACTAGAAGTCCTATGGGTGCTGCTGAGAAGAAAATATAGGAGCTCTGTGTGATGCCACTAACACACTAGAAGTCCTATGGGTGCTGCTGAGAAGAAAATATAGGAGCTCTGTTTGCTGCCACTAACACACTAGAAGTCCTATGGGTGCTGCTGAGAAGAAAATATAGGAGCTCTGTTTGCTGCCACTAACACACTAGAAGTCCTATGGGTGCTGCTGAGAAGAAAATATAGGAGCTCTGTTTGCTGCCACTAACACACTAGAAGTCCTATGGGTGCTGCTGAGAAGAAAATATAGGAGCTCTGTGTGATGCCACTAACACACTAGAAGTCCTATGGGTGCTGCTGAGAAGAAAATATAGGAGCTCTGTTTGCTGCCACTAACACACTAGAAGTCCTATGGGTGCTGCTGAGAAGAAAATATAGGAGCTCTGTTTGCTGCCACTAACACACTAGAAGTCCTATGGGTGCTGCTGAGAAGAAAATATAGGAGCTCTGTTTGCTGCCACTAACACACTAGAAGTCCTATGGGTGCTGCTGAGAAGAAAATATAGGAGCTCTGTGTGATGCCACTAACACACTAGAAGTCCTATGGGTGCTGCTGAGATGAAAATATAGGAACTCTGTGTGATGCCACTAACACATTAGAAGTCCTATGGGTGCTGCTGAGAAGAAAATATAGGAGCTCTGTTTGCTGCCACTAACACACTAGAAGTCCTATGGGTGCTGCTGAGAAGAAAATATAGGAGCTCTGTGTGATGCCACTAACACACTAGAAGTCCTATGGGTGCTGCTGAGAAGAAAATATAGGAGCTCTGTTTGCTGCCACTAGGGATGAGCTTCGTGTTCGAGTCGAACATACGTTCGACTCGAACATCGGCTGTTCGATCGTTCGACGAAGATCGAACGATTTGGGCCGTTCGCGCCAAATTCGAGTGACGCGAACGGCCCACAATGCACTACGCCATCGCAGTGTCATCCAGGCGCTGTGATTGGCCAAGCATGCACTGTGACCCCGCATGCTTGGCCAATCACAGCGCCGGCAGCGAGGAGAGCAATGATTGGCCACAGGCAGGATGCCTGTGGCCAATTATTGCTGAGGGTGTTTAGTACACGCCCCACACTATAAAAGGCCGCCAGCACGGCGGCCTAGTGTAGTGTGTTCCGGAGCAGGGATAGAGCAGCATAGGCAGGGACAGTGACTGTTATTTCTTTCTTGCTTAACCTGGATTCCTTTAGTTTAGGGAAAGAGAAGGATAGGTAGGGAGAGTGTCAGTGTGTTTTGTGCTTGTGCTATAGTGTGCTTAAAAAAAACATTTATTCTAGGGACAGAAAACTGTAGGTAGGGACAGTGTCAGTTTCTTTCACTCTGCAAGTCCTTGTTTCCAGGGACCTGGAAGGACAGTGAGTGAATTGTCCTTGTGCTATATTGTGCTTAAAAAAACATTTATTCTAGGGACAGAAAACTGTAGGTAGGGAGAGTGTCAGTTTCTTTCACTCTGCAAGTCCTTGTTTCCAGGGACCTGTAAGGACAGTGAGTGAATTGTCCTTGTGCTATATTTTGCTTAAAAAAAACATTTATTCTAGGGACAGAAAACTGTAGGTAGGGAGAGTGTCAGTTTATTTCACTCTGCAAGTCCTTGTTTCCAGGGACCTGGAAGGACAGTGAGTGAATTCTCCTTGTGCTATATTGTGCTTAAAAAAAACATTTATTCTAGGGACAGAAAACTGTAGGTAGGGACAGTGTCAGTTTCTTTCACTCTGCAAGTCCTTGTTTCCAGGGACCTGTAAGGACAGTGAGTGAATTGTCCTTGTGCTATATTGTGATTAAAAAAAACATTTTTTCTAGGGACAGAAAACTGTAGGTAGGGAGAGTGTTTTTTTTCTTTCACTCTGCAAGTCCTTGTTTCCAGGGACCTGTAAGGACAGTGAGTGAATTGTCCTTGTGCTATATTGTGCTTAAAAAAAACATTTATTCTAGGGACAGAAAACTGTAGGTAGGGAGAGTGTCAGTTTATTTCACTCTGCAAGTCCTTGTTTCCAGGGACCTGGAAGGACAGTGAGTGAATTGTCCTTGTGTTATATTGTGATTAAAAAAAACATTTTTTCTAGGGACAGAAAACTGTAGGTAGGGAGAGTGTTTTTTTTCTTTCACTCTGCAAGTCCTTGTTTCCAGGGACCTGGAAGGACAGTGAGTGAATTCTCCTTGTGCTATATTGTGCTTAAAAAAAACATTTATTCTAGGGACAGAAAACTGTAGGTAGGGAGAGTGTCAGTTTATTTCACTCTGCAAGTCCTTGTTTCCAGGGACCTGTAAGGACAGTGAGTGAATTGTCCTTGTGCTATATTGTGATTAAAAAAAACATTTTTTCTAGGGACAGAAAACTGTAGGTAGGGAGAGTGTTTTTTTTCTTTCACTCTGCAAGTCCTTGTTTCCAGGGACCTGTAAGGACAGTGAGTGAATTGTCCTTGTGCTATATTGTGATTAAAAAAAACATTTTTTCTAGGGACAGAAAACTGTAGGTAGGGAGAGTGTTTTTTTTCTTTCACTCTGCAAGTCCTTGTTTCCAGGGACCTGTAAGGACAGTGAGTGAATTGTCCTTGTGCTATATTGTGCTTAAAAAAAACATTTATTCTAGGGACAGAAAACTGTAGGTAGGGAGAGTGTCAGTTTATTTCACTCTGCAAGTCCTTGTTTCCAGGGACCTGGAAGGACAGTGAGTGAATTGTCCTTGTGTTATATTGTGATTAAAAAAAACATTTTTTCTAGGGACAGAAAACTGTAGGTAGGGAGAGTGTTTTTTTTCTTTCACTCTGCAAGTCCTTGTTTCCAGGGACCTGGAAGGACAGTGAGTGAATTCTCCTTGTGCTATATTGTGCTTAAAAAAAACATTTATTCTAGGGACAGAAAACTGTAGGTAGGGAGAGTGTCAGTTTATTTCACTCTGCAAGTCCTTGTTTCCAGGGACCTGTAAGGACAGTGAGTGAATTGTCCTTGTGCTATATTGTGATTAAAAAAAACATTTTTTCTAGGGACAGAAAACTGTAGGTAGGGAGAGTGTTTTTTTTCTTTCACTCTGCAAGTCCTTGTTTCCAGGGACCTGTAAGGACAGTGAGTGAATTGTCCTTGTGCTATATTGTGATTAAAAAAAACATTTTTTCTAGGGACAGAAAACTGTAGGTAGGGAGAGTGTTTTTTTTCTTTCACTCTGCAAGTCCTTGTTTCCAGGGACCTGTAAGGACAGTGAGTGAATTGTCCTTGTGCTATATTGTGCTTAAAAAAAACATTTATTCTAGGGACAGAAAACTGTAGGTAGGGAGAGTGTCAGTTTATTTCACTCTGCAAGTCCTTGTTTCCAGGGACCTGGAAGGACAGTGAGTGAATTGTCCTTGTGTTATATTGTGATTAAAAAAAACATTTTTTCTAGGGACAGAAAACTGTAGGTAGGGAGAGTGTTTTTTTTCTTTCACTCTGCAAGTCCTTGTTTCCAGGGACCTGTAAGGACAGTGAGTGAATTGTCCTTGTGCTATATTGTGCTTAAAAAAAAACATTTATTCTAGGGACAGAAAACTGTAGGTAGGGAGAGTGTCAGTTTATTTCACTCTGCAAGTCCTTGTTTCCAGGGACCTGGAAGGACAGTGAGTGAATTGTCCTTGTGTTATATTGTGATTAAAAAAAACATTTTTTCTAGGGACAGAAAACTGTAGGTAGGGAGAGTGGTTTTTTTCTTTCACTCTGCAAGTCCTTGTTTCCAGGGACCTGGAAGGACAGTGAGTGAATTCTCCTTGTGCTATATTGTGCTTAAAAAAAACATTTATTCTAGGGACAGAAAACTGTAGGTAGGGAGAGTGTCAGTTTATTTCACTCTGCAAGTCCTTGTTTCCAGGGACCTGTAAGGACAGTGAGTGAATTGTCCTTGTGCTATATTGTGATTAAAAAAAACCTTTTTTCTAGGGACAGAAAACTGTAGGTAGGGAGAGTGTTTGTTTTTTTTCTTTCACTCTGCAAGTCCTTGTTTCCAGGGACCTGTAAGGACAGTGAGTGAATTGTCCTTGTGCTATATTGTGCTTAAAAAAAACATTTATTCTAGGGACAGAAAACTGTAGGTAGGGAGAGTGTCAGTTTATTTCACTCTGCAAGTCCTCGTTTCCAGGGACCTGGAAGGACAGTGAGTGAATTGTCCTTGTGCTATATTGTGATTAAAAAAAACATTTTTTCTAGGGACAGAAAACTGTAGGTAGGGAGAGTGTTTTTTTTCTTTCACTCTGCAAGTCCTTGTTTCCAGGGACCTGTAAGGACAGTGAGTGAATTGTCCTTGTGCTATATTGTGCTTAAAAAAAACATTTATTCTAGGGACAGAAAACTGTAGGTAGGGAGAGTGTCAGTTTATTTCACTCTGCAAGTCCTTGTTTCCAGGGACCTGGAAGGACAGTGAGTGAATTGTCCTTGTGTTATATTGTGATTAAAAAAAACATTTTTTCTAGGGACAGAAAACTGTAGGTAGGGAGAGTGTTTTTTTTCTTTCACTCTGCAAGTCCTTGTTTCCAGGGACCTGGAAGGACAGTGAGTGAATTCTCCTTGTGCTATATTGTGCTTAAAAAAAACATTTATTCTAGGGACAGAAAACTGTAGGTAGGGAGAGTGTCAGTTTATTTCACTCTGCAAGTCCTTGTTTCCAGGGACCTGGAAGGACAGTGAGTGAATTGTCCTTGTGCTATATTGTGATTAAAAAAAACATTTTTTCTAGGGACAGAAAACTGTAGGTAGGGAGAGTGTTTTTTTTCTTTCACTCTGCAAGTCCTTGTTTCCAGGGACCTGTAAGGACAGTGAGTGAATTGTCCTTGTGCTATATTGTGCTTAAAAAAAACATTTATTCTAGGGACAGAAAACTGTAGGTAGGGAGAGTGTCAGTTTATTTCACTCTGCAAGTCCTCGTTTCCAGGGACCTGGAAGGACAGTGAGTGAATTGTCCTTGTGCTATATTGTGATTAAAAAAAACATTTTTTCTAGGGACAGAAAACTGTAGGTAGGGAGAGTGTTTTTTTTCTTTCACTCTGCAAGTCCTTGTTTCCAGGGACCTGTAAGGACAGTGAGTGAATTGTCCTTGTGCTATATTGTGCTTAAAAAAAACATTTATTCTAGGGACAGAAAACTGTAGGTAGGGAGAGTGTCAGTTTATTTCACTCTGCAAGTCCTTGTTTCCAGGGACCTGGAAGGACAGTGAGTGAATTGTCCTTGTGTTATATTGTGATTAAAAAAAACGTTTTTTCTAGGGACAGAAAACTGTAGGTAGGGAGAGTGTTTTTTTTCTTTCACTCTGCAAGTCCTTGTTTCCAGGGACCTGGAAGGACAGTGAGTGAATTCTCCTTGTGCTATATTGTGCTTAAAAAAAACATTTATTCTAGGGACAGAAAACTGTAGGTAGGGAGAGTGTCAGTTTATTTCACTCTGCAAGTCCTTGTTTCCAGGGACCTGGAAGGACAGTGAGTGAATTGTCCTTGTGCTATATTGTGATTAAAAAAAACATTTTTTCTAGGGACAGAAAACTGTAGGTAGGGAGAGTGTTTTTTTTCTTTCACTCTGCAAGTCCTTGTTTCCAGGGACCTGGAAGGACAGTGAGTGAATTCTCCTTGTGCTATATTGTGATTAAAAAAAACATTTTTTCTAGGGACAGAAAACTGTAGGTAGGGAGAGTGTTTTTTTTTCTTTCACTCTGCAAGTCCTTGTTTCCAGGGACCTGTAAGGACAGTGAGTGAATTGTCCTTGTGCTATATTGTGATTAAAAAAAACATTTTTTCTAGGGACAGAAAACTGTAGGTAGGGAGAGTGTCAGTTTCTTTCACTGTGAAAGTCCTTGTTTCAAGGGACAGAGAAGGACACCTGAAGGTAGCCCTTATTGCTTTTTTCCCATCTCCCTGCAGGCCATCTATTAGAATGTCTGGAAGGCAAACAAGGAGAGGCAGACAGTCAGGAGGCAATAAAAGAGGGCAAGCAGGCTCTGTGTCTGGGGGCAACAGTGCTGGTCGTGGACGCGGTGCATTGTCATCAGCACATGGCCATGGGACACGCTTGTCCTTCTTTTCGGCAGCTGGACATGTTGAGCCACATCATGCCGAAGACTTGGTAGAGTGGATGACCAAGCCCTCCTCCTCCTCCTCATCCTCTCTCACCCAGGCTCAGGGTACTGGAAAAGCAGCTGCCAAAGCGTCGTCTTCCCTGGTATCAATGTCAGACAAATCATCAGTCACTCCTTCCCTAGACCCACCATGTCCTCCTCCTGAGGAGTCCCCCGAACTGTTTCAGCACAGTGTTGGGTACATGCTCCAGGAGGATGCCCAGCGTTTCGAAGGGTCTGATGATGAAACCCAGCTAGAGGAAGGCAGTAGCGTGAGAGCAGACAGAGGGGATGCTCAAGAAGGACACCAATCTGGCAGTCATGTTCCAGCAGCTGCAGCATACTGCCAGATTGGCTCCAGTGAAGAGGAGGGAGGGGATGATGAGGTCACTGACTCCACGTGGGTGCCTAATAGGAGAGAGGAGGAGGAGGAGGATGAGGAGGAGGCACATCTCCAACGAGGCAGGATGCCCTTTGGTGGCCAGCGTAAGGGCAGTACACCGACGGAATCACACCGCAGAGCTCCGCCTGTGCAGGGCGCTGCCTCTGCCCGTCATTCAAAAAGTTCTTTGGTGTGGGCCTTTTTTGAGGCTAGTGCATCAGATCGCACAGCTGCTGTTTGCAACATATGTCTCAAGCGTATATCGCGTGGCCAAAACATCAGCCGCTTGGGTACCACATGCCTGACCAGACATATGTTGACCTGCCATGCAGCTCGTTGGCAAGCCTACCTCAAAGACCCACACCAAAGAACAAAGCGGACCTCTCCTTGCACCGCATCAGCTGGGATCTCCAACCCCACTATAACTTCAGTCCTCTCTGAAACATGCACTGAGAGGAATGAAGGTGTAGAATTAGGTGTGTCACAGCCAAGTACTTGCGCCCACTCTGCTAGCAGTACACCGACGTCCGATTCTAGCAGGCAAATTTCCCTGCCCCAGCTGCTGGACCGTCGAAAGAAGTTCACTCCCAGCCATCCACATGCCCAGCGGTTGAATGCTAGCTTGGCTAAATTGCTAGCGCTTCAACTGCTGCCTTTTCAGTTGGTAGACTCGGCCCCCTTCCGTGAGTTTGTGCAATGTGCAGTTCCTCAGTGGCAGGTTCCCAAACGCCACTTTTTCTCACGGAAGGCTATTCCGGCTCTCTACCGGCATGTGGAAGGCAATGTCTTGGCCTCGCTGGACAGGGCGGTCAGCGGTAAGGTGCATATTACCGCTGACTCATGGTCCAGCAGGCATGGACAGGGACGTTACCTTTCTTTCACGGCCCATTGGGTCACTCTTTTGGCAGCTGGGAAGGATTCAGGACAAGGTGCAGTAGTGTTGGAGGTTGTCCCACCGCCACGCCTCCAAAATGCTACTACTGGTTGTGACACACCTCTCTCCTCCACCCCCTCCTCTTCTTCTTCCTCCATGGCCTCTTCCTGTGGTTTGTCCTATGAACCAGCGGTGCTCCGTAGCCGTTCACGGGGCTACGCAAGTACGCAGGCAAAAAGATGCCATGCCGTGCTTGCGCTGGTGTGTTTGGGGGACAGAAGCCACACTGGGGCAGAGGTCCTGTCTGCTCTGCAGGGCCAGGCCGAGAGGTGGTTGACGCCACGCCAGCTTAAGCCAGGAATGGTGGTTTGCGACAATGGCACCAACCTCCTCTCCGCCCTCCGACAGGGACAACTGACCCATGTGCCCTGTGTGGCTCACGTCCTTAACCTGGTGGTGCAGCGCTTCTTGGGCAGGTACCCGGGCTTACAGGATGTCCTGAGGCAGGCCAGGAAAGTCTGTGTGCATTTCCGCAGATCTTATAATGCCAGTGCTCGCCTGGCTGAGCTGCAAAAGGAGTTGAACCTGCCCAAGAACCGCCTTATATGTGACATGCCCACCAGGTGGAACTCAACGTTGGCCATGCTGCAGCGGCTGCACACGCAGCAGAGGGCCATCAATGAGTACCTGTGCGACTACGGCACCAGGACAGGGTCAGGGGAGCTTGGTTTTTTTTCTCCACGCCAGTGGGGCATGATCAGGGATGCATGCACTGTCCTGGCACCATTTGAGGAGGCCACGAGGATGGTGAGCAGTGACAGTGCATGCATCAGTGACACTGTACCTCTTGTCCACCTGTTGGAGCACACGCTGCGTGGAATAATGGACAGGGCACTTGAGGCAGAACAGAGGCAGGAAGAGGAGGACTTCCTTGCCTCTCAAGGCCCCCTTTACCCAGACAGTGTTCCTTCTGTCCCACCCATCGCACAGGAAGAGGAGGAGGAGGAGGAGGAGGAGGAGGAGGAGGAGGATTGTGTCAGCATGGAGGTGGAGGCTGGCACTCAGCATCATCAGCAGCAGTCTTTTAGGGATGATTTACAGTCCCAAGAAACCAGTGGACTTGTACGTGGCTGGGAGGAGGTGGCTGCGGATCATGTCGTCCTTAGTGACCCAGAGGACTCCGGAGCGAATGCCTCAGCAAACCTACGCTGCATGGCCCCCCCAGATCCTGCAAAGTCTGCGGAAGGATCCTCGTATTCTTCGGATCAAGGAGAGGGACCATTACTGGCTGGCCACTCTCCTTGATCCACGGTACAAGGGTAAGGTTGCGGACCTTATGTTACCGTCGCAGAGGGAGCAGAGGATGAGACAACTCCGGGAGGCCTTGCAGAAAGGTCTGTGCAACGCGTTCCCAGAGACTGGGAGGTTGCAAACTCCTGGTCCTGGACAACGAGTTGCTGAGGCTTCGGCCAGTCAAAGAAGGAGCGGTGGGGAAGGTGGCCGTCTGACCGATGCGTTCAGACAATTCTTTAGTCCGCAGCCCCAAAGTATGATCGGTTCCAGCAACCATCGCCAGCGTCTGATAAACATGGTGCAGGAATATCTAGGGGCAAGGTCAGACTTGGACACCTTCCCCACCGAAAATCCTCTGGCTTACTGGGTCTTGAGGATGGATCACTGGCCAGAGCTTGCACAGTATGCAATTGAGCTACTGGCCTGTCCTGCATCCAGCGTTCTTTCGGAACGCACATTCAGTGCTGCTGGAGGATTTGTCACGGATCACAGGGTGCGCCTGTCCACCGACTCGGTTGATCGACTGACTTTCATCAAGATGAACCAGTCTTGGATCACCACCAGCTACCACACACCTGATGCTGATATAACAGACTAATTGATTTTAACATGTCACATCCCTTCAAGACTGATGCTGATGCTGAGTGCCTGTGCTGTTATGTTGACTGGCTATCCTCCTCCTCCGAGTCCTCAATGATACGATTGATGATGATAGCTTGTAAGATCATTTTTGTTTATGGGTGCCGCCACCAGTGCCTAACGCCCAATTTTTCAGCCCCTGTTTAACAGGGGCGTGTAATTACAATTTTTGAAGCAATACTTTGCAACAGGGCTCATTGCTGTGCTCCAAGTACAGTATCTGTGAGGAGTTGCAGTGTTGTGCCACCAGTGCCTAAGGCCCAATTTTTCAGCCCCTGTTTAACAGGGGCGTGTCATTACAATTTTTGAAGCAATACTTTGCAACAGGGCTCATTGCTGTGCTCCAAGTACAGTATCTGTGAGGGGTTGCAGTGTTGTGCCACCAGTGCCTAAGGCCCAATTTTTCAGCCCCTGTTCAACAGGGGCATGTAATTACAATTATTGATCTAATAATTCACAGCAGGGCCCATTGCTGCACCCACCAAGAGTAACTGTCAGGGCTTACAGTGTTGTGGCACCAGCACCACCATCAAAGGCCCAATTTTTACTACCACTGTTCAACAATTATATGTAATTAAAATTCCTGATATAATAGTTGACAGCAGGGCGTTCCAGCACCAACCAAGAGTAACTGTGAGTGCTTACAGTGTTGTGCCAACACCAACAACTAAGGGGCCTATTTCTGCAGAGTATATACGGCAGGTCCCTACTTTCAAACATCCAACTTACAAACGACTCCTACTTGCAAACGCAAGAAGACAACAGGAAGTGAGAGGAAATCTACCACTAGGAAGGAAAATTCTCTCCTGTAAGAATAAATATGGGAGAAAGGTGTCTCCTCTGTACTGATGCTTTATCAGCAATCCTTGTTTCAAGAAAAACACCACATTTCAAAAACAGTTGTCATTGGGACGGAAAGTGAGGTGAAATGTTCTGAACAGGGGCACAGACAGCAAAACAAATGTTACAGGGGTGATAACCCTTACCTATGTTTTCCAAAAAGTTTAAAAATAGATTTTTGGTCTGGAGCTACACTTCAACAATGTACCTGTTCAAAATTACAAACAGACTCTACATAAGAACAAACCTACAGTCCCTGTCTTGTATGCACCGCCTGTATAGGGCTGTTCAGAGTATATAGGGCCTTTTTTATTTTATGTGCGGGGTTCCCCTTAATATCCATACAAGACCCAAAGGGGCTGGTAATGGGCTGGGGTAGGGGGGGGGTCATGGGGTAGCTATGCCATTTTTCTTAAAGAATTTCATCCATATTACCGGGACCAGACATTACATTAAAGCCGCAAGCAGTTTTAAATGGCTTTTTTTTCCTTTAGAAGTGTCATTTTGTGCAGGGACAGTTCTAAACACGGGAAACACGTGGCACTTCACAGGCATACTTTAGACACCCCCCAGGTACGATATTTAAAGGAATATTTGACTTTTTTTTTTCACTTTATGCATCATTAAAATGACTGCTCCCGAAAAACGACCGTTTTTAAAACTTCTTTTTGCATTGATACATGTCCCCTGGTGCAGAACCCGGGTTCCCAAACCCTTTTTAGGACAATAACATGCATAATAGTTGTTATAATTAGCACTTTAGAATTTGAACGTTCGCATCCATTGTATTTAATAGGGTTCTAATGTTCGTTCGAACTTTCGGTCCGTTCGCGGGTTCTGGTGCGAACCGAACCCGGGGGTGTTCGGCTCATCACTAGCTGCCACTAACACACTAGAAGTCCTATGGGTGCTGTTGGGGTGCAATGCTGTGCTAACAGCACTGCGGTTGGTACTACTGCAATACTGTACTAACAGTAAGCACGCACCAGACTAATCCCCAGCAGCAGCTAATAACACACTAACTGTGCAATCAGCAGCAATGAACGATCAATGACTTAGGTAGCAATGGTTTAGCAAAGAAATAGCCAATGGTTTAGCAAAGAAGAGCAAATCTTTCAGTATCAAGCAAAGACAGAATCAGCAGACTAATCTCTCCTAAAGCCGGAACTCATGTGACCGGGGCCGATGGCGTGGCGGCCTTTTAAATGGTGGGGCGTGTACTAAAGCCCCTGAGCTGTAATTGGCTACAGCCGTCCTGCCTGTAGCCAATTATTGCTCTCCGAGTTTCGGGCGCTGTGATTGGCCAAGCATGCGGGGTCACAGTGCATGCTTGGCCAATCATCAGCCAGCAATGCACTGCGCCGGCCGCGCCGGCCGCAATGCATTGCGGGGCCGCTCGCATCACACGAATGTGATGCGAACGGCCCAAATAGTTCTGGGCTCGACGAGCGAGCGAACGCCCGATGCTCGATTCGAACATGGGTTCGAATCGAGCACCGGGCCCATCCCTAGTTCCACCATCAAACACTTGAAAACATTGGGCATTCTCCTGGAGCATGTACCCAACACTGTGGTCAAACAGTTCGGGGGACTCCTCAGGAGGACATGGTGGGGCTAGGGAAGAGCCCGCTTTGGCAGCTGCTTTGCCAGACAAAGTACTCTGAGCCTGGGTGAGAGAGGATGAGGAAGATGAGGACGGCTTGATCATCCACTCTACCAAGTCTTCGGCTCAACATAGCCAGCTGCCGAAAAGAAGGACAAGCGTGTCCCATGACCACGTGCTGATGAGGATGCACCGTGTCCATGACCAGCACTGTTGCCTCTAGACTCAGAGCCTGCTTGCCCTCTTTTATTGCCTCGTGACCGTCTGCCTCTCCTTGTTTGCCTTCCAGACATACTAATGGCCTGCAGTGAGATGTAGCTGCACAAAGGTGGGATGTATATATATATCGTGATATTGGGGTGTTTTAGCTGAAGTGGATAGATGCATTTTTATGCAGTGAGTCCATATCAGACAGGCATTCTAGTTAAGAGCCTGGTAGCCCACGTTTATTTAACCAGAAAAACAAAAGCAAAATGTCCCTTCAGGATTCCCACGCAGGGGTTTAACTTCATTTAGCAGTCCAAAAATAAGGAAAACATACCAAGCAACCTGGCTCTCTTGTTATCAGTTCCTCTGCTTGCTTTAGGTACTGATACCTTTAAACCACCAGATCTTCCAGTCTCACAGTCTTGGATGCACACAGCTTTGGGCTTCTTAAACGCACACAGCTTGAAGTCCCTTCATGCACACAGCTTCTGGCTCCTTGGACGCACACAGCTTAAAGCCCTTCAATGCACACAGCGTTTGTCCTCACACAGAGACACTCACTAGCAGCCACGGCAGTTAGCAAGCTGCTCACCATCCTCCACCATCCTCCACTCTGCTCTCACCAGCCCCTCATTATATTGGTTGTGTGCACCTGAGCACACACCATGCTGGCTGTCCACAAGACCCGGACACAGGGTTGGAGATCCCATCCCACCCAAGACTCTGAAGGATCTCCAAGTCATAGAGCCCCATGTAGAAATAGCAAGATCCAACAAAACTGCCAGCACAGTTTTCTCAGTTTTTAAATCTACGCTCTTTAGCTCTGCACTCAGCCGATATGCAGACTCTGTGTCCACTTTAACCCTTTTTTCATTGGGACAGAGCCTCGCTCTGCCACATACCCCCCCCTCTTGTTTTGATCCAGAGGGAGAAACACCTGCACCCACCATAGCAGTTGGGACACCTCTGTGCTGGCCATCAGCCACGTAGGCCCAACCCTTTTTTCGGGTGTGCTTCCAGGTACGTCCCAGCTCGGATCTTAACAGGGTCCTATAATTCCATATACTCTGCCTCCTCCCTCTTTTGGGGTCCCTGGGCTTACTAATTTTTTGGGGGGACACTCTGCTTTCCCTGATCCTTCCTTTCAACTTACGAATACCCATTTTACCCTTCACCATCGGCCTTTCAGGTTCAAAACTGTTTCTCTGGTTACCCACGGTAACTGAATCATTGTTTGCAGAATGAACCATTAACAGATCACAGCTTTCAATATCATCTGTGCCTTCTATCTCAGTGCTTGTTAGAACCAGACCTGAGGAGGGACCACACACAGGCGAGGGACTACATCCCACAGGACCAAAGCCAAGTTCCACCTCACCTATTGTCCAACACTCCAGGGGTACCTGTTCTAACAAACTACACTGATCCAAGCATAAACCATTTTTTCCTGGTGTATACTTTACATTGCTACGGCAACCAACATTAGCACCTTCTCCCCCAGTGTCCCCGGGTACCTTAACTTGTACCTCTGGGCCAGTGACAGAAATCATCTCTGCTACTGCTGCATCTATTCTGGGCCCTTCCTTCTCCAGAGGTCTAGCGGGTGAGGCAGTATCTGCGCCCTTTACTGACCACTGCTCATCCGCACCTCGAACCACACCAGCAGAGATGTTTCTAGTCACTGCATCAGGCCAAGAGACCTCTGATATCTCAAACAGTTCTCCTGTGCGCCTTCCATACCAATCAATAACTGGAAGGGCACTCACAGGGAATCTGGAGATCCTGTGCTAAATGGTTAACAAACATTGGTCCCACCAGTTCCACTCCTGGTCAAGGTTTCCCAGCACCACCTGTACCACCTGGCTCCACCCATTGGTGCTATGCAGCACCACTTGGTCCAACTGCGGTGGAGACACCCAAGTGTACAGTGAGTGCATTTTTACCAACTCTAGCATTTCCAGTAAGGTTTCTGTCATCTCAAAACATCCCATGTCTAAATACCAGACCTTTCTAGGGTCTTTTCCCCTGTCCAAGACATGGAGGGGCTCATCCACTGTAGTTTGAGGGGGTGAGACATTTGAAGAGACCTCCACCTCCTTGCAGGTACCCATCATCACAGCCTGTTGCTCCCCTGGGGCATTGTCAGACACCTGTCTCACACTTATGCCTTCTGCACCAGTGTCAGTGAGCCACTGCAGGTCATTACGCGTCACACTGTCACTTTGACACGCAACATTATTTAGCAGCTGGGCTGTGGATAAAACATCTGCGATGCTAGCGCCCTGAACTATTTCCTCAGACTGGAGGGCAGCAACCTTTGCAGGGACCAAGGTGCCCTCAACCACAGGCCGCTCTGCGATCCCCTGTCTGGCATCGCAGTTGTGTCCACACCCTTGTTACTTAAGCTAGCCTTAGCCAGCATGGCTAACAATTGTTTGGCCCAGTTGTCCCAGTCCACTGTGGTTCCCTCATTGGCGTTCCACAGCGTTGCATCACCTGCTGTAGAAGGCTGCACAGGAAACTGGGATTCATTAGCCACAACCGCAGACTCGCCACTTCTATACATATCATCTTGTGACACCACACTTTTACTAATGTCGCATTGGGGTGATGCTTCGTCCCCTAAAGCCAGGTGCAGTACACCATTTTGACCACCTTGCTCTGGTGGCGCTACCGACACATCCAGCTTTGCACACTCAGCTTTTACAGGCTGAATTAACTCCTTGCGCACTGGGTTACACTTAGGGTTGTGGGGCTGTGCCCACACACTCTCACTGTGTGACTCAGTCATGACATTACAGGAAACACATTTTTCAACGTCATCATCACCAATAACATCACATTGGACAACACTAATGTCGCATGACCATCAATATTCTCATTACATGGAGACATGGCTACTGCTTTTGTGGGTTGTCCATGAGCCACCACAACCTCTGAGTGACTCCTCACAGCGCCCGCTTGCTGTAAAGGGGCACTCTTACTTTCTTGGGCAGCTCCATAGCTGACCTGGGAAACTCTTGGCTCTGTCACTGCGGGCTTCTTGGAAATTTCCCTGGTCCAACTCTGCAGCACCTGTCACTAGGGAACATGGCAAAAGGACAGTTTTGGTCACCCCTAGTTTAACTTCTCCAGCACTATGCTGGATTATTGCAGGCACATGCATAGTCCCCATGTCCTTTCCAGTCTTTAGCTTTGCGGCTAGTTGGGTTTTACGCTGTGCCTCCCCACTGCTCTGGGTAGCACAATGCAGCAAGTCTATGTCCATTGGTACTGCGGATCTCCCCACTGGACATACTCCCACTTCACTGGGTTCAGTACCATAAACTGGAACAGTCTTACCATTTTCAGTGGCTGGCATCATAGCCTTCACTTGAGTGCGCTGTCTCTCAGCTGCATCCATACCAGCTACTGTCTCTTTGGGGCCATATAGCGACACTGCAGCCTTTCCAGACTCTTCAGCGGTGTTCCAGAACCTTGGGCAAGTAAAGATCCCATGCCCCACTTGACCACATTCCAAGCACGGTACTGGACGCTGAAATTTAATTTCTTGGAATCTCCTCAATGCCTGTCTCTCTGTTGCCACGGGATACCACTCTTGAGGACTCCACTGGTCATGACCATCAGCAGACAGACTCCTTGGATCCCCGACATCCCTGCTGGCCTGGACGTTGCTTCCACGGACGACCATTCTCCTCTTTTCCACACGTTGTTGTCCACCTGGCTTCCTGTTGCCAGGGACAACCTCTTTCACTTCCCTTTTAACTGGGGGTGACATGAGTAATTTACCCCAGATCACAGAGATTTCACACTCAGTCAAATTCTCTGGTTTGGCTGGGGCATGTGGTGAAATACCCTCTAGCCACAGTAGCCTTTCTCTTGCTTCAGCAAGGATTGCCTCCTTTTTCTGTTTTGACCGCCCCATCCAGCAACCGGTAACACAGTTCACAGCAGAGAGGGAAGAAAATGTGATTCTCCTTTCACAGGTACACAACCCGCATGCAACACAGTCCATCAAATTTCTGTGCAATGCAGTCCGCCTGGCTGCCACACACAGCTAGCAGCAGTTCATCGCTGAAAAAAAAATTACTTTTCGTTCACAGGTACACCACCTGCAACACACAATGCCTTTTGCCTGGCTGCACTTCCACACAAAGCCAACAGTTCCTGACCTGAACTCACTGTGGAGCAAGGACCCAGATTCCACCGTCTTGTGCCCGCTGAATCCACCACTGTGATATTGGGGTGTTTTAGCTCAAGTGGATAGATGCATTTTTATGCAGTGAGTCCATATCAGACAGGCATTCTAGTTAAGGGACTGGTAGCCCACGTTTATTTAACCAGAAAAACAAAAGCAAAATGTCCCTTCAGGATTCCCACGCAGGGGTTTAACTTCATTTAGCAGTCCAAAAATAAGGAAAACATACCAAGCAACCTGGCTCTCTTGTTAGCAGTTCCTCTGCTTGCTTTAGGTACTGATACCTTTAAACCACCAGATCTTCCAGTCTCACAGTCTTGGATGCACACAGCTTTGGGCTTCTTAAACGCACACAGCTTGAAGTCCCTTCATGCACACAGCTTCTGGCTCCTTGGACGCACACAGCTTAAAGCCCTTCAACGCATACAGTGTTTGTCCTCACACAGAGACACTCAGTAGCAGCCACTGCAGTTAGCAAGCTGCTCACCATCCTCCACCATCCTCCACTCTGCTCTCACCAGCCCCTCATTATATTGGTTGTGTGCACCTGAGCACACACCATGCTGGCTGTCCACAAGACCCGGACACAGGGTTGGAGATCCCATCCCACCCAAGACTCTGAAGGATCTCCAAGCCATAGAGCCCCATGTAGAAATAGCAAGATCCAAGAAAACTGCCAGCACAGTTTTCTCAGTTTTTAAATCTACGCTCTGTAGCTCTGCACTCAGCCGATATGCAGACTCTGTGTCCACTTTAACCCTTTTTTCATTGGGACAGAGCCTCGCTCTGCCACAATATATATCTCTGTACTGATAATGCAGCTATCAGAATCAACTGCCTGCTGTGGTATTAGTATGAGAAAAGTAGCAATTGTCTTCAGTTAGTTTTAGGTGAACACTGTGCAGAGGACACAGTACACTAACTGAAAATACTTGCAGCTCTCTGCCTGTGGTTTTATTATGAGAACATCACAAATTGTATTCAGGTTCCTTTAAGTGAACAATGTGCAAAGGACAGAAGTACACTACATGAAATTAATGCAGCTCCCTGCCTGTGGTTTTATTAGGAGAACGCCTGCCTGTCACAGTATAGAGAATAACAGGAACAGATCTAGCTAAACTCTGAATACAGTGTATATATATATATATATACAACACTTAGGATGCATATATATCCTCTACACACTGTAACTGCAGCTAACTGACTCGCCTGCCTGCTCTATCTAACTCAATCTAAATTACACTGTCTCTCTCTCTCTGTCTCTTTACTTTAACCAATGCCAACACACTACACAAGGCCGCTGAGCCGCCGGCCTTATATAGTGTGGGACGTGTACCTACTCCTCTGAGCCATGATTGGCCAAAGCCACCCTGGCTTTGGCCAATTACGGCTCTCCGTTCTTACCGCGCTGTGATTGGCCAAAGCATGCGGGTCATAGTGTATGCTTGGCCAATCATCAGCCAGCAATGAACTGCGATGCCGCAGTGAATTATGGGCCGTGACGCGCCACTCGAATTTGGCGTGAATGGCCCAAAACGTTCGCAATTCGGCGTACAGCCGAACAGCCGATGTTGGAGTCGAAAATGGGTTTGACTCGAACACGTAGCTCATCCCTACTGAAAACGCATCAAAGGTGCAGCATGCAGAACTTTCAGAAAATGCACTAAAAACACACAACCAAATATAAAGTCCATGGATTAATCACACGAAAGCCACAAGTACACCCGCACTACTGCCAAACTGCAGCGCAGTGGTGTGAAACCAGCCTTATATTTTCAAATGGGAGGACAAAACTATTCCGGGACATAGACAGAGCATAGTAATATCATAATTAAGGCTAAATTCACACTACTGTGGGTGTTTGTGGGTGCAGGAATCTGGCCTGTTCCCACACCTGCTACTAGCCATAACAAAAATGTGCTGCTCTGGGGGGCTGCCATTCATTTTTAGGAAGGCCCCCATGCATCTAAAAACACAGCTTGCTTGCTGGTGTGGGACCTAAATTGACAATGTGCCGGTTAGTGGCCTTGAATGCACACTGTCTATGTTTGGGGCCATACACCTGTACCCAAACACCTGTCAAATTAGGACCTGTGGCTGTGTTTGTACATCGTACATTAACCACTTGCCGACCAGGCCATAGCCAAATGACGGCAGCAGCGCGGTCGGATAACTCTGGGAGCATGCACCCAGGATTATTCATTACCGCCATGTCCACTGCATTACTAATCATGGTAAAGGGTTAGATGACAGCGGCCCTTTACCACGTGATCACTCCGTCTAATGACAGAGCGATCTATTGTAAACAAGTCGGCGTATGCCGCTCTTCCCCTCTCTGTACCGATCTGTACAGTGTGAGAGGAGAGGGAGGAGAGAGGAGAGATTGTGTGCAGCAGTGCTGTGGGCCAGATCTGTAGTGCCTACAGCGCTGATCTCTGCCCATTCCTGCCTCATCCCCATCCATACTCAGCAATCCTCATTCATGCTCATCTATCCTTATTCATGCTCAGCCATCCCCATCCATGTTAAGCCATCCCCATCCACGGCTCATCCATCTCCATCCATGGCTCATTCATGCTCATCCATGGCTCATCCATCCCCATCCATGTCTCATTTATACCTCATTCATGCTCATCCATGCCACATCAGTTCTCATCCGTGCCACATCCATGCCACTACAGTGCCTCACAAAAGTGTAATAGGTAGTCAAATTAGATTTGAAATGTATGCCCCTAGAACACCTGATGGTGCTCCCTGCATGTTGAGCCTCTGTATGTGGCCTGGCTGTGTAAAATGTTCACACATGTGGCACCGCCGTTCTCAGGAGGAGTAGCAAAAAATATTTTGCTATGTACATGCTATGTGTTAAAAATATTGTATAAATGGACAGCTTTGTGTAAAAAAATGTGTTTTAATTTTCTTTCCACATTTTCCAAAAACTTGTTCCACATTTTCAAAAGACTCATTATGCCTCCTAGAAAATACATTGGGGTGTTTACTTTCCAAAATGGGGACATTTTTGGGGCTTTTACAGCGTCCTGTTGCTCCAGGACCTTCAAAAGTGCAAGAGGTAGTCATGGAATTATATGTGCAACTTATGCCCCTAGAATGCCTGATAGTGCTCCCTGCATGTTGGGCTTCTGTATGCAGCCTGGCTGTGTAAAAGTCTCACTTATGTGGTATCGCCATACTCAAGAGGAATAGTAGAATGTATTTTGGGGTGTAATTTCTGGAAAGCATATACTGTGTGTGAGAAATAACAATTTTGTAAAAAAAAATGGGAAAGAATTACAACTTCAAAAAACTCACCATGCCTCTTACTAAATACCTTGGGATGTCTACTTCCCCAAAAGGGGTAATTTGAGGTGTATTTGTACTTTCCTGACATTTCAGGGCCTCAAGAATTAAGGTCAGTACATCAGGTGTGATCAATTTTCAGTGATTGACACCATAGCTTGTAGACTCTATAACTTTCAAAGACCAAATAATATACACTAATTTGGGTTATTTTTACCAAAGATATGTAGCAGTATAAATTTTGGCCAAAATTTATGAAAAGAAAATGACAAATTTGCTAAATTGTATAAGGCCCCTTTCACACGGGCGGACGGTATGTCCGTTTTTCATCCATCCGTTTTCGGATGAAAAACGGACATACATGTATCCCTATGGGATAGCGGATGTCAGCGGATGAACATCTGCTGACACCCGATCTCTTCTGTGTCCGCAATGCTCCGTCTTTCTGGATAGAAAAATTCCTATTTTTCTATCCTTTTGCAGAGCGGATTGGATGAACACGGACAGACGGTCCGTGTTCATCCGATCCCCCCATAGGGGAGAGCGGAGATGTGACAGGGCGGTCCCTGCACAGTGTGCGGGTACCACCCTGTTATCTGCCGGCTCAGCGGGGATCAACGGAGCGATCCCCGCTGAGCAACCGGAGGTTCACGGGGCGGATCATTACTCATCCGTCACGTGTAAAAGGGGCCTAACAGAAACAAGGAAAATTTATTTTTTTACAAAAATGTCAGTCTTTTTTCATTTATAGCCCAAAAAAATTAAAAATAAAACCCAGAGGTGTTTAAATACCACCCAAAGAAGGCTCTATTTGTGAAAAAAAGTACAAAAATGTCATATGGGTACAGTGTTGCATTACTGAGTAATTGTCATTCAAAATGTGAGAGCACTGAAAGCTGAAAATTGGTCTGGCTAGGAAGGGGGCTTACGTGCCCAGTGGGCAAGTGGTTAAAAAAACACTGATTCACATTGTATAGGCCACAGCACCCATGGGAATAAGCCTCAAGACCTCATTCACTTACAGACATTTACCCCCCCCCCCCACACTGACAAGGATAGGAGCTCATGCTGTGGACAGAGGGAACCACGTTCCAGGGAGGATGCTAAGCTGTGAAGGAAAGTCACTTACTACTGATCTCTGTGTCACTTACTACTGACCTTTGAACTCTGCCTCGCTTATTATTGACCTCTGAACTCTCTGCACCACTTACTACTGACCTCTGAACCCTCTGCTTCTGCTCCACCTTCTACTGACCTATGAACTCTGCCTCACTTATTACAGACCTCTGAACTCTCTGCCTCACCTACTACTGACCTCTAAACTTCACCTCACATATTACTGACCTCTGAACTTTGCTTGACTTACTTTTGACCTCTGAACTCCACCTCACTTACTACTGGCCCCTGAACTCCGCTTTGCTTACTACTGACCCTTGAACTCTGCTTCACTTACTACTGACCTCTGAACTCCGCCTCACTTACTACTTACTGACTTCTGAACTCCGCCTCACTTTTTACTGACCCCTGAACACCTCCTCATTTATTACTAACCTCTTAACTCTGCATTACTTACTACTGACCTTTAAACTCTGCCTCACTTTCTACTGACCCCTGAACTCCACCACACTTACTATTTACCCCTGAACTTCGCCTTACATACTGCTGACTAGGAATGAGCTTTATGTTCGACTCGAACATGAGTTCGACTCGAACATTGGCTGTTCACCTATTTGGCGAACAGCGAACAATTTTGTGTTCACGGCAAATTCGAAAAGCCACGGAACACCCTTTAAAAGTCTATGGAGGGAATCAAAAGTGTTAATTGTAAAGTTTAATATGCAAGTTATTGTCATAAAAAGTGTTTGGGGACCCGGGTCCTGCATTAGGGGACATGTATCAATGCAAAAAAAAATTTTTTTTAAATGACGTTTTTTCAGGAGCAGTGATTTTAATAATGCTTAAAGTGAACCAATAAAAGTGAAATATTCCTTTAAATTTCATAAAGTATGCTTGTAAAGGAGCGCATTTTTTTCCCGTGTTTACAATTGTCTCTGAACAAAGTGTCATTTCTGAAAGAAAAAAAGCCAGCAGATCCGAGAGGAGACGAGCTCGCCGCTCGTAAGGATTCAATACCCCGTTTTTACTTTTAAATGTGAGTTTTTTCACTCTAGTTTTAATAAACGCCCTTAGCGGTTTCAGACCCACACTATTTCTCCTTCCTTTATTTTTTCACAATTCCAACTTTGTGACTGCCGCTGCTGACACCTGAGGGTTGCATCGATTGCACCATAGATGCCACACTCTTTCCCACTGGCACGAGCTCGGCGCTCGTTTGGATTGAGGTCCACGCTCACTCTATTACAAGTGAGTGTGTGAATGTATGCACCAGCTATCCATCTTGCTGCACTCACAAAGTTGCGCTATTGATGTGCCTTTTGTTTATGTTTTCTCATATATACTCCAATGAGTAACGGTGCCACAAAGACCAGGCCATAAGGATGCGATACCCCCCTTCACTACAGAGAGCTGCTGTATACCGTCCCCCCTCCAACAGGGAGGTAAGCTAGGTGTGACCACAGGGTTGTCGTGGAATTATTGGTTGTCTGCAGAGCACACAGCCCATATTTCCTGTGCTAATTAAGCACACACTTTAGATTCATCTTTTTGCAATAATGCTATCTTTAGCTAAGTTTGCTAATTCCACTCACCGTTCATTCCATCATTCATCCCAAAAAGGCAGCATCACACAGCTTATGTTCTCATCTCAGCAGGCCAGCATGACTCCCAAGCCGACGCCTAATCATAGGCTTTTATTAAACTCAAAAGATCTCAGACAGGAGGTGATTGGCTGCAGCAACCAATCCCCTCCCCCATGGGCGGGGACATCACAGGATATCCCTTCCACACAGGAGAATGACCATACAAGGACATCCTTCCAACAAGATGTCCTATACAATATACATTCAAATAGACTAGCAGTGACATACACTGCTTCCAATGACGGAAACTATATGACAATTATGCCTCAAATGGACCACAACTGTTTTATAGTTATGCTACTGTGTGCGCTCGGAGTCATTTAACGCCCCCCGTCAGGAGGTGGCCAGTTTCCCCAACGGGGCGCAAAACAACATCTCTAAATGGAGCAAACATCGCTGTTTCCATAGGAAGATTTTCCCGCCACCGATCTTCCACCAACGTCTGTATGTGCAAATACGCTCAGATGAGCGCACTACAGCAAAACTGACATTGGGGGGACATCTGACAACATACATTAATACATTTTTCCACAACAGTCCTCCCTTTTTTGTCATATGCACCCCGTGTCCCTCGATGAAAGTTGATCTGCTTCTTACACCCGGAAATGAATCAGTCCTTAGTCCATAAAAAGGAAAACACGGCTTGACATGTAGACTCTACTCTTCAGGGGCAAGACTTATAAAGGAGGACACGACATGGTGAGCTGTAGTAATCGCTGATCAGTCTGTGATCCTCTGTGTCTTGTATGTGGGTCCGGCTTCGGGGCGTCTCATCAAGGAAACTCTGGTCACGCGTCCAATCAGGCAACAGGCGCACCTCGTCACGACATAGAAAGAATAGAAATAAAAACGTCATGAGTATATATATTCCCACTTCCTTTAACCACGATCCGCTGTAAAATAAAAATTTGATCCCCAAAGATTTCCAGACCCTTAAAATAGACTCCCAACCTTCACTTAGCTACAGCTCTGGCTTCAACAATTACATGAAGAACCCTATCCTTAACGGATGAGAATTGTTCAATCTTATCCCAAGCCCGAGCCCCCCCCCCCCCACATGCAGGACACCATGCCCAGACCTGGTCGGGGTTGGTGAACAAATCCCTTCTAGCTGTCCCTGCCATTCTTAATTTCCTGCGCCATCAGATCCTCGCGATCGGCCGCAACCTAAGATGCTGGAACAGCTTCACCATCACGCATGAACCTCTTGCTTTGGGGGAATTACTTTTATAAGCTGCAGATCTGCATAAACACCAAACTAAAGTTCAAACACACTTGTGGGCTGCCTAGATACCCAAACCGACAAGAGACAGAGCCATTAAAACTAAAACCAATTTTACCCTCTAAAAATGCATCGTTAGATTCCATTGACAAGTGTCTGTCTGGAGTCTTCACTAGTTTGTCAAAACTCCTCATACCCATAATAACATCATAAATAGCATGTACCTCTGTCATCGCTGGGGACTAAAACTCGGTGAAGACTCAGAACAGACCATCGGTCCTGTTCGCTTTCTGAGCTAGTCAGGACATACACTTTAAATAATAACTTGGGATGCTTTTCATCGTTACCCTCGCTAAAATTTACTAAACAACAAAAATATAAATAAACAAAGATACTCCTCATTCTTTGGTGTGATTGAGCCGCTTCTTGCAGTGGCTGGCGTGGTCTCATCCCTCAAGCTTCTTTACAATGACCCAGTCACCTGGTTGGAAAGAATGTAAACTGATTATTGAGTCAGGGTCCAGGAGGGACTCGTGAACCCTGTGGTGGACATTTTGAAGTTAATGTCACAACGATCGCACCCACCCCATTAGCCGAGAATATAAGTGACAGCTAATGAGGAGAGTACGACTATGGTTTTGATTGACCTCCAAACAACCCTCATATGACAATAACCCAGACATCGGGACTGTGGTCACTGCATAACCTGTGCGTGGCTTACAATACCTGGAACCATTGACAAGGTTCTTAGCCTCTGGGATGGGAACCTACTTCACCAGACTGCTGCTTGCCGATTCAAATTCTATCAAAGAAAGACAGTCTTGGCACAAACTTGGTTAGAATTACAGAGGTTATTATTAGTTTGAAAAAAAAAACTGTCACTCTTACATTTATCACTTCTCCCCCCTTTTCTTCCTCATTACAGACTGAAGGAAGAAATGTGTGGTGCAGGAAAAAAGAAACAATGAAATAGCCTATGATACTTTTACCTCCTTAGACTCCTGTATTTATCCATATGTACAGCTGTCTACATACACCTGTTCTCTATGTACAAACTCCTTGGACCTGAAAAATACTTATAAGCAAAATCATTACTCTATCCTTCATATTTAACCTGCAAAGAATGGTAAATTGTCAATGACATTCTTTCAAAACCGATTCAAACAAAACCCTCTGTAACCCTTACTTTTCCCGTTCCTACAACCATACAACAGCCGCGACGCATCGAAGGATCGCCGCGGTAAGTTCAAACATATTCACGTTACTACATACAAACATTCAGATACAAACGTGGGGGAGATGCTTCATAGTTTCCAAAACCAAAAATGAAAAAAACAAAAACAGCCAGAATTCTCCCTTCACTCTTTCAGCAATAGAAAAAAATACTATGGGACAAACATGAGAGCAGCTCGAGAACCTTCATGGACCAGCCATACAAAGTTCAAACAAACAGGCATGAGCCAACGTTCCTCATCATTACAGATTTCTGAAGCCGCAGCTCAACTACATCCATTACAGAGGGATACCCAAAATAGTATCCTTGGACCACCTATGTTAATCTTTTTGGGGTTCAAAGGCCTTTGCCCCAAAACTAGGCTCCGTGCACTGTGTGACCGTCTGACTATGGGAAGCCTCCATTCCTTCCCTTTGCACAGACCTCCTTGTGTCCATGGCGATTCGAATCGGCTTATCGTCTTAAACCTGCGTCCAGGTTAAACCGTTGCACCCATTTTCGGAGAGCACCGCCCGGTGTCTTCTTATACGGTGGATTGAAGAACTACAACCACTATATGGTCAAGTCCTCCAACTAGAAACCCTAACCGAGGCGTCAACTTTATGGCTTGTTGTCCCAACACTTTTGGAACTACAGCAACAACCACAGGTCAACCCCCGAATTAGGCCTCTACCCCTCACAGTGCATGCATACACAAGCATTTTCCGCTATACACCCATACACTGCGTTGTCAGACTAAACCACACAGAACACTTATGCCAGTTTACCACCTGCAGAACAATGTGGCTTCTCTCTGTATCTAGATGTTACAATAATGGTGATGCCCCCGTTTGCTCTCTACCCAAAACTGTATTACAGTACAAAACTTCACAAAACTGGAACAAAATATAAAAACACTTTTAAACGCCAAAATGCTTTCCATTTTCCTTCCAAGCACAAATCTCATTGCCAACCTTTCAGACAACCCCAAGCTCCTCCCACCAACTTTCTGCTGATATATAAATGCTGAAAAGAAACTTCCGGTTATGCTCAGCTACTTAAAAAAAAAAACTGGTTTATTTACATATCAATTGTTCAGGAAGAGGGAGGGGGAGGGGGGGGCCTTAGCCCTAATCGCCTTGTCTATCAAGACTTCAAAAAAATCCATGGCTACACATCATATATATTTCAACCATTTAAAACCTTGTCAAGGAAATGATGGAATAAACCCCCCTTTGCAAATGGGAGGGAATCCCCCCCTGACCCACATTCCCTGGAAGTCAGACCATAAGTTGGGACTCAAAATACAAACTCCTGCCAAAAGATGGCTATACAGTACAAGTTCCAAAAAATGAATTGCCCTCTGGGAAACTCCCAAATATTTAAACATAAAAACACATCATTGTACAAAAACTCTGTTAGTCTTACAATCTATCAAAATTCAGTGTAAAGTGAAGTTTTTCTTATAACCAAGATCCAATGCAAAAAACCGCCGCTCATATACTGCAAAGTCAGCTGACCCTGCAATAGCTTACATTCACTTAAATGAAAACAGAGAAACCTTCCTCCTAACACCATCTGCATGGAGTTTGCATGTTGTCCCTGTCTCTGCGTTGGCTTCCTCCCACACTCCAAATGCTGGTAGGTCAGCCAGATCCCATCCATAAATAGGCCCCAGCATGTGCGTGTGTCCGCAAGCACGTTGTGGCCCCTCGGGGTAAGACCGCGCTATCTCAAGATACCACTCTACTCAACTCAAAAGGCGATGCTTAGAAAAACTATTTAATGTAGCAAATTTAACATTAAACAAAAACCAGTCTCTCAGTATGTCCCCGCGGTGTCTCACTACTCTCCCCAGCAGTGCACAGGTCAAACTGTAAACGCATAGAACAGAAGAAAACTGCACCAATCAACAAATGTTAATATAGCATCCAGGGGCCCATGTGCAAAAAGCAGTGCACACTCAGCAAAGGTACTAGCCACTAGATACCAAAAAATAATGTCCAATGATTTGAAAACATTTAATGATAAAAGTCCAGATGAATGCCCAGATGATGCAATAAAACCCCCAAAAATTAAACCACAATACTGAATTATAGAACTAAAAATGATGGATTAATAGTCCCATTGCAAAGGCATAAATCCTGCAAAATCACAAGCTGAGATCAGTAGATGATTATGCAACACCCAGTGACATCAGCAAACAAAAGTAAGGTAACAGCTTACCAGAGGCAAGCCCATGAATGTTGGATGAACCATCACAAGCCTCATGGACAACAATTTTTCCCGCCAAAACCAGCATCTCTTTAAAAGAAAATCAAAAATGTTTTTCTCCACAAAGACAGACTACACCATTGAGATTTTTCTAAATGATCATCAAAAGGGGGCGTGTCCTGGCTATGGAGGAGTGAGGACGTACGTCTCCGCAGCTCCGTCTCATCGCCGCACTTCATCATCGCTCAGGGGGAGAATCTCACTCCATCGGCCTTCTACTATGCCTCAGAAGTCCCGGGCATCCTCACAGCCACCGCGGACCGACCGTACCAGGCAGGGACAGCTTGGTTTCTTCCCCGAGAACAACGGGCGAGGCCACGAGGCTACAAAGATGGCGTCGGCAGCAAAGGCCCAGAAAGCCACCAAGGCCTCCCAGAACGCAACTGCCCATTCGCAGCAACAGACTGGCTCTCCTGTACCATCCCCGGGATCGGTGAGTGACACGGTCCCCCCGACCTCCCCGGGCTCCCCTTCTCTGCGGGCGGATGAGGCGGCAGGCCCAGATCCCCTGGAAGAGGCAGATATCAGGCACCATATTTGGTCGCTCCCCACCAAAGCAGACTTGGAGCGCTTCGCTGATAGGGTTGAGAAGGCCCTAAAAGAGGACATTGCCCAGCTCAAAGCTGACACATCTCAACTGGGGGGAAGGATGGAATCCTTAGAACAGAGATTTGAGGAAGCCCTCCCTGTTATCGCCATGCTGCAAGACAAGTGCACCACTCAGGACCATCAGATTGAGGCCCTGCTCTGTCAGTTAGACGACATGGAGAACCGTAGCCGCAGGGCCAACATTAGGATCAGAGGCCTGCCTGAGGCCACCGGTGCTAAGGACATTGTCCCCACCCTAGAAGGAGTCTTTAAGGAAATATTGGAACTGCCGGCTACAGCCACCATTGAGATAGATTGCGTGCACAGGGCCTTGAAACCCCCTTCCCAAGATGTGAGTAATCCCAGAGATATCATTTGTAAGCTGCATAAGTACACAATAAAAGACCGCATCATGCAGAAAATGCGGGGTAAGCCCTACTTTGATTTTGATGGCGCACACTTGGCCTTCTACCAGGACATTTCTCGCCGCACTCTCATGCAGCGCAGATCTCTACGCCCCCTCCTGGTGGCTATCCAAGATGCGGGTCTCCTGTATCGTTGGGGCTTCCCCTTCTTTCTTCAGGTCACCAAAGATGGCAAAACGGTGACTCTCCGCACTAAGGATGATCTCCCAAATTTTTTGTCCTCTCTAGACCTGGATCCGGTGGACTTTCCTGACTGGAGGGGAACACCAGACTTTTCTGCTACCAGGCTACCGCCACCTCAGCCTTGGCAAGCATCCAAGCGCAAGACTCGCAGACGAGATCGCAGACGACATCCTTCTGAATCCTCCATAGGCCCAGTCTCCTCAAGGGACTAACAGTGTGACTCGTTTTGAGGAGGGTCCACTCTCTAATTTGCCTTCCCTTTGATAACCAAGCCATAGACTCCTAGGTCGTGCCTTGAGCACCTACAACAGGCTTTGGTGCCCCAATATCCTCTGTTTTTCGCCCATAAGAAGTATCCCCTCTTCTACCCCTCCCCCACTGCAACGTGTTAGATGAGATGGGCGGGGCTGGGAGCCCCCCTCACCTACCCCCTATGTTGGTCCACGTACCCCTCCGTAGGCCACCCTTTTTTGGGATCTGATACCCATAGGGATCGTGGGCTAGGACTCGGGCCCCCTCCCCGTATAGGGGACGGGATCCCAAGCATGGCCCTTAGAGGTTTTCTATGTTCAGATGGCTCCGGCCACTCTGCTATGTTTGTGTTGTATTTTGTATTTGTCTCATGTGTTTTTTCTTCTTTTTTTCGTCCCCCCCCCTCCTTTTCTCTTCCCTATCCTTCTCTTTTCATTCAGCGTGCCACCAATCTGCGAGCTTCGACCATCTTTCCTCTCCCTATGGCTAAGCTACAGGTAAGCTCATATAATGTCAGAGGTCTTTGCTCACCCCACAAGCGTAGTAAACTGTGGTGGGAGTTAAAGCGCCTGAAAACGCAGGTGGTCTTCCTTCAGGAGACCCACTTTACGCCGCAGTCCCTTCCTAAGCTACCTACTCATCTTTTTAATCAATGGTTCCTTAGCAACTCCCCTACACCTAAGTCTAGAGGGACGGCCATTGCTGTCCACAAATCTTGCCCCTTCCAACCCTCTGACAGTAAAATAGACCCCCTAGGTAGATATGTGTTTCTTAAGGGCAGTATTGCTGTACAGACGTATACGTTTGCGACGATATACGCCCCAAATACAGACCAACTCACTTTCATTGACTCTACTTTGGAACGCCTGGCTGACTTTAGAGAAGGCTTCTTGATTCTTGGAGGTGACTTCAACATCAGCCCTGACCCTCTGCTCAACACGTCCCATGCGAGATCCCCACACTCCTATGTGTTCCTTAAACACTTCCGCAAGACGCTCCAATCCCATCTCCTAACAGACTGTTGGCGAGTTCTACACCCTTCGGACCGTGACTTCAGCTACTACTCTAAAGTACACAACGTTTACACACGTATAGACCACATCTATGTGGATGTTAAGACTCTAGAACTCCTTCACACTGCGTCCATTGGCACCATCTCCATTTCAGACCACGCCCCGATAACGGTTGCCTTCACCCTACCTTCGGACACACATCGGGCCTGGACGTGGAGGTTGAATGATAATCTGTTGGACGATGTGGTGGTGGTGAAGGAAGTGTCCGACACCTTGACTCATTACTTTAGTGAAAACGCGGGAGATGCTCTGACAGAGGGGGTGATCTGGGAAGCCCATAAGGCTGTGGTCCGAGGTGAGCTGATCTCTCAGGGATCCAGACTTAAAAAGGCTCGTGGGACAGAATTCTTGAGGGTACACGCTGCCCTCCAGAGGGCTGAACTTCAACACAAGGCAAATGGGACCTCTGAGGCGTTGAAGGCACTGACTGAATTGCGGGAACTATTCCTGCGCCTTCTTGACCGCCAAACCCGTAAACAGTTTTGCTATATGGCCCACAAATACTACGAACATGGGAACAAATGCGGGCGGATGCTAGCGCGGGCCCTTAGGAAAAGACATGCCCTGACGTACATACAAAAAATGCGCTCCTCCTCAGGGGGAATGACGATGCAATCTTCTAAGATTGCCTCAGAGTTCCGAGATTATTATGCCACACTTTATCACTTAGACTCTGAGCTCCCTCCTACCACACAGGAAGCTAGACAACAAGCAATCCGGGAATACCTTGCCTCGGCCGGTCTCCCCCCCCCTCACAGAGGACCAGTCCTTGGCCCTGGAGCTACCGATCACAACGACCGAGCTTGGGGCAACGGTGGAGTCCTTGCCCAATGGGAAGAGTCCTGGCCCTGATGGGTTTACTAAGGCATATTACAAGACCTTTTTTTCTCAATTGGCGACCCCCATGTGCAAATACTTTAATTCTATAGCAGGGGGGAAAGACATCCCCTCTGAGGCCCTCTTGGCCCACATCACTGTTATTCCAAAGGAGGGCAAGGACCCCACTGTCCCCCAGAGCTACCGTCCCATTTCCCTCCTTAATTTAGACATAAAACTCCTGGCAAAAATACTAGCAAACAGACTTAAACACCTTATACCTGAGATTGTCCACCCAGACCAAACCGGCTTCATTACAGGCAGAGAGGCCAGGGATAACTCCCTCAGAGCTGTCCATCTCGTCCACTGGGCCCGGACCCGTCCGAACCCACAGCCATACATAATTCTCTCGACGGACGCAGAAAAGGCCTTTGACCGTGTAAACTGGTCTTATTTAACAGCAGTACTTAGGTCAATAGGGTTAGGCCCGCGGATGATGGCGTCGGTTCTGGCCCTGTATTCCACGCCTTGCGCACAGGTCAAAGTCAATGGGACCCTCTCTTCTCGATTCCCCATTAGAAACGGCACGAGGCAGGGGTGTCCCCTGTCCCCCCTTTTGTTTGCTCTGGTGCTGGAGCCATTACTCCGCACAGTGCGTGCCAGCAAAGATATTAAAGGACTGCAGGTTGGGAACACAGAACATAAACTCTCGGCATACGCCGATGATGTCCTCTTCCACCTCTCAGACCCCCTACTCTCGTTGCCCAACTTGATGAAGGAACTGAAACTCTTTGGGTTGATCTCCAACTTCAAGATCAATTTCACGAAGTCGGAGATTCTTCCCATTTGCCTGCCCCCCCACTTAGTCTCGAGTCTCAAAGCTGCCTTCCCCTTTACCTGGGCCACATCGTCTATACGCTACCTGGGTATACAACTTACAGACCGATTTGACACCCTATACGCCGTTAACTACCCCCCACTGCTGGCCTCGGTCAAGAGTGATCTCTCGCACTGGACGCGTACTGCCTTTACTTGGACAGGCCGGGTGAACATAATAAAAATGAACGTGTTACCGCGCATACTCTTTTACCTACAAATGCTCCCAGTTCCGCTACCCAGACTTTTCTTTGACCGTCTATCTAGCATGCTATCTGACTTTATATGGAACGCGCGCAAACCCAGAATAGCCCTGAGGGTGCTACAGCGGCCAAAGCGGGGGGCGGCTTGGGGGTCCCGGACATTAGGAGATACTACCGGGCTATAGCCCTGCAGAGGATCCTCAATTGGCGTTTCCACACTCACTCGAAACTCTGGGTCTCCCTAGAGAAGAGCATGGCGGGCAGGAATTTGTCCTATGCGCCATGGCTATCTCGGGAACATAGGGGGCTATCCGAGACGACCTCCCCACTGACGACTCAGGTGTTGTCGGTGTGGGACAAGATCAACCCACTGCTGAACTTGGCCCCCCCCTATGTCCCCGCTAACCCCGTTGGGCGGTTTCCATTGGTTCCCCCCAGGTGAACATATGGCCTTTTTTGGGCCATGGGTGGATGACGGAAACGCTAGTTGTGGCAAGCTCATGAAAGACGGCAAACTCCTGAGTTTTGAGGCTCTCCAGGCCGGACATCAGGATCAGCGAATGAATTTCTGGAAATACAGGCAACTACACCATTTCTTCGAGGTGCATGGTCACACGATTAGGGACACATCGTCCCTCACCCAATTTGAGCGCCTTTTCATTGCAGAGACTCCTGCCCCTCACCTGGTGTCAGAACTGTACCGACTTCTAGACTCGACTGCTTCTCAGCCCAGGCCCGCCTACATCCGGCACTGGGAAACCGACCTAGGACACGTTCTTACGGACACACAACTGACTCACTTATACTACCTCACCCACTCGTCCTCAATTGACTCCAAGACTCAGGTGACAAACTTTAAATTGCTGTCCCGTTGGTACCGAGTACCAGCGGAGATGGCCCGCATTTACCCCTCTACATCCGAGCTCTGTTGGCGCGGCTGTGGACTCCGAGGTACGTTCCTCCACATATGGTGGGACTGTCCCCTAATTAAACCATTTTGGGAAGACTTACGAGACCAAATAAAATTAGTAACAGGGATAGATGTTCCTTTTTCTCCAAAGCATTTCCTTCTGCATGTCCCCCCGATTTCACTCAGCCGATTCAAGAAAAGTGTGCTGCCCCACCTGCTTAATGCAGCAAGGCGCCTGCTCCCAATATACTGGAAAAAGACCAAAATTCCTACTCGGGCGGAGTGGATCGGTGGGGTGAATGCGGTGCGAGAGGCAGAGGACTGGATAGCGACTTGTCGAGGCTCCCGGGAACGGTTTGCCGACGTTTGGGCACCCTGGTCTGAATATGTCTCTGACCCTGACTGCGTACCCTCCAGTTTGGATATTTCCTTACTGGAATTGGCAGACCCCTCCCTTAAAACACACAGATTACGGCGCGCCTAGAAGACAGAACGACACTCCCTCAGTAGGCTGCAGACATTGGCACTTGGCTATACAGATGGCCTGATCCTGGTGTGGCATGCTCGGTGTGGATCTGAATGCAGCCCTTTCCTAGACCGCAGGTACGCCCTCCCTTCCTCTTCTTCTCTCCCCCCTCCCCTTTTTTTTTTCTCCTTTCCTTTCCCTCTGTTCCTTTCCTATTTTATCTTACCAGTTCTATGGTGACCTTATTATTATACTGGTGTCGAGTTCAAATACCTATTGTTTAGCTGTGGGGGAGTGTAGATGCAGGAGTCCCTCTGTGCTCACGGGACCGTCCCCGGACTATACAGGGGCACTGGCGGCCCCGAGGGGGTACACTTTGACGCCTTTTGGTGCCCTTGGCGCGCGGGGAGGGTGGGAGGCGGTTTGATGGAGGCCTCTGGCCCCCCCTGCCCTGGTCGCAGGCCACGGTGCCATACATGTAGTACATTTTGGGAAAAAGCCCCCTGGCTCGTAGCCGGGGACAGGGCTGTACATAGGCAGGTCAAGAAGCTATATATTTTGCCCACACCCCCACGGCTATTTTCTATGCCAAGGTCCCCTTTGGGCCCCCATAATGCTTGTCGACCCAGTAGACTCAGGGAGCACCCCATTAGGTATCTGTCACCATGGCTTTGTAATTGTATATATATTCCCCTGTTCAACCTATGTTTTCGTACCGCTCTTGCTATCACGGCCCTGCGAGGTCGGTGTTTTCTATTTTAACCACCAACTGTTGAACATGTCCTGTTATCTGTCATTTTTTGAAAACAATAAAATACTGATTATATATAAAAAAAAAATGATCATCAAAATCCACTGAAAAATGTGTGTCTTGAGTCACCTACACTCCACAAGGCTCATGCCATCTCCACAAAGCCTCACACCTGAGACACCACATGACCACTAAAACATTTTAAAACCCTTTGGCCACTAACAGCACATTTAAAAAATTTAAGTTACATGCACAACATTAAAACAACACTTTTCTCTACATAAAGTTCATATACACACTGTGGCATCAGCTTCCATAACAAGCCATTGAGAAATATAACTCCTCAATGCTAGCATCCAAAACAGCCTGCAACCATTCAAAGGGCGTATTCCTTTCAACAAACAGCTACTATTGTCTGGCTTCCAACAATGCCTGGCCACTTGAATATGCGGCAGGAATTGTCAACTTAAAAACCAAACACTTTTGTTAAAATATTTTTCCACTTATGGAGACACGTGTCTTTGTCCCCTACAAAAATCACAATCTATCCATTTCTATTTTTCATAGAAATCACAAACACTACACACATACAGTATATTGTTGTCCTACATGTCTGCTTAGAGTTTCTTTCCCTCAGGGCACAGCCCCTGCAACACAAAACAGTGGGCAAGCCCTTCCCCCATTCAAGCACATGGCTCACAAACAAGCCTCTGAGAAATACAAAAAGCTCAACCAAACACATTGCAGGCTGAATAATCCCACATCTATACCTTCATTTCATACACAATATACAGTTTCCATCAGCATTCACACAGGCACAAACACTACACACAACTTTGTTCTGAAAATTGGAAAGTCAGATATACACAACCTGATGGCCATGCTGCCTGCCCCACCCCCGCTAAACCTCATGGGGGCAGCCATTTTCAGCTTCTCTCACACAAACATCCAGGCACACCCAGGCATACCCACACAGGCACACACAATCAAATTCACAGGCATACGATCCATGACAAAATCACACACACATCTCTCGTACTGCAAACAGCATTATTTCAAAAAGACGAAAATTTTTGTTCTTTTACAAAGTACAGCCTCTTCACGCATCACATCGCAGGTCCACTCTCCCCCCTCTGCTGATGCGATGCTCAAAGAGGCCGCAATTGGTCCAATCAGAGTCGCCATTTACCGTCGTGGAATTATTGGTTGTCTGCAGAGCACACAGCCCATATTTCCTGTGCTAATTGAGCACACACTTTAGATTCATCTTTTTGCAATAATGCTATCTTTAGCTAAGTTTGCTAAGTTCCACTCACCGTTCATTCCATCATTCATCCCAAAAAGGCAGCATCACACAGCTTATGTTCTCATCTCAGCAGGCCAGCATGACTCCCAAGCCGACGCCTAATCATAGGCTTTTATTAAACTCAAAAGATCTCAGACAGGAGGTGATTGGCTGCAGCAACCAATCCCCTCCCCATGGGTGGGGACATCACAGGATGTCCCTTCCACACAGGAGAATGACCATACAAGGACATCCTTCCAACAAGATGTCCTATACAATATACATTCAAATAGACTAGCAGTGACATACACTGCTTCCAATGACGGAAACTATATGACAATTATGCCTCAAATGGACCACAACTGTTTTATAGTTATGCTGCTGTTCTTGTGGACACAGATCTGTGCGCTCGGAGTCATTTAACGCCCCCCGTCAGGAGGTGGCCAGTTGCCCGAACGGGGCGCAAAACAACATCTCTAAATGGAGCAAACATCGCTGTTTCCATAGGAAGATTTTCCCGCCACCGATCTTCCACCAACGTCTGTATGTGCAAATACGCTCAGATGAGCGCACTACAGCAAAACTGACATTGGGGGGACATCTGACAACATACATTAATACATTTTTCCAGAACAGGGTGGACGACACAGGATTTTCTCCAAGCACTCCACTGGTGACGGGACTTTATCTACATATGACTTATCCATATACCATATATTTATAATAAGTTATTTTGGAAGTATCGGGAAGTCACCACCAGGACTTATTTGGGGCTGTCTTTCTTTATTAGTTTAGTTCACTTATGCACTGAGTGTGTTATTCCATTCATCCTATCCATCCTATTCTTCCCATTTATGGATAATGTTTGTGGATTATCAATATGTTTTAGTGATTTAATTTTCTAACACGTGTTGCACATTTGGATCATCTAGATATTGGTTTTCTATGTCACAATATTGTTCATTATTCACTGTGTTACATATTTTTTCTTCTTTTTTTCTGATTATATTTGATCAGTCCTTTATTAGTGCACGTACATCTGTGTCACTGTGCACATTGCACACCATTGCTAGTTAGCCTAGTACTAGCTAATTACTTACCCACTCTGTCTCTCATTCTCCCTCACTTTCCCCTCCCCCTCCCCCTCCCTTCCACACCTTTCACTTTTGTTTGCCACATCCCCTCCGATTTTCATTTATACTCCTTCTCCCTCCCCATTTTTATCCAATCTGATACACTACAGCGCAGTCACCATCACGTTTTTTATACTTTATTGTTCACTTGGACCAGACCCTTCAGTGATTGCTGCAGTATCCCATCCGTTCCCTACCCTTCCCCTACACCTCCCACCCATTTCACTACTCAGCTAGCGCGAGGGTTTTGTCTGTTTTATATTCACTCCAAAGAATAAAAAACGTGATGGTGACTGCGCTGTAGTGTATCAGATTGGATAAAAATGGGGAGGGAGAAGGAGTATAAATGAAAATCGGAGGGGATGCGGCAAACAAAAGTGAAAGGTGTGGAAGGGAGGGGGAGGGGGAGGGGAAAGTGAGGGAGAATGAGAGACAGAGTGGGTAAGTAATTAGCTAGTACTAGGCTAACTAGCAATGGTGTGCAATGTGCACAGTGACACAGATGTACGTGCACTAATAAAGGACTGATCAAATATAGTCAGAAAAAAATAAGAAAAAATTTGTAACACAGTGAATAATGAACAATATTGTGACATAGAAAACCAATATCTAGATGATCCAAATGTGCAACACGTGTTAGAAAATTAAATCACTAAAACATATTGATAATCCACAAACATTATCCATAAATGGGAAGAATAGGATGGATAGGATGAATGGAATAACACACTCAGTGCATAAGTGAACTAAACTAATAAAGAAAGACAGTCCCAAATAAGTCCTGGTGGTGACTTCCCGATACTTCCAAAATAACTTATTATAAATATATGGTATATGGATAAGTCATATGTAGATAAAGACCCGTCACCAGTGGAGTGCTTGGAGAAAATCCTGTGGCATCCACCCTGTGGTCATCACCTAGCTTACCTCCCTGTTGGAGGGGGGGCGGTATACAGCAGCTCTCTGTAGTGAAGGGGGGTATTGCGTCCTTATGGCCTGGTCTTTGTGGCACCGTTACTCATTGGAGTATATATGAGAAAACATAAACAAAAGGCACATCAATAGCGCAACTTTGTGAGTGCAGCAAGATGGATAGCTGGTGCATACATTCACACACTCACTTGTAATAGAGTGAGCGTGGACCTCAATCCAAACGAGCGCCGAACTCGTGCCAGTGGGAAAGAGTGTGGCATCTATGGTGCAATCGATGCAACCCTCAGGTGTCAGCAGCGGCAGTCACAAAGTTGGAATTGTGAAAAAATAAAGGAAGGAGAAATAGTGTGGGTCTGAAACCGCTAAGGGCGTTTATTAAAACTAGAGTTACATAGTTACATAGTTAGTCAGGTTGAAAAAAGACACAAGTCCATCCAGTTCAACCGTAAAAAATAAAAATAAAAAAATAAAAATAAACATATATCGTACAATCCCATATACCCAATTCTATACCCACAGTTGATCCAGAGGAAGGCAAAAAAAACCAGAAGAGCATTATCCAATTTGCTACAGCAGGGGAAAAAATTCCTTCCTGATCCCCCGAGAGGCAATCGGATATTCCCTGGATCAACTTTACCTATAAATGTCAGTACCCAGTTATATTATGTACATGATATTATGTAGAGTGAAAAAACTCACATTTAACCACTTAAGCCCCGGACCATTTGGTAGCTAAAGGACCAGAGGTGAATTCAGAATTTTGCACTGCGCTGCTTTAACTGTAAATTGTTGCCGACATGCAATGTTGTACCCAAACGAAATTTGCGTCCTTTTCTTCCCACAAATAGAAATTTCTTTTAATGGTATTTGATTGCCTCTGCGATTTTTATTTTTTGCGATATAAACGGAAAAAGACCGAAAATTTTGAAAAAAAATGATATTTTCTACTTTTTGTTATAAGAAAAATCAAATAAACTCAATTTTAGTCATACATTTAGGCCAAAATGTATTCAGCCACATGTCTTTAGTAAAAAAAAGTCAATAAGCGTATATTTATTGGTTTGCGCAAAAGTTATAGCGTTTACAAACTAGGGTACATTTTCTGGAATTTACACAGCTTTAAATTTATGACTGCCTATCTCATTTCTTGAGGTGCTAAAATGGCAGGGCAGTACAAAACCCCCCCAAATGACCCCATTTTAGAAAGTAGACACCCCAAGGAAATTGCTGAGAGGCATGTTGAGCCCATTGAATATTTTTTTTTTTTGTCCCAAGTGATTGAATAATGACAAAAAAAAATAAAAAATTACAAAAAGTTGTCACTAAATGATATATTGCTCACACATGCCATGGTTATATGTGGAATTGCACCCCAAAATACATTCTGCTGCTTCTCCTGAGTACGGGGATACCACATGTGTGGGACTTTTTAGGAGCCTAGCCACGTACGGGACCCCGGAAACCAAGCACCGCCTTCAGGATTTCTAAGGGCGCAAATTTTTGATTTCACTCCTCACTACCTATCACAGTTTTGAAGGCCATAAAATGCCAAAATAGCACAAAACCCCCCCAAATTACCCCATTTTAGAAAGTAGACACCCCAAGAAAATTGCTGAGAGGCCTGTTGAGCCCATTGAATATTTTTTTTTTGTCCCAAGTGATTGAATAATGACAAAAAAAGTATAAAAAATTACAAAAAGTTGTCACTAAATGATATATTGCTCACACATGCCATGGTTATATGTGGAATTGCACCCCAAAATAAATTTTGCTGCTTCTCCTGAGTACGGGGATACCACATGTGTGGGACTTTTTAGGAGCCTAGCCGCTTACGGGACCCCGAAAACCAATCACCGCCTTCAGGATTTCTAGGCACAAATTTTTGATTTGACTCCTCACTACCTATCACAGTTTCGAAGGCCATAAAATGCCAAAATAGCACAAAACCCCCCCAAATTACCCCATTTTGGAAAGTAGACACCCCAAGCTGTTTGCTGAGAGGCATGGTGAGTATTTTACAGCTCTCATTTGTTTTTGAAAATTAAGAAAGAAAATTTTTTTTTTTTATTTTTTTTTTTCAATTTTCAAAACTTTGTGACAAAAAGCGAGATCTGCAAAATACTCACAATACCTCTCAGCAAATAGCTTGGGGTGTCTACTTTCCAAAATGGGGTCATTTGGGGGGTTTTGTGCCATCTGGGCATTCCATGGCCTCCGAAACTGTGATAGGCAGTGAGAAGTGAAATCAAAAATTGACACCCTTAGAAAGCCTGAAGGCGGTGATTGGTTTTTGGGGTCCCGTACGTGGCTAGGCTCCCAAAAAGTCTCACACATGTGGTATCCCCGTACTCAGGAGAAGCAACAGAATGTATTTTGGGGTGTAATTCTACATATGCCCATGGCATGTTTGAGCAATATATCATTTAGTGACAACTTTGTGCAAAAAAAAAAAAAAAATTGTCTTTTTTCCGCAACTTGTGTCAACATATAAAATATTCCATGGACTCGACATGCCTCTCAGTATATAGCTTGGGGTGTCTACTTTCCAAAATGGGGTCATTTGGGGGGGGGTTTGAACTGTTCTGGCATTTTATACACAACATTAGGAAGCTTACATCCACTCTTCTAACCACTTGAAGACAAAGCCCTTTTTGACACTTTTTGTTTACATGAAAACATATTTTTTTTTGCAAGAAAATTATGTTGAACCCCCAAACATTATATATATTTTTAAAGCAAAGGCCCTACAGAATAAAATGGTGGGTGTTGCATTTTTTTTCCACACAGTATTTGCGCAGCGATTTTTCAAACGCATTTTTTGGGGAAAAAAACACTTTTTTTATTTTAATGCACTAAAACACACTATATTGCCCAAATGTTTGATGAAATAAAAAAGATGATCTTAGGCCGAGTACATAGATACCAAACACGACATGCTTTAAAATTTCGCACAAACGCGCATTGGCGACAAATTACATACATTTTTAAAAGCCTTTAAAAGCCTTTACAGGTTACTAGACATGTGCACTGCCAAAAAATTTGTTAGTTTTCGTTTTCGTTTCATTCGTTTTGTTTTTTTTTCGTTTTTCGGGTCATTCGTTATGATCGCAATTCGTAAATTCGTAAATTTGTACATTCGTAAATTTATACATTCGTAAATTTGTACATTCGTAAATTTGTACATTCGTAAATTTGTACATTCATAAATTTGTACATTCGTCAATTTATACATTCGTAAATTTATACATTCGTAAATTTATACATTCGTAATTTCGGAAATTTGGAAATTCGATATTTTCGAAAACCCGAAAATTTGAAAATCTGAAAAAATAACTATTAAATTATAGGTATTGTAATTTCCTTTCAAATTTGGCTGTTAGCGAACGTAACGAATACAAATTTATCTGAAGTTACGCATAACCTGAAATAACAAATGCCGCATCTAAACAAATGGAACGGAACAAATTAATAATAATAATAATAATAATAAAACGTTTTTATTATTATTATTGTTATTTATTATTATTATTAATTCATTACGTTCCATTCGTTTAGATACGGCATTCATTATGTCGGAAAACAATTCGTAACTTCGTTAAGTTCACTAACAGCCAAATTTGAAAGGAAATTACAATACCTATAATTGAATAGTTAGTAATAGTTAAGTTATTAGTTAATTATTATTTCAGATTTCCGAATTTACTAATTTACGATTGTACGAATGTACAAATTTACGAATGTACGAATATTCGGAAATTCGTAAATTCAAATTTACGAATTTCCGGATAGTTGTACATTCGTAAATTCGTGCATTGGTAAATTTGTATATTCGTAAATTCGTACATTCGTAAATTTGAATTTACGAATATTCGTTAAAATTCGTTAAATGAGTTTTCGTTAATTCGGATATTTCCGAATTAACGAATTTGTCGAAATTCGTTAAAAAACGAATTCGGAACGAAACAAATTGCACATGTCTACAGGTTACCCCGTTAGATTTACAGAGGAGGTCTACTGCTAAAATTACTGCCCTCGATCTGACCTTCGCGGTGATACCTCACATGCATGGTGCAATTGCTGTTTACATATGACGCCAGACCGACGCTTGCGTTCGCCATTGGGCAAGAGCAGGGCAGGACAGGGGTGCTTCTTTTTTTTTTTTTTTTTTTTTAATTTTTCTTTTTTATTTTATTTTTAAACTGTTGCTTCCATATTTTTATTTTTTTTATCATTTTTATTGTTATCTCAGGGAATGTAAATATCCCCTATGATAGCAATAGGTAATGACAGGTACTTTTTTTTTTAAAAACTGGGGTCTATTGGACCCTAGATCTTTCCTCTGCCCTCAAAGCATCTGACCACACCAAGATCGGTGTGATAAAATGCTTTCCCAATTTCCCAATGGCGCTTTTTATATCCGGGGGGGGACATTCCCTCCCACTGCTTGTAAAAGCAGTCCAGAGGCTAATTAGCCACTAGGATTGCTTTTACATGAAAGCCGGCCGCTGGCTGAAAAGAATGATACCAAGATGATACCTAAACCCGCAGGCATCATTCTGGTATAAACATTCAAAGTCCAGCAACATACCAGTACGTTGCTGGTCCTTGTTGGACATGTATTGTAATCTTTTTTTTCATGCAGCCTGTTGGCTGAACGAAAAAAAAAGATTGATCGGTGGGTATGCCCACCATTAGAATACCGCCCTTCATCCACCCACTTCTAATGATGGGCATACATGCACCATTTATATATGCCGAAGCATGGGGGCATCTTCCCGCAAAAGTTATGCCGCGTACACATGGTCAGACTTTTCCACGGACAAGCCTCCATCGGAATTTCGACCGTATGTACGCGGCATTAGGAGCAAAATCGCTCCTCCGCCCCTGCTGCCCCAATGCTTCGGCATATATGTTTTTTTTTTTTGACTGTGGTGGTGAAATCACCTCCTACAGCACTGGAGTCGCAGGGATCAGGCCTGTCTCTGCGAACGCTGCAGTTATGTGTGTTGTGTTTTGTAAGTGACAGTGATCGATCGATACTGCACTTGGGTGGCCTGGGCTGGACGGAGGGGCAAAACGCAGGTGCTAGTAGGTATCTGGGCTGATCCCACTAACACTGCGTTTTTGGGAACCCTAAACTGCTGGGGACGCTAGTATAGATCTGATCAGATCAGATATTGATCTGTTCAGATACTATACCACTAAGGGGGGTGTATGCTTAACGCGTGGGTGTTAGCGCTACTGGCACTAACCTGACGCTGCCTGGGGTGTGACGCAGACCCTCTCTGACGCTAAAACCTAATTGATATCACCCGCCGGGCGATCAGGGGGTTAAACCTTTATTGGGTTATATACGGCGGGTGCCCTGACACTATAAAAAGCAAACTAACTAACCAGCGTCACCCGTAACACTTATATGATGATCACTGGTAAAAGGGTTAACTAGGGGCAATTAGGGGGTTAAAACCTTTATTAGGTAATATATGGGGGTACCTGACGCTATATAAAAACCTGACGGCGAACCTAAAAAAAAATTACTGGCTACCTATCGGCATCACCGACACTAAGACAATGATCATAAAAACGATCGTTTAGCGACAGTGGTGATAGGGGGTGAAAGGGTTACCTGGGGGGCGATCAGGGGGTTAAACCTTTATTAGATAATATATGGGGGTACCCGACACTATAAAAACCTGCGGCGAACCTAAAAAAAATGACTGGCTACCGATCAGCATCGCCGACGCTAAGACATCGATCAGAAAAATTATCGCTTAGTGACAGTGGTGATAGGGGGTGAAAGGGTTACCTGGGGGGCGATCAAGGGGGTTAAACCTTTATTAGGTAATATATGGGGGTACCCGACGCTATAAAAACCTGCGGCGAACCTAAAAAAAATTACTGGCTACCGATCAGCATCACCGACGCTAAGACATCGATCAGAAAAATGATCGCTTAGCGACGGCGGTGCTAGGGGGTGAAAGGGTTATCTGGGGGGTGATCAGGGGGTTAAACCTTTATTAGGGGGGGTTAGGGGGCTACACTGGACCTAAAACTAAATGTAGTGACACTTTTACAGTCACAAATGTCACTGATTGCAGTGATCACTAAATAAATGGTCACTGCAATCAGTGACACTGTGACTGGGGGCTGGGGGGTGATCTGGGGGGTGATCTGGGGGTGTCTGGGGGGGCCTGGGGGGGCGATTTATGTGCCTATGTGTCCTGGTGTCAGTGTGCTGTTTTGTGTACTAACCTGCATCTTCTCCTGTACGGCGCTCGGTATATGTGAGCGCCGCAGGAGAGATGACATCACTTCCTCCAGGGGAAGCTCTCTCATTCGCCGGGAGCGATCGAGAGGGGGGGGCCGGAATCGAACGGCCGTCCCCTCATGCCGGATTGCTCCTGAAGGTAAAATGACCACCCACTGTAAAGAAGGGGGGTCCGGTCGGACCCCCCAACTATACAAAGGCAATCACGTATATGTACGTGATTCTGCCTGTCGGTGCCATTCTGCCAACGTATATTTACAGTGGGCGGTCGTTAAGTGGTTAAAAGTAAAAACGGGGTATTGAATCCTTACGAGTGGCGAGCTCGTCTCCTCTCGGATCTGCTGGCGGTGTGTTTAAAACTACTCCGGCTATTCATTAATTGTTGGTCCCGGCAATACAGAGAAAAGTCATTGAAAAAAATTACAAGGGTCCCCCCGAGTCCATTACCAGGCCCTTTGGGTCTGGTATGAATATTAATAAGGAGGGGGAATGGTGGGACTTTGAATGAGACAGTTGACAGGCAGGGGTTGAATAAAAACTTAGTCAAGTTTATTACATATACATAGTACTGATGTATCACAATGTAACAAGGTAACATGGGCATGTGCGCATGACGTAACCTACAAATTAGTGTACATAACAGTCAAATGACAAAACTTGGCAAATTGGATTATAACAATTGGCATTGTATAGACTGGACAACAGATGGCAACTGGGTATGGATATGAATGGATAAAAAATTGGTACAAGTCATAGAAATGAATAAAGTCCTATTAGCAAGTAGCTACATCCAAGGTGCCCGGTTCCCGACGCATTTCTGTGAGTATCACTTCATCAGGGGTGGATGTTAAAGGACATCTGAAATAACAGAGTATAAAAATATAAAAATTGAATGATGTGCAACCAGCAGACACAAAGTGTCCATTCTGGGTACTTACATTATACCGGGTAACAATGTGAGTGGAAACTGGGCCTCAAGAGGTATCCATCCCAGGAGCTGAGGTAGCAAAAAATACAGCAATAGCTGAGACGCACCGGCATCACTCCCAAAATGCAAGCAGCTGCAGACCGCCATCTCCACAGTGTAGCCAAATGATCAGAGTAGTGGATGGTTATCTAAAATGGATAAGTAGGTCCATTAAGATTAACCAGGAACATCAAAGGTGAGTAAAGGAGTACAAAGTCCTATATGTTTGAATCCCAAAGTGGTCACCTTAGATGTGCCCAGTAAATGGACCTCACAAGGCTGCGGCGTCTACACGTGTGTGGAGGTGAGGGACTGCTTCCGGGACGACGCTTTATGTGCGGCTCGCACGTACTGATGATCACCACCAACGATCCTCATTCCAGTCTAATAGTAATGGGAGAGAATATGAAATCAAAGAATTTGTTGGTTGTAACACAGAAGGGGCGGTTTATGTGTTGGAGTGCAGTTGCGGCCTGCAGTATGTAGGCCGCACCAAAAGGCTACTTAGGATCCGCGTTAAGGAACAAGTACAAAACATACAACGCGGATTTGTTAAACATAGTGTTTCAAGGCACTTCACAGAAACACATAACCGAGACCCCTCCCATTTAAAATTCTGGGGCATAGTACCTTATTCATGTCCATGGAGAGGAGGGCACAAGGTACGAACACTAAGTCAAATTGAATCCCATTGGATTTTCTCTATGGATACGTTTACACCTAAAGGCCTAAACATAGAATTTGACTTAAATTGCTTTCCGAGTGACTATTAGTACATCTAGTCACATACCTCTCCTCACCCACAACCGACACCAGGTCCCTGTCTACTGCCATAGGTGTTTCCACTATTACTGGCTTGATGCTCTCATTTAAAACAGGAACATTCTCCTGGACGCTGGACTCCACTATATGTGAACTGAGATTATCCATCTGCCAAGGCAGGATCTATATTAGTCTATTGTTTAGGTGGGTTGCACCCTTGACCATACACACAGGCCCATTCTATTTTCTTTTATTTTTTTAATTATTTTATTTACCTGATGTTTAGTTAGCGATCCTAATCCTATTCTATTTCCCTCTTGTGTTATACATATTATGCTTGTATTTTTAATATGTTTATTCCTATGCTAATATGTCGAGCCATCTAGTATGTGTTTGGTATACTCCCTCTCAGGATCATAGCTGGGGTGTGTCTGAGCTTTATATATTCTATGCATGACAGATCCTAGCTCCATGTTATTGGAGCTTTTTAAATTTAGATAAGAGCGGAGTAACTCTTTACACCCGTTTTATTTATGTATATTTCCAAATTAGTTTCTATATATACCCTTTTTCATATACATATATTTATTTTTACTCCGGGGATAGCTAGTCCCGTTTTTTATCATAATGTCATCCATGTTTAAAGGTTGTTCTCCCATGCTGCATACTCCTTCGCCCTGCAGCGTCCCTTTCCTTTCCCTCCTCAGGGTGCACAGCCCATTGCTTGCTGACACTGATGCCAGTCAGATGCAAAAGTCATAGCAATCATGGCCGCGCGCATACATACACATTGGTCTACAACAAAATGGCCGCCGGCCGCCCTGTGCTGAGGACTATTTAAACTCCACATCCGGTGTCTAGTGCTAGCCTCTGATGAAGTCATGTGATATGACGACACGCGTCAGGACGTAGCACAGACACACCGCCAACAGATCCGAGAGGAGACGAGCTTGCCGCTCGTAAGGATTCAATACCCCGTTTTTACTTTTAAATGTGAGTTTTTTCACTCTAGTTTTAATAAACGCCCTTAGCGGTTTCAGACCCACACTATTTCTCCTTCCTTTATTTTTTCACAATTCCAACTTTGTGACTGCCGCTGCTGACACCTGAGGGTTGCATCGATTGCACCATAGATGCCACACTCTTTCCCACTGGCACGAGCTCGGCGCTCATTTAGATTGAGGTCCACGCTCACTCTATTACAAGTGAGTGTGTGAATGTATGCACCAGCTATCCATCTTGCTGCACTCACAAAGTTGCGCTATTGATGTGCCTTTTGTTTATGTTTTCTCATATATACTCCAATGAGTAACGGTGCCACAAAGACCAGGCCATAAGGACGCGATACCCCCCTTCACTACAGAGAGCTGCTGTATACCGCCCCCCCCCCCCCCTCCAACAGGGAGGTAAGCTAGGTGTGACCACAGGGTGGATGCCACAGGATTTTCTCCAAGCACTCCACTGGTGACGGGACATTATCTACATATGACTTATCCATATACCATATATTTATAATAAGTTATTTTGGAAGTATCGGGAAGTCATCACCAGGACTTATTTGGGACTGTCTTTCTTTATTAGTTTAGTTCACTTATGCACTGAGTGTGTTATTCCATTCATCCTATCCATCCTATTCTTCCCATTTATGGATAATGTTTGTGGATTATCAATATGTTTTAGTGATTTAATTTTCTAACACGTGTTGCACATTTGGATCATCTAGATATTGGTTTTCTATGTCACAATATTGTTCATTATTCACTGTGTTACATAGTTTTTCTTCTATTTTTCTGATTATATTTGATCAGTCCTTTATTAGTGCACGTACATCTGTGTCACTGTGCACATTGCACACCATTGCTAGTTAGCCTAGTACTAGCTAATTACTTACCCACTCTGTCTCTCATTCTCCCTCACTTTCCCCTCCCCCTCCCCCTCCCCCTCCCCCTCCCTTCCACACCTTTCACTTTTGTTTGCCACATCCCCTCCGATTTTCATTTATACTCCTTCTCCCTCCCCATTTTTATCCAATCTGATACACTACAGCGCAGTCACCATCACGTTTTTTATACTTTATTGTTCACTTGGACCAGACCCTTCGGTGATTGCTGCAGTATCCCATCCGTTCCCTACCCTTCCCCTACACCTCCCACCCGTTTCACTACTCAGCTAGCGCGAGGGTTTTGTCTGTTTTATATTTACTCCACTTGTCCGCCATTTTACCCTTGCTGCTGTTATGGACATCTTCACTTTCATAGAGCAGAGAGAAGTGGACCTCGATGTAGTCTTTAATAGCAAGGATCCTATTAGTGACACCAATGTTGAACAACTTATGCGTAAACTGGGACACAATTTAGAGAAAAAAGTTAGTTTATGGTGGGATGTGACCACCTTTGATAGATATATCAAAGCTAACATTGTGCCTAGGCGTTTGAGGTGGGATGTTCCCCTCAACGATGGCTTGGTTGATCAAGAATCTATTGATGAATGGTTCAGGTTCTTCAATGAAAAAGGGGCCGAACTATTACATCTTTTGCTCAAACGCAAACAAAAGAAAATGAGAAAACTTGAGCAAACCATAGCAGACCTCAAAATACAGCTAGAGACACATAAAGATTCAACAGAATTTACACGGCTTACTACCCAGTTAAATAAAGATTTAAAAAAGAAGGATGCAGAAGTTCAAACTAAGAAAAGTAAAAAATACACCAGGGATATCAACGATTATAAAAACGATCTGGTCTTCAAGTGGCAGAATAATATGGGGCAAACTGACCCCATCTCAGATTTCTCAGCACCAGAAAGAATGGGCAAACATCGGTTGCCACCCACAGATTGGTCACCTATACCTAGAACATCCGCAAAGCATATTCCTTTCAAGAATACAAGAGACCACACAGTAAGGGATATGTCACCTAGAAGGGGAGAAACTTATGACAACAAACAACGACATCATAACACCCCATATAATGGGGAAAATAAAGGCCCCCCTCCAGCAACGGAAAAGTCCAATCAATATGGGTGGAAGAAACCCAACCATTGGAAAAATAAAAATAAAAAACCATATAAAAATTGGCCCAAACCTAGTCAAGGCCCCAAAGAGACAAGGGCACCCCCATACGAAACCTATAAACAAGAGCACAGCTCCGACCACCAGCAGACCAACAATGGATGGAGAGACTATAGGAATTAATATGAAGGTCCTAGACAATATGACAGAAGTCCAGAGAACCATTATTACTATGGATCGAGAGATGGACGGGGGTCTAGAAATGACCGAGGACATCCACCCACCTCTCAACGACCCAGGGATAGAAGTCCAGTCTATACATCTAATTATTATGCTCCCCTAAGAGATCTACGAGATGTCGATGTTAGACCACATCGTGAATACAGGAACGAGCAGGGCCACAATGTCTCTTTTTTAGAGAGGGGGACAGACCACCACCACCCCCCCCCCGGAGAGTCTAATACCAAACTCAACACAGAATGCCAGAAAGAGAGGGTGTAGAGGTGGGAAAGGTAAAAACATCAAGAAACCACCAATTGGAGAAGGGATATTCAATCTCGCCGAAAGCACCGCTCTCTCAAGAAGAACTGATGATGTTGGACAGAGGGCTTAAATATGCCCCTGTCAGAAATTTAGATAAATTTCACGCATACATCAACATCCAGAAATACATTAGAAAACTAAATATTAAGAAGTATATATCAGAAAATCCCATCAGTGCTACAATACGCGAAGATAACCTGGTGGTACACAGCAATCTTAAAAATAGATCCACCTTCAACCCGAAACTAAAAGACAATAAGCATATTGAGGTCTTCAAACATATGGTGACAGACGAACTCAAGAGTATGACAATAAAAAGACTGCAAGAACCTAGGATTATCAAAACAGGGTTGCGTAAACTGACAGCGAGAAAAGAGTTAGTGATCAGACCCTAAGACAAGGGAGGAGGTATAGTCATATTAACCACTGAACAATACCATAAAGGGATGTGTGCACTACTAGAAGATAACAACACCTACTGCAAACTTCGCAGTAATCCTGTTTTCCGGTGGAAAAAAAAATTGGAACAGGTAGTACATCTGGGACTGAAAAAGGGTGTTCTTGACAAAAAGGAAGCGAGATATCTAATACCGGAGGCGTGTAGAACCCCGATTATCTATGCATTGCCCAAGATTCATAAAGATGGAGTCAACCCACCATATAAACCCATAGTGAATGGGATTGACTCCATAACAGCAAGACTTGGGCAATACATAGACCGCTTCCCCCAACCAGCAGTACAAAAGACCAGGGCATACTTGCGGGATACCAAAGAGATGCTGCAGATTCTAGATGAAGATAAGACAACAGGACCCATCTTGATGGCTACAGCTGATGTGTCATCGCTGTACACTATCATACCCCACTATTTGGCATGCGAAGCCACTAAGTGGGGCCTGAGGAAGTTCACTAAATTGGCGTATATGCAAAGGAAATACATCATCAAATGCCTCGATTTTTGCCTTAAACATAGCCATTTCTGGTATGGAAAAGAATACTACCAACAGAAGACTGGCGTTGCCATGGGGGCCAAATTTGCCCCCAGCGTAGCTGGACTATTCATGGCAAAGTGGGAAGACGAAAGCGTTTTCCTCGAAACACCAGAAGATCTAGTACTTTACAAACGCTACATAGATGACATCTTCCTTATATGGAAAGGTGGTCGCGAACAACTAGTAACCTTCTTCGAGAGACTAAATAATAACCATCAAAACATAGTATTAACTTGGCAAATTGAGGAATCAAATATATCCTTCCTAGACCTTACAATAACAAGAGTCAACAACACCTTTGCCACTAAGACCTTTTTCAAAAGCGTAGATCGCAACAGCTATCTCCCAATGAGAATATGTCACCATCAAAACTGGCTTTTTAATATTCCCAAAGGTCAGATGCTACACTTACGATGGAACTGTACAGATATCACAGATTTCCATACTCAGGCAAACCTACTAGGTGAAAGATTTGTACAAAAAGGATACAAAGAAGAGTTTATAAAAAGTAAAAAAGAAGAAGTCATACACATTCCAAGATGTGAACTACTGCAGAACAAAGAAAAAACCTCTAAGCCCGACAAGGTGCCGGTCATTCTAGACTATAATACAGGTCCTTCTCAAAAAATTAGCATATTGTGATAAAGTTCATTATTTTCTGTAATGTACTGATAAACATTAGACTTTCATATATTTTAGATTCATTACACACAACTGAAGTAGTTCAAGCCTTTTCTTGTTTTAATATTGATGATTTTGGCATACAGCTCATGAAAACCCAAAAATCCTATCTCAAAAAATTAGCATATTTCATCCGACCAATAAAAGAAAAGTGTTTTTAATACAAAAAAAGTCAACCTTCAAATAATTATGTTCAGTTATGCACTCAATACTTGGTCGGGAATCCTTTTGCAGAAATGACTGCTTCAATGCGGCGTGGCATGGAGGCAACCAGCCTGTGGCACTGCTGAGGTGTTATGGAGGCCCAGGATGCTTCAATAGCGGCCTTAAGCTCATCCAGAGTGTTGGGTCTTGCGTCTCTCAACTTTCTCTTCCCAATATCCCACAGATTCTCTATGGGGTTCAGGTCAGGAGAGTTGGCAGGCCAATTGAGCACAGTAATACCATGGTCAGTAAACCATTTACCAGTGGTTTTGGCACTGTGAGCAGGTGCCAGGTCGTGCTGAAAAATGAAATCTTCATCTCCATAAAGCGTTTCAGCAGATGGAAGCATGAAGTGCTCCAAAATCTCCTGATAGCTAGCTGCATTGACCCTGCCCTTGATAAAACACAGTGGACCAACACCAGCAGCTGACATGGCACCCCAGACCATCACTGACTGTGGGTACTTGACACTGGACTTCAGGCATTTTGGCATTTCCCTCTCCCCAGTCTTCCTCCAGACTCTGGCACCTTGATTTCCGAATGACATGCAAAATTTGCTTTCATCCGAAAAAAGTACTTTGGACCACTGAGCAACAGTCCAGTGCTGCTTCTCTGTAGCCCAGGTCAGGCGCTTCTGCCGCTGTTTCTGGTTCAAAAGTGGCTTGACCTGGGGAATGCGGCACCTGTAGCCCATTTCCTGCACACGCCTGTTCACGGTGGCTCTGGATGTTTCTACTCCAGACTCAGTCCACTGCTTCCGCAGGTCCTCCAAGGTCTGGAATCGGTCCTTCTCCACAATCTTCTTCAGGGTCCGGTCACCTCTTCTCGTTGTGCAGCGTTTTCTGCCACACTTTTTCCTTCCCACAGACTTCCCACTGAGGTGCCTTGATACAGCACTCTGGGAACAGCCTATTCGTTCAGAAATTTCTTTCTGTGTCTTACCCTCTTGCTTGAGGGTGTCAATGATGGCCTTCTGGACAGCAGTCAGGTCGGCAGTCTTACCCATGATTGCGGTTTTGAGTAATGAACCAGGCTGGGAGTTTTTAAAAGCCTCAGGAATCTTTTGCAGGTGTTTAGAGTTAATTAGTTGATTCAGATGATTAGGTTAATAGCTCGTTTAGAGAACCTTTTCATGATATGCTAATTTTTTGAGATAGGATTTTTGGGTTTTCATGAGCTGTATGCCAAAATCATCAATATTAAAACAAGAAAAGGCTTGAACTACTTCAGTTGTGTGTAATGAATCTAAAATATATGAAAGTCTAATGTTTATCAGTACATTACAGAAAATAATGAACTTTATCACAATATGCTAATTTTTTGAGAAGGACCTGTATTCAATATAAGAAGATTGAGAGCATTGTCAGACGCCATTGGCATATCCTGAAAGCAGATAAAAGTCTTAAAGACATACTACCTGACAGACCCCAATTTATCTACAGACGTGCACCCACATTACGAGACCAGCTAGTGAAGAGTGTGGTTAATCCACCTAAAAAGATTTTTACTTTCTTCACTGGCAAAGGGTTTTACCCCTGCAAAAGGTGCTACGCCTGTAGACGCACGAAACTCCTGAATGAAAAAAGATCCTCATTCCAGTCTAATAGTAATGGGAGAGAATATGAAATCAAAGAATTTGTTGGTTGTAACACAGAAGGGGCGGTTTATGTGTTGGAGTGCAGTTGCGGCCTGCAGTATGTAGGCCGCACCAAAAGGCTACTTAGGATCCGCGTTAAGGAACACGGACAAAACATACAACGCGGATTTGTTAAACATAGTGTTTCAAGGCACTTCGCAGAAACACATAACCGAGACCCCTCCCATTTAAAATTCTGGGGCATAGTACCTTATTCATGTCCATGGAGAGGAGGGCACAAGGTACGAACACTAAGTCAAATTGAATCCCATTGGATTTTCTCTATGGATACGTTTACACCTAAAGGCCTAAACATAGAATTTGACTTAAATTGTATTCTGAGTGACTATTAGTACATCTAGTCACATACCTCTCCTCACCCACAACCGACACCAGGTCCCTGTCTACTGCCATAGGTGTTTCCACTATTACTGGCATGATGCTCTCATTTAAAACAGGAACATTCTCCTGGACGCTGGACTCCACTATATGTGAACTGAGATTATCCATCTGCCAAGGCAGGATCTATATTAGTCTATTGTTTAGGTGGGTTGCACCCTTGACCATTACTGGCTCCTTCCTGGCAGTTCATGTGTTTATGCTGCAGAAGCTAAAGGACTGAGGAAAGAAATAACGATCTTGGAAGCATGAGGGTAACATGTACTACCTATTTTTGCCTTCCCATACACCTCCTTTAAACAATTTATCCTGCTCTTGCCACTTTCATAGGGGCAAAAAAAAGTTAATTGAATCTCTTTTGATCCCATGGGAGAGGTACTAGAACTGGATTGTGCAAAATATGGTGCAGCTCTGCATAGAAACCAATCAGCTTCCAGGTTTTATTGTCAAAGCTTAATTAAACAACCTGAAGTGCTCCAGTTTTAGTAAATCTTCCCCTATGAGTCATTCACATAGCTCCTTCCCATTTTCAGGGGGATGTTCTGCTCACCTCTTTCCTCCTTTGTGTCCTATATTCTCTCCACATTTAGCATCATTAGGTTAAATATCTCTTTTCACTGTTCTGGTGTTTCATTGTTCCATCACGCCTGTAGTTCAAGGGCTATTAGTTTCTAAGTTCTTCAAAAGACCTATTGAAATCAATATCAGCCAATGAAACATTATAGAGCTTCCCTCACTCCTATAGTTCTGGTGAGTATTAACAATCTTTACAGATATAGAAATACCTCCAGCTAGCAATGTCATCTATGGAGGTTTGAAAGAACAGTATACTGACAGAAGACACTGACGGTAGAGCAGTGCATATGAATGGCCCTATCAAAAAGTTCACAGTATAGCTTATTCTAGTATTTTCAATGCTCCTTTCCACTCTGTGTAGAACACACCCTATATGACCAAATTCATTACACTGTTCTCAGTCCTAAAAGTCAATACAAAATCTCTCTAGCAATTATAAGGCTTCCTACGGATTGGAAAAAAATAAAGCTATCTCCATGTTTCCTGTCATTTTAAATAGTTTGTTTCAAGCTGGTCCAAATAGATTATTTGCTTTATTGTCTCTAAGTACTGTGTGCACAGTATGTAGCTTCAGCTACATACTGTACACAGTGCTGGGTTGCAGCTGTGAGACAGAGACTTCCTGTCTCACACCCAGCCAGGCTGAGCATCACTGAGCCATTCATATGCAGCTTTGAATTCTTTGAATAAATACACATTTTCCTGACTGAGTTGGAGGAGCAGGCTGATGACGTCACACTCTCCATCTCGGCCAATCAGAATAAACTTTGTTTTAATTCACAAAATATGAAGCTGCCTATGAATGGCTGAGCACCACTCAAACCAGATTTTATTTTGTTCTGGGTGTGAGACAGGAAGTCTATGCCTCACAGCCATATCCCAGCACGGTGTACTGTATGTAGCAAAAGCTCCATACAGTTCATACAGTGCTTAGAGCTAGTGCAACACTTAGTGAAGAAAATAGTTTTGTTTGATCCAGCTTGGTCCAAATTAACTATTTAAAGTGACAGAAAACAAGGAGGTTTGCTTTAAGCTCCAAAATAAAGAAATCCAGCACTGAGACCTGTTGCTTCACTCACCAGTCCAGTTTACCTCCTTCTAATTCCACCAATGTCATCTTCCATAAACAATAAGTGTTCATTGTAAAGTATTGCAATAAATCTTGCAGGGGATAGATCTTGCATACTCTAGCTCAAGAGCAAAAGATCTATAGTGTTGACTGCACTTGCAGCTCCTTCACATGAAAAGCTTTTCTTTTAATCTTGTCCAGGATTCATTCCAGCCTGGTCTGTTTTGCTCCCAGTCTTTCTGCCCTGCATTCAAGGTATATTTTATTTCTACAAAACTTTGACCAGATGTTGTAACTGTAGCGCTCTCACCCCTCCTACCTGCCTTTGGCTTCTCGCAGGAAGAGAGGGCACACCACGCCACATGCCCGTACCCTCCTGTGTAAAGAGGTTGAGCGGTGTTATGAAACAGGTCTCCACAGCCAGGTTCTCCAGAGAATGGCTCTTATCTCTATGCTCAACAAAGACAAGTCTCTATTTCCCTCAATAACTCCAAGGTCCACACCAGCCGTAACTCCAATGTAGAGTTTATTTCTCTTAAAGCACAGTCTCTGATAGGAAAGGTTGGAGAGAGAACAGGACAGCATAAGGTGTGGGAGAGGTCCAGGCACAAACATAATACACTTCACTGCTTGGCTTCTCAAGCAGACTTAGCCCCTTTGGATAGTCTCCCTAGATAGGGACTAGCAGCCAGAATGGTACTCTAACTAAACGCACAGTCACTACACAAACTGGTGATCTTGGTCTCTGCCACAGACCTGGTGAACTTGGTTTTCAAAGCTTGGCCTCTTGTAAGGAGAAGACATCCCTCCAGAGAGTTACCGGGCCCCTTTCTTCACTGTGACTTCTCACCAGTCCCTCGGAACGGTCCTCCCCCGGCCTCCTCATCTCAGATGCGGGTCCCCTTGCAAGGCGGCACCCTGGGATTCCTCGATCCTTGGTGGGCCCCAGCCAAAGGTGCAGGGCCCAAGGCCTTTAGTTGCAGCCCCAGGGCTAAAGGTGCCTGGGACTGATTCACCGACCACCGCCCCTGGGCCAAAGGTGCCCAGGGCGGACAGGAACACACACTCTGGGAGTAGGACCCCCGACAACGAACGACCAAACAGGCAGCGTCCGCCCCTTTTATATCCTCCCTCAGCATACACAGCAGGCCGACCACGCCCACTGCATGGCTGCCGAGAGGGGACACACAAGGCACAGCACTGTATCAGCAGTTCAACCCTGGCCCACCATGGCAGCGCAACCCGCAGGCCACAGGGAACGGTACACTGATACTCTTCCTGCAGACAAAATGGTTGATAATGTCCTAACAATTTAGGTGTTTGAGCATAAATACCACTCAAACACTACCCCTAAATTGAGGTCCCCGCTACATAACTATTTATTTTTATTTTTTTGATCAGCAATGTGGACTTGTTGACACAAGAAAAGCTGTCCTCTGTTAGCAGCATATTACTACATACTGTAATAACTACTTACCAGCTACATACATAGTTGGTAAGGTTAAATAAATATACCAGTTAAACTTGTGCGGGTGTGTGTGTATTATGCCTCTACCACTTCCCATATCCCTATAAATTGATACTACATACCATTGCTGTCCAGATTACCAGCACCAAATCACCACATACTCAATTCACCTATTGCTTTGGCTGTGAAAAAATTAGGCAATCTCCTGTTGTCACTACATTTTGAAGGCCTCAAAAAAGAGGCAGAAGACATTCAAGGGCAGCTAGAAGGGGGTGAGAAAATTCTTCAACTGCAGGCCAAAGCGGTGGGCTGCTGGTTTAAGGTGCAGGACAGATCTGCTTTTCTTTTCAGGCAGTGGGTATGTTATGCAGCCGTTATGCAGCCAGAGCACATGGAGGAGGTGGTGGATAGGATACCAAAGCCTTCATCATCTTTCTCCTCATTCTTCCAAGTACAGAGCAGAGAAATGTCATTAGTAACTTCAAATGCACCCCTTTATTCCTCCCCTTGTCAGGGGCGTAACTAGAAATCACAGGGCCCCATAGCAAAATGTTGTATGCCCCCCCCTGCAAACAGCCCCCCCCCACCAAAAAAATGAACTAGTGCCATTGAACAACAGATTACCACACCCACGTGGCACAGTACCCAGGCAACAGCTTTCATTAATTTCGAACAACAAAGTACAGTATGCAGTATACGGTATGTAGCCCCTGAAGAACACACATTGCTGACCTCCATGGATTTATTTGCGGGCAATTTATTTAGGAAATTACTTCAATCATCACTGCACCATGGTTGTTATGGTGTCAGGATGATTGTAGCACATTATTTCTATTATTACATTGTTATATAAAATGAAATAGTTCAACTCACCATAATGCAGAATCAGTGGGAGCCCCGAGTTTGTCACTTGCCACCGTCGCTTGCCACCAGATGCAGATTGTCACTTGTCACACGTTGCAGATTGTCACTTGCCACAAGTTGCGGATTGTCCACTTGCCACGTCACCTGCCACAAGTTGCGGATTGTCCACTTGCCAAGTCACCTGCCACACATTGCGGATTGTCCACTCGCCACGTCACCTGCCACACATTGTGGATTGTCACTTGCCACAAGTTGCGGATTGTCCACTTGCCACGTCACCTGCCACACGTTGCAAATTGTCCACTTGCCACGTCACCTGCCACAATTTGCGGATTGTCACTTGCCACAAGTTGCAGATTGTCACTTTCCTGCTAAGGTGGGGAATGGGAATTGTCACTTCCTATGTCCCAGTCTGAGTCAGGCAGCAGAGAGATGATGTAATCTCTCTGCTGCCTGCACAGTGAGTGAGGGCGGAACTGCCGGGATGCAGGGCGGGCGCCAGGCGGTGAGAGATGATGTAATCTTTCTGCTCCGCCACCCGCTGATTGACCAGTCCACCCACCGAGCCTCCCAGCAGGCAGTTCCCCCGTCCGCTCTCTCACCCGCCCGCCGAGCCGCCCAGTGCCATCTTAAGAGCATTATAGGCCCCCAGGCAATACAGTGCACTGGGGCCCTGTCTACACTACACTACACTATATCCACTGACCACTACACTACACACCACACTGACCACTACACACCAACCTACCTGATTCCTATACTGACCACTACTACACAATACACTATACATTACCCACAGACCACTACATAATACACTACATACTGACCGCTACACAATACTCTACCCACAGACTAAGACACCACACACACACACACACACAATACACTACATACTACACACACACACACACAATACACTACATACTACACACACACACACACACACTACACTACACACACACACACACACAATACACTATACACTACCCACAGACCACTACATAATACACTACATACTGACCGCTACACAATACTCTACCCACAGACTAATACACCACACACACACACACACAATACACTACATACTACACACACACAATACACTACATACTACACACACACACACAATACACTACACACACACACACAATACACTATACACTACCCACAGACCACTACATAATACACTACATACTGACCGCTACACAATACTCTACCCACAGACTAATACACCACACACACACACGCACACGCACACAATACACTACATACTACACACACACACACACACACACACTACACTACACACACACGCACAAACACAGACATACACTACATACTACACACACACACACACACACACAATACACTACACACTACTGCCTGCACACTATACACCACACACACACACACAAAATACACTATACACCACACACACACACACACACACACTATACACTACTGCCTGCACACTATACACTACACACACACACACAATACACTATACACACACACACACTATACACTACACACTCACACGCAATACACTACACACATTATACACTACTGCCTGCACACTATACACTACACACTATACACTACACACACACACACTATACACTACACACACAATACACACTACACTACACACACTATACACTACTGCCTGCCATGATCTGTACTCCGCCGCCTGTCACACTGCCTGCCCAGCGAGGACATGATCGATTACCTGGAGAGGAGGAGGAGGAGAAGACATCGGTCACAGACTGCCTGCCCCGGCGGGGAAATGATCGGTGACCTGGAGAGGAGGCGGAGAAGACATCGGCCACAGCTCACAGTGAAGGCCAGCCCCGCTCTCCCGTGATTGAGGACAGGCCAGCCCCACCTGCGGCACATGACCCCTTTCGCCCAATCACAGGGCGCCAGGGGCCGGCCTGAGACTGAACATGGCGGCCAAAGCGCGGGGTCACAGAAAGTTGAAATTAGGAGTATGGAGCGAGGGTGACACAGAGATGCTTGGCTGGGGTCGCTGGGCAGGTAGGGCCTCCCAGGCAAGTGGGGCCCCCGGGCAACTGCCCAGTGTGCCCATGCGAAAAGACGGCCCTGCACCCGCCGCCCACACAGTCACTTGCACGCCGACTCACAGGGCCCCCCTCGGCTGCGGGCCCCATAGCGCCCGCGTGGGTCGCTATGGCGGTAGTTCCGCCACTGCCCCTTGTATAGCTGATCCCACCATTGCCCAACAAACTGTCAATGTAGTCATGTAAATTATCTGAGAACACAATCATTCACTTGTTTAAGATAGATGACCAAGAATAAATTTTATTAGATGTTAAGTGGGAAGAGAGCAACAGTAGCATAGAGTGAGAGTCTGAAAATGTAGATGGGAGGGAACATTAAAAAGGTGGGAGACAGGGAACCATGTCATACAATAAATTGTATGTAAAGGTTGCTGGATCAAAGTAATATGCCGCGTACACACGACCGTTTTTCATGACGAGAAAAATGCAATTTTTTAATTTGGTCATTAAAAACGATCGCGTGTGGGCTCCAGAGCATTTTCCACGACGTGAACAATGGTCATTAAAAATTTGGAACATGCTATAATTTTTTTCGTAGTTTTTCACGTCGTCGTTTTTCTCACCATGAAAAACGGGCGTGTGTAGGCTTTAACGACGTGAAAAAAATGCGCATGCTCAGAAGCAAGTGATGAGACGGGAGCGCTCGTTCTGGTAAAACTAGCGTTCGTAATGGAGATAGCACATTCGTCACGCTGTAACGGACTGAAGAGCACAAGGCTGAAAAGCGCAAATCGTCTCTCACAAAACTTTACTAACACAAGGATCAGCAAAAGCAGCCCAAAGGGTGGCGCCATCTGAATTCGTACGTTACCGCGCTTTGCTCAAGCATTTTTTTTCATGATCGTGTGTAGGCAAGGCAGGCTTGAGAAGAATCATGTTGAGAAAAACTTTGTTTTTTTCAATGACATTAAAAACAGTTGTGTGTACGCGGCAATAGACTTTATTCATACCCCAAAGACTTTAAAAAGTGTCACAAAAATCATAAAAGCTGGTCTTTAAATGGAAATATGTATTTGTGAAGAAAGGAAATATGTGTTTGTAAAGAATGTAGCAAAATAACATTTAAAAGATTTGTTTAAAAAGAGTGTACAGATTGAGAAAATTAGTGGAGTACACTAATTTTACAAATTATTTTAAACATATGTTTAACTAAGAAGTCTACTCATTTGAAATTTGAAATAAAAGTATGCAAATCATTGACTTCAGACATTTTATTTTTTATTTTTATGTTTTATAGGAGCATGGGTCACCAGAATCAATAAATTAATCAATTTCAACCTAGCACTATAATCCACTCTGCCTCTCTGCCAGATGCACAATTCATTTAAACCTTAAATGACCCTTTAAAAGATTATCATAAAATAGATTGCTTCATTATATATTAATAGGTAAAGTATGCTAAAGCACACAATGCTAGAATGAGTGATCTTTAAATACTATAGATAAATCCAGCGTATATAATATGACAAAATATTATTTTGAGAGGTCTGCTAGGACATTCCCTTCCCTCAGGCTCATTTTATTTTTAATAAATAATAACTTTTCAGATTTCAAACACCTTCTAACACCTAGATTGTACAGTGTTCAATGAAATGTATTACTTGGAATGTTAGGCCCCTTTCACACTGATGTGTGTTTGGCACATTTTTCCAGGGTGACAAAAGCACATGAAAACTATTCACCATGAAATCCTATGTAACTATTCACACTGTGGATGTGCTGTCCTTTGAAAAGTCCTTGCTTTGTGCACTGGTCCAAATCATTTAGTGGAGGGGATTATGGTGTGGGGTTGTTTTTAGGGGTTGGGCTTGGCCCCTTAGTTCCAGTGAAGGGAACTCTTAGAGCGGTTTCACACTGGGGCGCTGGGTGCGGTGGCGGTATAGCGCCGCTATTTTTAGCGGCGCTATACCGTCGGGATTGCTGAGGTATTCGGCCGCTAGCAGTGCGGTTTTAACCCCTGCTAGCGGCCGAAAAAGGGTTAGTACCGCCCGCAAACCGCGGCTACAGCCGCGGTTTGCGGGCAGTATTACCGCGGTGTCCCATTCATTTCAATGGGAAGGAGCGGTGGAGGAGTGGTAAACACACCGCTCCTCTCACCGCTCCAAAGATGCGGCTAGCAGGACTTTTTTCCACATCCTGTTAGCGCACCGCTCCAGTGTGAAAGCCCTCAGGGCTTTCACATTGGAGAAACAGCAGCCGCTGTTTAGGCTCGATTTTCAGGCGCTACTTTTAGCACAATAGCGCCTGAAAACCGCCCCAGTGTGAAAGGGGCCTTAAGGTGTGAGCATACCAAGACATTTTGGACAAATTCATGCTCCCAACTTTGTGGGAAGAGTTTGGGGATGGCCTCTTCCTGTTCCATCATGACTATACACCAGTACATAAACAAGGTCCATAAAGACATAGATGAGCGAGTTTGGGGTGGAGGAACTTGACTGGTCTGCACAGAGTCCTGACTTCAAACCAATAGAACACCTTTGGGATGAATTAGAGCGGAGACTGCGAGCCAGGCCTCCCCATCCAACATCAGTGCCTGACTTTACAAATGCGCTTCTGGAACAATGGTCAAACATTCCCATAGACACACTCCTAAACTTTGTGGACAGCCTTTCCAGAAGAGTTGAAGCTGTTATAGCTGAAAAGGGGGGGCCAACTCAATATTGAACCCTACGGACTAAGACTGAGATGCCATTAAAGTTTATGTGCGTGTAAATGCAGGTCTCCCAATACTTTTGGTAATATAGTGTATGCTAAAATCTTGAAAAGTAAGTTATCACTTTTCCCCATGCTCACATTACATGGTATGTAGAAACAAAAGTGCAGCGCTAGGTAGTGCATGCATAAACTATACGTGAAATAACAAAATTTACAAACAATATAAATGTGCAGTGGTATAGTAACAGTGACTTGTATGCAAGAAGAAATATGTATATGCAACTGTGTTATGAGATATAGTGATGAACTGTGCTGAGGTAGTCCTCCAAAGGTTAATTTTGTGATTGCACTAAGGGACCAAAGTCGCATAAAAAATGCATACAACAAAAACCAATGTAAAGTTCCAAAAAACAAGTGAAGTTCATAAATGTTGATATCCAATAAAAGTGACTTCCAGTGCAAAATGTGTAGGAATAGTGCTCAGCACCTATGCTGCCCGTCACCTCGATAGGATAAAAGGCTTACCAGAAAGCCTGCGACCACCCTTATTCAGGGGGGTCAAACAAGGCTTAGTAGAATCACCAAATCACCGGCAGGATATGCAGATATTCCTCAGCTCTCTCACGATCTCCTTTCTCCAGGTAATGTCACAGATCCCATCCAACTACCGGACTAGTCCCCCTGTGTTTCAACCCAGTAGGGGGTGGAACATACCAAACTAAATTCTTGATTGGGTCACCTTTGCACCAGCTGTCAGCTGCATAGGCCCAATCTTTTTTTCGGTGAGTTTCCAGGCACGCCCTAGCCTGAATCGCAACAGGGTCCTATGGTTCTGTATCCTCAGTCTTCTCCCTTTGTCCTTGGGGTTTCTAAAATAACATTTCTTTTCTGGGGGGGCCTTTTCTGCTACTTCCTTTCAACACACTTTCTGGTTTCTATAGGGAACCTGCTCCTGACACTGCACCTGATGAGGAACCACTTGTTCCTGCACTGGTACCCATTTTACCCATCATAGTAGGTCTCTTAGGTTTAGCAACTCCTTTTCCGTTACCCTTGACAATCAAATCCCCAGAGCTCAACCTCTGTTTATTATGCTCATTTACCAATTAATTATTCATGTCCATATCAAGGCCATCATTTACATTAACATTCAGTAATAAATCACTATTTCTACAATTGCCAATACCATCAGTTCTTTCTGTCTCAGGGTTTGTTAGGGCCAGGCCCAAAAAGGATGACACACAGGTGAGCAGCTATCCCCTATGGGACCTTCACAAGGCTTCACTTCACCTTTTGTCCAAATCTCTGTGGGCAGTTGTCATAACAAATGACACTGAGAAATGCATGATCCATTGCTTAACATCTTACTTCCTACTATTCCTTACAACATCCCAGTCATGAAAACCATTGTTAGCAGTACCAATCCCTGCCAGCTCGCACTTTTCCATGTCACAAATTTTTGATACCCTCCGTACTATATTTTAGAGCATCTCCGAGTACCTTAACTTGTACCTCTTTGCAGGTGACACACAGAATCTCTGCTATGCCCCGTCCATATCAGGCCCTTCCTTCTTATGAGGTCCAGTGGGTGAGGCAGTATCCATGCTATTCACTAATTGCTGCTCAGCCGCACCTCGGACCACACTAGCAGGTGTGTCCACCATCGCAGTAGGCAAAAAGACCTCCTGTCACGGAACCCCGATGCACTCTGCTTGAGTGCTTCCATCAGTACACTGCTTCCTCCAATTTGGACCTTCAGATATCAGATATTACAGCCACATATTGTAACTAAAAGCCAGACGAGACTAGCTCAGTTACACAGCTTGAACATGGAATGATTTATTGGACAAGTATACTGCCTTTTTATACACTTGAAAAGCATGCCAGTCCCTACATACACAATAACACAAATATTTACCCAAAACATCACACAATTGTTTAGCTAACGAGGTAGGGCTGACCTATGGCTAATCCCATCCACCTGGATGACTCAGATGTCACATTGCAGACCATCCTTGCCGACTTCAAGCTAACTGCAAACAATACACATTATAATAAACATAAACACAGCAAACCTTCACACAATAACAGGGGCTCCCTGTAGCAGATGGACCATCTCCTACATTGTACAGAGGCCAATGTGATCAGCTCTTTCAATTAACATGTCGAGTTCAGAATCAAATAAACCAGGAATAGTCTTTGTATATTTTCTGGGAGATATTGTGTATAAATTTTAAGGGCCCATCTGAAGCAATTTAAAACACATTCTCAATGTCCATCATTTTCTCGGTAACCCTGTGCCCCTAATAGACACAGGGTGACTTAGACATAGGAGGTGCGTGGGGAGCAGGAGCAAAGGTTTCTTTCTCGTACATCACGGGACACAGAGCGACATAGTCATTACTAATGGGTTATATAGATACCGTCAGGTGCTGGCACTGGCAACTTCCAAAACCGGAAGTACCCTCCCCTATATAAGCCCCTCCCATCCGGGAGCACCTCAGTTTTTTGCCAGTGTCCAAGGTGTTGGCCAAGAAGAAACATGTGTTTTTCACTGAGCTTGCGTACAGGTTCTTTTGGGCCTCAGTAAGCTATTCCGGATCCGACCAAAAAAGCTTCATAGCTAAACGGTCGGTACCCGGGCCTTGCAGAGAAGAGCAAGGTTTTGCCTGTAATGCTTCTCTTAGGAGAGCTGGACCCTGGGATCCAGAGCTCTGGTCATACCCACGACCAAGATGTTTTCTGTGCAGGGTGCTATACAGGTCCAGGGGAGTGGAATCCTTGGGAACCCGGTCCCTGAAGGTTTGATTACAATGCCTGCCGTGATAGGTGAAGTTTGGGCTTCTGTGGACCAAACAAAGTCCTGCGGCGAGGAAAAGGTAAGTGGGGGCCCTCAGGAACTTGGTTCTATTGAGGGACCCCCAAGCCTATTTTGTCTTTCTGCCTGTTACCTAAGGTATTCCCGCTAATATTCTGTGTATGCCTGTTACTACTGAGAAAATGTAAAAATTTTAATAGTAGGCAAGAAAAAAAAAAAAATGTAAGACCGCGGTACCTGTGTTAGACACTAGAGGCCGCTATGGTTCTTTTTCTTGTAATGTGGATTTTTTTCTTCCAGAATCAAATCCAGGCAGTTGGTATGTTCTCTGCTGGGAAGCTGTCTCCTCTGCCCTGTTGCTGCGCTCATCCATCCCCGGGCCCTGCGGCAAAGGGGGCCCTGGCTCCCATCTAGCTCCTTATTGTTTTTAAAAAAGGGCGCCGAAGGCGCACGTGCCCGCGCGCGTGCGCGCGCACGCGCCTCTATTCATAGAGGCGATCTGAAAAAAGGGGCGGAGCGGGTGGATGACGCTCAGGTGTGCGCCGCGGCGCTACTGCGCATGTGCGGGCGTCCAGCGTGTTTTAAAGCACATTATGGCTGGCTATTGAATGCAAGCAACAGATAAAGGCACACAGAGGCGGTTGATGCAGGCATCCCCTAGAAAGGCACTTTAGTAGACACCAACTGTGATATAGCAGCAATTGTGCTAGACTATTCTCAGTAAAAGTGGTGTATTACGGCTGGAATACCTCAGCTTTAGGCTTAAGAATATGCCGTCCAGAAGCTCCGGAACTGAATCTTCCAGGAAGCGAAGGGGGTCTCATCGGGCTCTGAGGTGGGCATGCTTCTGCTGCACCAGTCTCCCCTGAAGTTCAGAGGTAAGTGACCATAGAGACCCCGCAGGGGTACTTAGTACTGTGGCTGTCCTCAGTCACCTGCTCCTGTGTATGTAACAGAGGAGGTTTTTTCCTCAGCTCTGGGAGGATTAGAGAGAGATTGTCAACATTGATCGCTGCCTCCCTGTCAGGGAAAGCACGCCGATCTCCGTCTCCTCCTTCAGAGTGCCTGTTAGCAGAGCAACAGTCCCATACAGGGATCGACCTGCCTGAAGGGGATCAGGATGAGGTTGATTCTGTTATAGAGGAATCAACAGTGGAGGAACCTTTCTCAGCAGCTCAAGCTGAAAGATTATGGGTTCAGTCTCTGACTAACATGGTCCGATCGGCATTAAAAATGCACCTTGCGGAACCATCAACCACTACTGTATCCTCGTTGGGGTCGCTAGAAGCCCCCAGACTGTCTGTTCTTTTCCACTTCACCCTTTTACTGAAAGGGCTTATTTACCAGGATTGGGAACGTCTTGAGAAAATATTATTCCCCCAAGAGATTTCCGGTGGTCTATCCCATGGAGGATAAGTTCATCAAAAAAAAAAAAAATGGAAGGTCCCTACAGTGGACGCAGCCATCTCTTGTATGTATAAATCACTGACATGTCCAGTGGATAATGTCCAAATGTTCAAGAACCCAATAGATAAAAGATTGGAGTCCTTATGAAAGTCTGCTTCTTTCTACAGCAAGCTTGGTGACACAACCAGCAGTGAAGGATCAGTTAAAACAGGTCTTGAGGGACTTGACAGATCAGCAGGCCTTGCCCTAGCTGATCTACCTAGAGCCTTAGGCTTTGCGGTTGACGCCATAAAGGATTCAGTCCATCAGGCCTCCCGCCTTACGCTGTCTAGAGTACATATGCGTAGGCTTCTATGGCTCAAAAACTGGTCTGCTGAAGCTCCCTGTAGCGTCCCATTTCATGGTGAACGCTTATTCAGGGAAAACCTGGACAAATATATCCAGAAAATTTCCAGCGGTAAAAATACACTCTTGCCGGTTAAAAACAGAGTTAGAGGTCCCTCTTTAAGAGGCCTGCTTCTCCAGTCCCTGGGGCATCGGCTGTGTAACAGTTCCGACGGCCTCCTCGGTCAATTCCGGGGGTAAAAAACAGGGACAATAGCAGGGTAATGAGAAACCCTGGGTCAGGGGAGGTACAAAACCTCCCCCAAAGTTAAATTCATTGAAGGGTTGCCCCCACTCAGTCGGGTGGGGGGAGGACTCCAGTTGTTCACAAGAGACCTGGCGGGACGCGATCAAGACAGATAGGTGCTCTCCGCAGTATGTTGGGGATACAGATTGGAGTTAAGAGACTCTCCTCCTTCCCATTTTTGAGGTCAAACGTGCCAAGGGATACCCGGAAGAGAGAGTCCCTCCTGTTGGCACTAGAACAACTATTGCTCCAAGGAGTAATTATGGAGGTTCCCCTGGAAGAATGAGGGTTCGGGTTTTACTCAAACCTCTCTACAGTCCCGAAGCAAACGCGGACGGGAGGCCCATATTAATTCTAAAGGGCTATACAAATTCCTGTATGTCAGGACTTTCCGATGGAGTCGATCCGATCGGTGGCCGCTGCCCTACAGGGGGAGGATTGGTTGGCCGCGATCGACATCAGAGATGCTTATCTGCACATTCCCATCTTTCCAGTCTACCAAAAGTTTCTACGCTTTGCAGTAGAAGGGCGCCATTTTCAGTTCAGAGCCTTACCCTTCGGTTTGGCCACAGCACCACGAGTGTTTACAAAAATTCTGGCCCTTTATTGGCCAATCTAAGAACACAAGGTGTAATGATAATGGCATATCTAGATGACTTGTTGCTGATAGACCACTCAGTGAAAAAACTAGACGTGGTCGTTCACAAGACAATCAAGTATCTGGAATCTCACGGTTGGATTATCAACCGAGAAAAGTCAGCCCTAAAAACCAGTCAAAAGTCTGGAATACTTGGGGCTAAGGTTGGATTCAGGCCAGAGAAAAATATTCTTGCCTCGAGGAAAGGTGTTGTCTTTGAAAGATTTGATCCACTTAGTGGGTACAAAAAAGACAGCCGTCCATACGCCTGTGCATGAGGCTGCTGGGAAAAATGGTGGCATCATTCGAAGCAGTACCCTACGGTCAATTCCATTCAAGGAATTTGCAAGGGGCCATACTGTCAGCCTGGAACAAAAAAGTTCAGGCCCTAGACTTACAATGTCCTTGTCCCCTTCCATTCGCAAGAGCCTCCGTTGGTGGTTGGTTCCCCAGAATCTGGAAAAAGGGAAATCCTTCAGTCCGATTTCTTGGAAGGTGGTCCCTACAGATGCCAGCCTTATAGGCTGGGGAGCTGTACTGGAGCAATAGTCTCTCCAGGACAGATGGTCGGATGCAGAAAAGGCCCTGCCTATCAATCTCTTAGAGATACGAGCAGCCCGGTATGCCCTAGTAGCATGGACATCCAAACTCCAAGGGTCCCCTGTCAGAATTCAATCAGACAATGCCACAGCAGTGGCATATATCAATCATCAGGGGGGCACCAGGAGTCGTGCAGCCCAGAGGGAAGTAAATTACATCCTGAAATGGGCAGAAAGATATGTCCCAGCCATATCTGCGGTATTCATTCCAGGAGTGGAGAATTGGAAGGCGGACTTTCTAAGTCGCCAGCAATTATGCCCAGAGGAAGGGTCCCTTCACCCCGAGGTTTTCTGGACAATATGTCAGCGGTGGGGAACATCGGATGTAGATCTTCTAGCATCCAGATTCAACGCAAAGGTGGACAGGTTTGTCTCTCGGTCAAGGGATCCCCTAGCTTGCGGCTCGGATGCCCTAGTGTTCCCTTGGGATCAGTTCAAGCTGATATATGCATTCACACCGCCACAATGGTTTCCTCGATTACTCCGCAGAATCAGGGTAGAAAAGAAACCAGTGATTCTGGTGGCTCCAGCGTGGCCCCGAAGAGCGTGGTACGCAGAGATTGTAAAATGTCAGTGGGGAGTCCTTGGACTCTCCCACGTCGTCCGGACCTGCTTTCGCAAGGACCGATATACCACCCTTCCTTACCAGCCCTAGGTTTGACGGCCTGGCTATTGAAGCCCACATTCTAAAAAAGAGAGGGCTCTCTAATGCTGTGGTATCTACCATGATCAATGCCAGGAAGCCGGTATCCAGGCAGATCTACTATAGAATCTGGAAGGCGTACATCGCCTGGTGTGAGGCCAAGAAATGGCATCCACGTAAATACGTAATAGGTAGGATTCTGGACTTCCTACAATGGGCTGTAGATAGGAAGCTTGCCTTGAGTACTATCAAGGGTCAGATTTCGGCCTTGTCAATATTTTTTCAAAGGCCCTTGGCTTCGCATTCACTAGTCAAAGCCTTTATACAAGGAGTGATGCGTATTAGTCCTCCGGTTAATATTCCCATATGTCCATGGGATCTAAACTTGGTTCTGTCGGTTCTACAGAAACAACCATTTGAACCATTACATCATATTTCTTTGGTGCTTCTCACCAGGAAATTGATTTTTCTAGTAGCCATTTGTTCGGCTAAAAGAGTGTCGGAATTAGCAGCTATGTCCTGTAAGGAGCCATATCTGGTTATCCATAAGGATAGAGTAGTGTTACGTCCTCATCCAGCCTTTCTTCCTAAGGTGGTATCGAGGTTTCATTTGAACCAAGATGTGGTTCTTCCTTCTTTTTTCCCCAAACCTACTTCGGTAGAGGAAAAGTTATTGCATTCTTTGGATGTAGTAAGAGCAGTTAAAGCTTATCTAAAAGCCACTGCTCAGATTCGCAGAACGGATACTTTGTTTATTCTGCCGGAAGGCCCCAGAAAGGGTCAGGCAGCGTCAAAATCTACTTTAGCCAAGTGGATTCGACAGGTCATAATACAAGCCTATGGCTTGAGAAGGAGACCGCCTCCGTTCAAAGTTAGAGCGCACTCCACGAGAGCAGTTGGAACTTCATGGGCAGTGCATCGCCAGGCCTCCCTGGCTCAAATCTGTAAGGCCGCAACATGGTCTTCAGTTCACACGTTTACTAGGTTCTACCAGGTGGACGTTAGAAGTCAGGAGGATGTCGCCTTTGGGCGCAGTGTGTTGCAGGCCGCAAAAGATCCTCATGTCTGATAGCGCTCAGCTTATATATGGTGTATCCCCCCCCCTCATTGGGCATTGCTTTAGGACATCCCATTAGTAATGACTATGTCGCTCTGTGTCCCGTGATGTACGAGAAAGAAAATAGGATTTTTATAACAGCTTACCTGTAAAATCCTTTTCTTGGAGTACATCACGGGACACAGAGCTCCCGCCCCTCTTTGGGGACACTTATTGCTTTGCTACAAAACTGAGGTGCTCCCGGATGGGAGGGGCTTATATAGGGGAGGGTACTTCCGGTTTTGGAAGTTGCCAGTGCCAGCACCTGACGGTATCTATATAACCCATTAGTAATGACTATGTCGCTCTGTGTCCCGTGATGTACTCCAAGAAAAGGATTTTACAGGTAAGCTGTTATAAAAATCCTATTTTCTCAACCTCTCCAAGGGATTCTGGGTTCCACCAGCCCCCCCGCCCAAAGTGACTCCCGTCACACCTCTGATATCTTCAACAGCTCTTCTGAGCACCTTCCATACCCTACAGTATCTAAAAGCACCCTCATAGGGAACTGTGAGATCAGCTGCCATATTGTTAGTAAACATTGTACCAACCAATTCCACTCATGATTATTGATTCCCAGAACAACTTGTACTACCTATTTCCGCCCATTGGTACTACGCAGTACCACTTTGTCCGACTGCGATGGAGACACCCAAGTGTACAGTGAATGCACTTTTACCTGCTCCAGTATTTCCAACAGCATACTTGTCCTCCCCTGTGATATGTAATTAGTGTGTGTGTGTATAAAACATCAATGAGTTTCCGGACTCCTGACAGACCATTGCATCTTTCATCCAGTGCTGCACAGACGTTTCTGGATTCTGAGGGAAAGCAAAATAATTGTCAAAGGATCTGCGGGAAAAGGTAGTTTAACTGTATAAAACAGGAAGGGGATATAAAAAGATATCCAAGGAATTGAGAATGACAATCAGCAGTGTTCAAGCTCTAATCAAGAAGTGGAAAATGAGGGGTTCTGTTGAAACCAAACCACTGTCAGGTAGACCAACTAAAATTGTTTGGGATGCAAAGAAAAACCCACAAATAAATTCAAGTGAAATACAGGACTCTGAAAATATGTGGTGTGGCTGTTTCAAGCTGCACAATAAGGAGGCACTTGAAGAAAGATGGGCTGCATGGTCGAGTCACCAGAAGAAAGCCATTACTACGCAAATGCCACAAAGTATCAATACACCAAACAGCACAGAGATAAGCCTCAAACCTTCTGGCACAAAGTCATTTGGAGTGATGAGACCAAAATTTAGCTTTTTTGGCCACAACCATAAACACTACATTTGGAGAGAAGTCAACGAGGCCTATGATGAAAGGTACCCCATTCCTACTGTGAAACACGCAGGTGGATCGCTGATGTTTTGAAATGTGTGAGCTACAAAGGAACAGGAAATTTGGTCAAAATTGATGACAAGATGAATGCAGTATGTTATCAAAAAATGCTGGAGGAACATTTACATTCATCAGCCAGGAAGCTGCGCATGGTACGTACTTGGACATTCCAACATGACAATGATCCAAAACACAAGGCCAAGTCGATCTGTCATTGGATACAGCAGAATAAAGTGAAGGTTCTGGAGTGGCCATCTCAGTCTTCTGACCTCAATATCAATGAGCCTCTCTGGGGAGATCTCAAACGTACAGTTCATGCAAGACAGCGCAAGACTTTACAGGAACTGGAGGCTTTTTGCCAGGAGGAATGGGCAGCTTTACCATCTGGGAAGATAAAGAGCCTCATCCACAAATACCACAAAAGACTTCAAGCTGTCATTGATGTTAAAGGGGGCAATACACGGTATTAAGAACTTTTGATCAGAGTCATTTGGGTAGTTTCTGTTGTGATTATGATTTAAAAACAGTAAACACAGTTGATTGATAATAAATAGCTTCAGCCAAACACTAAATGGTCATTAGTGGAAGAAAAGTTTTTGTGTTATTCATATTCCCTGAAAATGGCCAAGAAATCATAAATTCTGCCAGGGTATGTAAACTTATGAGCACAACTGAACATCCCATGACGACAACATGCTTTTACTCTGAGATAACTTATCCCATGGGCAATAAGTTTAAAAGGCTAAAAATAAAGCCTATTTGGCGCACAGCCACAGTTAAAATGGCTATAAATAATAAAAAAATAGCTTTTAAAAAAATATAAAAATGAAGGAACGCTATTATCGTTTAAATGTTACAAAAAATATAACAGAGTATGTAAAAAGGAAATAAAGTGCGCAAAAATTCAAAACGAATGACAGATTGCAAAAGATAGTAGGACAAACCCCTCAAAAATTCTTAAAATATATTAATAGTAAAAAGGTCAGGTCTGAGGATGTAGGCCCTTTACAAAATAATCTACAGTGGGTGACTGGGGACAAAGAGAAGGCAAATTTATTAAATACATTCTTCAGCTCTGTGTATGCAAAAGAGCATGGGGGAGCTCATGTCCATAATGGGGGTGGTAGGAACCCAAATGATCCACAATGGTTTAAAAGTAATATGTTCCAGAAATATTTAGACAGAATAAAGGTGGATAGAGCACCTGGACCAGATGGCATCCACTCGCAGATCCTAAAAGAATTGAACTCTGTCATTTCAAAGTCATTGTTTCTAATATTTAGGGACTCGTTAATGACTGTAATGGTACCACTGGATTGGTGCAGGGCCAATGTGGTACCCATATTTAAAAAGGGATCAAAGTCTTTACCAAGTAATTATAGACCTGTTAGTTTAACTTCTATAGTCGGGAAGATAATGGAGAGTTTAATAAAAGACCACATAGATGAGTTCTTGCTGGAAAAAAAATATTCTAAGCAACAGACAGCATGGATTCATGAAAGACAGACATGATTTATTTTTATGAGGTAAAACCTTGGACAGAGGGGTGGCTGTGGACATGGTATACCTGGATTTTGCAAAAGCGTTTGACACAGTTCCCCACACACGGCTCATGTGTAAAGTAAAGTCTACAGGCTTGGAAAGATCAATTTGTAAATGGATAGAAAACTGTCTAAAAGACATAATTTATAGAGTAGTGGTTAATGACTCTTACTCTGAATGGTCCAAGGTTATCAGTGGAGTACCCCAAGGTTCAGTACTGGGACCCTTACATTTTTAATATCTTTGTAAATGATATAGGGTTTGGGATAGGGATGAGCTTTGAGTTCTAGTCAAACTCATGTTGGACTCGAACATCGGCTGTTCGACCGTTCGTCGAATTTCGAACATTATGGGCCGTTCATGCCAAATTCGAGTGCCGCGTCACGCCCCATAATTCACTGCGGCATTGCAGTGCATTGCTGGCTGATGATTGGCCAAGCATGCACTATTACCCGCATGCTTTGGCCAATCACAGCGCGGTAAGAACGGGGAGCCATATTTGGCCAAAGCCAGGGTTTCTTTGGCCAATTACCGTATTTATCGGCGTATAACACGCGCCGGCGTATAACACGCACCCCAAGTTTAGCAGGGAATTTTAGGGAAAAAAACTTTTAGGAGGGAAGTTTAAGAAAAAACAAATTTACATTTAAATGCAGCCTTACCAGTGTCATTTGCAGCCTTGTCACAGTGCAGCCTTGCCAGTGTCCATTGCAGCCTTGCCCAGTGTCCAGTGCAGCCTTGCCAGTGTCCAGTGCAGCCTTGCCAGTGTCCAGTGCAGCATTGCCCAGTGTCCAGTGCAGCATTGCCAGTGTCTACTGCAGCCTTGCCAGTGTCTAGTGCAGCCTTGCCAGTGTCCATTGCAGCATTGCCCAGTGTCCAGAGCAGCATTGCCAGTGTCCAGTGCAGCCTTGCCAGTGTCCAGTGCAGCCTTGCCAGTGTCCAGTGCAGCCTTGCCAGTGTCCAGTGCAGCCCTGAATTTAAATTTGGCGCCGCCGAGATAGCCGCTGATACAGGGCGGAGCGCGGCGAACGCCGCTGAGAACACAGGGATGGGCGGAGCCGAGATACACATAGCCGAGTGTATTCGGCTATACTCGGCTTTTCTCGGCTTCGCTCACAGTCACGCCGAGTCCCGCCCTATGATGGACATATCACAGGTTTATCGGCGTATAACACGCGCCGGCGTATAACACGCACCCCAAGTTTAGCAGGGAATTTTAGGGAAAAAAACTTTTAGGAGGGAAGTTTAAGAAAAAACAAATTTTCATTTAAATGCAGCCTTACCAGTGTCATTTGCAGCCTTGTCACAGTGCAGCCTTGCCAGTGTGCATTGCAGCCTTGCCAGTGTCCAGTGCAGCCTTGCCAGTGTCCAGTGCAGCCTTGCCAGTGTCCAGTGCAGCCTTGCCAGTGTCCAGTGCAGCCCTGAATTTAAATTTGGCGCCGCCGAGATCGCCGCTGATACAGGGCGGAGCGCGGCGAACGCCGCTGAGAACACAGGGATGGGCGGAGCCGAGATACACATAGCCGAGTGTATTCGGCTATACTCGGCTTTTCTCGGCTTCGCTCACAGTCACACCGAGTCCCGCCCTATGATGGACATATCACAGGTCCAATGGCGGGACTGGGCGTGACTGTGAGCGGAGCCGAGAAAAGTCGAGTATAGCCGAATACACTCGGCTATGTGTATCTCGGCGGCGATCGCTCCGCTCCACTCACAGTCAGCGGAGATCGCCGGGGATAGGTGAGTATCGGCGTATAACACGCACCCACGATTTTCCCCTGATTTTAAGGGGAAAAAAGTGCGTGTTATACGCCGATAAATACGGTATGTTTCAGGGGGTTTAGTACACGCCCCACACTATATAAGGCCGCCTGCGTGATGGCCTTGTGTACTGTGTTGCGGCGGCGGTGAAAGAAAGCAGAGCGAGAGAGAGAGAGAGATACTGTCATTTCATTTGAGTTAGATAGAGCAGGCAGGCGAGTCAGTTAGCTGCAGTTACAGTGTGTAGAGGATATATATGCATCCCAGGTGTTGTATGTATATATATATATATATATATATATATATATATATATATATATATATATATACACTGTATTCAGCTTAGCTTGATCCGTTCCTGTTATTCTCTTCCTAATATACTGACAGGCTATCATTTTATATTATGGACATCTGACAGTTATCTGTGATATTTTATTTTGTTGAAAAGCAATAAACACATATTTGACTCTAATATACTGACAGGCAGGCAGATGATTGTGGTAGCTGCAGTATTTTCAGTTAGTGTACTGTGTCTTTTTCACAGTGTGCACCTAAAGCTACCTGAATACAATTGCTGGTGTTCTCATACTAATACCACAGGCAGGGAGCTGCTTTATTTTCAGCTAGTGTACTGTGTCCTTTGCACAGTGTGCACCTAAAGCTACCTGAATACAATTGCTGGTGTTCTCATACTAATACCACAGGCAGGGAGCTGCTTTATTTTCAGCTAGTGTACTGTGTCCTTTGCACAGTGTGCACCTAAAGCTACCTAAATACAATTGCTGGTGTTCTCATACTAATACCACAGGCAGGGAGCTGCAGTATTTTCAGTTAGTGTACTGTGTCCTCTGCACAGTGTGCACCTAAAGCTACCTGAAGACAATTGCTGGTGTTCTCATACGAATACCACAGGCAGGGAGCTGCAAGTATGTTTAGTTCGTGCACTGTGTACTTTGCACAATGTGCACCTAAAGCTACCTGAATACAATTGCTGGTGTTCTCATACTAATACCACAGGCAGGGAGCTGCAAGTATTTTCAGTTAGTATACTGTGTCCTTTGCACAGTGTGCACTTAAAGCTACCTGAATACAATTGCTGGTTTTCTCATACTAATACCACAGGCAGGGAAATGCAAGTATTTTCAGTTAGTGTACTGTGTCCTTTGCACAGTGTGCACCTAAAGCTACCTGAATACAATTGCTGGTGTTCTCATACTAATACCACAGGCAGGGAGCTGCAGTATTTTTATTTAGTGTACTGTGTCCTTTGCACAGTGTGCACCTAAAGCTACCTGAATACAATTGCTGGTGTTCTCATACTAATACCACAGGCAGGGATCTGCAGTATTTTCAGTTAGTGTACTGTGTCCTCTGCACAGTGTGCACCTAAAGCTACCTGAAGACAATTGCTGGTGTTCTCATACTAATACCACAGGCAGGGAGCTGCAGTATTTTCAGTTAGTGTACTGTGCCCTCTGCACAGTGTGCAACTAAAGATAACTGAAGACAATTGCTGGTGTTCTCTTACTAATAATACTACAGGCAGGCAGTTGATTCTGCTAGCTGCAGTATAATCAGTATATATACATCCCAACTTTGTGTAGCTACATCTCACTGCAGGCCATTAGTATGTCGGGAAGGACAACAAGGTGAGGCAGACAGTCACGAGCCAATAAAAGAGGGCAAGCAGGCTCTGTGTCTAGAGGCAACAGTGCTGGTCGTGGACACGGTGCATCCTCATTAGCACGTGGCCGTGGGACACGCTTGTCCTTTTTTTCGGCACCTGACTGTGTTGAGCCGTAACATGCCGAAGACTTGGTAGAGTGGATGACCAATCCGTCCCCATCCTCCTCATCCTCTCTCACCCAGGCTCAGGGAACTTTGTCTGGCAAAGCAGCTGCCAAAGCGGCCTCTTCCCTCGGCTCAATGTCATCAGTCACTCCTTCCCTAGCCCCACCATGTCCTCCTGAGGAGTCCCCTGAACTGTTTGACCACAGTGTTGGGTACATGCTGCAGGAGGATGCGCAGAGTTTTGAAGGCTCCGATGATGGTACCCAGCTAGAGGAAGGCAGTAACGTGAGCCCAGAGAGACGGGGTGCCCAAGAAGGACAGCAATCTGGCAGTCATGTTCCCCCAGTTGCAGCATACTGCCAGGTTTGCTACAGTGATGAGGAGGGAGGGGATGATGAGGTCACAGACTCTATGTGGGTGCCTGATAGAAGAGGAGGAGGAGGAGGAGCAGGCACATCTCCAATGAGGCAGGATGCCCTCCAGGGGCCAGCTTAAGGGCAGCACACTGACAGCATCACACCGCAGAGCTCCACATGTGCAGGGCGCTGCTGTCTCTGCGCGTTATTCTAAAAGTTCTTTGGTGTGGACCTTTTTTGAGATGAGTGCATCAGATCACAGCGCTGCTATTTGCAACATATGTCTCAGGCGTATCTCGCGTGGCCAAAACATCACCCGCTTGGGCACCACATGCTTGATCAGACATATGTCGACCTGCCATGCAGTTCGTTGGCAAGCATACCTAAAAGACCCAAAATAAAAAACAAAGCGGACCTCTCCTTGCTCCTCATCAGCTGGGATCTCCAAATCCACTATACCTTCAGTCCTCTCTGAAACCTGCACTGAGAGGAATGAAGGTGTAGAATTAGGTGTGTCACAGCCAAGTACTTGCGGGCAATCTGCTATCGGTACACCAACGTCAGATTGTACCAGGCAAATTTCCCTGCCCCAGCTGCTGCACCGCCGAAAGAAGTTCGCTCCCAGCCATCCACATGTCCAGCGGTTGAATGCTAGCTTGGCTAAATTGCTAGCACTTCAACTGCTGCCTTTTCAGTTGGTAGACTCTGCACACTTCCGTGAGTTTGTGGAAGGCGCTGTTCCTCAGTGGCAGATTCCCAAACGCCACTTTTTCTCACGGAAGGCAATTCCAGCTCTCTACCGGCATGTGGAAGGCAATGTCTTGGCCTCGCTGGACAGGGCAGTCAGCGGTAAGGTGCATATTACCGCTGACTCATGGTCCAGCAGGCATGGACAGGGATGTTACCTATCTTTCACGGCGCATTGGGTGACTCTGCTGGAAGCTGGGAAGAATGCAGGACAAGGTACAGTAGTGTTTAGTGTTGGAGTTTGTTCCGCCACCATGCCTCCAAAATGCTACTACTGGTGATTCTGACACACCTCTCTCCTCCACCCCCTCCTCTTCTTCTTCCTCCATGGCCTCATCCTGTGCTTTGTCCTCGGAACCAGTGTTGCTCCGTAGGCGTTCAAGGGGCTACGCAAGTACGCAGGCAAAAAGATGCCATGTGGTGCTTGAGCTGGTGTGCTTGGGGACAGGAACCACACTTGGGCAGAGATTCTGTCAGCTCTGCAGGGGCAGGCTCAGAGGTGGTTGACACCACGCCAGCTTAAGCCAGGAATGGTGGTTTGCGACAATGGCACCAACCTCCTCTCCACCCTCCGACATGGACAACTGACCCATGTGCCCTGTTTGGCTCACATCCTTAACTTGGTGGTGCAGCGGTTCTTGGGCAGGTACCCGGGCTTACAGGATGTCTTGAGGCAGGCCAGGAAACTCTGTGGGCATTTCCGCCGGTCATATAATGCCAGTGCTCGGCTGGCTGACCCCCAAAAGGAATACATCCTGCCCAAGAACCGCCTAATCTGTGACATGCCCACCAGGTGGAACTCAATGTTGGCCATGCTGCAGCGGCTGCACATGCAGCAGAAGGCCATCAATGAGTATCTGTGCCAATATGGCAAGAGGATAGGGTCAGGGGAGCTTGTTTTTTTTTTTGCCACGCCAGTGGGTCATGATCAGGGATGCATGCACTGTCCTGGCACCATTTGAGGAGGCCACAAGGATGGTGAGCCGTGACATGCATCAGTGACACTGTCCCTCTTGTCCACCTGTAGGAGCACACGCTGCATGGAATAATGGACAGAGGCAGAACAGAGGGAGTAAGAGGAGGACTTCCTTACCTCTCAAGGCCCCCTTTAGGAAGAGGAGGAGGAGGATTGTGTCAGCATGGAGGTGGAGTCTAGCACTCAGCATCAGCAGCAGTCTTCAAGGTATCAATTACAGTTCCAAGGAACCCATGGACTTGTACGTGGCTGGGAGGAGGTGGCTGCGGATCATGTCGTCCTGAGTGACCCAGAGGACTCCTGATCGAATTCCTCAGCAAACCTACGCTGCATGGCCTCCCTGATCCTGCAAAGCCTGCGGAAGGATCCTCGTATTCATGGGATCAAGGAGAGGGCTCATTAATGGCTGGCAACCCTCCTTGATCCATGTTACAAGGATAAGGTTGCGGACCTTATCTTGCCGTCGCAGAGGGAGCAGAGGATGAAACATCTTCGGGAGGCCTTGCAGAAAGGTCTGTGCATTGATGCCCCTGTTGAAGAACATTTGTTTGAAACGCGTAGGGCTTGGTACACTACCTCATTCACTGCCCCTTTTTAAACGTTTTTATTGTTTGTGATCACTTTTATGTTGGTTGAATAAACCCTCATTGACCTGCAGCATTGGAGCATTCCTTCCCTTCTTTTCTCCTCACATGGGTGGTTGGTCAAGTAATAGCTTCCTTTGGCCACTGGTTACTAATATTCACCGTGATAAAGAGTCTCCTTGCTGAGTGGCGGTTCCAGTTCCATCGGAGGACCACCTGGATCAGTGTGAAACCCAGAGTCTGCTGTCAAGTCGGAGAGCCTACCGGACAGTCTACATTGGGGACCCATCTGATCCAGTTTCCAGACTAACTGATGAGGAGTGCCACTGGGATTTCGTATGCCTATTTGACCTGCCTAAATCACAGGTCTAATGTTCCGGTAAGAGTATTCTACCTCTCTTTTTCTACAAGAGTTATGTGATGACCCTTCAGTGCTACATGTTCTTTCTTCACAACACGAAAATTTTCTATGGACACTGTATGGACTCATTATATTGATATTATTTATCACTTTGGTTTGATTGGAGGCCCAAATTATTGGGCTTCATTTCTTCACTTAGCGCTACATCTTCATTCCATGTTTTAAATTTATCCGATGGAAAAAAAAACGATAGAAAATTCAGATCATCTGTGTGGAACTCCATCGGAGAAAAAACCCACGCATGCTCAGAATCAAGTCGACGCATGCTCAGAAGAATTGTACTTAATTTTTCTCGGCTCGTTGGAGTGTTTTACATCACGGCGTTTGGGACGGTCGGATTTTTGTCCGATGGTGTGTAGGCAAGACTGATGGAAGTCAGCTTCATCGGAATTCCGATGGAAAAATCCATCGGATTTGAATCCATAGGAAATCCGATCATGTGTACAGGGCTTAAGAGTTAATATGGGAAAAAGGTGTCTCCTCTCCACTGATACTTTATCACCAATCCTTGTTTCCCTAAAACCCCCAAATTTTCAAAATCCAATTGTCATTGGGACAGAAAGTGAGGTGACATCTTCTGAACAGGTGAACAGACAGCAAAACAAATGTTACAGGGGTAAATAGATTTTTTTGGCTGGAGCTACACTTTAAAAATGTACCAGTTCAAAATTACAAACAGATTCTACTTAAGAACAAACCTACAGTCTCTGTCTTGTTTGCACCGCCTTTCCTTTTTTTAATTTGGGTGCGGGGTTCCCCTTAATATCCATAGAAGACCCAAATGGGCTGGGGGGGGGGGAGGGGTACCCATGCCGATTTTCTCAAAGATTTTCATCCATATTGCCGGCACCACACATTACATTAAAGCCGCAAGCAGTTTTAAATTACTTTTTTTTCCTGTAGAAATGTCATTTTGTGCAGGGACAGTTCTAAACACGGGAAACACGTGCCACTTCACAGGCATACTATAGACACCCACCAGGTACGATATTTAAAGGAATATTTAACTTTTTTTTCACTTTAAGCATCAATAAATCACTACTTTTTTTTGCATTGATACATGTCCCCTGGGGCAGGACCTGAGTCCCCAAACCCTTTTTAGGACAATAACTTGCATATTATTGTTTAAAATTAGCACTTTTGATTCCGAACGTTCGAGTCCCATAGACTTTAACGGGGTTCGATAGTTTGCGCAAACTTTCAGTCCGTTCGCAGGTTCTGGTGTGAACCGAACCGGGGGGTGTTCGGCTCATCCCTAGTCTGGGATTGAAAGTAACATTTCTGTCTTTGCAGAAAGCTATGCAGTGGAATAACATCCTAACAGGATGTCTCCAATTTACAAGCCTCAATGCACTAATGTCTAATTGGGCAACTAAGTGGCAAATGAGGTTTAATGTTCATAAATGTAAAGTTATGCACTTGGGGGCTAATGCCGCGTACACACGATCGTGATTCACGGCGGTGAAAACACCGCCGTGAATCACGACATGAAATAAAATGAAAAACGAGGGAACTGCATTTTCCCCCACACACGACCGTTTTTCCCGTCATTTTTTTCGTTGTCGAGAAAAACGACCGTCTGTGGGCTCCGCGGCAGTGTCTCCCTATGGGAAAACTTCCGCGGAAAAAAATGATGGAAAAAACGATGAGAAAATTTAGAACATGTTCTAATTTTTCTCGTCGTTTTTTCTGCCGTTTTTCTCAACGAGAAAAACGACATAAAGCCCACAGACGATCGTTTTTCTCGGCGAAAAAAAAAAAAGTCATTTTTCCCGATGGGAAAAATGATCGTGTGTACGCGGCATAAGAATATGCATGCATCATGCATACTAGGGGGAGTACAACTGGGGGGATCCGTAGTGGAGAAGGATCTGAGGGTTTTGGTAGATCATAAGCTGAATAATAGCATGCAATGCCAAGCTGCGGTTTCCAAAGCGAACAAAGTCCTTTCTTGTATTAAGAGAGGTATGGACTCCAAAGATATAATTTTTCCCCTGTACAAATCATTAGTAAGACCTCATCTGGAATATGCAGTTAAGTTTTGGGCACCAGTTCTTAACCACTTAACGACTGCCCACCGCCGATTTACGTCGGCAGAATAGCACCGACAGGCAGAATCACGTAGATCTACGTGATCGCCTTTGTGCAGTTGGGGGGTCCATCCGGACCCCCCTTCACTGCAGTGAGCGGCCGTTAAGTGTTCGGGAGTGATCAGGCATGAGGGGGCGGCCGCTCGATTCCGCCCCCCCCCTCGCGATCGCTCCCGGCGAATGAAATTGCTTCCTCCTGCCTGAAATGTAAACACAGGCTGGAGGAAGTGATGTCATCTCCCTCGCCGCAGTCTTTTCGTTCCCGGCGCCGAGGAGAGAAGAAGCAGGTTAGTGCACCAACAGTCCACTGACACGTAGGTACACATAGGCACACAAATCACACCCCAGTCACCCCCAGATCACCCCCCAGGTCACCCCAAAGCCCCCAATCACAGTGTCACTGATTGCAGTGATCATTTATTTTACTGATCACTGCATTTAGTGTCATCTGTGATTGTAAAAAGTTGCAGGGCAGTTAGGATTAGGCCCCTTTAGGTCCAGGGTAGCCCCCTAACCCCCCCCTAATAAAGGTTTAACCCCTTGATCACCCCCCAGGTAACCCTTTCACCCCCTAACTTCAGCGTCACTAAGCGATTGTTTTTCCGATCGCTGTATTCGTGTCGCTGGTGTTTTAGATAGGCAGTTATTTTTTTTTAGGTTCGCCGCAGGTTTTTATTAGTGTCAGGTACCCCCATATATTATTTTAACCCCCTGATTGCCCCTAGAGTTAACCCTTTCACCAGTGATCGCCGTATAAGCGTCACTGGTGTCACTGGTTAGCCAGTAAGTTATTTAGTTATTTAGGTTACCCGTCAGGTTTTTATATAGTGTCAGGTACCCCCATATTTAACCTAATAAAGGTTTTAACCCCCTGATTGCCCCTAGTTAACCCTTTCACCAGTGATCACCATATAAAGGTTACGGGTGACGCTGGTTGATTAGTTTGCTTTTTATAGCATCAGGGCACCCGCCGTATATAACCCAATAAAGGTTTAACCCCCCTGATCGCCCGGCGGGTGAGATCAATTAGGTTTTAGCGCCAGAGAGGGTCTGCGTCGCCCCAGGCAGTGTTAGGTTAGTGCCAGTAACGCTAACACCCACGCGCAAAGCATACACCCCCCTTAGTGGTATAGTATCTGATCAGATCTATACTAGCATCCCCAGCGGTTTAGGGTTCCAAAAAACGCAGTGTTAGCGAGATCAGCCCAGATACCTGCTAGCGCCTGCGTTTAGCCCCTCCGCCCAGCCCAGCCCAGCCCAGCCCACCCAAGTGCAGTATCGATCGATCACTGTCACTTACCAAACACAACACACATAACTGCAGCGTTCGCAGAGACAGGCCTGATCCCTGCGATCACTAACAGTTTTTTTGTAGCGTTTGATATATTTGCTGACGACAGTCAGGTGCTTTTTTTCCTGTGAATCTTACTAGTGTACCCCTAAATTTAGAGCCCAAAATGGCAAGACGAAGGTACACTAGTAAAGAGGCCTACGAGATTCTGAGCATGACAGATAGTGAAGAGGAGGTCACGTATCTGTCAGATTCAGGCTCAGAATATCTTCCCGTAGAAGACAGTGACGTCAGCGGCCCCACGTCAGATAGCTCTGAAGACGAAGTTGAGGTCCCTGCTAAGGTCAGGTGTACCCGATCCCGATCTTCTGAGGTTGTTGAGGAGCAAGAACCGCAGGTCTCTCGTATCATGGAGCAGAGTAGTACTAGCGCCGCTATTCCTTCTGGTGAACTGGCAAGCACCAGCGGCCTAGTACAGCCTGGACGTACATCCAGCACTGCAGTAACACTTGGTGACGTGGCGAGTCCCATAAGTGCAGTTCAAGCTGGCGAGGTGGCAAGCACAAGTAGTGTCCCGCTGCCACCAAGAAGACAAAGGCAGGCCCGTCGTGCCCATACTGCCCTTCCTGCAGAATTTGCCTATCCTGATTGGGTCCCCACCACTTCTGCAGAACCCGTACTTCCCCCATTCACTGCCCAACCCGGTATTCAGGTGGAAACAGCTGATTTTATTCCAATTGATTTTTATTCGCTGTTTTTCACGGAAGATCTCTATAGATCTATTGTGGACCAGAGTAATTTATATGCTGGTCAATTTATCGCCGCTAACCCCCAGTTGCCTAAAATTGCCAGAAATTGGAAACCAATTACGGTTTCCGAATTTAAGACCTTTCTGGGCCTTTCCCTCAACATGGGCACACATAAATTTCCGTCATTGCGTGCTTATTGGTCCACGCACCCAATTGACCACATGCCCGTGTTCTCTGCCTCCATGTCCAGGGCACGATACGAGCAGATTTTGCGGTTCATGCACTTCAATGACAATGAACTTTGTCGTCCACGTGGGGACCCTGAATACGACCGGCTCTATAAAATTCGGCCCCTCATAAACCACTTCAACGAACGTTTTGCAGCCTTGTTTACTCCCGATCAAGTTGTCTGCGTTGATGAGTCCCTGATTAAATTTTCTGGCCGCTTGTCTTTCAAGCAGTACCTTCCCAGCAAGCGTGCCAGATACGGGGTCAAGCTCTACAAGTTCTGTGACAGGGCAACAGGCTATGTAGTGAACTTTACGGTTTATGAGGGAAAAGATAGTCAGATTGAGTCGGTCAACTGCCCGGATTACATAGGGAGCACTGGCAAGATAGTGTGGAACTTGGTGTCACCCTTATTCGGAAAGGGGTACCACTTGTATGTGGACAATTATTACACGAGCGTGCCACTGTTTAGTCACTTGTTTGATCATCAGATTGGAGCATGTGGCACCGTGCGACCTAATCGCCGGGGCTTTCCCCAGCGGCTTGTAGATGCCCGTCTTAGGCTGGGGGAGAGAGCCTGCTTGAAGTGTAATAACTTGCTCGCTATGAAGTGGAGGGACAATAAGAATGTTTTCCTTCTTACCTCCCTTCATGCAGACACGACAGTCCAAATTCGTACGGCGACTGGTGTTGTGGAGAAACCCCTCTGTGTCCACGAATATAACCAAAATATGGGAGGGGTGGACCTCAACGACCAGTTGATGGCGCCGTATCTAATTGACCGTAAGGCGAGACGCTGGTACAAAAAAGTGTCTCTATCATTATTCCAATTGGCTTTGCTGAACGCTCATGTGCTATACAGAGCTTCAGGCGGGACGTTATCTCTTCTAAAATTCCAGAATGAGATAGTCACAGAACTCCTGTATCCAGGCGGTTCTGCACCTCACCATCCCCTACCAAATGCAGTAAGCCGGCTGCATGAGAGGCATTATTCGTATGTCCTCCCGAGTACCCCTACCCAAAGCCACCCCCAAAAAAGATGTCGTGTCTGTAGCAAGCGCGGATTTAGGCGTGACACCCGTAGTTTTTGTCCACTCTGTCCTGACAAGCCTGGTCTTTGCCAAGGTGAATGTTTTGAACGCTACCACTCAAAAGTGAAGTTTTAGCGTAGGGTACAGCATTTCACAGACAAGGACACACTTACACAGGGTCTCCCAAGATGCCATTACATTTTGAGAGACCCGAACCATTACAGTTGTAAAGTTACAAAAAAAAGTGTAAAAAAGAAAAAAAAACTTAAAAAACAAAACACAAAAAAAATATAAAATAAAAAAACCAAAAATAGTTGTCGTTTTATTGTTCTCTCTCTCTCTATTTTCTCTCTATTGTTCTGCTCTTTTTTACTGTATTCTATTCTGCAATGTTTTATCATGCTTGCTTTTCAGGTATGTAATTTTTTGTTTTCAGGTGCGCCATTCAACTGCAGCGCGGAATTATTTATCTTGACAGCAACAGCGTTTGCTCCCACGATACATAAAGCCGTGACTCCAGTGCTGTAGGAGGTGATTTCACCACCACAGTTAAAAAAAAGAGCATATATGCCGAAGCATGGGGGCAGCAGGGGCGGAGGAGCGATTTTGCTCCTAATGCCGCGTACATACGGTCGAAATTCCGACGGAGGCCTGCCCGTGGAAAATTCCGACCGTGTGTACGCGGCATAACTTTTTTGCGGGAGGATGCCCCCATGCTTCGGCATATATATATTTTAGGCACAGGTTGCGTTAAAACATTTTTTTATTTTTTACTAGGTTTTGTTTTGGTATTTGCTTTGCAGGTATGGCATGGTAAGGTCTTACTGTTGTACTGTAATGTTACTTTGTTTTAATGTTAACCACCATTTGCTTAGCAGGTACGCCATTCAGTTGCAGCGCGGATCTATTTATCTTGACAGCAACAGCGTTTGCTCCCACGATACATAAAGCCGTGACTCCAACGCTGTAGGAGGTGATTTCACCACCACAGTTAAAAAAAAAGAGCATATATGCCGAAGCATGGGGGCAGCAGGGGCGGAGGAGCGATTTTGCTCCTAATGCCGCGTATATACGGTCGAAATTCCAACGGAGGCTTGCCCGTGGAAAAGTCCGACCGTGTGTACGCGGCATAACCTTTTATGCCGCGTACATACGGTCGAAATTCCGACGAAGGCTTGACCGTGTGTACGCGGCATAACTTTTTTGCGGGAGGATGCCCCCATGCTTCGGCATATATGCCCATCATTAGAAGTGGGTGGATGAAGGGAGGTATTCTAATGGTGGGCATACCCACCAATCAATCTCTTTTTTTCGTTCAGCCAATAGGCTGTATGAAAAAAAAGATTACAATACATGTCCAACAAGGACCAGCAACGTACTGGTATGTTGCTGGACTTTGAATGTTTATACCAGAATGATGCCTGCGGGTTTAGGTATCATCTTGGTATCATTCTTTTCAGCCAGCAGCCGGCTTTCATGTAAAAGCAATTCTAGCAGATAATTAGCCTCTAGACTGCTTTTACAAGCAGTGGGAGGGAATGTCCCCCCCGGATATAAAAAGCGCCATTGGGAAATTGGGAAAGCATTTTATCACACCGATCTTGGTGTGGTCAGATGCTTTGAGGGCAGAGGAAAGATCTAGGGTCTAACCCCCCAATTTTTTTCAAAAAAAGAGTACCTGTCACTACTTATTGCTATCATAGGGGATATTTACATTCCCTGAGATAACGATAAAAATGGTAAAAAAATAAAATATGGAAGGCACAGTTTAAAAATAAAATAAAAAAGCCAAATAAATAATAAAAAAAAAAAAAAAAAAAAAAAGCACCGCTGTCCCCCCCTGCTCTTGCGCAAAGGCGAAAGCAAGCGTCGGTCTAGCGTCATATGTAAACAGCAATTGCATCATGCATGTGAGGTATCACGCGAAGGTCAGATCGAGGGCAGTCATTTTAGCAGTAGACCTCCTCTGTAAATCTAACGTGGTAACCTGTAAAGGCTTTTAAATGCTTTTAAAAATGAATGTAGTTTGTTGCCGCTACGCGTTTGTGCGCAATTTTAAAGCATGTCGTGTTTGGTATCCATGTACTCGGCCTATGATCATCTTTTTTATTTCATCAAACATTTGGGCAATATAGTGTTTTTTAGTGCATTAAAAATAAAAAAGTGTGTTTTTCCCCCAAAAAATGCGTTTGAAAAATCGCTGCGCAAATACTGTGTGGAAAAAAAAATGCAACACCCACTATTTTAATCTGTAGGGCCTTTGCTTTAAAAAAATATATAATGTTTGGGGGTTCAACATAATTTTCTTGCAAAAAAAATTTTTTTTCATGTAAACAAAAAGTGTCAGAAAGGGCTTTGTCTTCAAGTGGTTAGAAGAGTGGATGATGTGTGACATAAGCTTCCTAATGTTGTGCATAAAATGCCAGGACAGTTCAAAACTCCCCCAAATGACCCCATTTTGTAAAGTAGACACCTCAAGCTATTTGCTGAGAGGCATGTTGAGCCCATTGAATATTTTTTTTTTGTCCCAAGTGATTGAATAATGACCAAAAAAAAAAAAAATGTACAAAAAGTTGTCACTAAATTATATATTGCTCAAACATGCCATGGGCATATGTGGAATTACACCCCAAAATACATTCTGTTGCTTCTCCTGAGTACGGGGATACCACATGTGTGGGACTTTTTGGGAGCCTAGTCGCGTACGGGACCCCAAAACCAAGCACCGCCTTCAGGATTTCTATGGGTGTAAATTTTTGATTTCACTCCTCACTGCCTATCACAGTTTCGGAGGCCATGGAATGCCCAGATGGCACAAAACCCCCCCAAATGACCCCATTTTGGAAAGTAGACACCCCAAGCTATTTGCTGAGAGGTATGTTGAGTATTTTGCAGATCTCGCTTTTTGTCACAAAGTTTTGAAAATGTAAAAAAAAAAAAAAAAAGAAAAAAATGTCTTTCTTAATTTTCAAAAACAAATGAGAGCTGTAAAATACTCACCATGCCTCTCAGCAAATAGCTTGGGGTGTCTACTTTCCAAAATGGGGTCATTTGTGGGGGTTTTGGGCTATTTTGACATTTTATGGCCTTCAAAACTGTGATAGGTAGTGAGGAGTGAAATCAAAAATTTATGCCCTTAGAAACCTTGAAGGCGGTGCTTGGTTTTTGGGGTCCCGTACGCGGCTAGGCTCCCAAAAAGTCCCACACATGTGGTATCACCGTACTCAGGAGAAGCAGCAGAATGTATTTTGGGGTGTAATCTCACATATAACCATGGCATGTGTGAGCAATATATCATTTAGTGACAACTTTTTGTACATTTTTTTTTTCTTTTTGTCATTATTCAATCATTTGGGACAAAAAAAAAATATTCAATGGGCTCAACATGCCTCTCAGCAAATAGCTTGGGGTGTCTACTTTCCAAAATGGGGTCATTTGGGGGGGTTTTGTGCCATCTTGGCATTTTATGGCCTTCAAAACTGTGATAGGTAGTGAGGAGCGAAATCAAAAATTTATGCCCTTAGAAACCTTGAAGGCGGTGCTTGGTTTTTGGGGTCCCGTACGCGGCTAGGCTCCCAAAAAGTCCCACACATGTGGTATCCCCGTACTCAGGAGAAGCAGCAGAATGTATTTTGGGGTGTAATTTCACATATGCCCATGGCATGTGTGAGCAATATATCATTTAGTGACAACTTTGTGCAAAAAAAAAAAAGTTTGTCATATTCCCGCAACCTGTGGCAAAATATAAAATATTCCATGGACTCAACATGCCTCTCAGCAAATAGCTTGGGGTGTCTACTTTCCAAAATGGGGTAATTTGGGGGGGTTTTGTGCTATTTTGGCATTTTATGGCCTTCGAAACTGTGATAGGTAGTGAGGAGTGAAATCAAAAATTTACGCCCTTAGAAATCCTGAAGGCGGTGCTTGGTTTTTGGGGCCCTGTACGCGGCTAGGCTCCCAAAAAGTCCCACACATGTGGTATCCCCGTACTCAGGAAAAGCAGCAGAATGTATTTTGGGGTGCAATTCCACATATAACCATGGCATGTGTGAGCAATATATCATTTAGTGACAACTTTTTGTAAATTTTTTTTTTCTTTTTGTCATTATTCAATCATTTGGGACAAAAAAAAAATATTCAATGGGGTCAACATGCCTCTCAGCAAATAGCTTGGGGTGTCTACTTTCCAAAATTGGGTCATTTGGGGGGGTTTTGTGCCATCTTGGCATTTTATGGCCTTCAAAACTGTGATAGGTAGTGAGGAGTGAAATCAAAAATTTATGCCCTTAGAAACCTTGAAGGCGGTGCTTGGTTTTTGGGGTCCCGTACACGGCTAGGCTCCCAAAAAGTCCCACACGTGGTATCCCCGTACTCATGAGAAGCAGCAGAATGTATTTTGGGGTGTAATTTCACATATGCCCATGGCATGTGTGAGCAATATATCATTTAGTGACAACTTTGTGCAAAAAAAAAAAAAGTTTGTCATATTCCCGCAACTTGTGGCAAAATATAAAATATTCCATGGACTGAACATGCCTCTCAGTAAATAGCTTGGGGTGTCTACTTTCCAAAATGGGGTCATTTGGGGGGGTTTTGTGCTATTTTGGCATTTTATGGCCTTCGAAACTGTGATAGGTAGTGAGGAGTGAAATCAAAAATTTGCGCCCTTAGAAATCCTGAAGGCGGTGCTTGGTTTCCGGGGTCCCGTACGTGGCTAAGCTCCTAAAAAGTCCCACACATGTGGTATCCCCGTACTCAGGAGAAGCAGCAGAATGTATTTTGGGGTGCAATTCCACATATAACCATGGCATGTGTGAGCAATATATCATTTAGTGACAACTTTTTGTAATTTTTTTATTTATTTTTTTTGTCATTATTTAATCACTTGGGACAAAAAAAAAATATTCAATGGGCTCAACATGCCTCTCAGCAATTTCCTTGGGGTGTCTACTTTCCAAAATGGGGTCATTTGGGGGGGTTTTGTACTGCCCTGCCATTTTAGCACCTCAAGAAATGAGATAGGCAGTCATAAATTTAAAGCTGTGTAAATTTCAGAAAATGTACCCTAGTTTGTAAACGCTATAACTTTTGCGCAAACCAATAAATATACGCTTATTGACATTTTTTTTACTAAAGACATGTGGCTGAATACATTTTGGCCTAAATGTATGACTAAAATTGAGTTTATTCGATTTTTCTTATAACAAAAAGTAGAAAATATGATTTTTTTTCAAAATTTTCGGTCTTTTTCTGTTTATATCGCAAAAAATAAAAATCGCAGAGGCAATCAAATACCATTAAAAGAAAGCTCTATTTGTGGGAAGAAAAGGACGCAAATTTCATTTGGGTACAACATTGCATGTCCGCACAATTTACAGTTAAAGCAGCGCAGTGCCGAATCCCAAAAACAGGCCTGGTCCTAATGGCCCGAAATGGTCCGGGGCTTAAGTGGTTAAAAAGGATATCTGGAGAAAGTGCAGAGACAGGAAACCAAACTGATAAGAGGCTTGGAGGAGCTCAGCTATAAGGAAAGATTAGAGGAACTATATCTATTCCCTCTTGAGAAGAGGAGATTAAGGGGGATATAATCAACATGTACAAATACATAAGTGGTCCATATAGTGAACTACTGTAGATGTTGAGTTTTTTACTTTAAGGTCATCACAGAGGACAAGGGGACACTCTTTACACCTACAGGAAAAAAGATTTAATCTCCAAATACGGAAAGGTTTCTTCACAGTAAGAGCTGTGAAAATGTGGAATAGACTCCCTCCAGAGATGGTTCTGGCCAGCTCAGTAGATTGCTTTAAATAAGGCCTTGATTCTTTCCTAAATGTACATAATATAACAAGGTATTAACATTTATAGATAAAGTTGATCCAGGGAAAATCTAATTGCCTTTCGGGGGACCAGGATGAATTTTTTTCCCCTGCTGTAGCAAATTGGAGCATGCTTTGCTGGCGGTTTTCACCTTCCTCTGGATCAACTGTGGGTGAAGGGTTGTGTATATAGGATTTTATTTTTATTTAATTTTTTTGGTTAAACTAGATGGACTTTTTTCAACCTGACTATGTAACTATGTAAATGTTTCCTCAATCAAGGCAGGTTGCAATACATGATTTTGGCCAGCTTGCCCTGACATTCTGGCACCCTCTGCAAAAAAATTCAGCTCCAGTTTGCTAGGGGTAACTGCAGCTCTGTACTCCTTAGGAACACACTGGGTTTTGTCCACTATCATAGGATACAGCTCTCGGTCACATGCTTTTTGCTGGCTACTCTAGATTACTTGCATCCCAGAAGACAAGCTGGCCATTCACAAAGTGCCACGTGACTCGCGCATGCGCAGTAGGAAAAGGGCAGTGAAGCCACAAGGCTCCACTGCCAGTTTTCCTTAGTTAGAATTTTGGCGCCTGCACCCAATCCGATGGATGGATCGGCCTTGTGGGGCCGACATCGTAGGCTCCCTGGACAGGTAAGTGTCCTTATTAAAAGTCAGCAGCTACAGTGTTTGTAGCTGCTGACTTTAAAAAAAAAAAAAAATTGGTGGCTGGAACACCGCTTTAAAAAGGAAGCCATCTATTGTTTACAACTGTCACGTGACCTGCTGTAATTGGTTACAGCAGTCACATGGTACCAGCAGTGTGCCAGTACAGTTATCAATCATCGGCTATGTCATATGACGTCCTCCCGGAGGGACGAGAGGCCAGCCCCGGCATCATTATGCCAAAGGCCAGGCGGCAATGGGTTAAGGTTTGCAGTTTGTGGATTTTTGCCCATGTTTGCCGAAGATGCCCACAAATCAAACCCAGAAGGATTTACCCATTACTACTTTTCAGTACATATGGGTAACAAAATCCTTTTTTCATCTTTTGGAATGTATTGACTAATGTGCTTTTTGCTTCACTAATTTAATTTGGTAAAAGCAACCACATGTAATAGATATGTATTCAGGTATTCGAAAATTAGTCCTTTTGTACACTTAAATGAATAAACAGTAATAATTTAAATTGTTCTACGGACAGAAAGAAATACAATTACTTTGCATACATTAATTCACTTCATTCATATGAATAGCAAACATTTCCTGATCATGGGGCTTTAAAAGCGCCTAATAATACATTACATGTAGAATGCTGTTTAACGAGAAGAATGGACTTTCAAAAACAAAAAAAAACAAGACATTTATACTCACCTATGCTGCATCTGTCACCTGCCACCTCTGCACTGAGAACTGAGAGATCAAAGACCGCTGATCGCTCAGTTCCCAGCTTTCTGTGAGTAGAAAGCCTGGGACTGTCAGTCCCCCGTCACTTTATTGCAAAAAAAACAAAAAAAACCCATTAAAACTTGTGTAGTAATTCACCAAAAATATCTTTTCTTTCTCGTACATCACGGGACACAGAGCGACATAGTCATTACTAATGGGTTATATAGATACCGTCAGGTGCTGGCACTGGCAACTTCCAAAACCGGAAGTACCCTCCCCTATATAAGCCCCTCCCATCCGGGAGCACCTCAGTTTTTTGCCAGTGTCTAAGGTGTTGGCCAAGAAGAAACATGTGTTTTTCACTGAGCTTGCGTACAGGTTCTTTTGGGCCTCAGTAAGCTATTCCGGATCCGACCAAAAAAGCTTCATAGCTAAACGGTCGGTACCCGGGCCTTGCAGAGAAGAGCAAGGTTTTGCCTGTAATGCTTCTCTTAGGAGAGCTGGACCCTGGGATCCAGAGCTCTGGTCATACCCACGACCAAGATGTTTTCTGTGCAGGGTGCTATACAGGTCCAGGGGAGTGGAATCCTTGGGAACCCGGTCCCTGAAGGTTTGATTACAATGCCTGCCGTGATAGGTGAAGTTTGGGCTTTTGTGGACCAAACAAAGTCCTGCGGCGGGGAACAGGTAAGTGGGGGCCCCCAGGAACTTGGTTCTATTGGGGGACCCCCAAGCCTAATTTGTCTTTCTGTCTGTTACCTAATGGTATTCCCGCAAAATTCTGTGCATGCCTGTAACTACTAAAAAAATGTAATAATTTTTAATGGTGGTCAAGAATTTTTTTTTATATATATATTTAATATATTAGACTGCGGTACCTGTGTTTGTCCACTAGAGGCCGCTGTGGAACGTTTCTTGTCATGTGGACTAGTTTCTTTTCATTAGAGCGAGTCCAGGCAGATGGTGAGTTCTCTTATGGGAAACTGCTTCCTCTGCCATGTTGCAATGCTCGTCCATCCCCCGGCCTGCGGCAAAGGGGCCCTGGCTCTTGTCCCTGGTTTCCATTTTCGAAATTAGCGCTGAGGGCGCACGTGGCCGCGCGCGTGCGCGTGCACGCGCCTCTATATATAGAGGTGAGCCGGGAAAGGGGGCGGAGCCTGGGGGATGACGCTCTGTGCGCACCACAGCGCTTCTGCGCATGTGCGGGCGTCCCAGCATGTTAAAAACCACAATTTTGTGTGGTGAGCTGGCTATGAAGTACAGAGACAGAGCTGGCAACATTTAAAGAAGGCATACAGCAAGCGGTTGATACAGGCATCCCCTAGAAAGGCACATTAGTAGACACCAACTGTTTCTTATAGCAGCATTTATGCTAGACTATTGTCAGTAACTGGTGTATTTCGGCTGGAATACCTCAGCTTTGTGGCTTAGGAATATGCCGTCTAAAAACTCCGGGACTAGAAATTCCAGGAGGAATAGGGGGTCTCCATCGGGCTCTGAGGATCTTGGGCATGCTTTGGCTGCACCAGTCTCCCCTGAAGAATCAGAGGTTAGTGACCGTAGAGCACCCTCAGGAGTACCTGGTACTGTGGCTGTCCTCAGTTCACCTGCTCCTGTGTATGTAACAGAGGAGGTTTTTTCCTCAGCTCTGGGAGGGCTGGAAGAGAGATTGTCAGCATTGATCGCGGCTTCCCTGTCACAGGAGAAAAGCGCCCGATCTCCGTCTCCTCCCTCAGAGTGCCTGTTAACAGAGCAACAGTCCCATACAGGGATCGACCTACCTGAAGGGGATCAGGATGAGGTCGATTCGGTTGTAGAGGAATCAACAGTGGAAGAGCCGTTCTCAGCATCACATGCTGAAAGGTTATGGGTTCAGTCCCTGACTAATATGGTCCGATCAGCATTTAAAATGCCACTTGCGGAGCCATCATCCACTTCTGTCTCCTCGTTGGGGTCGCTAAAAGCTCCCCAGACTGTTTGTTCCTTTCCGATCCATCCTTTACTAGAAGGACTCATTTACCAGGATTGGGAGCATCCTGACAAAATATTTACTCCCCCCAAGAGATTTCCGGTGGTCTATCCCATGGAGGATAAGTTCATCAGAAAATGGAGGGTCCCTACAGTGGACGCAGCCATCTCTTGTGTGAATAAATCACTGACATGTCCGGTGGATAATGTCCAAATGTTCAAGGACCCAATAGATAAAAAATTGGAGTCCTTATTAAAATCTGCTTTTTCTACAGCAGGATTGGTGACACAACCAGCAGTGGCAGCTATTGGGGTCTGCCAAGCAGTGAAGGATCAGTTGAAACAGGTCTTAAGGGACTTGCCAGATCAGCAGGCTCTTGCCCTAGCTGATCTACCTAGAGCCTTATGCTTTGCGGTGGACGCTATAAAGGATTCAATCCATCAGGCCTCCCGCCTTACGCTGTCTGTAGTACATATGCGCAGGCTTCTATGGCTCAAAAACTGGTCTGCTGAAGCTCCCTGTAAAAAATTGCTGGTCAGCTTCCCATTTCATGGTGAACGCTTATTCGGGGAAGACCTGGACAAATATATCCAGAGAATTTCCAGCGGTAAAAGTACACTTTTGCCGGTTAAAAATAGAGTTAGAGGTCCCTCTTTTAAGAGGCCTGCTTCTCCAGTCCCTAGGACATCGGCTGTGAAACAGTTCCGACGGCCTCCTCGGGCAAATCCCGGAGGTAAAAATCAGGGACAATTGCAGGGTAACAAGAAGCCCTGGAGCAGGAGAGGTACAAAACCTCCCCCAAAGTCAAATGCATGAAGGGTTGCCCCCACCCAATCGGGTGGGGGGAAGACTTCAGTTGTTCAGAGACCTGGTGGGACACGATCCGAGACAGATGGGTGCTCTCCGCAGTAAATCTGGGATACAAATTGGAGTTAAAAAACTCCCCTCCTTCCCGCTTTATAAGGTCAAACGTGCCAAGGGATCCCCAGAAGAGAGGATCCCTCCTGTTGGCACTAGAACAATTATTGCTCCAAGCAGTAATTATAGAGGTTCCCCTGGAAGAATGGGGGTTCGGGTTTTACTCAAACCTCTTTACAGTCCCGAAGCCAAACGGGGACGTGAGGCCCATATTAAATCTAAAAGGGCTAAACAAATTCCTACATATCAGGACTTTCCGGATGGAGTCGATCCGATCGGTAGCCACTGCCCTACAAGGGGAGGAATGGTTAGCCTCGATCGACATCAGAGATGCTTATTTGCACATTCCCATCTTTCCAGCCCACCAAAAATTTCTACGCTTTGCAGTAGAAGGGCGCCATTTTCAGTTCAGAGCCTTACCCTTCGGTCTGGCCACAGCACCAGGAGTGTTCACAAAAATTCTGGCCCCATTATTGGCCAATCTAAGAACACGAGGTGTAACGATAATGGCATATCTAGACGACTTGTTGCTGATAGACCACTCAGTGGAAAAACTAGAAGTGGTTGTTCACGAGACAATCAAGTATCTGGAATATCACGGTTGGATTATCAACCGAGACAAGTCAGCCCTAAAACCAGTCAAAAGTCTGGAATACTTGGGGCTAAGGCTGGATTCAGACCAGAGAAAAATTTTCTTGCCTCAAGAAAAGGGGTCGTCTTTGAGAGATTTGATCCACTTAGTGGGTTCAAAAAGACAGCCATCCATACGCCTGTGCATGAGGCTGCTGGGAAAAATGGTGGCATCATTCGAAGCAGTACCCTACGGTCAATTCCATTCAAGGAAGTTGCAAAGGGCCATACTGTCAGCCTGGAACAAAAAAGTTCAGGCTCTGGACTTACCAATGTCCTTGTCCCCTTCCGTTCGCAAGAGCCTCCGCTGGTGGTTGGTTCCCCAGAATCTGGAAAGAGGGAAATCCTTCAGTCCGATTTCCTGGAAGGTGGTCACTACAGATGCCAGCCTTATAGGCTGGGGAGCAGTACTGGAGCAATGGTCTCTCCAGGGCAGATGGTCGGATGCGGAAAAGGCCCTGCCCATCAATCTCTTAGAGATACGAGCAGCCCGGTATGCCCTAGTAGCATGGACATCCAAACTCCAAGGGTCCCCTGTCAGAATTCAATCAGACAATGCCACAGCAGTGGCATATATCAATCATCAGGGGGGCACCAGGAGTCGTGCAGCCCAAAGGGAAGTAAATTACATCCTGAGATGGGCAGAAAGATATGTCCCAGCCATATCTGCGGTATTCATTCCAGGAGTGGAGAATTGGAAGGCGGACTTTCTAAGTCGCCAACAATTATGCCCAGGGGAATGGTCCCTTCATCCCGAGGTTTTCCGGACAATATGTCAGCGGTGGGGAACACCGGATGTAGATCTGCTAGCATCCAGATTCAACACAAAAGTGGACAGGTTTGTCTCTTGGACAAGGGATCCCCTAGCTTGCGGCTCGGATGCCCTAGTGTTCCCTTGGGATCAGTTCAAGCTGATATATGCATTCCCACCACCACAATTGTTACCTCGATTACTCCGCAGAATCAGGGTAGAAAAGAAACCAGTGATTCTGGTGGCTCCAGCGTGGCCCCGAAGAGCATGGTACGCGGAGATTGTAAAAATGTCTGTGGGGAGTCCTTGGACCCTCCCACATCGTCCGGACCTGCTTTCGCAAGGACCGATATACCACCCTTCCTTACCAGCCCTAGGTTTGACGGCCTGGCTATTGAAGCCCACATTCTAAAAAAGAGAGGGCTCTCTAATGCTGTGGTATCTACCATGATCAATGCCAGGAAGCCGGTATCCAGACAGATCTACTATAGAATCTGGAAGGCGTACATCGCCTGGTGTGAGGCCAAGAAATGGCATCCACGTAAATACGTAATAGGTAGGATTCTGGACTTCCTACAATGGGCTGTAGATAGGAAGCTTGCCTTGAGTACTATCAAGGGTCAGATTTCGGCCTTGTCAATATTTTTTCAAAGGCCCTTGGCTTCGCATTCACTAGTCAAAGCCTTTATACAAGGAGTGATGCGTATTAGTCCTCCGGTTAATATTCCCATATGTCCATGGGATCTAAACTTGGTTCTGTCGGTTTTACAGAAACAACCATTTGAACCATTACAGCATATTTCCTTGGTGCTTCTCACCAGGAAATTGATTTTTCTAGTAGCCATTTGTTCGGCTAAAAGAGTGTCGGAATTAGCAGCTATGTCCTGTAAAGAGCCATATCTGGTTATCCATAAGGACAGAGTAGTATTACGTCCTCAGCCAGCCTTTCTTCCTAAGGTGGTATCGAGGTTTCATTTGAACCAAGATGTGGTTCTTCCTTCTTTTTTCCCCAGACCTACTTCGGTAGAGGAAAAGTTATTGCATTCTTTGGATGTAGTAAGAGCAGTTAAAGCTTATCTAAAAGCCACTGCTCAGATTCGCAGAACGGATACTTTGTTTATTCTGCCGGAAGGCCCCAGAAAGGGTCAGGCAGCGTCAAAATCTACTTTAGCCAGGTGGATTCGACAGGTCATAATACAAGCCTATGGCTTGAGAAGGAGACCGCCTCCGTTCAAAGTTAGAGCGCACTCCACGAGAGCAGTTGGAACTTCATGGGCAGTGCATCACCAGGCCTCCCTGGCTCAAATCTGTAAGGCCGCAACATGGTCTTCAGTTCACACGTTTACTAGGTTCTACCAGGTGGACGTTAGAAGTCAGGAGGATGTCGCCTTTGGGCGCAGTGTGTTGCAGGCCGCAAAAGATCCTCATGTCTGATAGCGCTCAGCTTATATATGGTGTATCCCCCCCCTCATTTGGCATTGCTTTAGGACATCCCATTAGTAATGACTATGTCGCTCTGTGTCCCGTGATGTACGAGAAAGAAAATAGGATTTTTATAACAGCTTACCTGTAAAATCCTTTTCTTGGAGTACATCACGGGACACAGAGCTCCCGCCCCTCTTTGGGGACACTTATTGCTTTGCTACAAAACTGAGGTGCTCCCGGATGGGAGGGGCTTATATAGGGGAGGGTACTTCCGGTTTTGGAAGTTGCCAGTGCCAGCACCTGACGGTATCTATATAACCCATTAGTAATGACTATGTCGCTCTGTGTCCCGTGATGTACTCCAAGAAAAGGATTTTACAGGTAAGCTGTTATAAAAATCCTATTATTTCTTATACATCCACAAATATATAGTATATTGAAAATCTACAAATATGTTTCTCATCATAATGTTACTCCTCCCACCCAACTCAATATTACTTGGCTCCTTAATGGGCTGGAATTTGATAATATAAAGTCCAGAATGGCTTTGGCAAAGGGGAATCAAACAATATATCACAATTTGTTTTATGTGACTCAAGTACCCCACTTCTTTAGGTTTTGTGAAACTTTAAATAACAGTCAGTATTCCAAAATATAATACTGACTTTAAATTCCAAATTATCCTAGTAATATCAGATATCTTTTTTGTACTAACACCAATATTGGAATCACGAGCCGTGGGCCATCAACCATGCCAAGCCTCCCACTGGGAAGAGGACCAACCAATGGCTGAGAAAGGAAAAAAAATATATATTAATAGTAGGGTTGTCCCGATACCACTTTTTTAGGACCGAGTACAAGTACCGATACTTTTTTCCAAGTACTCGCCGATACCGATTACCGATACTTTTTTTTCAATGTCATGTGACAGTTTGACAGATGGGGACTGATAGGTGGCACTGACAGGTGGCTGGCACTGATAGGCGGCACTTATGGGCACTGACTGGTGCTGATGGGCACTAATAGGTGGCACTGATAGATGGCACTTGTGGGCACTGATAGATGGCACTGGTAGATGGCACTTGTGGGCACTGATAGGTGGCACTGATTGCACTGATAGGTGGCACTGATTGCACTGATAGTGCTACCAGTGCCATCTATCAGTGCCCACACGTGCCACCTATCAGTGCCCACAAGTGCCACCTATCAGGTGGCACTGGTAGATGGCACTGATAGGTGGCACTTGAGGGCACTGATAGGTGGCACGTGTGGGCACTGATAGATGGCACCGATAGGTGGCTGGCACTGAAATGCTGCAAAAAATGACACAGGAAAAAAAAAAAAACTGCAAAAAGCTGCAAGGCCCATCTTGGTACACCCTGCACTCGGCTACAGTAAGCAGCAGCAGACATCTTGTTACACCCAGCCCATATAGCTCGGACTGGGTGTAACAAGATGTCTGCTGCTGCTTACTGCAGCCAAGTGCAGGGTGTACCAAGATGGGCGTCGGGACGTTCAGCCGCTGACGGCGACCGAATGTGACAGCACCGGTCACCGATCCCGATGCGGCTGTGCCCTACACCCCTGCCAGCTTACCAGGTGAGGGACTCGCTCTCTGCCCGCCAAATCCGTCCACCGACTGTGCCCGCCCTCTCCAGCCAGACTCCGCCCACACTTTCCTTCCATAGACTCTGCCCGCCCCCTCTCCAGCCAGACTCCGCCCGCACTCCCCCGCCCTCCCCAGCCACTGACTCCTCCCGCCCTCTCCAGCCACACTACACTAGAAAAAAAAGTATTGGGTGAAGCATCGGGAGCATTTGCGCGAGTACAAGTACTTGCGCAAATGCTCGGTATCGGTCCCGATACCGATACTAGTATCGGTATCGGGACAACCCTAATTAATAGTGAAATAGTGCGCTTCCACATTCACCCCGGGGTGGTAATGCATTTGGGGCAGCATTCATGCAATTGATACATACGTTTTTAATATCAGCTGTTCTTGGTCTTCACATTCACATGAGGAAGCAGAAAAATGTGAAATATGTAAAGGACAAGGATGGCGGAACACCATTGTTGATTATCACTCTCTATACTCGCCATAAGGATTTATGTTGTATAGTATATATAGGTAGGGATGAGCCGAACACCCCCCGGTTCGGTAAGCACCAGAACCTGCGAACGGACCGAAAGTTGGCGCAAACGTTAGAACCCTATTAAATACAATGGATGCGAACGTTCGAAATCTAAAGAGCTAATTATAACGGCTAATATGCATGTTATTATCCTAAAAAGGGTTTGGGGACCCGGGTTCTGCCCCAGGGGACATGTATCAAATCAAAAAGAAGTTTTAAAAACGGACGTTTTTTTCGGGAGCAGTCATTTTAATGATGCATGAAGTGAAAAAAAAAAGTGAAATATTCCTTTAAATATCGTACCTGGGGGGTGTCTAAAGTATGCCTGTGAAGTGGCATGTGTTTCCCGTGTTTAGAACTGTCCCTGCACAAAATGAAATTTCTAAAGGAAAAAAAGCCATTTAAAACTGCTTGCGACTTTAATGTCATGTCTTGTCCTGGCAATATGGATATACTCTGAACAGCAGTATACAGGCGGTGCAAACAAGGTTTGTTCTTAAGTAGAATCTGTTTGTAATTTTGTAATTTTGTAATTTTGTAATTTTGAACAGGTACATTGTTTAAGTGTAGCTCCAGCCAAAAAATATATTTTTAAGCTTTTTGGAAAACATAGGGAAGGGTTATCACCCCTGTAACATTTGTTTTGCTGTCTGTGCACCTGTTCAGAAGATTTCACCTCACTTTCCGTCCCAATGACAAATGTTTTTGGAAAAGTGGGGTTTTTATTGAAACAAGGATTGGTGATAAAGCATCAGTAGAGAGGAGACACCTTTTTCCCATATTAACACTTACAGGAGAGAATTTCCCTTCCTAGGGGCAGATTTCCTCTCACTTCCCTTTGTCTCCTTCCGTTTGCAAGTAGGAGTCGTTTGTAAGTTGGGTATTTGAAAGTAGGGGCCTGCCGTATATACTCTGCTGAAATTTGCCCCTTAGATGTTGGTGTTGCCACAACACTGTGAGCCCTCACAGTTACTCTTGGTGGGCGCTGGAACACCCTGCTGTGAACTAATATATCAGGAATTGTAATTACATGCCATTGTTGAACAGTGGTAGGAAAAATTGGGCCTTTGGTGGTGGTGCTGGTGCTACAACACTGTCAGCCCTCACAGTTACTCTTGGTGGGTGCAGGAATGGGCCCTACTGTTAATTATTAGATCAAGAATTGTAATTGCATGCCCCTGTTGAAGAGGGGCAGAAAAAATGGGCCTTTGGTGGTGGTGGTGTAAGCCCTCGCAGTTACTCTTGGTGGGCGCAGGAATGGGCCCTGCTGTGAATTATTAGATCAAGAATTGTAATTACATGCCCCTGTTGAACAGGGGCAGAAAAATTGGGCCTTAGGCACTGGTGCCACAATACTGCAACCCCTCACAGATACTATACTTGGAGCACAGCAATGAGCTCTGTTGCAAAGTATTGCATCAAAAATTGTAATTACACACCCCTGTTAAACAGGGCCTGAAAAATTGGGCCTTAGGCACTGGTGCCACAACACTGCAACCCCTCACAGATACTGTACTTGGAGCACAGCAATGAGCCCTGTTGCAAAGTATTGCATCAAAAATTGTAATTACACGCCCCTGTTAAACAGGGCCTGAAAAATTGGGCCTTAGGCACTGGTGCCACAACACTGCAACCCCTCACAGATACTGTACTTGGAGCACAGCAATGAGCCCTGTTGCAAAGTATTGCATAAAAAATTGTAATTACATGCCCCTGTTAAACAGGGGCTGAAAAATTGGGCCTTAGCCACTGGTGGCAGCACCCAGAAACAAAAATGTTCTTCCAAGCTATCATCAGGAATCGGATCATTGAGGAGGAGGAGGATAGTCAGTCAACATAACAGGACAGTCACTCAGCATCAGCATAGGCAGTCTTGAAGGGATGTGACATTTCAAAATAAATTATTCTGTTATATCAGCTTCAGGTGCTTGGTAGCTGGTGGTGATCCAAGACAGGCTCATCTTTATGAAGGTCAGTCGATCAACCGAGTCGGTGGACAGGCGCACCCTGTGATCCGTGACAAAGCCTCCAGCAGCACTGAATGTGCGTTCCGAAAGAACGCTGGATGCAGGACAGGCCAGTAGCTCAATTGCATACCCTGCAAGCTCTGGCCAGTGATCCATTCTCAAGACCCAGTAAGCCAACAGGTGGACAAGAGGTACAGTGTCTGATGCATGCACTGTCACTGTCACTGCTCACCATCCTCGTGGCCTCCTCAAATGGTGCCAGGGCAGTGCATGCATCCCTGATCATGCCCCACTGGCCTTTTGAAAAAAAAACGAGCTCCCCTGACCCTGTCCTGGTGCCGTAGTCGCACAGGTACTCATTGATGGCCCTCTGCTGCGTGTGCAGCCGCTGCAGCATGGCCAACGTTGAGTTCCACCTGGTGGACATGTCACATATAAGGCGGTTCTTGGGTAGGTTCAACTCCTTTTGCAGCTCAGCCAGCCGAGCACTGGCATTATATGATCTGCGGAAATGCACACAGACTTTCCTGGCCTGCCTCAGGACATCCTGTAAGCCCGGGTACCTGCCCAAGAACCGCTGCACCACCAGGTTAAGGATGTGAGCCAAACAGGGCACATGGGTCAGTTGTCCCTGTCGGAGGGCGGAGAGGAGGTTGGTGCCATTGTCACAAACCACCATTCTTGGCTTAAGCTGGCGTGGCGTCAACCACCTCTCGGCCTGCCCCTGCAGAGCTGACAGAACCTCTGCCCCAGTGTGGCTCCTGTCCCACAAACACACCAGCGCAAGCACGGCATGGCATCTTTTTGCCTGTGTACTTGTGTAGCCCCTTGAATGCCTACGGAGCACCGCTGGTTCTGAGGACAAAGCACAGGAAGAGGCCATGGAGGAAGAAGAAGAGGAGGGGGTGGAGGAGAGAGGTGTGTCACAACCAGTAGTAGCATTTTGGAGGCGTGGCATCAGAACAACCTCCAACACTACTGCACCTTGTCCTGCATCCTTCCCAGCTGCCAAAAGAGTGACCCAATGTGCCGTGAAAGAAAGGTATCTGCCTTCCTCTAGCTTTGTATCATCATCAGACCCTTCAAAACGCTGGGCATCCTCCTGGAGCATGTACCCAACACTGTGCTCAAACAGTTCGGGGGACTCCTCAGGAGGACATGGTGGGTCTAGGGAAGGAGTGACTGATGATGACATTGATACGAGGGAAGAGGACACTTTGGCAGCTGCTTTGCCAGTACCCTGAGCCTGAGTGAGAGAGGATGAGGAGGATGAGGAGGGCTTGGTCATCCACTCTACCAAGTCTTCGGCATGATGCGGCTCAACACGTCCAGCTGCCGAAAATAATGACAAACGTTGTTGTCTCTACACACAGAGCCTGCTTGCCCTCTTTTATTGGCTCCTGACTGTCTGCCTCTTCTTGTTGGCCTTCCAGACATAGTAATGGACTGCAGGGAGATGGGAAAACCAGGAATAGGAGTAGGGTATATTGTGCTGGAGGCAAACAACACCCACTAACTACTGCAGATGCCTTTATTAGAGAACACCAGCAATAAAGGGTAGATACAGGTGTATACTGTGCTGTGCTGGAGGGACACAACACCCACTAACTCCTGCAGATGCCTTTATTAGAGAACACCAGCAATAAAGGGTAGATACAGGTGTATACTGTGCTGTGCTGGAGGGACACAACACCCACTAACTCCTGCAGATGCCTTTATTAGAGAACACCAGCAATAAAAAGGGTAGATACAGGTGTATACTGTGCTGGAGGGACACAACACCCACTAACTCCTGCAGATGCATTTATTAGAGAACACCAGCAATAAAGGGTAGATACAGGTGTATACTGTGCTGTGCTGGAGGGACACAGCACCCACTAACTCCTGCAGATGCCTTTATTAGAGAACACCAGCAATAAAGGGTAGATACAGGTGTATACTGTGCTGTGCTGGAGGGACACAACACCCACTAACTCCTGCAAATGCCTTTATTAGAGTACACCAGCAATAAAGGGTAGATACAGGTGTATACTGTGCTGTGTTGGAGGGACACAACACACACTAACTGCTGCAGATGCCTTTATTAGAGAACACCAGCAATAAAAGGTAGATACAGGTGTATACTGTGCTGGGACACACAACACCCACTAACTCCTGCAGATGCCTGTATTATAGAACAGCAAAAAAGTGTAGATACAGGTGTATACTGTGCTGGGGCACACAATACCCACTAACTCCTGCAGATGCCTTTATTAGAGAACACCAGCAATAAAGGGTAGATACAGGTGTATTTAGAAAAAATTGCTTAAACGTGCATCCTCACATGGTGACACTGTGGATGCACATATACAAATGTGCCAATGTCCCGATATCATAGTAGAAAAATAGACTAGAAAAATGGACTTTAGGCGGCACATGGATAAATGTTGTAAAAAAATAGGGGTATTTATTTTTAAACAAATTAATGAAAAAGTACATATAAATATTCAAACAATAACAGTTTGTTTATACTTAGATACAGGGCTTAGGTTCACGCTTTAACAATACTTCAAGGTATATAACATACAAGCATTCCACTTTAGTTGGATTGCGAAACCAGCAAACCAGAGGCTGGTAAAACAGTGATTGTATGAAGCAAGTTGGCGAGAGCCATGGGTCCAGTGTATCATGTGTGGTCTTGACTTGCTCTACTAGTTTCACGAGTTACCGCTTCTTCAGGAGCACAGTGATAAGCCAAATAATGTGCTGCCGATGGCAACACACACCTAGGTAAAGTTTGATTGGCTATTTGTCGGTAACAACTAGCCAGTCATAGTGAAAATCACAATGAACAACAGCTGGGTATACTGCTGGGCGGAGGCTGCTTGTATGCAGCAACAGGTAATGTCCTCCAGGACTTTTAGGGCTGTAGCTATCACAGTAAAAAAAGGCTTAGCATGCACCAGTATGAGTCCTGGTGTGTGTGTGAGTAGAGAATGTCTCACTCCACAGGGCCTTGAGTACGATGGCCAGTCTGTAGGCCTGTGCCTTAGAGGGGAGTTTACAGCAGTCCGGAGCAGTCCCAGCAGTCAGCTGTCACAGTTGCATGCTAAGCCTTTTTTTACTGTGATAGCTACAGCCCTAAAAGTCCTGGAGGAGTATATACAGGTGTATACTGCACTGGAGGCACACAACACCCACTAACACCTGCAGATGCCTGAGAAAAGAACACACTGTAGAACACACTGTCCCTGCCTATGTAGCTCTTTCCCTGCACGCCGGAACACACTACACAAGGCCGCCGCGCTGGCGGCCTTTTATAGTGTGGGGCATGTACTAAACCCCCCTGAGCTATGATTGGCCACAGGCATCCTGCCTGTGGCCAATTATGTCTCTCCTCGCTGCCGGCGCTGTGATTGGCCAAGCATGCGGGGTCACATTGCATGCTTGGCCAATCACAGCGCCGGCAATGCAGTGCGATGGCGCAGTGCATTGTGGGGCGTTCGCGTCACACGAATTTGGCGTGAACGGCCCACAAAGTTCTGGTTTCGCTGAACAGGCGATGTTCGAGTCGAACATGCGTTCGACTCGAACACCGAGCTCATCCCTATATATAGGGAGTTCTTCCTTCCACTAATATTGTGATTAATTCCATCTTCCACCTCACCTCCATTTTCATATAAAAGTTTAATTAATGTCATAAGGGCTAGAAAATCCTACATTTTAAATGTGTCACACTGCTCCTGTAATTGTGTGCATAATTATTTTAAAAGATTTTATTTAGCAAGGATATGTGACTACTACATTTGCTGATCAAGATCATGAATTGGCTTATAGTTTAGAATGTCTATAATCGTGTATTTTTGAACATTTTTTTTATTTTTGCAATGAATGATTATTGTAACAGTGGAGTATAATTTGTAGTCACCTAAAATTCAGGACCAATGGAGGACCATCTGTTTTTTTTACTATCTATTATTCATTTTTTAGTTTTTATATATTTTTATTTTCAAATTAAAAAATGTTCCCCTTTGTTTTGTTTTCTTTTGTTTTTTGTTTTTGATGTGTCCCTGTTGTTATAGTGTGTAGAATTTTTCTCTTTCAGGTTAGGGCTGATTTGGTATGATTTGCAAAAACGGTGCAAAAATTATAATTAAAATTTTTAATATGGCTGTAAATGTGCTTCCACTCTTATTTGTGTGAAGCTAGCCCGCTTAATGTAATACTAACCGTTCCCCAATATGATGGGTGTGTTACTTCCTCCTGGTTTGAGTGGGTGGACTTGGTCATCGGAGCAGAAGTGACATCATATGCTAGGGGACTCCATTTCTATGTAGGGAAATATAAATTGACATACTTAAGGCCCTATTAGCTGCTTCATTTATCTATAGGGACATCCATCTGCTACTGTTGGTGGTCTCTTTGTACAACTTTAGGTGAGTTATGCAACTTTTTTTAAATTTACACCGGTCAAACGTTTTAGAACACCCCCCATTTTTCTTGTTTTTATTTAAATTTATGCAGTTTAATGTCTCAATGTACTCTGAAAATAAAGCAAAGAACAAATAAACAATAGGACATAAGAAAAAAGAAAATTAGTCCATTATTTCTAACAAAATGAAATATACATTTTTGACTCATCAAAGTAGCCACCTTTTTTGATACAACAGCCAAACACACTTGTGGCATTCATTATGCAATGGAAATCAAATATTGTTCAGAAAGTTATTTCCAACACTGTTGCAGAAGTTCTCACTTCTAGGTTGCTTTGCTTTCACCCTTCTTTCCAGTTCATCCCAAATCAGCCTACCATCTTTCTCTTTACTTCCAAGGTATTTCTGACACAGCCTGGGGGTATGTTTTGAGTTATTATCTTGCTGTAGGATGAACCCCTGACCAACTAGGCTTATTCCAGAGGGCATTGCATGGCTCTGCAAAATGCTGTGGTAGTAGTTTTGGTTCAGGGTACCACTCACTCTGTGCAAGTTGCTGACTCTGGATACAGCAAAAGAGCCCCAGACCATCACGCTTCCTTCTCCATGTTTGACAGTTGGTGACACACTGAGAAACCATCCTTTTACCTACTCAATGCCATACAAACCCCATGTGATGAATCAAAGATCATACATTTTGATTAATTGGTTCATAGGACCTTCTTCCATTCTTCAGTGGTCCACTGGTGGTGCTTCTTGATCCAGGAAAGCCTCTTAGCAATGGCTTTCCTTTAGCCACTAAACCTGTCAAACCCATCTTTTCTTCACAGTTGAAACTCAGACTTGCTTACTTCGATTAGTGTTAAACTGTGCTTGAAGCTGTTGTCCTGTGAGCCACCTGTAACATAAGCTATTAACTCTCAGAAACTTGTCTTCATATTCTGTTGTGGCTTTGGTTCCCTTCCAGTTTTCAAGGCTTTTTTGTATAACCCTGAAATGTACACTATTTTTCAGTTTTTGTTAACCTTAAACATTTTTTTACTGCTTATCTTTGTACCATTTCAGGTTATTTTGTGGACTAGAACTGCTTAAATTCCACTAAAAACTGGAAAAATGGGGGTGTTCTAAAACTTTTGACCAGTAGTGTAAATATATTTGATCTCAATATTATTTTGTTTATTAGGATATATGATGACAGATCATTGGGTGATATGTATTGTATATCCTCTAGCTTACTATAGAACTTTTATTTATTTTTTAGCACCAATTAATTATGATATTGGAGAGTTTATTATTTTTTTTTCTATTTCCCTGATGACTTATTTAATTAATCCACCAAGGCTCTATACGGTACATACTATTTGAGGTTTCCTGAGGGAGACCTATAATGGAGACTATGGGTAAATTTTGGTAATATATTTAGATTATTGGTGGAATAGATCAGCATGGGACCCTTTATGTAGTATTTAAAATAACGCGTTTCACACTTAGAAGTGCTTATTCATAGCTCACTAGCTATGAGTAAGCACTTCTAAGTGTGAAACGCGTTAGCTGTCCCCATTTTTCTGTTGCTGTGACATGTAGTTTTCATTTTACTTTGTGAATAAAGCCACGTTGGATTGGAGTGCGGCTGTACAGATCATCATTATTTTTTCAATTGCCTAGTGCATTGCCAGCACCCTCGGTTCCTGGAAAGGTGAATTTTATTTTGGGTAAGCCTGTTTGGAGCGGCAATCCTTGTTTGTATATATTTTGGACTTTAACAAATGTTGAATAGCATGCTTTAAAAAAAATTCGACAACAAATTATCCGATCGTTCGGACAAAAATTCAAAGTACAAACACGTATGCTCAGAAGCAATGCTAACCATAACACAACAATTAGCAAAAGTTGCCCAAAGGGTGGCACTAAAGAGCTGAAAAAACACGTAGTTTTGTGTTTGTTGGCCAACAAATCTTTGTCGTTTGTATGCAATACAAGTTCACGGCCAACGCCCTTCGGACAAAAGTCCTATGCTTTATCCGATGAAAATCCGATTGTGTGTATGGGGCTTTAGAGGGAGCATGATTGGTTGGGAATTAATGGTGAAGTGTTATCAAAAGTTTTAAGGTCTCTGCCTTCCCTCCTTCCTTCCAGTCCATTGAGAATTTTTTTGTAGTATGTAGTATTTTGGAGTCACTACTTCATTATTGTTGTGTTGACATTTTTATGTTCTCTTATTCCATTTCATTTTTATTATTATACTTTTTTGTCCTTTCCTAGTTAGTGTTTAGTCTCCCTCCCATGGGGAGGCTTGGCGTGGTTGGCGTGGTTGGTTGTCTCCAGGCTCCTAATTCCAATATTGATGTTAGTACAATAAAGGTATATGATGATATTACTAAGATAACTTTGGTATTTAAACTCATTATTAAAATTTTGAATACTGACTGTTCTGTATAGTTTTACAGAACCTGAAGAAATGGGGTACTTGAGTCTCACGAAAACAATATAATGTTATGCTGTGAAACATATTTGTAGAATATGTTTACTATATGTTTGTGGATGTACAGTATATAAAAGAAGTTATGTTAGATGAAGTACACCACAAGTTTTAATGTTTTTATGCAATAAACTGATGTAATTTTAACAGTACTTTACATGTAATGTATTTTTAGGCCCCTTTAAAGTCCCATGTTTAGAATTGATTGGTTATACATTGGAATTTGTAGGGTTGATGATGCCTATCCAGGCAACCCTGGCAATATACATGTTTACACTTATTAATTCCATTCATACTGAGTTAAGTGTGGTGACTATAAAATGCCTTTTTTTAAAGTGTGTTAAACTAATCTCGCTTTATAGTATGGCTAATTAAATCATTAAAATTAAGCTATGGTGCATGTTTCACCAGTTTCAATTGATTTAATGGTAAGCTAGCTCTAGAAAAGCTGCCCTAAGCAATGAGGTCTCAAGCTTTTCCATACCCATGATCTCTATTGCAGTCCTTGTTTTGTTCACAGAACCTTTTTTGAGCTGTAGTTCACTTATTAATGATGATCTGGGATTTGGAGTGGATGGAGAATGCATGTGCCATACCATGGCTCATCCCAAGATATAATAATTAAAAACTAAGCAAGTTGTTAAATGTTTCTTTAAGGATACAATTCTGCCTTTCACTCCAAAATGTCAAGAGTGCAGGAAAGTGTAATTTTTCAAAGAACCATTAGTAAAGCCTGGATTCCCAGGACTACAAAACCAGATATTTGAATTTGAATATCTTATTCAAATGACCCATACTTTATATTTAATTAAATTTAAAACCAAGAGAAAGAGTAAAGTTATTTCTCTGATTTACATTTAGTCATACTACTTTATACTTCAAGAAATTAAAATAACAGAGTTTAAATAAAACTTTTACTTAACCACTCGAGTCCCCTGGCCTTTTTTCCCCAAATCCCTTGAGCCCCAGAGGATTTTTTTTAAATCTTGGCATTGTCTCTGTTCTGAGCATTAGCCCTTTTATTATTTGTAGTCCACCCGAAAGTAGTCTAGAGCATTTTTTTTTATGACAGAGGGTTTTTTCAGTAGCAAATATAGATGCATATATTTTTATTTCTTTGTTTTTATTAAAGTGTTACTAAACCCAAGACAGTAAAATCAGTCTATATATGCAAGAATATGTAGAAAAAAATTTTGGGGATATTTTCCAGAAACAAAACTGTAAGATCTCTCAGTCCCAATAGAAACTAAAAAGAAAAAACAAAGAGAGACAAACTCTCACAGAACGGGATTTTGAGGGGAGATACCAGTTTTGTTATAGGTGAGTACACTTGAGACAGAGGATATAGAAAAAATATAAATTTATTCATAACATTTTAAAATTACAATAATACAAATTCATAAAAGCTTGGAAGCAAAGAACTAGAATGTGCAATTAGCCAACAACATGTTTCGCACGATTGTGCTTCGTCAGGGCTTAGCACTTCTCTGTTACTTCATCGAGTCTGTATAAGACATAAAGATTTACAATTAGTATCAAACAATGAATGATAAGATATCAGTATATATATACATTTGTTACAATATGCAGATTTGTTGTATAATAACAAACTTGCAGAGAAGTTTTAACATGCTCACCTAGTTCACTCCAAATAAACTGAATGGAAACGCACTCCACCGAACACGTGCATCAAGAACCGACAACCGACCCAACTCCTATCATAGCATACCCGGTGGATGCCAGATCCAGCAGGATGAAATATGGTTTTTTTTGACCATGTAAGCTGACCAATTGTTAATAGTAGTGTATGCAGGTCTAAAACAAAAGTAAAATGAAAATATGATAATAAATATGTATATCCCATTAAGCTACAGGGGCTTTTGCTAGATGAATCAAGATAAATGAACACCTAGAGCCTGATGTATTTTTATAATCTTTATATGAAAAAAATATATATATAACTGCGACAGACTCAAATAGTAGCAAGGGGACTCATTGCCAGGGGAGTAAGAACTGTAAATCACGTAATAACCGCTAAATAAAGGCATAATTACCTCTAAAGGCGTAATGTAGACACCACAACATGTCATCGAATGATGACAGGGAATGTAGTGACATAACAAAGGTCAAAAGGAAAGAAAATAAAAATGGGGACTATATATAAAAGGACCTAGGCTGATAGCATTAAATGTATAATATGCTGAACAAAGTGATAATTAGAATGGCCAAGAGACAAATTATACAATCATCATGTATATGGCCAGCTATGTCCCTGCTAGCTGCGCGGCACAGCAACGTCCGGACCGGAAGTGATGTCAGGGGTTGTTTTTGACCCTTCACTTCCGGGTGACCATGTACACTTAAGATGGTGGAGTGGGCGGCAGCCGACGTGCACCATCTTGCTGTATCAGTTGACCGTAGGACCTCAGACCAGGGGTGCTTATGCAAACTCTTTATTGGCACCGCATCTCATACGAGGGGGACTGTAAGAAGGTACAGAGGCTATATTTGATTTGATCGAATTCATTATTTTATCTTTACCATTTGCAAACGTGGTCTGGCCGCTACACTAGATCACTTTTATCGGTGGCGGGAGAGGGCGGAGCCACCGGCAGCGACGGAGGTGATCGTATCCTGTGTCATCTGTGGTATGGAGCTGAGTGAGGGGAAGATGACCCCCACCGGGCTCCATACCAATACAGGGCAGAAGCGACCTCAAAATGTCACTTCCGCCCATAGCTCTTAAAGCACCATTTTTTAAAATTGTGTTTTTCAAACAACATTTATTTTGAATGTTAGTGTAAATATGAGATCTAAGGTCTTTTTGACCCCAGATCTCATATTTAGGAGGCCCTGTCATGTTTTTTTTATTACAAGTGATGTTTACATTCCTTGTAATAGGAATACAAGAGACACATTTTTTTTTTAAAGGAATGGGTATAAATAAAAAATAAAAGGTAAAATAATTTTTTTTAAACGTGCCCAGTCCCGCTGAGCTCGCGTGCAGAAACAAAATGCATACGGTGTTCAAACCACACATGAGAGGTATCACCGTGATCGTTAGAGTGAGAGAAATAATTATAGACCTAGACCTCCTCTGTAACTTAAAATATGCAACCAGAAGAATTTTTTAAACGTTGCATATGGAGATTTTTAAGGGTAAAAGTTTGTCGCCATTCCACGAGCGCACGCAACTTTGAAGAGTGACATGTTGGGTATCAATTTACTCTGCGAAACATCATCTTTTATAATATAAAAAAATTGGGCTAACTTTACTGTTGTCTTATTTTTAAATAAAAAAAAAAGGGTATTTTTTACTAAAAAAGTGTGCTTGTAAGACCGCTGCGCAAATATGGTGTGACAGAAAGTATTGCAACAATAGTGCTAATTATCAAGGCTAATATGCAAGTTATTGTCCTAAAAAGGCAAATATAAACAAATAGTGCAGCGCTAAAAAATGTGAAAATTGCTGCTGAAAGCAACTAAGACAAACATAAGTGACTGATAACTAAAGTGCAATATATCCTAATGAACTAATATGTATATAAAGTTCATAAAACATCCACTCCACATCCACTACAGTTATCAGTCACTTATGTTTGTCTTAGTTGCTTTCAGCAGCAATTTTCAAATTTTTTAGCGCTGCACTATTTGTTTATATTTGCCTTATCACTTTGTTTGTTTGAGTGTTAGCAGCTTATGATTTTTGGGTTTAGCGCAGTTTTTTCACTCTTATAATTGTCCTAAAAAGGGTTTGGGGACCCGGGTCCTGCCCCAGGGGACATGTATCAATGCAAAAAAAAGTTTTAAAAACGTCAGTTTTTTCGGGAGCAGTGATTTTAATGATGCTTAAAGTGAAAAAGAAAAGTGAAATATTCCTTTAAATATCGTACCTGGGGGGTGTCTAAAGTATGCCTGTGAAGTGGCACGTGTTTCCTGTGTTTAGAACTGTCCCTGCACAAAATGACATTTCTAAAGGAAAAAAAAAATCATTTAAAACTGCTTGCGGCTTTAATGTAATGTCTGGTCCCGGCAATATGGATGAAAATCATTGAGATAAATGGCATGGGTACCCCCCCCCCCCCCCCCCCCCAGCCCACTACCAGCCCCTTTGGGTGTTGTATGGATATTAAGGGGAACCCCGCAGCCAAATTAAAAAAGGCCCTATATACTCTGAACAGCAGTATACAGGCGGTGCAAAGAAGACAGGGATGGAGAACGGCGACGGACGTGTATGTGGAGAGCTCCAGGCATCCTGAATCTAATCCCCTACCATCCGCACATCTACCTCCCTGAAATCGGCTGAAACTCTGCCAGCCTGCTCCTCTATGTTCTCTGTAGTGTCCTGGGCCACTATTGTGGAGTAGCTCTGCCCGTGGAGACCAGCATGCCTTACACTCGCGGCCGCCGCCATCTTGCAAGCCCGTGGCCTCCCGGGGAGAACTGATCCTGTCCTGGCCTGTCTGGAGGAAAGGAATCTTCATCCATCCTTACCCGCCGCTCACCCACCTACCTGGCACTGTCCGGAGGCCTGTCCAACCTTCAGGGACGTCCGTAGCGGCCGCAGCCTATTCCGGCCTAGCGCGGCCTAGTGAAGCCTGGCAACCACCGCTGTTTCCTAAGCAAGCGTCCCGCAGAAGAGCTCCGCGACTGTTCGGCCTTCCCTCGTGGACACAGGCCTCCTGTATCCATCCACCCAATCATCTCTGCCACGACCTAGTGTACTGCCAGAGACTGCCTATCCGAGCTGTGGTGTTCTGGGGCCTGGTATCCTCTGTCATCTGCCTTGCTGCCCCACGGCAGCCATCTTGCTACACCCAGCGTGGAACCAACACTTGCTCCTGGCCCCCCATACCAACCTGGACACTAAGCTTCCTCTACATAGCATCCGGGGCCCATCCGCCTGCCAACCATCACCCACAGCGACCTTTAGGAGGAATACCAGCTCCAGCCTGGGGAACAGTGGCCATCTTGCTACACCCGGTGCTCTCCGTCTGACTTCCCTGTGCTAGGTAAGCCGCCCCTGTAGACCGGAGCACTCTGGCCGGTCAAGTCGTGACTCCCCCCAGTAGTGGATAGTTAGTTTTCTTATTTTGGGCTTCTGAAGATGGTGGACGAGTGAGCCCAGAGCCCCATCCCCCGCCACCTTCCAGGAACTCCTGCTAATCAATCTGAAGCTCTGCAAGCTACGGGAGTGACCTCTTCAGACTCCTAAAGCAGGTGCGCACCCCATGGGCAAGATTGGAGATCAAAGAAAGACCTACGCCGCAACCCTTCAGCCTACAGTCCCCTCCACCATGGACCGGTACATACAGAGGCCCTCATCCGCGACATCGAGTAACCAGAGTGCAGCGCCAGACCCTCTGGAATGCTCTGAGCCTGTGACAGCTACTCTCTTTGATATTGTCCCCGCATCTATACAGGGGTCACCTCCCCCATTAACTGCAGACATACTTGATGCCAAACTACAATCTTTACTCCAAGCAATTACACATAACATTGCACAAGAGGTGGGAAAACTTGCTAAAGAACTAAGGGGAGAAATAGGCCAATTAGGAGAACGCACTGACACCCTGGAATCTAATTTTGACGAACTAGTGCAATATGTTCAAGTCCTTGAGGAGGACAATGCCAACATGAAGCACTCAATCACTCAGCTCCAAGCACAACAGGAGGACCTCGAAAATAGGGAGCGCAAACAGAACTTGTGAATCAGAGGTATTCCTGAAGCAGTAGAAGACAGAGACCTCCGCTCTTATCTTTTAAGCCTGTTCAATGTGGTTGCCCCTAATATCCCTGACATTGACTGGCGTCTGGACAGGGCCCACAGATCCCTTGCTTCTAAACCTCCGGCTGGGGCCAACCCAAGGGATGTGGTCATCAGATTCCACTACTATGACAGCAAAGAAGCGCTCACTATCGCCACACGCAACCAATCTAGGCTAGATTTTAAAGGATCCAAGATCCAGATCTTCAGCGATCTCTCACCTATCACTCTAGCCAGACGAAGAAATCTACGCCCGCTGACACTTCATCTCCAGGCCCACAAGGTCATGTATCGTTGGGGGTTCCCATTTTGCCTCTCTGCATCCCGTGACGGCATACAGTACTCTCTACGTGATCTCCATGAAACTTTCTGTGCAACTTAGGCCTGCCGCCTCTCCCAGACGAAGATCCTGTGACGCTTCCGTCTACTCCTAAGCCGCCGACAGTTCCAGGCCGCATCTGGACCCCGGTGCGGGAGAAGCCATTTAAATCCAACTTCACACCACAGAGGCGCCCCTCTTCTAGATCCCCGACCTGAAGATCCATACACATGGCTGCGGCCTTGGTTACCAACTTTATAGGGCTCTTTGATGTTCCTGTCTGGTCCACCTGTTTCTGGGTGGATCTGTTTGCACCCTTGCCCATGGGGTGTGTTGCCTGTTGTTTTTATGGCACCCTGGACCAAGAATTTGTTTGTTCCCACAGTTTTTAGTTTACGGTCCAGGCCTTGATGCTTCGGAAGGCGAAGGGGGACCGTCCCCTCCATTTTTGGCGGTCCTCATGCTCCCCTTCCCAGTCCCGGGCTTAGACCTGGGTTTCCTGGAGGCGCTCGGCCTTCCAGGCTTCTTTTTGAATACAGCAACATTTTTATTTTTTCTCTTGATTTTTTTCGGTTTTTTTTTCCAATTTTTTTTATTTTTGTGCTCATTTTTATTTCTATGTTTTTTTTCCTCAGGTCATTTTTTCCTCGACCTGCGGCTGTTACGCTTCATAGACTGGTTATTTTCCTGCCACAATGCTACTGTTGTTCTAAATATTGTTATGTTTGCTTTTACTTATTATATGTCCTTTACACCATGGAATCTCCTATTCAATATTTGTTTTGTAGCTTATATTTTGCTTATCCCCCAGGTTGACCTATTATGGCGTTAAAGTTTTGTACTTGTAATGTGAAAGGTTTAAACTCTATTCAAAAGAGATGGTTGGCTTTGAAAGAATTTAAAGCATCCAAGGCTGATGTAATTTTGGTTCAGGAGACCCATTTCCGCCAGGGGGGGGGGAACCCTTAAATTTGCTAGTAAACACTTCCGGACATCCTTCATGGCCTCTGACCCATCTGGGAAAGCAGGCGTAGTGATTTTAATTAGTCGCCCCTGTCCTTTAAGAGTCAAATCCTTCCACCTGGATCCCCAGGGCAGATTTATTATCCTGAACTGCTCGTTCCTCACCCATTCCGATACTATAGTTAATGTTTATGCTCCCAACTCTGGTCTGGTCCAGTTCCTCACTAACATGTTTGATACCCTAGACAAATTTTCTCAACCTTTCCTGGTGATGAGCGGAGACTTCAATATGACCATGTCACCCAGCAAAGATAGACATGTATTATTCCCATCTACAACTTCATCTCCGTCTGACAGCCTCTCCAAATCCTTCCGCAAACTCATTAGAGCTAAAAATCCCCTGGACATCCCACGCACAGACAATATACCTTTTACTCACACCCCCACAAACTACTTTACTCTAGATTAGATCATTTATTTATCTCTTCACCCCTCCTGACGTCCACGGTCTCCTCTGAATTTAACCCCATAACCTGGTCAGACCACTCTTCTGTACAACTAGATATTGCCCTCTTTTCCGCCTCTCCCAGAACTTGTCATTGGCGCCTTAATGAGACCTTTCTCCGTATCCCTGAAACTAAAGACCTTTTGTCCAATAGCCTAGTTGAATACTTCCAACTTAATGAGAATACGGTCTCGGGACCCTCCACCCTGTGGGAAGCCCATCATGCGGTCTTCCGTGGACACTGCATAGCTACTGGTTCTCGCCTGAAAAAAGACGCAGCATTTCAACACTCCTCTATCCTGTTCAAACTCTGTACAGCTGAGAAACTTTTGCTGTGTTCCCCCACGGTGGCTGGGCTCCGGACCGTTGTTTTTCTGCAAAATCAACTCAGGTCTTTAGATATGAAAAAAATTGACAAATCCCTTCTGTGGTCTAAACAGACATTTTGTGAATATTCAAATAAGCCCCACAGAATGCTACTGAATAAGCTGAAACCTCGCCCCTTTCTTTCATCTCCAGATTTCCTCAGACAAACCGACGGTTCTCCCACCTATTGCCCTCTCACGATGTCCAAAGTTTTTGGAGAATTCTATCGCAAATTATTAAACTGCTTACAAACTGACCCTAACTACAATTAGGAGAAATTTGACTCTTTCTTTAGCTCACTACACTTACCTACACTCTCCCCTGAACACCTTACGTCTCTAAACTCTGCAATCACCGCTGAGGAATTAGCTGGGGTGGTCAAAAACCTCCCTACTCAAAAGTCTCCTGGCCCAGATGGCCTGCCTTACTCATATTATAAAAATGTTTTGCCGATTTTAAGCCCACACTTGCTTTCTCTTTATACCTCATTACTTCAAGGTACTGTACCCCATCCTCACTTCCTTCATGCACATATTTCCGTAATCCCCAAACCTGGTAAAGATCCCTCCCTCCCTGACAATTATAGGCCCATTGCTTTACTTAACTCTGATTACAAGATATTTACAAAAATTTTAGTGAACCAACTCTCCCAACTCATACCTAGACTCGTGCATAAAGACCAAGTTGGCTTTGTAACTGCCAGACATGCCGGCGATAACACGAGATGCACCATAGACCTCATAGACCTATTGCACAAAACGACCCGCCCAGCTCTGATATTGAGCCTTGACGCTCAGAAAGCCTTTGATAGTCTCAGTTGGCCCTTTATGTTTGCCACACTTTCCAGTACTGCATGCTCTATACTCCCGGCCCTCTTCCAAAGTCCAGCTGTCTTCCTATTTATCCCCCTCCTTTTCCTTGAGTAATGGAACCAGACAGGGATGTCCGTTATCCCCTTTACTTTTTATCCTTTGTCTGGAACCCCTAGCTGCAGCCATCCGCATCCACCCTGATATTCATGGGGTTTCCCTGCGTCATAAGGAGTATAAACTATCACTGTTTGTGGACGATATTCTACTGACTCTGACCAGACCCTACACCTCTCTCCCAAATTTACATGCCTTTCTCAAAGAATTTAGCTTCCTTTCGGGGTATAAAATCAACACAAGCAAAACAGAGGCCTTACCAATACTCATCCCTCCTTCAGATCTTGTTACCCTACAGCAAAATTATTCCTATCACTGGTGCTCAAAATCTCTTAAATACTTAAATACTTAGGGATACATCTCACCCCTTCATACTCTATCAGGCCAACTTCCCCCCACTCTTCCGCGACATTGACCGACTCCTGCGACAATGGGACTCTTATCCCATCTCTCTCTTGGGTCGCATCAATGTCCTGAAGATGTCTATTCTACCGAGACTCCTTCCTTTACCTATTTGAGACTTTACCGATTCCTGTCCCTATGTCACAGCTCAAAGCCACTCAGAGATCATTCCTTAACTTTATTTGGCATTACAAGGCCCACCGAATAGCCAGTTCGGTGGTGTTGGCCCCTAGGTCCAAAGGCGGGTTGGGTGCCCCAGACTTTATTAAATATTTCTTTGCCACCCACCTCAAATCGGTTATCACTTGGTCTTCTAGAATGGCATCCAGCATCTGGTCGGAGATTGAAATGAGTATCACCAGACCTGTCCACCCCTGCTCTATGACTTGGACAGACCTAGAGACCTCCATAACTCAACTTCGGGGCCTTTGCTTGCACCCAATGTTAGTCACTCTCTCCATATGGAAGAAGTGCTCACGCCAATTTTCCCTCTCTTCCACATGTCCGCCCCTATTGAATGTATTATTCAATCCTGATGTCCCAGATAGTCTTTCTTATACCCGAATGCTCCCGTGGACACAAGCTGGAATTTTCCAGCTCAGACACCTTGTGCATCCACTCACCCGCACGCTTTTACCTTTTAACGAACTACATCGTAAATATCAGATTCATAAACATTTATTTTACTCTTATCTCCAGTTCAAACACTATCTTTCCTCTAAATCCCCTACTTTAACCCTAGATAAACCTACCTCATTTGAACTATTATGTGTTTAAGGCCCATACCAAACCCATCTTATTTCAGATATCTATAGATACCTACATGAAGCTTCCCCACTCACCGACACATACCACTCTTACATGCAGAAATGGTCCCAGATCATTAAGCGACCTATCCAACTCACTCAATGGCAGAAGATTTGGGAGACTACTTCCAAGTCTTCAAGGTGTGTGGAGCAGAGGGAGACGACCTATAAGATACAATTTTTTTGGTATAGAACCCCAGAGATCTTACATAGATACGACCCCGAAGCTTCCCGGGTGTGTTGGAGGTGCCGGGATGACATTGGCTCCCATTTCCACATTTTCTGGGAATGTCCCATGATTCAACCTTTCTGGATCGCCATCCAAACCCATTTACAGGAACTTTTTGACACTACTCTCCCTCTAGACCCGATCCAGTATCTTTTAGGCTTGCCGTTCCCTGGTATCCCCAGACAAACCCAAAAGATAGCTGCCTTTTTTCTCTTGGCAGCAAAAAGGGCTATACCTCTGAGATGGTTGTCCCCCTCCCCACCCACCCTTGCACAGGTTCTGCATATATTGTAACAAATTCGCAGGATGGAACACCTGACTGCGACAGTCCATGATACACTTCCTCAATTTTCCAAAATTTGGGACTTATGGGACTAGTCGAAACTTAATCCAGGTGCCATTTTACCACCAGTAAAATAAAGTATTCAACGCTGAAACACAAATAAATGAAAAAACAGTCTAAATGCAAGCCAGCACTAAAGGTAAATTTATAAATAATCCCTCATAGGTAACATAATAATAAACAGTGCAGCGCAAAAAAAAAATTTAAGTAATGAAAGTCCATAAGATGAGAGACATCCAAAAAAGTGAAGGATGATACACCATAAAACTTCACAGCATGCAATGTGGATTCAGCAGTTGACCAAGAAGAAATCCCACCACCGCACACAGATTGGCCTCTCACCTCAATGCTTCGACCCACAAAGCATACATTGATGTTGACATCCAATGGCTCAGACTCCAACTTCCAATCAGCATATTCAGTATGTCAAATAAGGAAACCACATTCCTATATTGCTCCGATTCCAACATATAAAAACAAGAAAGGAAGACTTCCTAGTGCTCTCTGGTGGATTGCATTTATTGATAAACAATATAGGTGTATTACTCACATTTAAAAGCACTCATATGCGAGTGCAGACAATGACAGCATAGAACAGCATGAAGGCATACGAGATCCGAGATGCGAGATGACCGCGGCGGCGTCTGACGTAGCTCCTCCCCCCGTACACGTTACGTCAAATGGGCGTGACTTCTTCAGCGTACATCCGCTGGCAAATCCTTCATAGCCCCCACATTCACGTGTCCCGAACCAACCCCCCAATCCAGGTGAACACGGGCAACCTGTAGCCGGAAGACGGTGCCTTCCGCTACTCTTACGGCTACAGTGTCTCCGGTATGTTGGCTCTCTGGGATGAGGTTCTTCTGTAGTAGGGTCATGGTGGTGCCAGTATCACGTAGGCCATTGGCTACCTTTCCATTGACCCAGACAGTCTGCCTGTGTTGCTGCCGGTTGTTCCGGTTAGCTGCTTGTATTGGATCAGCCTCATGCAGGACGCCCCAATGTTCTTCCTCCTCAACGCAGTGGGCCGCAGGCATGGATGTGTGGGGGTTCCCCCTTGCTGGCTGTCTCCATGACTGGGACTGCCTGGCTGGATTCAACGGACAGTCTGGCTTTTTGTGCCCCAGCTGTTTACACCCGAAACACCTGATGGGTTGTGAGTAGCCCTGGGAGTTGGACCTGGGCTGCTGAGAATAAGTGGCCACTGGAGGTGGTGCTGTAGGGTGGCACGACTGGGGTTGGTAGGCGATAGCCGGAGGGGGTGCCACTGATCGATAATTCACCCGAGCTGTTGTCTTGACCACAGGGTTATCCAGTTTGCGGGAATATGTGTATTCGTCCGCCAAGCGAGCTGCTTCAGGCAAGGTGAAAGGTTTTCGGTCCCGGACCCACTCTCTGACTTCCAGGGACAGTTTGTCAAAGAAGTGCTCCAGCAGGAACACCTGCAGCACCTCTTCCCCGGATTCTGCTTGGCATCCAGCGACCCAGTGGGATGCAGTGCGGTGTAGGCGGCATGCCCACTGGGTATACGAGTCTCCAGTCTGCTTCCTCGTCTCTCGGGAACTGCCTCCGGTATGCCTCCGGTGTGACGGCATACCTGGCCAAAAGTGCTTCTTTTACCAGTCCATAGTTCATAATATCCTCATCTGGGATGGCCCTGAACGCTTCACTGGCCCGGCCGGACAGTTTCCCAGACAAAATGGTAAGCCATTCCTCTGTGGGCACCCGGTGTAGGGCACATTGCCGTTCAAAATCAGCAAGGTACCCATCAATCTCCCCTTCTGTTTCAATTAAATTTTTAAAAGCAGTAAAATGTATCTTTCTCCTTTCAGTTGGTGCTGCTCTGACTTCTGCTGCTGCAGCACCACTTTGCTGTAGCAAATTTATGTCCACAGCCGCTATAACTCGGTCTATGATCTCCGCTGTAGGGTTAGGACCATAATGTGCCAGTCTTATGTTAACAGCCCGATCAAAACTTGCCTCTTCGGGTGTCCTGTCTGTTACGCTGGGCCTTGCGGTTCCATCCATTTTGACTAGTTCTCTGATAATGTCCCTCTTCTTACGGTTGTTGGCCGGTCTTCCCCGGTTCTCCAGTAAGTCCTTGAGTGTAGAGTCCTTTAGCCGTCCCTACTGTGCCTCCATTGGCCTGTGTCCTCTTGTAGCTGTCCTTCCAGCTGTGGGAATCAATCCGCTGCTTGCCACCAATGTAACGACAGGGGTTAACGTCGTTTAGGATATTCCATTCTCGAATACACGCTAGCTACCAGACACTCCCCTCCCATCCTTGGGGAACAGGGCGGGTTAAACTGTCCAATGACAATGGTGATACAGGTCAGGTGTGTTCAAACTTCTCCTTCAGTAAACAGTCTTAGCAGGAGGGGTTGCTGGAGTGACCCGCCCCTCTTTCCTCACAGCAAGACACTTAAACATCCCATAATAGGCAGCCAGACGGTCTACCAGCTCCAATCCACATCACCACAAACAACAATGAAAAGGTCTTTGGAAGCTAGTCTGGATTTAATCTACATTACACAGCTAGCCAGGTGGTTAGAGTTGAACACATCAGCATCTCTCAATTAACCTGTTGCGTTCAGAATCAAACAACCAGTAAATAGTCCTTTACAGATATCCTGGGAAATACAGTGGATTATTATTACAGACCCATTTCAAAGCAATCCAAGACATATTCTCAATGTCCATTATTTTCTGGCTTATACTTTCTAAGAACTTCTGGGTTCCACGGGCCCTCCCGTTACATATGGTTTTAACATCTGTTATATGCCTTTTCAATTGTCATTCTTATAAGCCGTACTGTATGCCTGGCATTTATTTTCTGTTTGTATTTTTGAGAAAATTTTATAAAGATACAATTTATAAAAAAAAACAAGACAGGGACTGTAGGTTTGTTCTTAAGTAGAATCTGTTTGTAATTTGGAACAGGCAAATTTTTTAAGTGTAGCTCCAGCCCAAAAATCTATTTTTAAGCTTTTTGGAAAACATAGGGAAGGGTTATAATCCCTGTAACATTTTTTTTTTTTGCTGTCTGTGCAGTGTGCACCTGTTCAGAACATTTCACCTCACTTTCTGTCCCAATGACAAATGTTTTTTGAAAATGTGGGGTTTTTATTGAAAGAAGGATTGGTGATAAAGCATCAGTGGAGAGGAGACACTTTTTTCCCATATTAACTCTTAAGCCCCGTACACACGATCGGTTTAACTGATGAAAACCGTCCGATGGATGGTTTTCATCAGACCAACCGATCGTGTATGGTACCCATCGGTCTTTTTTCGATCGGATGGAAAAAATAGAACTTGTTTTAAAATTTTCCGATGGATAAAAAACCGATGGGAATTTCCGATCGTCTATGGGCAAGTCCATCGGTTTAAAAACCCACGCATGCTCAGACTGAATTAGGAGACGGGAGCGCTCGTTCTTGTAAAACTAGCGTTCCTAATGGAGAGAGCACATTCGTCATTCTGCAAGTTATTGCTTCGTTTAATGCAGCGCATGTTTTTTTGCTTTCGAACGGTCTTTAAAATGTCATTTTGGCAGCAGAACTTTCTCCTGAGTTCTGACAAATGTATGTCTTTCTTTTTTCTAGTGATCTTTGGAATAATTATTAAAATTCTGCAAGGCCGACCTCCCAAATTACTCCTTTATGTTTTTTGACTCTTAAAATTTGTTGTGCTTTTTTTGGTGTGTCAATTTCTCAGAACAACATAATATTTAATTTAAGAAAAATCATGGAGGTTGGTGTCCCTTGTTCTTAATTACACATTGTATTTATGCAATCTTATTGCTACTTCTCAAAAAAACACATCAGGCATGTAGGTTGGCTGAAATCAAATTTCCCTTTATTTTGGAAAAAACAAATCAAAAACCGAAGGGCAACTATTCCCAAATTAGCAGAGAATATAAAGTCATTAGATCCCAAATGCAGACCTGACTATGATCAATAATAAAATCAACAACAGCATGAAATCAGGAGCAGCAGCCAAAGACATACATCATCCCAAGCTGTGGTACTCCATCAACCTTCAATTTCTGGATGAGCAGCTTGAGGCCAGGGAATCACCTCCTGCTCTTCCTTGTAGCCTTCCTTCCACGCCTCTCTGCAGCGTTCTCTCCACGGCCCCGTCCATGCACCCTTGCAGGCTGGGCCACTGTGGGTGATGATGTGGCAGGAGGAGGAGGAGAAGGAGGAGAGGGATTGGGCTGATGTGAGATATGGGTGGCCTCAGTCAGCAGCCCCCTCGCCCCCATGTGTACGGCCATATAGATGAGATGCTCACAGAGGGCCCGTTGTCCCGCCTCCATTCTGAGCAGCTTATCCGCCAGATAGGTGCTAAACCCCTCCGTAGGGTTGAGGGGGGCCCTCATAATGGCAGCAGCCTCCTGAATCATCTTTAGTGACTCCTCCTCCACTTGTGTCATCCGCCGTTGTTTTGGCGGTCTGACGTGGAGGGGAGCCACTTGGGAGACGGTGCTGCCACTAGGCCTGGGGACCTGCTGAGTCCCACTGGGCCCTGCCTCCTCCTGCCTGTCACACTCCTGACCCTCTTCCTCCTGGCTTGCCTCATCCTGTTTATAAAATAAAATGTAGATTTCTATTATTTGAGGAATCAATCACACACAATTTTGATCTCATTACTGGTTTATTTTGGAGGGGGGGTGGGATCATTTATGGCTAAGCCAAACAGTTCAACTCCATATTACTTAGTGGACAATAATTAGCATCAAAAATACTATACCGGGCTGAAGATGTGAAGATCTGGCTCTTCTAGCTCGGGAGGCTCCCCCTCCGCCTCTGCAGGGGTGGAGGGAAGGGTGGAAGGAACGCTGGAGGGAAGGGTGGAAGGAAGGGTTGAGGGAAGGCTGGAAATAGATTCCCTGGCCTCGATCTGGTCATCCAGGAATTGAAGATGTCTGTAGTACCACAGCTTGGGCTTTACTACATTGTCGGCTGCTGCTCCTGATCTCTTGGACTGGCGCACTTCCTTGAATTTTTTTTTATAAGAATTGAGCAGGTTGTTGATTTTATTATTGATCATAGTGTAGTCTGCATCTGGGATCCATGGCTTCATATCCTCGGCTAATTTGGTAATAGTTGCCCGTCGTACATCACTTTTGTGATACGCAGGGTGTTTGAGCTCCCAAAGGTTGCGCTGTTCCTTATACTTTTCAATAAAAACAAGCATCACCTCCGGCTCTCTTCGTTTATGCATCTATTAGGATCAGCAAGTACAAAAAAAAAAGGATCAGAATTGATTTTCCTCAACTTATCACAATATTGCCCTTTACAATCATGACCCATTAATATGCCACTGCAGGCCCGAGTTCCCTTCTTACCTTAGTTCACTTCGTGGGTTCACTTCCGGTCGTCCTTACGCCGCGCATCCCTAATAACTTCTTTCCCCTTTTTATACCCTGCGCATGCGTGTAACTCCGCCCTCGTCGCCCGCCCATGACGGACTTTTTCTGCATTTCCCCGCCCCTTAACGATTGGCGCACAGTGTGAGATGGCGACATGTCGAAGACACAGGTGGCTTCTTTACTTGAAATTACCGACGAGGAAAGCCCGGAGGCGGAAACGTCCCGATCCTGTAAAAAAAGATACAAGGCGACTAATATGTCTTTTTCTGAGATGGCGGAGATGGTGGACATTCTGCGGAGGAAGGATTACGACGGCAAGCATGGCCCATACGACATCCCTAATCTCCGGAAGTCACAAATTATGGATAAAGTGGCGAAGACTCTTTATAAAAAATATGGGGTCAGGAGATCCAAGGAACAACTCCGTAAAAGGTGGTCAGACCTGAAGCTCAGGGAGCCAGAACAGTATAGGAAGCTTATAAAAAGCATAGAAAAAAGTAAGTATATTTTACTGTGTTCTTTCACATTGTAATATGTATTCTTCCATGTTTTGCACCATGTGCTTGGCTTGACTGGGTTCACATTTTGAAATCTCATCTTTTAGGTTAAGTGGAGAGTCCACTTATTTGCCCAATGTTTTGACCAATAACTTGCTGCTCTTCCCCCAAACATGTTTGGCACATATCCACGTAAACTACATGTGGGCATGCCTCATTTTACTTCAACAATGTTTATCTACACATTGTTGGCTAGATGATGTGTTGTAAGGAAATTTAGAATGTGACTGAAAGAAGAAACTGTATTCTGGGTAAAGGAGATGACACTCCAGCAGTTGTGTACTCTTTTTTGTTCTTCAGCAAGATACTATACTCTGGGCCACATGACCAAATTTCTTAACGGTGTCACACACAGGTGGTCCAGTGGATACCTTGGTGGTTATCCAAGTGTATTTGTGAATGTCCTCAAAAATAACATGTTGCTTTGTTGAGTTTGCAAGATCACATATGTTCATGTTGGAACTCAGGGCCAAATATCAATTGTACCCCACTTCAAAACATTGAGGATCCCTTTTCAGGCCTTAAAAAGTCTGTGTGCTAAAGTATACATTTTGTTGTAAATTCCCATAGGGGAGAGGAGAGTGGGAGGACACCATGCTCATGAGACGAGGAACCCAACACCACAGAAAATCCCCAAAGCTCCCAAAGCAGACCAAGATCAGCAGGTTCAGGAAGCGGAGGTGGAGGAAGGGGAGGAGGAGGAAGGAGAGGTGGAGCTTATCAGCACAACAGGTCAGTGTCTGTCACCACAACTTCAAGGTAAATACAGATGTAGGACTGCCTAGTGTAAAACCTTTTTTTTTGTTTTAGGGACTGAACGTGGGGGTGTGTCAGGAAGTCCAAATCCGCCATTCTCGAGTGCCAGCGCCAAAATAATCATTCAGGAAATCATGGAATGCAGTAGCGAAATGGACATTATGAGAAAGAGAATGATTGTGATTGAGCAAAAATATAAAAACATGATAGATATTTTGGGGAGAATAGTGTGAACCCCCCCCCTTTTTGTGTTTTTTGTTATGCGTCTGAAATTATCTCAGGGATTTCCAACATCCCAAATGTGAAGATGCACACACTGAAGACTCAACATGTGCTATCTGCCGACACAGGATAACTATGTCCCTGTTTTGGGGGTGCAACCTCTTCCTCCCTCCTCAAGTAGGTGAGAGGAAGGGTTTACATCCCCAAAGCACGACCATTGATCCCCCATGATGGCAGATAGCACATGTTTACCCTAGCCATGGGATCTTGTTGAAGATACCCATTTGAGCCCCAAAAGAAAGTGTGTTTGTTAACATTTGGGATGGATCAGGGGAACCATCACCCCATCTCCAGTTCGTATTTTTCACAGTGTTATTTTATTACTTTTTCAGACTAAAAAAAATGGCTTACGACCCATGCATGTTTCTGCAAAAAAAGCCGCACATAAAAAAAAAAAAAAAAGTATTTCTAAAAACCCCAAAAAAATGCGGTGCAAACAATAAAAACATTTGGGAAGTCTAAAAAAGGTGTGCCTTGTTCTTTCTATGCTCAAGAGCAGTTCTGAAGATGCAAAAACCGTGTTTTTCGCTCTGAGTTTTGAGGCTATTTACTAAGGACAATTACACTTGGCACTACTAGAACCTGGGAGACACATAAACCCAAAATACAAGAATGACAACACAAGTTTGTAGGAATTCCATGTTTTTTTTTATTTTTAAAAGGTTTAATACTTGGTCAGATGTGGTCTGGCATTGCGATGGCCCCCCTACCCATGAAGTACTCTACGTATTTCTGGCGTACTTCACGGGCACTTTGGGGGGCCAAGCCAGTACGGGCAGTGCTGAGGCCGGTCAGATTAATCAGTTCAGATGGACCGGCCTCAGGCCCAAATGATGATACATAATTGGTTGCAAATGTGCGTAGAAAATTGTGCAATATGCAGCAGCAGTAGACAATGTGGTTCAGTTTATAATCCGCCAAATGTATCGCTGTCTGGAACAGGCGGAACCGGCTGGCCATTATCCCGAAGGCATTCTCCACAACTCTCCGGGCTCTGGCCAGCCGGTAATTAAAAACCCTCCTCTCCGGGGTGAGGGTGCGTTGGGGAAACGGCCGCATCAGGTGTGGTCCTAGTCCAAAAGCCTCATCCGCAATGAAAACGAACGGGAGCCCTTCAACGTTCTCTGCATCTGGAGGCAGTGCAAGACCCCCAGCCTGCAGACGGTGAGCGAACTCCGTCTCCGCGAATGATCCGCCATCGGACATCCGGCCGTTCTTCCCCACGTCCACATACAGGAACTCGTACCGTGCCGACACCACCGCCATTAACACTATGCTATTAAAACCTTTATAGTTGAAATAGTATGACCCCGAACGGGGTGGCGGCACTATGTGGACGTGCTTCCCATCAATTGCCCCTCCACAGTTGGGGAAATCCCACTGCTGGGCAAATTGGGAGGCCACAGTCAGCCATTCCTGTGGTGTGCTAGGGAACTGTGGAGTCAAACAAAAAGAAGACATTAGTACGGTTTATGGTTACAGTGCAAGCAGATTACACACAAAAAAACATTGTTGAGTAACATTATTATTTAAGGGAGTTTTTCCGAACAATAAACAAAGGCCCACTTAGCAGATGCCTCACCCCCGCTGAGTGGACATTCTAAAATAATCAAAGGGGGGGTCTAAGGTGATTGTGGGGGATCCCAAAAAAGGCTCTACCACTTTGCTGAGCTTGATTGAGAACTACTAATTTTTTAAGGTTGTCAAACTACGAGGGCAATGACCCCCCAAAAATGAAAAGGAAAATAGAAGGCTAGCTGGGTTTGCGCCCACGATAGCATGCTGGAGAGGTTAGTGAAGGGAAATAGGCATGTAGGGCCCAAAAAGGGATTTACAGGTTAAAAAAAGGCATGTGGAAAATGGGGACATTACCAGGATATTACAAACAGGCATATTTGTGTTAGGAGGAAAAAAAAAAGAGAATAAAAAAAGATAATGTGAGGTTAAAGGAGCATAATTACCTTCATATAGTCCTTCTGCAGGACCTGAATGATGGCCGAACATGTCTCAGGGATAATGATCCCGAGAGCCTGGGGGGAGATGCCTGTTGAGAACTTGAGGTCCTGCAAGCTTCTCCCAGTCGCCAGGTATCTCAACGTGGCAATAAGCCTCTGCTCGGCAGTGATGGCCTGGCGCATCACAGTGTACTACCTCGTGATATAGGGGGACAGCAAATCCAACAGACGGTGAAATACGGGGTCCGTCATCCTGAGATAATTCCTGAAATCATCAGAGTTATTCTCATGGATTTCCTGCAGCAGAGGCATATGAGAGAATTGGTCCCGCTGGAGCAACCAATTCTTAGTCCATGAACTCCTCCTCACCCTGTTCACAGACTGAACTCGGGTTACAGTGTTAACTGCAACATCAAGCCCAAAGCCAGCACAAGCTCGAGAACGAGAACGCACTTCAAACATGGTTTTAAACCGGTCGGCTGGTCAGAACGCACTCAAACAGAACGCACCGTGGAACAGCAAGGCCTGAAAAGAACGATCTGAAGAACAGTAAACGAACGGCCAAGTCGGCACTGCAAGGCAGTAACGACCTGACTGCACGCACTGAATCACAAATACAAACCCACAAGCACAAACTGAACAACAGGAAACGATCTGCAAAGCACGGAGACTGAAAAGCGCGAATCGGCTCTCACCAAACTTTTACTAACACGCGGTAACACGAAATCAGCAAAAGCAGCCCAAGGGGTGGCGCCATTAGATTTGTTCGGCCCTTTTATAGCGCGTCGTACGTTTTGTACGTGCCGTCGTTTTGTTGCCGTCGGTTTTTAAACTGATGGTGTGTGGCCAAGACTGATGAAAAACAGTTTCATCGGATTTTCAAATCCATCGGACGAAAATCCATAGGTTATCCGATCGTGTGTACAGGGCTTTACAGGAGAGAATTTTCCTTCCTAGGGGTAGATTTCCTCTCACTTCCTGTTGTCTCCTTCCGTTTGCAAGTAGGAGTCGTTTTTAAGTTGGATGTTTGAAAGTAGGGGCCTGCCATATATACTCTGCAGAAATTTAGTCCTTAGGTGTTGGTGTTGCCACAACACTGTAAGCCCTCACAGTTAGACTTGGAGGGTGCTGGAACGCCCTGCTGTGAACTATTATATGAAGAATTGTAATTACATGCCATTGTTGAACAGTGGTAGGAAAAATTGGGCCTTTGGTGGTGGTGCTGGTGCCACAACACTGTAAGTCCTCACAGTTACTCTTGGTGGGCGCAGGAATGGGACCAGCTGTGAAATATTAGATCAAGAATTGTAATTACATGCCCCTGTTGAACAGGGGCAAAAAAATTGGGCCTTTGGTGGTGGTGCCACAACACAGTAAGCCCTCACAGTTACTCTTGGTGGGCGCTGGAATGGTCCCTGCTGTGAATTATTAGATCAAGAATTGTAATTACATGCCCCTGTTAAACAGGGGCATAAAAATTGGGCCTTAGGCACTGGTGCCACAACACTGCAACCCCTCACAGATACAGTACTTGGAGCACAGCAATGAGCCCTGCTGCAAAGTATTGCATCAAAAATTTTAATTACACGCCCCTGTTAAACAGGGGAAAAAAATTGGGCCTTTGGTGGTGGTGGTGGTGGTATTGTCACAACACTGTAAGTCCTCACAGTTACTCTTGGTGGGCGCAGGAATGGGCCCAGCTGTGAAATATTAGATCAAGAATTGTAATTACATGCCCTTGTTGAACAGGGGCAAAAAAATTGGGCCTTTGGTGGTGGTGGTGGTGGTGGTGTTGCCACAACACTGTAAGCCCTCACAGTTACTCTTGGTGGGCGCTGGAATGGTCCCTGCTGTGAATTATTAGATCAAGAATTGTAATTACATGCCCCTGTTTAACATAAAAATTGGGCCTTAGGCACTGGTGCCACAACACTGCAACCCCTCACAGATACAGTACTTGGAGCGCAGCAATGAGCCCTGCTGCAAAGTATTGCATCAAAAATTTTAATTACACGCCCATGTTAAACAGGGGCAGAAAAATTGGGCCTTAGGCACCGGTGCTGGTGCCACAACACTGCAACCCCTCACAGATACTCTATTAGGAGCACAGTAATGAGCCCTGCTGCAAAGTATTGCATAAAAAATTGTATTTACACGCCCCTGTTAAACAGGGGCTGAACAATTGGGCCTTAGGCACTGGTTCTGGTGCCACAACACTGGGCCTTAGCCACTGGTGGCGGTGCCCAGAACCAAAAATGTTCTTGCAAGCTATCAGCATGATCATTGAGGAGGAAGAGGATAGTCACTCAGCATAACAGGATAGTCACTCAGCATCAGCATAGGCAGTCTTGAAGGGATCTGACATTTAAAAAAAAAATATTCGGTTACATCAGCATCAGGTGCTTGGAAGCTGGTGGTTATCCAAGACTGATTCATTTTTATGAAGGTCGGACAATCAACCGAGTCGGTGGACAGGCGCACCCTGTGTTTGGTTACAAAGCCTCCAGCAGCACTGAATGTGCGTTCCGAAAGAACGCTGGATGCAGGACAGGCCAGTACCTCAATTGCATACTGTGCAAACTCTGTCCAGTGATCCATCCTCATGATCCAGTAACCCAGAAGATTTTCGGTGGGAAAGGTGTCCAAGTCTGATCTTGCCCCTAGGTATTCCTGCACCATGTAAACCAGACGCTGGCGATGGTTGCTGGAACCGATCATACCTTTTGTATTGGTCAGACGGCCACCTTCTCCACCGCTCCTTCTTTGACCGAAGCCTCAGCAACACGTTGTCCAGGACCAGGAATTTGTAACCTCCCAGTCTCTGGGAACGCATTGCACAGACCTTTCTGCAAGGCCTCCCGAAGATGCTTCATCCTCTGCTCCCTCTGCGACGGCAAGATAAGGTCCGCAACCTTACCCTTGTAACGTGGGTTGGTGGATCAAGGATCCAGCTCTCAAATTTTTGTTGTTGGAAATTCCGACAGCAAATGTCCGATGGAGCCTACACACGGTCGGAGCTCCCATCGAACATTTGTTGTCGGAAATTCTGAGTGTGTGTACGCGGCATAAGAGCTGTGAAAATGTGGAATAGACAACCTCATGAACTAGTGCTAGCCAGCTCAGCAGATTGTTTTAAAAAAGGCCTGAATTCTTTCCTAAATGCAAATAATATTACTGGATACTAATATTTATAGGTAAAGTTGATCCTGGGGATATCCGATTGCCTCTTAGGGTAATTCTTTATTGGGGTTTTGACTTGCCTCTTTTTCAACTAGACTAGCTACAGTATGTAACTATCATCTGCCATTGTGGCAGATGGCTTGTAGTTCTCATGAACTATGAGGATGCTAGTATAGTTCATTTATCTTCCTGCTGTCCAATTATTGCCTGTCTGTACCTCCTGTGCTATACTGAGAGTCTGCAGGAGCTTGGCATTGCACCCACAACCTGCTGATCATGGGTGCAATTCTCTGCAGGATCCTGCAAAAATATGTGCATTTATTTATTTTTTAAAGTGACTTTAGCCTTTAAACAAATTAAATTATTGGGATACATTTTATAAAGCATTTACCAAATGTTTCTGGCTGTAGGATTCCATTAACCACTTGTGGACTGTCCACCCTAGATATACTGCTGCAGGGAGGCCGCTCTGTGCCAGATCGCATACCTAGTACATGATCCAAAACTTCCGGGTCTGAGAGGTACACAAGCTCAACTGGCAGCCCACTCCCGTTGTGATTATACAGAGGGAGAACTGCGTTATGCCTATGTAAACAAGGCAGATCGCTGTTGTGTCAGTACAGAAGACATGAATCCTGTGTCTCTGCAAACAGAAGAAAAGGCGCCTCTAAGTGCAGAATTAAAACTTTTAATATCCCCAAAAAGGATTAAAAACACGTACAGGATATAAGAATGAAGGGAACATTTCACATCAGGAAGGTCCCAGTGTGTTATAGGTTTCCAGGGGTGTCGATATGCAGCAGAAGATCCAAGGGGGAGCAGAAGATGGAAACCACAAGCTCTGGTAGCACTGGTGGAGCAATCGTGATGTCAGAGTCAGCGTGGGACGTGAATCCTAAAAATTACATCAGCGGAAGGGGATGACAACCAGCGTGGACCGCAAACCGAAAGTAGGTCATCAAAATGGGACAAGTTTCGGAACTGCTGATTGGTTCCTTCTTCAAGCCAATGACTACGGGTTAGCAGAAGTATAGCTTCTTATAATCTGTGGGCGGGCTGTGTGTGGGACTATGGGCGGGAGTGGAGGAAGAGAATCCCAGGATTACAACATACTGTGCTTTATGGACATAGATAGCTGCACAGAAAAGCGCAGAAAGGCACAAAAATGTATCCTTTACACAGAGAGGGAAAACAAATAAAACAAGACAAAGCAGGACAAAAAGAGACATAAAAGGGGAATATACGGTGCTCAGGCTGCCAGTGGCGATGGCATATGGATATAGAATGGGACACAGCAGCCAGATTGCACATGGCTCCCTAATAGCATATGCAATATACACAAAAAAAGATTAATGTCATATTTAGGGATGAGCCCGATGTTCGAGTCGAACGTAAGTTCGACTCAAAAATCGGGTTTTCGCCTGTTCCCCGAACAGCGAACAATTTGGGGTGTTTCGAGGCAAATTCGAAAGCCGCGGAACACTGTTTAAAAGTCTATGGGAGAAATCAAAAGTGCTAATTTTAAAGGTTAATATGCAAGTTATTGTCATAAAAAGAAAAAAGAGAACCTTGGGTGGGACTTTGAATGAAGCATGTATCCCAGGAGATACACAGCAAATAATAACTGTGGCAATAACCTGTTGCTTTGGACCTTGAAACGTTACATGAAAGCATTGCATATCAACAATTGGCAGTCATTACTTTAATTGAATATTAAATATGAAAACAACAATGATAACACAGCATACCTAGTATATTGGTTAAAAGTTGAAATGTACATAAAATACAGCAATATTGGTAGCATAGTATAGTAACATGTTCAGTTCATAATAAAAACAGTGCAAAAGAGCCAGTTCGTGGGTCGTGTCTCCATGGTAAATAGGTAGGGCCTAGATATGTTGGTACAGTCCAATTAATATATAGAAATGGTTAATGATACTAGTGCAGTATAGGCAGATGAGCATCTATAGACTCAGGATGACATGATATGGCAACATAATTGGTGCATGATTAGACGTTAAAAAAACAGGTTCATTGGAGTAGGTCTCCATAATAGCTGTAACCCCAAGTGGTAGGTAGAGTCCAATTGGTGTTTGATGTAGTTGTTAGAACGGTAGCAATATATGTGCGAGGGGGCATCTATTGGCTCGACTCGTTTCGTGGCCACTGCCACTCTTCAGGAGCAAGTATGAGGTGGATGTCTAGAATGTTAAAACAGTAAGATTGTAAAACTAGAGATAAGGTTTTGGGTAAAGCTATGGAGAGGGGGGGAGGGGGGCTTATCAGAATCTGGAAGCCCCCTTTAACAATAGGGAACCCCCGATCCCGGCCCCCCTATGTGGATTGGTAACAGGGTACATTGTACCCTTACCATTTCACCCAAAAAAGTGTCAAAAATGGTAAAGAACACACAGACACAGCTTGGGACAAGTCCTTTATTAACCACTTAACGACCGCTCACTGTATATATACGTCGGCAGAATGGCACGGATAGGCACAATCATGTACCTGCCTTCGTATGGGTGGGGGGTCCGATCGGACCCCCCTCCGGTACAGTGAGCGGCCAGGATCGCTTCGGGAGCGATCCGTGATGAGGGGGCCGCCATTCGATTCTGGCCACCCCCTCGCGATCGCTCCCGGCAAATGAAAAGCTTCCTCTGCCTGTGTAGTGTTTACACAGGCAGGAGGAAGTGATGTCATCTCTCATGCGGCACTCACATATACCGAGCGCCGCATGAGAGAAGACATCAGGTTAGTGCACTAAACAGCACACTGACACCAGGACACATAGACACACGATCGCCCCCCCAAGCCCCCCCAGACACCCCCATATCACCCCCCAGATCACCCCCCAGCCCCCAGTCACAGTGTCACTGATTGCAGTGACCATTTATTTACTGATCACTGCAATCAGTGACATTTGTGACTGTAAAAGTGTCAGGTTTAGGTCCAGTGTAGCCCCCTAACCCCCCCTAATAAAGGTTTAACCCCTTGATCGCCCCCCAGGTAACCCTTTCACCGCTGTCACTAAGCGATTGTTTTTCTGATCGCTGTCTTAGTGTCGGTGATGCCGATAGGTAGCCAGTTATTTTTTTAGGTTCATCGCAGGTTTTATAGCGTCGGGTACCCCCATATATTACCTAATAAAGGTTTAACCCCTTGATGCCCCCCCAGCTAACCCTTTCACCCCCTTTTGCCAGTGTCACTAAGCGATCATTTTTCTGATCGCTGTCTTAGTGTCGGTGATGCCGATAGGTAGCCAGTTATTTTTTTTAGGTTCGCCGCAGGTTTTTATAGCGTCAGGTACCCCCATATATTATCTAATAAAGGTTTTAACCCCCTAATTGCCCCTAGTTAACCCTTTCACCAGTGATCACTGTATAAGTGTTACTGGTGCCACTGGTTAGCCAGTTAGTTATTTTGTTATTTAGGTTCCCCGTCAGGTTTTTATATAGCGTCAGGCACCCCCATATATTACCTAATAAAGGTTTAACCCCCTGATTGCCCCTAGTTAACCCTTTCACCAGTGATCACCATATAAGTGTTACGGGTGACGCTGAATAGTTAGTTTGCTTTTTATAGTGTCAGGGCACCCGCCGTATATAACCCAATAAAGGTTTAACCCCCTGATCGCCCGGCAGGTGATATCAATTAGGTTTTAGTGTCAGAGAGGGTCTGCGTCGCCCCAGGCAGCGTCAGGTTAGTGCCAGGAACGCTAACACCCACGCGTTAAGCATACACCTCCCTTAGTGGTATAGTATCTGAACAGATCAATATCTGATCTGATCAGATCTATACTAGCGTCCCCAGCAGTTTAGGGTTCCCAAAAACGTAGTGTTAGCGGGATCAGCCCAGATACCTGCTAGCACCTGCGTTTTGCCTCTCCGTCCAGCCCAGGCCACCCAAGTGCAGTATCGATCGATCACTGTCACTTACAAAACACAACACACATAACTGCAGCGTTTGCAGAGACAGGCCTGATCCCTGCGACTCCAGTGCTGTAGGAGGTGATTTCACCACCACAGTTAAAAAAAAAGAGCATATATGCTGAAGCAGGGGGGCAGCAGGGGCGGAGGAGTGATTTTGGTCCTAATGCCGCAGACATATACGATCAAAATTCAGACGGAGGCATGCCCGTGGAAAAGTCCGACCATGTGTGTGTGGCATAACTTTTGCGGGAGGATGCCCCCATGCTTCGGCATATATAAATGGTGCATGTATGCCCATCATTAGAAGTGGCTGAATGAAGGGAGGTATTCTAATGGTGGGCATACCCACCGATCAATCTCTTTTTTTCGTTCAGGCAACAGGCTGCATAAAAAAAGATTACAATACATGTCCAACAAGGACCAGCAACGTACTGGTATGTTGCTGGACTTTGGTTATACCAGATTGATGCCTGCGGGTTTAGGTATCATCTTGATATCATTCTTTTCAGCCAGCGGCCGACTTTCATGTAAAAGCAATCCTAGTGGCTAATTAGCCTCTGGACTGCTTTTACAAGCAGTGGGAGGGAATGTCCCCCCCGGATATAAAAAGCACCATTGGGAAATTGGGAAAGAATTTTATCACACCGATCTTGGTGTGGTCAGATGCTTTGAGGGCAGAGGAAAGAGCTAGGGTCCAATAGACCCCAGTTTTTTCCAAAAAAGGGTACCTGTCACTACCTATTGCTATCATAGGGGATATTTACATTCCCTGATATAACAATAAAAATGATAAAAAAATAAAATATGGAAAGAACAGTTTAAAAAAAAAAAAGCAAAATTAATAATAAAAAAAAAGCACCCCTGTCCCGCCCTGCTCTTGCGCAATGGCGAACGCAAGCTTCAGTCTGGCGTCATATGTAAACAGCAATTTCATCATGTATGTGAGGAATCACCGCAAAGGTCAGATCGAGGGCAGTCATTTTAGCAGTAGACCTCCTCTGTAAATCTAACGTGGTACCCTGTAAAGGCTTTTAAAGGCTTTTAAAAATGTATGTAGTTTGTCGCCACTGCGCGTTTGTGCGAAATTTTAAAGCATGTCGTGTTTGGTATCTATGTACTCGGCCTAAGATCATCTTTTTCATTTCATCAAACTTTTGGGCAATATAGTGTGTTTTAGTGCATTAAAATGAAAAAAAAATTATTTTTTCCCCAAAAAATGCGTTTGAAAAATTGCTGCGCAAATACTGTGTGGAAAAAAAAAATGCAACACCCACCATTTTAATCTGTAGGGCCTTTGCTTTAAAATATATATATAATGTTTGGGGGTTAAACATAATTTTCTTGCAAAAAAAAAAAATGTTTTCATGTAAACAAAAAGTGTCAGAAAGGGCTTTGTCTTCAAGTGGTTAGAAGAGTGGATGTAAGCTTCCTAATGTTGTGTATAAAATGCCAGGACAGTTCAAAAACCCCCCAAATGACCCCATTTTGGAAAGCAGACACCCCAAGCTATATACTGAGAGGCATGTCGAGTCCATGGAATATTTTATATGTTGACACAAGTTGCGGAAAAAAGACAATTTATTTTTATTTTTTTTGCACAAAGTTGTCACTAAATGATATATTGCTCAAACATGCCATGGGCATATGTGGAATTACACCCCAAAATACATTCTGTTGCTTTTCCTGAGTACAGGGATACCACATGTGTGAGACTTTTTGGGAGCCTAGCCGCGTACGGGACCCCAAAACCAAGCACCGCCTTCAGGCTTTCTAAGGGTATAAATTTTTGATTTCACTCCTCACTGCCTATCACAGTTTCGGAGGCCATGGAATGCCCAGATGGCACAAAACCCCCCCAAATGACCCCATTTTGGAAAGTAGACACCCCAAGCTATTTGCTGAGAGGTATGGTGAGTATTTTGCAGATCTCGCTTTTTGTCACAAAGTTTTGAAAAAAAAAAAAAAATGTATTTCTTCATTTTCAAAAACAAATGAGAGCTGTAAAATCCTCACCATGCCTCTCAGCAAATGGCTTGGGGTGTCTAATTTCCAAAATTGGGTCATTTGGGGGGGGGTTTGTGCTATTTTGGCATTTTATGGCCTTCGAAACTGTGATAGGTAGTGAGGAGTGAAATCAAAAATTTGTGCCCTTAGAAATCCTTAAGGCGGTGCTTGGTTTTCAGGGTCCCGTACGCGGCTAGGCTCCTAAAAAGTCCCACACATGTGGTATCCCCATACTCAGGAGAAGCAGGAAAATGTATTTTGGGGTGCAATTCCACATATAACCATGGCACATGTGAGCAATATATCATTTAGTGACAACTTTTTGTAATTTTTATTTATTTTTTGTCATTATTCAATCACTTGGGACAAAAAAAAATATTCAATGGGCTCAACATGCCTCTCAGCAATTTCCTTGGGGTGTCTACTTTCTAAAATTGGGTCATTTGGGGGGGTTTTGTGCTATTTTGGCATTTTATGGCCTTTGAAACTGTGATAGGTAGTGAGGAGTGAAATCAAAAATTTGCGCCCTTAGAAATCCTGAAGGCGGTGCTTGGTTTTCGGGGGCCCGTACGCGGCTAGGCTCCCAAAAAGTCCCACACATGTGGTATCCACGTACTCAGGAGAAGCAGAAAAATGTATTTTGGGGTGCAATTCCACATATAACCATGGCATGTGTGAGCAATATATCATTTAGTGACAACTTTTTGTAATTTTTACTTTTTAGTTTTATTTTTGTCATTATTCAATCACTTGGGACAAAAAAAAAATATTCAATGGGCTCAAAATGCCTCTCAGCAATTTCCTTGGGGTGTCTACTTTCCAAAATGGGGTCATTTGGGGAGGTTTTGTACTGCCCTGCCATTTTAGCACCTCAAGAAATGAGATAGACTGGCCATACACCTATAGATTATCTGCAGATTTTCTATGGTCAGATGGAAAAAGTGGGAGATTCCTCCATCCACACAGTTTAGCGTACAAGGAGAAATCTGTTGCACTTTTTCCATCTAACCATAGAAAATCTGCAGATAATCTATAGGTGTATGGCCAGCTATAGGCAGTCATAAATTAAAAGCTGTGTAAATACCAGAAAATGTACCCTAGTTTGTAGACGCTATAACTTTTGTGCAAACCAATAAATATACGCTTATTGACATTTTTTTTTACTAAAGACATGTGGCTGAATACATTTTGGCCTAAATGTATGACTAAAATTTAGTTTATTTGATTTTTCTTATAACAAAAAGTAGAAAATATCATTTTTTTTCAAATTTCCGTTTATATCGCAAAAAAAAAAAATCGCAGAGGCAATCAAATACCATTAAAAGAAAGCTCTAATTGTGGGAAGAAAAGGACGCAAATTTTGTTTCAGTACAACATTGCATGTCCGCACAATTTCCAGTTAAAGCAGCGCAGTGCCAAATTGTGAAATCACCTCTGGTCATTAAGCTGCGTAATGGTCCGGGGCTTAAGTGGTTAAAAAAGAAAAAAAATCCAGAGATGTTATCCCTCCTCGTCCCAGGATATGGAGAAGCACACTGCCACGACACAATCCACCTCCATGGGAGGTGCCCGCTGAATGACGCTAGACCCACTGTGACAGCTCTTAAATAGCTGAGGTCTTTTTTTGCATTGATACATGTCCCCTGGGGCAGGTCCCAGGTCCTCAAACACTTTTTATGACAATGACTTACATATTAACCTTTAAAATTAGCACTTTTGATTTTTCACGTTCGTGTCCCATAGACTTTAACGGTGTTCGCGTGTTTGAAAACATTTTTTGCCTATTCGCATGTTCTGCTGCGAACCGAACCGGGGGGGGGTGTTCGGCTCATCCCTAGTCATATTATATAAAAAGCTAACTTAAAAAGAAACCACTACCCCCAGGATATTCTCTTCCCACCTTCTTAGCCATTAAAGGCATGAACCAATGCAACAAACCTTTGTGCAAGACCTGTCGGTTTGTGAAACATGGTCAGAAGGACTTCTGTGTAAAAGGTAAAACATTTCCTATCAAGGGATTCCACACATGCTCCTCTGACCACGCGGTCTACTGTCTGAAATGCCCCTGTGGTCTTTTCTATGTAGGGCGAACTATTAGGCCACTACGAAAGCGATTTGGCGAACATCGCCGCTTTATTACTGAGGGACTGGACATCCATAGTGTCCCTAGGCACTACCTCGAATACCACAAAAAATCTACTGATGGTCTAAAGGTTTGGGTTATCGAGGCGATGCCTAGAGACTTCCCCCATCTGAGCGTTTCCGAAAGCTCTGAGAGATGTACTGGATTTTCTCTTTGAATGTTTTGGCTCCTGGAGGGTTAAATTAGGATTTTGAAATTAGTGCGTTACTTTAGAACTCTATCTCATTCACTATATCATCCTCATCCTCACATGTCCACTCATATCATAGTGTCATTGTTTCACTCAGGTATGTCCTCCATTGGACAACAATACTTCATATCTCATGGTGAGGTGTGTGTATATGTGTATATATGCGTGACTTTTTTTTTCCAACGACATAAGTGTACAAATTTTTTGTATGTATTTGTGTGTATGCATGTAGTGATGCACTAGACATATTCTATGTTTTTTTGTCCTATATGCATACACTGCCTCCACATATATATGCATATGTGTATATATACATGTATATGTATATATATATACACATGTATTGCCTGTTGCCCTCACTATATCCTCCCTAATGATTGACTAATTGATAGATTTTCAACTGATTAATATTTTAATTTCCGTATATATTTTTTTACCATAATGTTCTTTTCCTGTCTCTATCACTTACTTTAGCGTGTTTTTTTTAATATAATATGACACTGATCATTTTTATATAATATGACATTGATCTTTTTTTGTGTATATTGCATATGCTATTAGGGAGGGAGCGATGTGCAATCTGGCTGCTGTGTCCCATTCTATATCCATACATAGCTCCTGTCAAGGTCACCTGTGGCCAGGTGACAGATGCACACCGTAGGGGGACAGGAGTGCACCGCGAGGTAGTGAACCCTATGGCTGGCTTCTGCGGATAGGAAACTGGGTGGTTGTGGAAAGCGGGACCAGAGGAGCACAACCGGGATCCTAACGGAAGCTAGAGCCAAGATTCCCCAGGGCGCGGAGTCTAAGACCCAGCAGGTCTTCTCCAGGGCCTCTAGTGGTGAGGATGTTATGCTGCAGGCTGGGACCAGGTCGCGGCCCCTGGAGTTTCCTAGCTCACGCCCCGTAGGATAAGGGGAAAAGAGGGGAAGCAGCAGCACAAGATATGAGAGAACCGAATAACAAGCTGAAGGTCAGGGGCCACAAGCAGACAAGGATAACGAAAGAACGAGCCGAAGGTCAAGGGTCACGAGCAGACAGGGATAGTCGGGGACAAGCCAATAACGTAACAGAGAGACAGACGTAGCACACGGCAGGCAGGAACCCAAACACACAATGCCTAACAAACACGTTGATCAGCAAAGCAGGCTTGCAGTGTACAGGTTAATATAGTGTTCTGTGATAGGGCCTGGGGTGGAGTCAGGCTGGGAGGAGATTATAAAGGAAGCCAGGTGAAGGAGGTCTGGTCTCTAAGATGAACACATGAGGAGGAAAGGTAAGATGGCAGACAGACATTAATGCATATCCATGACAGCTCCCAACTGTCCCTGATTTTGAGCAATGTCCCTATGTCCCTTTTCCCCCTCATTTGTCCCTCATTTCGGTCTGATCTATATAGTTGTATATAAAATGCACTTTTTATCTTTCAAAAGGTGTTTCCCAGTGCTAAACTTTTCATCCAAATTCTGAATTGTGGCATTTGTACATTTTAAAAGCCAATACAAAGGAAAAGTAGTGGTAAAAAAAAAAAGTCCTTGTGGATTTAATTAACCTTTTTTTGGTTAATTCTCCTTCAAGGGGGCGTTTCCTATGCCTACATATGTTTGTTAGTAGGTGTCCCTCATTCCCATCTCAAAATGTTGGGAGATATGTCCATATGCCAGCGTCACTGGCAGCATGAGCTCTGTATATTCCCCTTTTATGTCTCTTTTTGTGATGTACTGCTTTGTCTTGTTTTATTTGTTTTCCCTCTCTGGTTAAAGGATACATTTTGTGCCTTCCTGCACTTTTCTGTGCAGCTATCTATGCCCATAAAGCACAGTATATTGTAATCCTGGGATACCGTTGCACTATTCTCCTCCTCCACTCCCGCCCATAGTCCCACTCACAGCCCACCCACAGATTATAAGAAGCTATGCTTCTGCTAACCCGTAGTCATTGGCTTGAAGAAGGAACCAATCAGCAGTTCCGAAACAGGTCCCATTTTGATGACCTACTTCCAGTTTGCGGTCCACGCTGGTTGTCGTCCCCTTCCGCTGGCTTTATTTCTGGGATTCGCGTCCCATGCTGACTGACAGCGCGATTGCTCCACCAGTGCTTCCAGAGCTTGTGGCTTCCTTCCATCTGCTGGTCACCCTGAGATCTTCTGCTGCTGCATATCGACACCCCTGGAAACCTATAACACACTGGGACCTTCCTGATGCTGGATCACCTGCCTTAAAAACATGTGAAATGCTCCCTTCATTCTTATATCTGTAATTGTTTTTAATCCTTTTTGGGGATATTACAATTTTATATTCTGCACTTAGAGACTCCTTTTCTACTGTTTGTCTTTTACTAGAGATTTCTCCCCTCTGAGTGCTGCCCTAAGTGTTTGAAGACCTCATCATTTGAATACATCTACTCAATATAGACATTATCTGCCTGGTCCTGCTATTCAGAGTGCCCTTACACAAACTCTTTATCTGGATTTGTGTCTCTGCAAAGCAGGGGCACCAACCCATGCCTTCTCCTAGTACAAGCACCTCTCCCACAGTAAGAAAATACCAGCTAGGCACATAGTTAACCCCTTGATTGCCCTTGATGTTAACCCATTCCCATCCAGTGTCATTAGTACTGTGACAGTGACAGTGTCTTTTTTAGCACTGATCACTGTATTAGTGTCACTGATCCCCAAAAAGTGTCCGCTACAAGTCACTGATCGCCGCCATTACTAGTAAAAAAAATATATATATCCCATAGTTTAGTAGATGCTATAACTTTCGCGCAAACCAATCAATCTATGCTTATTGGGATTTTTTTACCAAAAATATGAAGCAGCATACATATTGGCCTAAATTTATGAAGACAATTTTTTTTTTTTATTTATGTGTTTTATAGTAGAAAGTAAAAAAATATATAATTTTTTTTATTCAACATTTTTGGTCTTTATTTGTTTATAGCGAAAAAAAAATACAGAGGTGATCAAATACCACCAAAAGAAAGCTCTATTTGTGGGAAAAAAAGGACATACATTTTATTATGGTACAGCGTCGCATGACCGCGTAATTGTCAGTTAAAGTAACACAGTGCTGTATCGCAAAAAATGGCCTGGTCATAATGGGGGGCAAGTGATTAAAAAACTGTTCCTAATTTAGAAAAGCCTTACATAAATTTTGTTTGCATTTCTGACACGTCCTACTGATTCAGCTATTTCTTATCCCTGTCACTATAGTGACCTGTTGGTATGGTTGCAACAGATTTCAAATGAATAAACACCAGATTACAAATTACACCAACTCTGAGCTGGCATACAGAGAGATGCCAGTGCTCAGAGTGGGGCATGTATGTGGGGTAAAGGGCTTGTGTGTTGCTAGGATGTTGTTGCCCACCGGTGTCCTAGCAACTAGGGTTGAGCGAACCCAAACTGTAAACCGGACCCGAACCCGAACAATTTACTGTATGTTCGGGTTCGAGTTCGGTGTTCGGCAATGTAATGGCGCATTTTAAAAATCTGCAGGGCAGCCAATCAACATTCGTTTAACTTGTGTGCCCTTAGAAGCCATCACAGCCATGCCTACTAATGGCATGGCTGTGATTGGCCAGTGCAGCATGTGACCCAGCCTCTATATAAGCTAGAGGCACATAGCACAGCACGTCACTCTGCTTTAGATAGTGTAGGGAAAGGTTGCTGCTGCTGCTTTGAGGGAGAGAATTAGATAGGAGTCCTGATTCAGAAATCAAATTACTCAGCGATCTACCTTGATTTTGTTGTGTGGGTGCAGTGCACAATCTATTTACCCTGCCCTGCCAGAGAAAAGATAACTTTTATCCGTCTGTTAGTTAGGTTGGCGTAGGCAGGCATTTTATGCAAGCTCTGTGCACCAGCACTGCATATGTTACTGTGAGATACACCCTTTAGATACTGTTGGTCTATTCTGCTATTCTAAAAACACCCATTTAGGGCAAAAAATATATATTTTGCTGCGTTTCCTGCATATCTGTATTTAGTGAGATACACACTTTAGATACTGTTGTTTTATTCTGTTATTCAAAAAATAATAATTTAGGACAAAAAAAAAATGTTGCCAATGTTTTCTGCATATCTGTACGTGTGAGATACACCCTTTAGATACTGTTGCTCTATGGGACCGTAGTCATAACTTCTTAATATTTCATAAAATAAATATGTAAATAATACTTCAGTAAATACCTGTGGTTGAAATGGCCGTGGCCTTTATTTATAGGTATAATTATTAAATTGAATATACCAAACTTTGTATTTATTTAAATACAAATAAATATTCAACTTAAGAATATTAAAATCTTCTTTCAAACATATAACCATATATAAATGTATATATATATAAATTAGCTTAGCCATTTAAGCTCAAGCTAAACTTAAAACATGAAACATAACATCCCCTTACAAGAAGGGATTAAACCTCATAAAATAGGCCACGACAGGGAGGGAGGGCGGGATGTGCTCCTCCTAAATCTTCTCCGTCTTCTGCCCACTGATGACGCATCCTCTTTCCTTATATAGGATGCTAGAGGACTGTTGTTTGGGGCAACTGTCAACATTGATAACCAATCATAGGTTAGTCAGTTTTTTTTTATTATATATATTTAACTTTAATTTAATTTACAAGTATGACACGGTCCCATAGGTGGCGGGGGCGGGGACATTCCATGCTCCGCCCTTCACCTTCATGGGACCGTAGTCATAACTTCTTAATATTTCATAAAATAAATAAGTAAATAATACTTCAGTAAATACCTGTGGTTGAAATGGCCGTGGCCTTTATTTATAGGTATAATTATTAAATTGAATATACCAAACTTTGTATTTATTTAAATAAAAATAAATATTCAACTTAAGAATATTAAAATCTTCTTTCAAACATATAACCATATATAAATATATATATATATATATATATATATATATATATTTATATAAATTAGCTTAGCCATTTAAGCTCAAGCTAAACTTAAAACATGAAACATAACATCCCACACGCCAGGCCCAAATTTCAAGGAGCCTGGCACCCCACCAAAGTGACAGCCAATTCAACACAGGTTTGTAAATCTAAATTGAAGATGTCAAGAGCCATATCAGATAAATGCACATTGTCTGGTCTATAAAAACCAGGCAAACCGCCCTCTAGGTTCACATGTCGAAAAGACAGACCATGAACCAAAGGCATGAATTTATCTAAAGCCCTATTAAGTCGCTTACAAATTTTTTCCAAAAACTTACGTTCGGGGCAGATCATCCAATCAAGACGAGGGATTACTTCAGAAAAAAACTAAATAGCATTAGGCAAAACAGCATGCCAACATAACAAATCAAGCTTAATTTGAGAAATTAACTCCCAACGTCTTGCGGTTACCAAGATCATTACCGGATAAATGGAAAATAATGACCTGTGGTATGGGCCAACAAACATGTAAATGAGATAAAACAGAACGCAAATTACTCCAAAGCATACCACGTTGTCCATACCAATATATATTAAAATTATGACGAGGTAAACCCAAATTATCGCCATAGACTCTCCATTCAGCTCTCTTCTGAGCCCAGAAAATATATGAGTGTCCTATTATCCAGACGTTATTTTGTGCATCTAAAATTAAAAACGAAAATTAGGTCTAACATATGATCTATAACAATTAGATCGCCAACCACCAAGTTTTTTAATCACAGATTCATGAAGACCAACCATAGCTGCTGTAGTGGCTGCACCAATACGAAAATAGTGAGACAAAATCCTCAGGTGTTCCAAACGTAATGCTTTGAGGCATCTACGTAAAACAGCCTGAAATTGATAAACAGTCACCGGAGTACCCGTGACATGAATCAAAAATTGTTTATGAAATACAGGTCTCACTCCCAAAAAATGTTCAACTAAAGAGAAAACACAAAAGCGAGCACCAGGATTAGCTCTCAAAGTAATCCATCGACCACGACCCATAGGATCAGTCTTAAGCCTCGTACACACGATCGGATATCCTATGGATTCTAATCCGATGGTTTTGTCCATCAGAAATCCAATGAAGCTGACTTCCATCAGTCTTGCCTACACACCATCAGTCAAAAAACCGACCGTTTCCAACGCGGTGATGTAAAACACTCAGATGAGCCAAGAAAAATGAAGTTTAATGCTTCTGAGCATGCGTTGACTTGATTCTGAGCATGCGTGGGTTTTTTATCCGATGGACTTGCCCATAGACGATCAGAATTTGCTATCGGTTTTTGATCCATGGGAAAAATTTAAAACATGTTCTATTTTTTAAAACCGATGGAAAAAAGACCGATGGGTCCCATACACGATCGGTTTGTCCGATGAAAAAAATCCATCGGACTGTTTTCATCGGTAAAACCGATCGTGTGTACAGGGCTTTACTCTTACGAAGTAGAACCTGAATAGAATCCACTCCAATGAAAACATCCCGAAAGAATAAACCAGAGTCCTCATAAACTTTACGCGGAAACAATTCAGAAACCCTAAAGGCTCCAAAAAAACATAAACAAAAAGACAAAGAAAACAATAGTGATTCATAAGAAGAAAAACAGACATCTTTAGAAACGTCACAAAGACGACCCAAAAGATCAACAGAGATAGGTAAGCTGTTATCAGCAACCACACATTTCCTTTTGTAGCCCTGTAAGGCATGTTTGACCGTAAAAAATGACATACAGGACCTGTGACCTTGCATACGCATAAAAAAAGAAACACCAGATAGTGTCTTGACAATATGAGAATGTGAATAATCACGAGACATCAAAAAACTAAGAAAGGACAAAACAAAATCTTCTGAAAAAAGTAGTTGATCATATCCAAAAGAAAGCAAGAAGGAACACCACAAAGTCCACACAGCTTTATAAGACGCCCACGTGGAGGGTGCCAAAGAATCTCTAATGGCATTAAAAACAGGATTCACCGAAGGTCCCATAAGTGAGGAGGGCATAACAGGCCAGTAATATCCGCATCCGGCACCAAGCGTCGAAATTCTGGAAACTGAGAGCGGGATAAAGCATCAGCAATAAGATTATCCTTACCAGAAACGTATTTGGCTTTAAGCCATATATTAAGATCTAAACATTTAAAAACCAACGATCTAAGTACTAGACTTGTGCACAACGGAAAAATTTGTTTAGTTTCGGTTCGTTTCTTGTGCACAACGGAAAAATTTGTTTAGTTTTGGTTTGTTTCTTTTCGGTCCTGTTTATTCGTAATCATTCGTAATTTTGCTAGACGGGATTTTTCGCGTTCGGACTAATTCGTGTTTTCGTAAAATTTTTAGTTGATTTATAATTCGTACTTTCGGTAGGGTACGTTGTTTTTCGTTGATTCTGGACACAACTCCTACTTTCGTAACTGTTTTTGGGGTCGTTGATTCGTAATTTTCCGTGTCTCTCTCACAACGACGCTGCCTATTATGCCTAATGTGCTTCGAATGGATTTGTTCTTTTCTAAATACATAGCGGTTATTTGAAACGATTCGCAATCTCGGATTTTACTTTCGTTTTTTACATGCGGCTATAGCCTCCGCCCCTGTACACCATTTTGAGAGGGTTCAGCACGGTGAGGGAGAAGCAGAGAGCAGAGCAGAGTGTTATTGTGCTTCGAATGGATTAGAAATCTCGTAATTTACTTTCGTTTTTTACATGCGGCTATAGCCTCCGCCCCTGTACACCATTTTGAGAGGGAGTTCAGCACGGTGAGGGAGAAGCAGAGAGCAGAGTGAGTGTTATTGTGCTTCGTATGGATTCATACATTCGTAACTTTTTTCATAACGAATTATGCCGAAGACATTCGGGCATTCGCTATTTTGCGGTATAATTTATTTCGGATTCGGTTTTATTCGTAATTGCTTTGTTCGGAAATTCGAATGCTTCCGAATGTCCGAAAGTTGCTAAATTTGGACGAATTTCGATTTGTTACAAAACGAATTGCAGAAGCCTACTAAGTACAGCAAGAACAGGAAGAGATTTAGAAGATAAGCAATTAATAGCAAAAACGACACCCTTATTATCAGAATAAAGTAAAATACAATGATTCCTAAAATTAACACCCCACAATTCTAAGGCCACTAGAACAGGAAAAATCTCCAACAAAACAATATTAGAAGTCAAACCCGCATCCTTCCAAGATTCAGGCCATAAATCAGCAGACCAATGCCCATCCCAATAAGCACCATAGCCGCAAGATCCAGCGGCATCCGTATGCAGATGAATGCAGAGGCCGAACAAAAACGAGTCTGCCATAAACAACTACCATTAAAAGTAGACAAAAAACTACGCCAAACTTTAAGATCGTCCCTAATACCAGATGTAATCCTCACGAAATGGAAAGGAGAAGAAATTCCCGAAATAGCACAATATAATCTCTTGGAGAAAACACGACCCATCGGCAAAACTCTGGACGCAAATGCCAATAAACCAAGAAGAGATTGCAACACTTTCAACCTAACCTTACATTTGGAAAGTACAAAATCCAATAAAATCCGAATTTTTACAATCTTCTCCTCAGGAAGACGGAATTCCATGGAAACCGTATCTATTTGAATACCCAGAAAATCAAGGCAAGACGTAGGGTAAACAGATTTTTCATCGGCCAACGGTATACCAAACTCCCGACACACAAACCGAAATTCGGTAAACAAATACAAACAATCAGATGAACCAGCCTTACCAATAAACAGAAAATCATCTAAGTAGTGTAATAAGTTTTCAGAACCTGCACGAAAACCAACAACCCATTCAATAAACGTGGAAAAAAGTTCAAAATAATAACACGAAAGCGAACATCCCATTGGGAGACACTTATCAAAGTAATATTCATTCTGAAAACAAAAACCTAAAGAGTTAAAGGCTGACGGATGAATAGGCAGCAACCGAAATGCGGACTGAACATCAGCTTTAGCAAGTAAAGCAGACGCACCAACTCTCCTAATTTTGAACAGAGCGTCATCAAATGAAGAATACTGCACAGAACACAAAGACGGGTCAATATCATCGTTTAAAGAAAAACCAAAGGGGAAAGATAGATGGTGTATCAATCAAAAAGTGTTTGGTTCCTTTTTAGGAATAATACCAAGTGGGGAAACCCGAAAATTAACAAAAGGAGGAGCAGAAAAAGGACCCTCAATTCTACCAGCACGCAATTCTTTATTCAACTTATCACGAACAACATCTACAAGAGAAGAAACCAAAGGCAAATTCGGAAAGACACGACAACCTTCCCCCGAAAAAAAAGGTAAATGAAAACCAAATAAAAAACCATCACACAGGACGAGTGCCCTCTGATGCTCTGGATACATGTGAAGCCATGGTAGCATGTTTTGAATTTTCACCGGCGTTGTGGCTTTTAAGAAAAAGCTCCTTAGAAGGAGCAGAAGCATTAGAAGACAACTTCTTAAAACAACGAGAAGCAGGGTGCGAACCAGCACAATGACTACACTCGTGTTTATATTTACAGTTGTTAGGCCATTTACACAATCAATCGTTAAAAAGAAAACACACCCCCCTTCGATACACGCTATTGGCATTGGAAGCAGGAACTTTAACCAAGGGCTTCTGAGGCAATAAGAGATTGAGCCACAGACCAACATCTTTTGACCCCCACTTCAGAGATTTGTGCACAGATAATTTTTGTCGAAACGCCTCGTCATAATAAAACCACGAAAAACCCTGAAAATTCTTATACACTTCCAAAATAATTTCAATATGCTGGAACAAACCAGAACATAATTCAGGGCGTTTTTCACCCATAACGCTAGCGTAAATGCAAACCAGTTGTTAAAAGAGCGTGGAACCAATTTACGTTTATCATCATCTTTACGATCACCATCCTTCTTATCCATCCTAAGTTCATGGTTGGATGGAAGCAAAGATAGAATTTCAACATAGTCTCCCTTCCAAATTTTTTCTTTAACTGCTCCAGATAATTTGCACGTTAAAACTTCCTTCAAAAAAGTTTCTGGGACCAAAGGAGGAATCAGAACATCAGGAGCAGCATGAATAACAGTTTCCGTGGCAACTGAAGTAGATACAGGGACATTATGTGCCCCAGACAAAGGATCCAGCCACACAGAAGCAGGAGTTGACTGTGTATGATCAACAGACTTAAAAGAAGTAACAAAAGTAGACATCAAATTAGAAAAAGAACAAAGCAAATCTCTCATTTGAGAAGAATTATTAAACTCACCAGCAGGAGCCGAAACCATCTCAGTCGAGGCATTCGCAGACCCTGCTAGCAGTAGATTTGGTGAATTGACAAAGTCAGGAGATGCACGGACATGACCAGACTCCATGGCAACGGGTTCCGTCAACAAAGATGGAGCTGTAGCAAAAAAACTAAAAGGATTCAGCGAGCGATCAGAAAATTCATGTATCAAAACATTAGAAGGCATAACAATACCTTTTGATTTACAAAGACGCTTCTTCCCCGACATCTGTTTACTATCAGTCGCCATGACAACCGAATCTGCTGTCATTGAAGGACCTGCAGAAGCCATCCGCGGCAGTTTAGCTGAAGCAACAGCACTATAAGGGGTTAAATGAGAAGCAGAACAATTAGGATTAATAAACAAATCACTACTAGAATTAATAGTAATATTTGAATCAAATAACCTGTCCTTTTCTTTTCTCCCAGTGACACAGTCAGCCGGGGAATCGAACCTGCAAGGTCTCTTGTGTAGTCTCTGTGTTGTTCTTCCAGGATGGACTGCGCATGTGCCAGCGATCCCAGCCGAAGTAGAAGGCCGAGCGACATCGTAGCTGGCAGGAGGGCCCGAAGTAGATGACGTAGGAGGGGGTGATGACTTCCGACGGCGAGACACCGAATAACCGTCAGACACTGTACCGGAAGGAAGAGAGGGAAGTCCGCTCCAGGACACCGAAGGACCAGGGGGGGGGGGGGGTACATTAGAATGCATGACATCCTGGGAAAAGAGATGAGGAGAAGGAGAGGGTCGAGAGGACGTTGCCGGCCATGGAACAGAAGGACAGGAGACATGGAGTCCATGGGGAGGAAGAGCAGGAGAAGGAGATGAAGACAGCTGACCCAAGATGAAAGAAGAGCCAGGAAGAGAGAGGCATTGCCGAATCCAGCTATCACCATCCTCAGCCACGGCCCGGTCCATCAACTGACGAAGCAACTGCTCCATGACAGGTAAGTGCAGAAGAAGTGCAGATGATGTGCTCCTCCTAAATCTTCTCCGTCTTCTGCCCACTGATGACGCATCCTCTTTCCTTATATAGGATGCTAGAAGACCGTTGTTTGGGGCAACTGTCAACATTGATAACCAATCATAGGTAAGTCAGTTATTTTTTTTATTTTTATTTTTTTATATATTTAACTTTCATTTAATTTACAAGTATGACACGGTCCCATAGGTGGCGGGGGCGGGGACATTCCATGCTCCGCCCTTCCCTTCATTCTGCTATTCTAAAAACACCCATTTAGGGCAAAAAAAATATTTTGCAGTGTTTCCTGCATATCTGTACGTGTGAGATACACACTTTAGATACTGTTGTTTTATTCTGCTATTCAAAAAATAATAATTTAGGGCAAAACTAATTTTTTTGTCTGCATATCTGTACCTGTGAGATAGACCCTTTAGATACTGTTGCTCTATTCTGCTATTCAAAAATAAAAAAACACATTTAGGGGAAACATTTTAAATTGTGGCCTAGTCTGTATCTGTACGTGTGAGGTACACCCTTTAGATACTGTTGCTCTATTCTGGTATTAAAAAAAAAACACATTTAGGGCAAAAAAAAAAAATTTTTGCAGCGTGTACTGCATATCTGTACATGTGAGATACACCCTTTAGATACTGTTGTTCTATTCTGCTATTCAAAAAACACCCATTTAGGGCAAGATCCTAAATTTGAGAAATGTGAGGAGAACGTCAAATAAGGGACAAGGCCCCTCTCGTGGTGCTGCTGGTGGAGCTCCTGTTGCAGGGAGAGGATGTGGTTGATCTGTGCCAGCTACACGCACAAGTGAAACACCTTCTTCAGGTGCGAGTAGGCGACAGAGCCTGCAGCGGTATTTGGTCAGGCCTAATGCGGCTCTACGAATGTTGAGGCCAGGACAAGAACAGGCGATAGTAGATTGGGTTGCTGACAGTGCCTCGAGTTCCTTGAAAATCAGCCAACAGGGATGAGCCGAACACCCCCCTGTTCGGTTCGCACCAGAACCTGCGAACAGACAAAATGTTCGTGTAAATTTTAGAACCCTATTAAATACAATGGACTCGAACGTTCGAAATCTAAAGTGTTAATTATAAAGGCTAATATGCAAGTTATTGTCCTAAAAAGTGTTTGGGGACCCGGGTCCTGCCCCAGGGGACATGTATCAATGCAAAAAGAAGTTTTAAAAACGGCAGTTTTTTCGGGAGCAGTGATTTTAATAATGCTTAAAATGAAAAAATAAAAGTGAAATATTCCTTTAAATTTCGTACCTGGGGGGTGTGTATGATATGCATGTAAAGTGGCGCATGTTTCCCATGCTTAGAACTGTCCCTGCAAAAAATGTCATTTTTGAAAGAAAAAAATGCATTTAAAACTGACTCGCGGCTATTAATGAATTGTCGGCTCCCGGCAATACATACAAAAGTCATTGATAAAAAAAAAAAAAAAAAGCGTGGGGGTTCCCCAGAATTCAATTACCAGGCCCTTCAGGTCTGGAATGGATATTAAGGGGAACCCCGCCGCAAATTTAAAAAAAAATTGACGTGGGGTTCCCCCAAATATCCATTCCAGGCCCTTCAGATCTGGCATGGATTTTAAGGGGAACTCCACCCAAAATTTTTTAAAAAAATGGCGTGGAGTCCCCCTAAAAATCCATACCAGACCCCTTATCCGAGCACGCAACCTGGCCGGCCGCAGGGGAAAAGGGGGGGACGAGAGAGCGCCCCCCCCTCCCTCCTGAACCGTACCAAGCCACATGCCCTCAACATGGGGAGGATGTCCCCATGTTGATGGGGACAAGGGCCTCATCCCCACAACCCTTGCCCGGTGGTTGTGGGGGTCTGCGGGCGGGGGGCTTATCGGAATCTGGAAGACCCCTTTAACAAAGGGGACCCCCAGATCCCGCCCCCCCCCTCTATGTGAATTGGTAAGGGGTACATTGTACCCCTACCATTTCACGAAGAAAGCGTAAAAAAATGTTTAAAAAAACACACAAACACCTTGAAAAAGTCCTTTATTAAAAAAAAACAAAAAACATTCCAGCGGTGAAATCCAGTGTCCTGCGGCGATCCCGATGTCCAGCGCTGTCCTTCATTGGTTGTGCCTGAGCGGACCTGATGGGGAACTCCCTCTCAGTATTTTAAATGTATAGACCCGCCCCTTCTAAAGTTCCCCATCAGGTCCGCTCAGCGGACCAGATGCGGAACATGAGAAGGGGCGGGTCTATACATGTATTACCAAAGTGAGAGCAGTTCCCCATCAGGTCCGCCCCCTCGGTATGTCGGACCCACCTACGTCATTGGCTTGAGCGGGGAACTTCCTTCACTATGTAAATTTAAATTACACAGTGAAGGAAGTTCCCCGCTCAAGCCAATGACGTAGGCGGGTCCGACATACCAAGGGGGCGGACCTGATGGGGAACTTCTCTCACTGTGGTAATACATGTATAGACCCGCCCCTTCTCATGTTCCGCATCTGGTCCGCTGAGCGGACCTGATGGGGAACTTTAGAACAGGCGGGTCTATACATTTAAAATACTGAGAGGGAGTTCCCCATCAGGTCCGCTCAGGCACAACCAATGAAGGACAGCGCTGGACATCGGGATCGCCGCGGGACACTGGATTTCACCGCTGGAATGTTTTTGTTTTTGTTTTTTTTTAAATAAAGGACTTTTTCAAGGTGTTTGTGTGTTTTTTTTAAAAAAAATTACGCTTTCTTCGTGAAATGGTAGGGGTACAATGTACCCCTTACCAATTCACATAGGGGGGGCCGGGATCTGGGGGTCCCCTTTGTTAAAGGGGTCTTCCAGATTCCGATAAGCCCCCCACCCGCAGACCCCCACAACCACCGGGCAAGGGTTGTGGGGATGAGGCCCTTGTCCCCATCAACATGGGGACATCCTCCCCATGTTGAGGGCATGTGGCTTGGTACGATTCAGGAGGGAGGGGGGGCCGCTCTCTCGTCCCCCAATTTTCCCCTGCGGCCGGCCAGGTTGCGTGCTCGGATAAGGGGTCTGGTATGGATTTTTAGGGGGACTCCACGCCATTTTTTTTAAAATTTGGGGTGGAGTTCCCCTTAAAATCCATGCCAGATCTGAAGGGCCTGGAATGGATATTTGGGGGAACCCCACGTCAATTTTTTTTTTAATTTGCGGCGGGGTTCCCCTTAATATCCATTCCAGACCTGAAGGGCCTGGTAATTGAATTCTGGGGAACCCCCACGCTTTTTTTTTTTTTTATCAATGACTTTTGTATGTATTGCCGAGAGCCGACAATTCATTAATAGCCGCGAGTCAGTTTTAAATGCATTTTTTTCTTTCAAAAATGACATTTTTTGCAGGGACAGTTCTAAGCACGGGAAACATGCGCCACTTTACATGCATATCATACACACCCCCCAGGTACGAAATTTAAAGGAATATTTCACTTTTATTTTTTCATTTTAAGCATTATTAAAATCACTGCTCCCGAAAAAACGGCCGTTTTTAAAACTTCTTTTTGCATTGATACATGTCCCCTGGGGCAGGACCCGGGTCCCCAAACACTTTTTAGGACAATAACTTGCATATAAGCCTTTATAATTAGCACTTTAGATTTCTCCCATAGATTTTTCGAATTTGCCGCGAACACCCCAATTTGTTCGCTGTTCGGCGAACGGGCGAACAGGCAATGTTCGAGTCGAACATGAGTTCGACTCGAACTCGAAGCTCATCCCTATCAGCCAAGCAGTCTAAGCCCCAAGTCATGCAGCAGTCTCTTCTGCTTTTTGATGACTCTGTTAGCAGGGTTTCCCAGGGCCATCCACCTAGCCCTGCCCCAGAAGTGGAAGATATTGAGTGCACCAATGCCCAACCACTTATGTTTCAAGATGAGTACATGGGAGGACCATCGCAGCACATCTCAGATGATGAAGAAACACAGGTGCCAACTGCTGCTGCTTTCGCAAGGAGGGCAGGGGTGAAGACTGGGTGGAAGATGATGTGGAGGACGATGAGGTCCTCGACCCCACATGGAATCAACGTCATGCAGGTGACCTGTGTAGTTCGGAGGAAGAGGCGGTGGTCCCTTGAAATGGGTCTGAGGTGTTTGGACTTTATGTCAACTTATTAGTTCATCCTACCTTCAGAGTTGTTGTGCTCACCTTTAGGTTGGTGCACTTTCAACACACACAAAGACCCCCTTTTTTGTTTCTACTATATGGACTTTCCTTAGTCATAAGTCACTTCATTCATTTATTTGGACCATTCATTTATTTGGACTGTTTATATGCACCTGTGTTTGTTCACGGTAGTACTTTTAGTGTGTGGACTCCCTTTGTGGAGATACCAACACTATACTTATTTGATTTGTGGTTTATTTGATTATGCAATGTTCATTGCATTTTTATTTTCACCATATGTTTGATTATCACTCTTTTATTTTGCAATATCATTTACTAGCACAGCGCCGCACTACCCTGTTTTTTAATTTTCATCCACTTTGTTTTTTTGAGTGCTAGCGGCTTTGACTTTTGTAGATTGTGGGTTCTAGCGCAGTTTACATCCTAATTTATTTTTTTGTCCCACAGTACGTCGTGCCCAGCCGCCACTACTTTTCCAGGAGAGCCATCCCTTCCCTGCACAACCAAGTGGGGGACAAAATCAGGTGTGCACTGCGCAACGCTATCTGTGGCAAGGTCCACCTAACTACGTATATGTGGACCAGTAAGCACGGTCAAGGACGTTATATCTCCCTAACAGCACACTGGGTAAATGCAGTGGCGGCTGGGCCTGAGGCGGATAGCAGTTTGGCGCATGTCCTTCCACCACAGAGGATTGCAGGGCGCTTCAGTTTGCCTCCTGTTGCTAACTCCTCCTACTCCGCTTCCTCATCCTCTACCGCCTCCTCATCCGGTCAGCGTAACACCTTCACCACCAACTTCAGCACAGCTAGGCGTAAACGACCGCAGGCAGTTTTAAAACGTTCCTGTTTGGGGGAAAAACCCCACACCACGCAGGAGTTGTGGAGGGACATGGAACAACAGACCGATGAGTGGTTGGTGGCAGTGAGCCTCAAGGCCGGCCTGGTGGTGTGCGATAATGGGCGAAATCTCGTAGCAGCTCTGGGCCTAGCCGGTTTGACGCACATCCCTTGCCCGGCGCATGTGCTGAATTTGGTGGTGCAGAGGTTCCTTAAAAATTACCCCGATATGCCAGAGCTGCTGCAGAAAGTGCAGGCCGTCTGTGCGCACTTTCGGCATTCTCACCCTGCTGCTGCTCGCCTGTCAGTGCTGCAGCGTAACTTCGGCCTCACCGCCTCATATGTGACGTGCCCACAAGGTGGAACTCCACCTTGCACATGCTGGCCAGACTGTGCGAGCAGTAGCAGGCGATAGTGGAGTCTCAGCTGCAGCATGCACGCGTGAGTCACTCTGCGGAACAGCACCACTTCACCACCAATTACTTGGCCTCCATGCGAGACCTGTGTGCCTTGTTGCGCTGTTTCGAGAACTCCACCAACATGGCCAGTGCCGATGACGCCATTCTCAGCGTTACTATCCCAGTTCTATGCCTCCTTGACAAAACGTTTCGGGCGATGATGGAAGAGGATGTGGCACAGGAGGAGGAAGAGGAGGAGGAGGAGGAGTAAGAGGGATCATTTCCAAGGCTTTCAGGGCAGTCATTCACACGTGGCTCATAGGGTGGGTTCCTGCACCAATAAACGCCAGGTACACAATTGTCCAGCAAGGGCACAGTTCTGGAGGATGACGAGGTAGAGGATGAGGAGGAGGAGATGGAGGAGGAGGAACCATGTTCACAGCAGGGTGGCACCCAGACCAGCTCATGGCCATCACTGGTGTGTGGCTGGGGGGATACAGAGGACACAGACGATACACCTCCCACAGAGCACAGCTTTTCATTGCCTCTGGGCAGCCTGGCACACATGAGCGATTACATGCTGCAGTGTCTCCGCAACGACCACCGAGTTGCCCACATTCTAACTGGTGCTGATTACTGGGTGGCCACGCTGCTGGATCCCCATTACAAGGACAACGTACCATCCTTAATTCCCTCACTGGAGCGTGATCGTAAGATGCACGAGTACATGCGCGCGCTGGGAGACGCGCTGCTGGTGGCATTCCCACCTGACAGTGGGGGCACAGTGGAAGCACAAGACGAAGGCAGAGGAGGAGGAAGAGGTCGCCAATGCAGCCGGGGCACCGCCAGCACCTCAGAAGGCAGGGTTAGCATGGCCGAAATGTGGAAAAGCTTTGTCAGCATGCCACAACAACCAGCACCGCCAGCTGATATGGAACGTCTTAGCAGGAGGCAGCATTTCACAAACATGATGGAGCAGTATGTGTGCACACGCCTACACGTACTGAATGACGGGTCTGCCCCCTTCAACTTCTGGGTCTCCAAATTGGGCACATGGCCTGAGCTTGCCCTTTACGCCTTGGAGGTGCTGGCCTGCCCTGCAGCCAGTGTATTATCTGAACGTGTATTTAGCACGGCAGGGGCCGTTATCACAGACAAGCGCAACCGCCTGTCCAGAGCCAATGTAGACAAGCTCACGTTCATTAAAATTAACCAGGCATGGATCCCACAGGACTTGTCCGTGTACCTTGTGCAGAATAGACATGTATGAGCCTTACCCAGCCATTGTTGTATTTTTGATCTTTCTCACTCTTTTGGGGTGTACCCTAATTAAAAAAAAAAAAAATTTAAAACAAAAACCAGTGTTGGCTACCTCGTCCTCCTCCATCGCCGCTTCCACCTACACCGCCACATCCACCGCCACCTCAACCTCCTACTCCATATGGACCTCGTCCTCCTAGGTCAAGATTATTTGTTTTTATTTTTATGTATTTTATGTTATTTTAGGTTATTTCCCTATCCACATTTGTTTGCAGAGCACTTGCCATGCTCTTAACAACATTTTGCTGCCATTTGCAGCCCTCTAGCCCTTTCCATTACTTTTTTAGAGCCATTTTAGTCCTCAAAAGTTCAGGTCCCCGTTGACTTCAATGGAGTTCGGGTTCAGGGTCAAGTTCGGGTCCCGAACTCGAACTTTTTTGCGAAGTTCGGCCGAACCCATCGAACCCGAACATCCAGGTGTCCGCTCAACTCTACTAGCAACCAATGAATCAGCAGAAAGCAGGGCAATGCAGTAGGAGGATAATAGGGGATACACATTGCTGTTATTCAGCAACAAACTACTTCCCCATTAGGCAAGCCTACCTGATGGGAAATCTCAGAGTTCCGCATCATGTCATGCCCACCCCATAACAAAATGCCTTAGCCACTGCACCTGTTAGTGTGTTGAGCAGAGTGACTCAGTAGAGAGCAACACAGAGTGAATAAGTAGGGAGCCTGCGATTTGATCAAGCTCAGCGTGACTGAGCTGCACCTAGGACAAAGTGTCTGGCCAGCTCCTAAGACAAAATCATGTACCTATTTCCAACAGTTAAGCCTAGTACACACGACCGGTTTTCTCGGCAAGAAAACTGCTGGGAGAGATTTTTGCTGAGAAAACTGTTTGTGTGTATGGTTTCTTGGCAGGAAAACTGTTGGGAATCTCGACGAGAAAAATAGAGAACCTGCTCTTTTTTTTTCTCGTCGGGATTCTCGGCAGAGTGTTTCCTGCCGAGAAACCCGGTCGTCTGTATGCTTACCTGTCCAGGTAAACCCCGCATGCTCGCGGAGACTTGATGAATGCGCAATAGCATACAAGGGTAGTGAATGGCTGTAATGCCAGGAAACGCGTTGAGTGCCCCTAGACACCCCAAGTTATCTGTCCCTACAATGTTTTTCAACCCATTTACCTTATTATGTACAGTTATTATGTTGAATTCCTTTTTGTATTGCATGCTATATAGCAGCATATTTAGTGTAAGTCATGTGACTACCTATTTATTTGATACAATATTTTTTACAATGTAACAATAAATTATGTACTGTACATTTTATGTTTCTGTTGAATATCTGACATGGTGGTAGCCTCACTCAAAGTCCCACAGCTCTCCTTTTGCTACAAATTAATTTAGGGATGGAGGTCGCCATGTTGTGCTATAGTGTGTGTCAGGTCACATCCAATTCACTGTTTTGACAAATATTTGGGTGGAAGACACCCGCTCCCAGTGACCTGTCACACCCAACATACTTCATGAATTCTTGTTTATTGCCCCTATACTACAACAATGTTCATTAATCTGTTATCAGATTTATTCCTTATTCCCATTAGATTCCCATGTTAATATCTTCCCATGTATTATCTTTGACCCATTAACCCTTTTAAATCGCCCCCCATCCCTTGTCCGGTTCAGCTTGAGTTTGAGGGGGGTTGGGTGTTTTCTCTGTCTCCGGGGTTGCGATGTGCAGCAGTCTGTCCCCCCCCACTTTTTGGTGGGGGCGGGGCTTGGCCTCCTGCTCATCGGCGTCATGCTTCGAAAACCGCATCAGCAGTGTCAATGACGTTGTTTAAATGTCTTTTTTTCCATCCTTAGCCATGCACTAGGTGGGTGGGGACCCACTGCTGATGGCTCCTCCACACGTAGCTGGGAATCCCCTCCCCACCTCTCTTGTGCAGTATGGCCAATCAGGCATGACGTTGACGGGGCCCCTCCCTTGGAATGGGAGTATATAGCAGCCTTGAAGCAGCCGATGGTTCATTTGCTTGACCCAATCACAAGGACAGCACACACTGAATCCACACATAGGTTACCTTCGTTGGGAGCTCAGCAATCCTTTTTTGGTATGTTTTCTTTTTTACCCTTTAATTGGTTTTATTTCACATACACCCCCTCATGTAGTCCCCTTGTGGGAACACATAGATACCTGCCATGATTTCACACACTTTACACTTTTACACATTCAATTAATCTTCCCCTTTTTTGATACACATTTTTTCCAGGAACACTATGCACTTTTTGTGCACACATAGCCTATTGGATCAGGCTGTGACCACCGTGTCATGCTCTGGGCGCTGTTCTTCGTACTTGGAGGGTTCCCCCGTATCAACCCTGGCAGAGACATCATGCCTGTCACCCCTATCTTCCCTGGTGGACACCGGGCCTGGCCTTGGGGCTGTGCAGTGAGTATCCCAGATTGTCCCCACTTTGTTGGGACACATTCTCTCTGTCCTCCCTTATTCTAAGAGTATCATTATTAATCCTTGTCCCTTTCCTTTCCAGTATAATATGTTACAACACTCCTGATGAATGGCTGTAATGCCAGGAAACGCGTTGAGTGCCCCTAGACGCCCCAAGTTATCTGTCCCTACAATGTTTTTCAACCCATTTACCTTATTATGTACAGTTATTATGTTGAATTCCTTTTTGTATTGCATGCTATATAGCAGCATATTTAGTGTAAGTCATGCGACTATCTATTTATTTGATACAATATTTTTTACAATGTAACAATAAATTATGTACTGTAAATTTTATGTTTCTGTTGAATATCTGACATGGTGGTAGCCTCACTCAAAGTCCCACAGCTCTCCTTTTTCTACAAGGGTAGTGTAGGGTGTAGTAAGATGGCGGCGATGGTATCGAATGTGACGAGCGTCAGCTCGTCGTAGTCGATGATGTCACTGCATTCTTGCCATTCAAAAGAACAGCGGTTCTTTTGAATGGCGCGTGTGTACATAGGTCTTGGCAAGGCAAGCTTGCCAGGTATCCCGTCGAGAAAACCAAAGTTTTTTTTTCAACGGGATTCCCACCCGTGTGTACGAGGCTTTACATTAATTTGTCACCAACATTTGTGGTGTGGAGGTGCAATGGAATTCTAAAGCATGTCTCTGACACCCTTTTTGAATTCCAGTGAGCATGCATTGTAAACACTGTGACAATTTGCTGTATATTTGGGTAGCGTGTTGTGGAAAACAGTGGATGTGGCTGAATTGCAGTGGAGGGTGCTTAAAGGGGTATGGTTAAATAAAACAAAAGCTTTCTTGTACGCAAAAAATATGTTTTGTAGACATATGCAGAATGGAAAAATTTATTTAGTTTCATATAGATTTGTTATGTTAATACTTTTGTTTCATTGATTCATTTAGTTTCTTTTTTTTTATTTATTTTTGCTTTGTTTACAAATTTTCTAACAAATTCATTTTTTTTTAAACGATTCAAATTTGGATTGGTCAAAAAATTATCGACCAATTTGAATTATGTGTGAACAATAGCTGGTTGTTAAAGAGGAAGTAAACCCTGGACGATTTTTCTTATTTTTTACATTTTTACATACAATAGCTCATTACAAGGGATAATAGATTGAAATCGGCCGAAAAACGAGGTCTGTAAATACCTTATTGGGTGCGCCATTGTTTGTGCTGTTTGCTGAATCTGTTCTGGACGTCACTTCCGCCCTTACTCTAGTTACCTTTCAAAATCTAGCGCATGCGCCATAGCGCCATATCAGGAAGGAGATAATCAGAGCAGCATCGCGAGACTTCTCCTCTGTGCTGTTCAGAGGAGAAGCTCATCCATAGAAATGTCCCGACATGCAGGGAATACAGAAACGGCACACTTTAGGTTAATGAAACATCCTACTGCGCAATCGCGTATGATGTCATTTTCAATTACAGGACGGTTTACATGGAAACTACAGCAGTGAGCACACTTTCACAGGCAGTGATCAGCTGCCTGTGTTATCTACATTATGAAGAGCTAAAGTTGTCTCAGAGGGTTTACAACTACTTTTAAGGAGCGTGCCAGGAATCCGGCCACTGTGTTCTTAACAACCAATGACTCATCAGTTGTCAGCGGTCTTACCCACTGACAGCTGAAGTGTACACAAAAGAATGCCGGCAATACAATAGTCAGAAAAAAAACAGCATGGGGTACCACCCTCAATGCATACCAGAGCGACAATTAAAAAAAAAAAAAATTTGCTATAATAAATATCCCCCCAAAAAATATAAAAAAGCAAATTATTTCCTCAGTTTAGGCTAATATGTATTCTTCTACATATATTTGGTAAAAAAAATTGCAATAAGCATATATTGATTGGTTTGCGCAAAAATTATAGAGTCTACAAAATAGGGTATAGTTTTATGGCATTTTTATTATAATTTTTTTTTTTTTACTAGCAATGATAGTGATCTGCAATTTTTATTGTGACTGCGATATTGCGGCGGAGACACATTGGACACTTTTGACACTATTTTGGGACCATTGCTATTAAAATGCACTGAATACTGTGTAAATGACACTGGTAGGGAAGGGGTTAACCACTAGGGGGCGAGGAAGGGGTTAAATGTGTCCTAGGGAGTGATTCTAAGTGTGAGGGGGCTGGGCTACCAATGACACGACAGTGATCACTGCTCCCGATCACAGGGAGCAGTAGATCACTGTCCTGTCACTAGGCAGAACAAGGAAATGCCTTGTTTACAAAGGCATCTCCCCGTTCTGCCGCTCCGTTACACGATCGGTCGAAGGCTCCCCACTGACTGCCTGCTCCTCCATCTGATATTTATTAAATAGGTAAGGAGCGGAGTCACCTGATGACGTCACCGGGCCACCCCGTCCCTTGTGAGGTCACAGACCATGACATGCTGGGTTGACATCACAAGGGGGTGGGGTCACCCACTGACATAATTGGATGACTCCACCCCTTACCTATTTTGTAAATGTCAGACAGAGGAGCAGTTTTTTTCGGTGAATGGGTAGGGGAGTGTATCCCATACTCATTTACATAGGGGGGCGGATATGGGGGTCTCTTGTTAAAGGGTCTTTCAGATTCCAATAAGCCCCCCCACCCACAGACCCATACAACCACCACCCAGGGTTGTGGGGCAGAGCCCCCCTGCCCCAAGGCACTCCCCATGTTGAGGGCATGTGGCCTGGTATGGTTCAGGTGGGGGTTGGTGCTCGCTTGTCCCCCCCTTTCCTGAGCTGCCAGGCTGCATGCTCAGATAGGGGTCTGGAATGGATTTTGGGGAGACCCCATGCAGTTTTTTTTTATTTTACATTTTGGCATGTGGTTCCCCTCAGAATCCATACCAGACCGGAAGGGCCTGGTATGGATTGGGGGGACTCCACACTGTTTTTGTTCTGACTTTACTATTGCCAGCATACTTTTGTTTACATTTCAGCTCTCAGCGGGGTTGCCCGCTGACAGCTAATGAATCATCGGTTGCTAAGGACATGGCGGCCAGCTTCCCCGCCCACTGCTTAACAACCAGCTATTCTTCACACAAAATTCCAATCGGTCGATACATTTTTGACCAATCCAAATTCAAATTGTTCCAAAAATGTTGAATTCATTCAAAAACAAATAAATTAAATGAATGTCAGCTAATTTCAACTGCTTGGACCTTGAAGAAGGGGACATACCCTGAAAGCTTGTCCTGAAAAATTGTATGTTAGTTCAAATAAAAAAAGTATCACGGACAGTACTCAATTTTCTCTGTCAGCTAATTTCAACAAAATTCGTAACTTTTTCATTCAGAGATTCAGATGTAATTAACCAAAAATTCACCCAATCTACATTCTGATCGAAACAAATTATACATATCTAATGTTTTGATTGCTGTGCTACAAGAAAAAGTCTCACGGATATGTACAAACCTCATCACACTCATTTTTTAAAAGATGAAACTCTTCTATTGCATACGATTTTTGCACACTGAAACTAGACAGCAAGCTAACACTTTGTTTAAGACTATCTTAACCACTTCCCGCCCAGTCAATAGCATATTGACGTCCGGGAAGTGGTTCAGTTATCCACACTGGACGTCATATGACGTCCTGCAGGATAATAGCCGCCGCGCGCCGGGGGGGCGCGCATCGCGGCGATCGGTGGAGCGGTGGGTCAGTCTGACCCACCGCTACACTGATCTCGGTAAAAAGCCTCCGGCGGAGGCTTTTTACCACGTGATCAGCCGTGTCCAATCACGGCTGATCACGATGTAAACAGGAAGAGCCGTTGATCGGCTCTTCCTCACTCGCGTCTGACAGACGCGAGTAGAGGAGAGCCGATCGGCTGCTCTTCTGACAGGGGGGGTTCCCGCTGATTGTTTATAAGCGCAGCCCTCCTCGGATACCCACACTGGACCACCAGGGAAGCCCCCCAGGACCACAAGGAAGCCCCAAGCATGTGGATGGCCCCCATGGCCATCCACATGTAGTAAAATAAAAAATAAAAAAATAAAAATATGCCATCCAGTGCCCACAAATGGGCACTGACTGGCACTATGATGGCACAACCACAATGTGTGGTGGCTGGCATTGCTGGGCATCAGTGTCCATCAGTGCCACCTACTAGTGTCCATCAGCACCACCTATCAGTGCCCATCCGTGCCCATCTGTGCCCATAAGTGCCCACCTATCAGTGCCCGTCCGTGCCACCTATCAGTGCCGCCTATAAGTGCCCATCAGTGCCGCCTATAAGTGCCAATCAGTGCCGCCTATGAGTGCCAATCAGTGCCGCCTATGAGTGCCAATCAGTGCCGCATACCAGTGCCACATATCAGTGCCCATCAGTGCCGCCTATCAGTGCCCATCATCAGTGCCACCTCATCAGTGCCACCTCATTGGTGCCCATCAGTGTCGCCTTATCAGTGCCCTTCAGTGCCGCCTTATCAGTGCCCGTCATTGAAGTAGAAAAGGTACTTATTTACAAAAAAAAATTACAGAAACAAAGAAAAACATAGTTTTTTTCAAAATTTTCGCTCTTTTTTTATTTGTTGTGCAAAAAATAAAAATCGCAGAGGCGATCAAATACCACCGAAAGAAAGCTCTATTTGTGGGAACAAAATGATAAAAAATTTGTTTGGGTACAGTGTAGCATGACCGCGCAATTGTCATTCAAATTGCGACAGCGCTGAAAGCTCAAAATTGGCTTGGGCAGGAAGTTGTATAAGTGCATGGTATTGAAGTGGTTAAAGAAGAACTTAATTAAAAGAGTCAGGGACTGGTACCGAACTGGACAGGTGCATTAATTAGTCACAATTTCACCTCCACAGTACAAATTAACCCTCCAGCACAAATCATCTCCTCCCCTTAAATCCCTCCAGCATTAATCCCCCACCCCTCCCAAATCTTCCCTTCCAGCAAAAATCCCCTTCCCATCTTCCCACCCAAATCCCCGTTCTTATCATAGATCATCCCCCCTCCAAATTCTTCCTAATTCTCCTAGCAAAATTTTTCTCCCATATTCTACCAAAACATTTAAGGGCGCAATGACAAGCATAAGGCTCCAGCAGACCCCGGATCTGCTGGAGCCTTCTCCTTGTCCTTGCACCCTTGAATGTTTTGGTGATCACCTTTTGGAGTTATTGTGATGATATGCCTGTCACTTCAGAGTTGATGTAATGCTGCGTACACACGATCGTTTTAAATGTCATTTTTTAAACCAACGTTTTTCTCTTGTTTACTCTCAAGCCTGTCTTGCATACACACGTTCATTCAAAAAAAACGCTCGAGCAAAGCGCACTAACGTACAACACGTATGACGGCAGTATAAAGGGGAAGTTACGTTCTAATGGTGCCACCCTTTGGGATGCTTTTGCAAATTTCGTGTTACCGCGTGTTAGTAAAAGTTTGGTGAGAGACGATTTGCGCTTTTCAGTCTTCGTGCTTTGAAGATCGTTTTGTGGAGTTCAGTTTGTGCTTGTGGGTTTGTATCTGTCTTGCAGTGCTTGTAGTCAGTTTGTATCTGTTTATTCAGTGCGTTCTTGTCTGCTCGTTCCTGTTTTTCAGCTTGTTCTTCATAGGCCTTGCTGTTCTTCCGTGCGTTCTTCTAGTTCATTCTGAGCAGCCGACCGTTATCTAGCCATGTTGCGGCTACGTACTCGTCGTAGAGTTTGTGCTGTAGTTGGAGCAGGGGTTCATGCTGTATCCCGACTCCAGGCCATGAACAGGGTGAGGAGGAGTTCATTGACTAAGAATTGGTTGCTCCAGCGGCACCAGTTCTGTCACATGCCTTTGTTGCGGGAGATCAGGGAGAATAATCCTGAGGATTACAGGAATTTTCTCAGGATGTCTGACCCCGTATTTCAGCATCTGTTGGCTTTGGTGTCCCCCTACATTACCAGGCAGGACACCGTTATGCGGGAAGCCATCACTGCTGAGAAGCCTGGGAGAAGCCTGCAGGACCTCAAGTTCTCAACAGGCATCTCCCCCCAGGCTCTGGGGATCATTATATCAGAGACTTGTTCTGCCATCCTTCAAGTTTTGCAGGAGGACTATATTAAGGTAAGTGTTCTAATTTAAAACATCACATTGTATGCATTTCTTGCTTAATAATTTTTTTATCAGTCCCTAATTCACATGATTCTTATCTGCAGGGAATGTCCCCTTTCTCCCCATGCATGTTTATATTTTTTGATGTTTTTTTTAGGCCTACATTTAAATTTTCCTTAGCTAACCTCTCCAGCATGCTATCCCGGGGCCATACCCACCTAGCCTAGTCACTTCCATTTCATTTTTTCTCTACTCCTTTGTAGTGCTTTACCCTAAACGCCCCCTAAAGATTGCATAGGAATGTTACATTTTTTAAACTTCATACAGAGTGCTACAGTCTTAATTTTTGAGATCTCCCCAACTCATCTTCAACCCCAGCCTAATATTTATTTTTTGCTTTTTTGGTGCTTACTAATAATGTTTAAATTTTTCTGTTTATCCTAATGTTGGCCATGAATGGTTTTCTCAAATCTGCTTGCAATGTTTCTGTCTCAAAGTATTAATTTATTTTTAATTTAACTCCACAGTTCCCTTCTACGCTACATGAATGGCAGAATGTGGCATCTGAGTTTGCCCAACGATGGAACTTTCCAAACTGTGGAGGGGCCATCGATGGCAAGCATGTTCGGGTCGTACCACCACCCCATTCGGGATCCTTTTATTACAATTATAAGGGGTTCCACAGCATCGTCATGATGGCAGTGGTGTCGGCCACCTACGAATTTCTGTATGTGGACGTTGGCAAAAATGTCAGAATGTCAGATGGAGGAGTGTTTGCACAGACCGAGTTTGGGGAACGGCTCCTATGAGGCGTTTGGCTTGGGTCCCCATTTAATGAGGCCATTCCCTCAACGCACCCTCACCCCTGAGAGGAGGGTGTTTAACTATCGGCTGGTCAGAGCAAGAAGGGTGGTGGAAAATGCCTTTGGCATCATGGCCAGCCAATTCCGCCTGTTCCTCACCTCCATCCACCTTGCCCCCTATAAATGGAACCATGTCGTCATGACTTGTTGCGTGCTCCATAATTTTTTGAGGGTGCATTCTGCAAATTACCTCTCTTTGAGTGAGCCTGAGGCCTCATTACTTGACAATGTAAATTTAGTAGCCCTGGAAGCTGGCCGTCCAGGCTTGGCCCCAAAAACCGGACGTGATGTGAGACAAAAATATGTTGAATATTTTGTGGGTAGGGGGGCCATTGATATGCCTGTGGATGCTTAAACGTATTTTTGTTAAAAATAAAACATTTCTCTGATAAAATCTTTGTATTGTGTTTTCGATTTTGATTCTTTTATGTTTCTCGTAGGTTTACCTAGTGCACTTGTAGTGCCATGTGTATTTAGCATTCTTAAATAGCCTTCATTGTCAGTGTAAACACAAAACATTTATTATTTCACTTTGCCCAACATTTACATAATGAAGCCACAAATTTTTGGTAATAAAATAGTTTTTATTTTTATTTTTTTCTTAAACTTCCTTTTAAATTTAGATGTATCAAAAATATTTTTGGGGCTAAAACGCATGAACAGCCATGCTTAAACTATCTTAAAAACTTTAATGTAAATTTAAACATGTACTATTCATTAAAGATGAAAACAAACAAAAACCTGCAAAAACACAGCAAGTTCAACGTTCTTTTGCGTTCAAAATTAAAAACCGCCCAAGCACAGCCATGATATTTTGTAGCCTTTCCTCCACCCGCTTGGTATTTTGCCTGATCTCTATCAAGTCTCCCTTTATTTTTTCAAGGTCACGACAGCAGACCATTAGGTATTGGATCAGGATCTGTGCACTGTGACTTGTAAACTTTTCGGGGTCTTCAGGCAGAACAACACCTAAAAAAATTAAAATAATGTACTATAGAATATGTAGGCCTACATCTATTAACCTGCATCTGTGTTGTTTGACACTGACCTGTTGTGGTGCCACTTTCCACTTCCTCCACTTCACGTTCCTCTACATCATGTGGTTCTGGGGGTCTTGTTGGAGGTGTTGGATTTATAGACTCATCTGTCTTAGCTTTTTGAAGCCCTATGGAGATTGCCATAAAAGGTATAGTTTAATTCCTAAATAATCATTATATACAAAAATAAACCCTGAAAGAAAATTTTGAAAGATTATTTGGAAGTGTGGTCCAATTTTCAATTTACCCCCAGTGACAACCTGAGCACATGATTATATACATAGCCAAAACAAGAACATCTACTTATTTTAATAAAGTTTGACACATTGAAACACCCCCAAGTATATACACTGGATCACCTGTGTGTGACACCCTAAAAAGTTTTTTTCTTTTGGGCCACACTTGTACTACTGAGTTCAGATGTTTAATCAGCTGCTGAGCATTCTCTCCCTTAACATTACAATGCATACCCTTTTAATTTTTCAGAAATAATTTTTTGGTTCTAAAAAGAATTCATCATGTTTCCAAAATTATCTCCCCAAAATATACATTTAAATTTTGGTGTTCACACTGGATGATCCTAAAACATCTTATTAATAAGTGTACGGAGAAAGATCTTTACTACGTCTGTTTACTGTGCGGACGAACATGAAAGTTGGTATCTTTCACTGTACTATATTAAAGGCAAAAATTCGCAACTTAATCCAAGTAATAATATTTAGCTGGGAAAATGTATGAAAATTACTTACTTTTTCCTAAAACTTTCTTGATTCTTTTGTATTGGTCGGGCTCCCGCAACTTGAGATCAGACCATCGTTTTCGGAGCTGGTCCTTCGTTCTGCACACCCTGAATTTTTGGTGAAGAGTTTTGACCACTTTGGCCATAATTTTTGACTTGACAAGATTAGGCCTTTTATACGGCCCATGCTTGGCATCATAATCCTCCCTCCTCAAAATGGCGACCATCTCCACCATTTCCTCGAATGACATGTTGGATGCCTTATATCTCCGGGATCGGGATTTGGGTTCCTCAGGAATTTCCTCCTCTGTAGAGGTAATCTCAGCCACCTGTGTCTCTGCCATGTTGTTTAGCACTACGACGAGCGAGAAGGGGCGGGGAAAGTACAATATCGAACGTCAGGGGCGGGGAAAGCGTGCAGAGTTTCACGCATGCGCAGTGTATATAAAGCTAATATCCATGTGTCGAAAATACGTTCATTTGCCGGGAAAGGGAGTTAGCAACGAACGTGTTAACCAAGGTACATAACATTTTAAGGATTTGTGTTTCTTCAGAGGATGAGATTGTGGCCTATATCTGTCCAAAATGATTATTTGATGAATGTTGACTGAAAAAAGTTTTTTTTTGGGTTCTTGATTTTACAGACAAAATGCAGGCTTTCAAGAATCCAGAATTCATGGGGGAGTTCCTGGATAGATGGAAGGAACTCCCTGTCCTGTGGCAGACGAAAACTACATCAAATAAAAATAAAGCTGCCAGGACAGCAGCACTGGAGAGCCTGCTTGGATTTGTACAAACCCAAATCCCCACAACAACCATCCAAGATGTTAAAACCAAACTATCTACCATTAGGGGCACATACAGCACCCAGAGGAATATGGTCCTGAAGTCCCAGAGGTCAGGTGCTGCAGCAGATAAGGTTTATAAACCCAGTCTGTGGTACTACAGCAAGTTAGCATTTCTGGATGACCATCTGGAAGTCAGGGAATCTCTGTCAACCCTTCCCCCCAGAGGTCTATGAAGCCTTCCTTGTAGCCAACCCTCCAGCCTTCCTTGCAGCCAACCCTCCAGCTTTCCTTGCAACCCTGCTCTGGCTTCCTCGGAGGATCAAGCAGAGGTCCTTGAGGAGCCCGATTTGGATATATGGAGCCAGGTATAGTATTGATATCTACATTTATATGTAACAAAAGTGATGATTTAAAATAGATGTTACTATTGGTATCTATTTAATGTCTGAAAATACATTGATTTACAGAGCAATAGACAGTAGTGGTCAAATTTGATGGGGACAAGCCAAAAATATCATGAGTCAGAATCATTTGAATTTTAATCACTTTTGCCATTCAATTTTAAAATGTCTGGAGGTGAACAATGTGTGTGATTGATGATGCAAACAAATTAAGAATGTCCTTTTTTTAAAAAACAGCCAGAGCAGAGCCAGGAAGAGGGTGATGTTGTGGACCAGGAGGAGGCAGGCCCCAGTGGCACACAGGAGGAGGCCAGGCCCAGCACAAGAGCCCAGATGCCTCCCCAGAAAATACAACAACGAGGGCCAAGGAGGGTTAGGCAGGTGGAGGAGGAAACAAGAGCATTCCTAAGAGAGGCTACTGCGGCCCTCAGAGAGGCACCCTCTGTTGAAGAGGGCTATGCCGCAGTCCTGGCCCATAAATTAGCACAGATGGACTTGAGGCAATGACTATACAGCGAAAACCTCATGCTGAAGGTGATCAACAGGGGGTTGCTAGGTGAACTGACACAGTTCACCAATATAACTGAGGTTGTCCCTCCTCCTCCACCTCCTCCTCCTCCTCCTACTCCTCCTCCTGCCACAAGCTCTCCTCCTGAGCCCCAGCCTCCGAGGAAGCGCTCAACAAAGGCTGCAGGGAAGGCTGCAGAGAAGGCTGGAGAGAAGGCTACAAGGAAGAGGAAAAAATAATGACTGCTGTAGTATCACAGACTGGGGACATATCTGACTTATCTGCTGCTGTTCCTGACCTCTGGGAGTCCAAGACAAGATTTTACTCCTTTTTTTGGGGGATAATTCCAGAGTTATGTTTTCTCTTCTTGGATGGTTGCTGTGGGGTCCAAAGGATGCACAAATTCAAGCAGGGTCTCCAGTGCTGCCTTCCCCTTTAATTTGTTATCTGCCTAAATAAAGGATTCTTTTGTTTTGCTTAAAATACTTGACTATGTGATTTCTATTCAAAAAGAGAGTTTGCTAGGGAGTAGGCAGGGACATTTCTACAAATATTATTGGTATTAACAAGGGACACAAACCTCCTTGAGGCAAAATTAAACACATTTAGAATGTTGGTGTGGTAACTTGACACACAAATAATATTTTTAGAAAAATACAATACTAAATATAAAAGAAAATAGTAAGCAAAAAAATATAAAAGAACAAAAAAATACATTAATAAATCTAACTTAAAAAAAATAAAAAAAAAATAAAATCTAAAATCTAAAATCAAATATTTTTTTGTGATCTTTACATTTATTTAGGAACTTATGAGGGAGATCTGGCTTAACAACAATATTTTAAAATCATTAGCTCAATTAAGAATTACTAAGAAACAAGTTTGGCATAACTCTGAATATCATTAGCAAAAGAAGCTAATTATTTAAGCATTATCTAAAGAAGAAAGGAATGCGCAGCATTAAACAATGCTATTATTTCCAGCGTGACAAATGTGCCATCTCCATTTCAAACGCTAGCTTTACCAAAACGTGCGCTCCCGTCTCATACTTGATTCTGAGCATGCGCGCTTTTTTTCACCTTGTAAAAGCATACACACGTACGTTTTTCACGTCGTTAGCAAAACGACATAAAAAACGACGTGAAAAAATAGAGCATGTTCGAAATTTTTAATGCCCGTTTTTCACGTCGTTAAAAATGCTCTGGAGCATACACACGATCGGTTTTAATGGCCATTTTTAAAAATGGCATTTTTATCGGCATGAAAAACGATTGTGTGTACGCGGCATTAGTGTTTTACCCTTTTAAATAAACCTCATATGAAATGGTTTTACACTATGTGAAGGTCTCTTGTTTCTCTATTGCCTTGTACACACGATCGGAATTTCCGATAAAAAAAGGTTGATGGACTTTTTTCATCGGAAATTCCGATCGTGTGTGTGCCCCATCGTACTTTTTTCCATCGGTGTTTAGAAATAGAACATATATTATTTTTTTCAGATGGAAAAAAAAAACGATAGGAAATTCCTATCGTCTGTGTGCAACTCCGACAGAGAAAGAACCCACGCATGCTCAGACTAAATTAGGAGACGGGAGCGCTCGTTCTGGTAAAACTAGCGTTCGTAATGGAGATAGCACATTCGTCATCCTGCAAATTATTGCATTGTTTAATGTAGCGCATTCTTTTCTTCTTTCTAATGCTAGTATTAAGTTTTATTTTTGCTGCTGATATTCACACAGAGTTCTGACAAACGTATTTCTTTATTGTTTCTTGTGATCTCATGAATATTCGTATTTGATTTTAAAGCCAGATCTCAAAAAAAATAAAATGTTTTTTTTTTTTTTGGTGATTTGAATCAAGATCTCCTTCTTTTTTTTTGGGGGGGGGGGGGTTTAAGATTTTCTTGTGATCTCCATTTTTTTTTTCTGGTCAAGTTACCTCAATAACATTATTATCTTTTATTTTGTTACCTCAGGGAGGTTGGTTGGTGTCCCTTGTTAATTACACATTGTATTTATGAAATGTACCTTCCTACTCACAAACAAACTGTCCTTTTTATGGAAAACACATAGGCAAGTATTTAAAGTAAATAAAATATCCATTTATTCTGGTATCAAAATAAAGAGAAAGGGCAACATTGGAGAAATTGGTCGAATTTACGCAGCCTTTGGACCCCAAGGCAGACATGAAGTGTATGGAAAATAAAATCAATAACTTGAGGAGTCCATAGAATAGGGAGCACAATCTGGTCCCCAAATCACAGCAGCAGATTTCATATATGTCCCCAGGCTGTGGTACTACAACAAACTGCGTCTTCTGGCAGAGCAGCTTGAAGCCAGGGAATCACTTTCTGGTCTTCCTTGCAGCGTTCCTTCCATGCCTCCCTGCAGCGTTCCCTCCACATTTCCCTGCAGCGTTCCTTCCATGGCTCCCTCCGCGCCCCCTTGCAGGCTGTGGCTCTGGTGATGGAAATGTGGCAGGAGGAGGAGAAGGAGGAGGAGAAGGATGGCCGAGATCACACAGATGGGTCGTCTCTTTCAGCTGGCCCCTCACCGCCCTCTGAAGGACCCTAGAAATAAGCTCCTCAGAGAGGGTGGGTACGTTGTCCCTCCTCCACTTTCTTTAGCTTATTGGCCACATAACAGCCATAGGCCTCTTAAGGGTTGGGGGGGCTCTCATGATCTTGGCTGCATCCCTTATTATTCTCAGGGATTCCTCCTCCACCTGAGTCATCTTCCTTCCCCTTTTTGGTCGAATGTGGAGGGCATGCACATGTGACTGTGTGCTGCCACTTGGCCTGGGCACCTGCTGGCTGCCACTTGGCCCGGACACCTCCTGTCTGCCAATCACCCCTGCCTCCTCCTGGCTGTCACATTCCAGAGACTCGTCCTCCTGGCTGACCTCATCATGTGTATAAAAAAGGGACATGTTTTAACTTTTTGGTTCATCAATCACACACAATTTTCAACTCATGACTGTTGCAAATTGAATGTTAATAAATAGAAAAGACTCTCATTCTGACCCCAGCAGTTTTCATTCCTGTCCCAATCATTTCTGGCCACTACTGTTTATTGATATGTATTTTTTTTTCCTTAATTTGGGAATAATAACATCTAGTTCCCAACAATAATTATAGGACAATAAATATGTAGAAAAATGCTATACCTGGCTATAGATATTCAGATCCGGCTCTTCCCGGTCAGGTAGCTCCTCGTCACTCTCTGCAGGGGTGGAGGGAAGGGTGGAGGGAAGGCTGGAGGGAAGGCTTGAAAGTGATTTCCTGGCTTCAAGCTGGTCGTCCAGAAAACGCAAGTATTTGTAGTACCACAGCTTGGGGACATGCACTTTGTCTGCTGCTGCTCCTGATCTCTGGGAATTGATGACTTGAGTGTGCTGCTTCTTGTACATATTCCTCAAGTTATTGGCTTTATTATTCAATCACCATCTCATAGTCTGCCTCTGGGATCCATGTCTTCATAATTTCAACCAATTTATCCATTGTTGCCCTCCTTGCCTCGCGGTTATGGTACAAACTGTGTTTTAGCTCCCACAAATTTCTGAGCTCCTTATATTTGTCTATGAATGCTGTCATTATTTCTGGATCTTTAAATTTCTGCACATTTTCTGCAAGATAAAACACAAGACAAAAACACTAGGTCAGCCTAAACTGTCATAATCGTATCCGAATATAGGCCTTTAATCATGAATCAGTATAGGCCACTAATGCCCCAAGTTTCAATTTTACCTTTGTTTATGACGTTCGGCACTTCCGGTCCTCCTTACTCTGCACACAGAACGTAGTTACGACACATGCGTGTTATCATTATATGCACTGCGCATGCGTTAAACTCCGCCCGCGTCGCCCGCCCCTGACGTTCTTTCTAGGATATTCCCCACCCCTTCTCTTTTGGCGCACAGTGGGAGACGACATGGTGGAGTAACAGCAGGTGCGTGTTGTTTTAATAACCGACAAGGAAAGCCCAGAGCCGGAAACGTCACGATCGAGGACAAGATACAAGGCCAGTAATATGTCCTTTGCAGAAATGGCAGAGATGGTGGAGATCTTGCGGAGTAGAGATTTTGATGGGAAGCATGGGCCGTACACCAATCCTAATCTCAGGAAGGTCAAAATAATGAGCAAAGTGGTGAAGAGTCTGTACCAGAAATTTGGGGTCCGGAGATCCAAGGAGCAGCTGAGAAAAAGGTGGTCTGACCTGAGGGAGCCGGAGCAGTACAGGAAGATCAAAAAATGCTAGCAAAAAGTAAGTATTTCTCCTGTGTTATTACTAATTTGATTATTATACTTGCATGTTGCTCCATGTGTTTTGATTGACTGTTTGGACATTTGAAAATGGCAACTTTCAGGTTAGTGGCCAAAGTATAATCGTTTGCAGTAAACATCCTTCGTCAACAAAATACGATGTTTTGCGCAGATACGGGTAAACCACATTTGGTCATGCCTATTTGTATTAAAACAACGTTTATAAACATTGTTGTCTAGATGATGTGTTTGTAAATAGAATGTGAAATGCAAACTTGATTCAGTGTAAAGAAGAGGACACTCAGCAGCTGTTTCCACATCTGGACTCTGGAGCACTAGTGTGGGACACCAGAACAACCTTTTTAGGGTGTCCCACACAGGTGCTACAGTGGATAATTGGGGTGTCTCCAGGTGTGTAACTTGGCCAAAAAAGGTAAGTATTCCAGCTTTGGAAAAATCAAAAAATCATGTGTTCAGCTTGGAACTCTGCCAAAACAGACAATTGTACCCCACTTCCAAGCAATATTCCATATTCCTATTTCTGGCCACAAATATCTGTGTGCTAAGTATACCTTTTGTTTCATTCTCATAGGGGAGCGAAGACTCGGAGGACAGGAACCCCACACATCAGAAAGAACAGAGGGAACCCCAACCTCAGAAATAAGGGGACCAGAGAGAACCCCAACCTCAGGATGTGGAGGAAGAAGAGGTGGAGGAAGGAGAGGTGGAGGAAGTGTGCGAGATTGTCACCACAACAGGTCAGTGTCATACACCACAGATTCAGGGAATAGATGCATGCATGCTTTAAAAAAAAAAAAAATTAGGTGATGTGCTGCTTGTTGAAGATCAATCTTCTCCTTTCTCCAGTGGGAGCGCACAAATCATAATCCAGGACCTCATGGTTATGAGTCGGGAAATCTACATTATCAGGCACAAACTCAATTGTTTTGACCAACAAATTAAGAACATGATTGATGTTTTGGGGAGAGTCTAAAGATCTTTTTAATGCCACCATTTCACGTTTTTGTGGCCTACTTTCCAAAATGTTTGTGAAATTTAACAAGCCAAATTTTGAAGGTGCACACATTGTGTCAACATGTGCTATCTCCCATCAGGGGAAATCAATGTATGTGTTTTGAGGGTGCAACCTCTTCCTCGCAACTCAAGTAGGTGAGAGGAAGAGTTTTCACCCCAAAAACACGTCCATTGATCCCCCATGATGGGAGATAGCACATGTTGACATTTGACATGGGATCAGGAGGAAAATACCCATTTTAATGCACAATTTGTGTGCATCCTAAAAATTTGGCTTGTTCAGGGGTGACATCACCCCATCTTATGAAGGCAACAGCAAGACATTTTTTAAGCACTATATAATGTCTGATATTGCCTTCAGTTTTTCAAAGGTTGAACTTTGTAAGTTCCATAGTTTTTATGTTTTATTGTTTGAAACATGCCTGTTTATGCAAAACCAAAAAAAAACAATATATATATTTTTTTAAACTGGTTAGAATTTCACAGATTTTTTATAACGCACATGTGAATGTGCACAGAGTAAACGTAGTTTTCTAATCAACAATGTGTGGCTTCTTGTATCTATGCTCAATACCAGTTTGAAAATTAAGTTCTTGTTTACTGTGACAGTGGTGGTTGTTTACTAAAGACAAATCCCCTTGGCAGCTAAAGTGCACTAGGAGAACCTAGGAGACAGATAAAACAAACACAAGCAATAATGACAAATCAAGCTTTTCACATAAATTTATTTTATTTTTTGTAAGAAAAATCTGAGATTGTCTGGCATAGCAATGGCCCCCCCACCCGTACATTACTCCACGTATTTCTCCCGCATTTCACGGGCGCTTTGGGGGGCCAAGCCAGTATAGCCAGTATCCAGGAGTAAGGCCAGTATCCAGGCCTGTCATGGTACTGTCAGAAAGTCCGGCCTCAGGCCCAACTGTTGTAATATAATCTGCAGAATTTCTCCTCAAATAATTGTGCAGGATGCAGCAGCTGAATATTATGTGATTCAGTTTGTATTCTGCTATATGTATGGATGTAAAGAACAGGCGGAATCAGCTGGCCATTATGCCGAAGGCATTCTCAACAACCCTTTGGGCTCTGGCCAGCCAGTAACTAAAAACCATCCTCTCCGGGGTGAGGATCCTCAGGGGAAATTACCTCATCAGGTGTGGTCCCAGTCCGAAAGCCTTATCAGCAATAAAAACAAACAGAAGGCCCTCAACGTTGTCTTCATCAGGTGGCAGTGCCAGGCCACCAGTCTGGAGACATAGGGCAAATTCCGTCTGTGCGAACACACCACCATCCGACATCCGGCCGTTCTTCCCGACGTCATCATACATAATCTCATACTGAGCCGACACCACCGCCATTAACACAATACTATTAAAACCTTTATAGTTATAAAAGTATGACCCTGAATAGGGTGGTGGCACTATGCGGACGTGCTTCCCATCTATTGCCCCTCCGCAGTTGGGAAAGTCCCACCACTCGGCAAACTGGGATGCCGCATTCTGCCATTCCTGTGGCGTTGAAGGAAACTCTGGAGTCAAACCAGAAAAATAAATTAGTACTTTTGCACATAACATTGCAAGCAGATTACACAAAAACATTCTTGGCCAGCATCAGTATAACATTTATTTAACCACTTAACGACCACCCACTGTAAATATACGTCGGCAGAATGGCACCGACAGGCACAATCACGTATATGTACGTGATCGCCTTTGTATAGTTGGGGGGTCCGATCGGACCCCCCTCCTTTACAGTGAGCGGCTGTTAATTGTTCAGGAGCGATCCGGGATGAGGGGACGGCCGTTCGATTCCGGCCACCCCCTCGCGATCGCTCCCGTCGAATGAGAAAGCTTCCCAGCCTGTGTAATGTAAACACAGGCAGAGGAAGTGATGTCATCTCTCCTCGTGTCGGTCTTTTCGATCCGGCGCGAGGAGTGAAGACATCTCACAGTAAGTGCACCAACAGCCCACTGACACCAGTACACGTAGGCACACTTACACCCCCCAGTCACCCCCAGATCACCCCCCAGATCACCCCCAGTACCCCCAGTCACAGTGCACCGTTTGCAGTGGTCATTTTTTTACTGATCACTGCAATCAGTGTCATTTGTGACAGTAAAAAGTTGCAGGGCAGTTAGGTTTAGGCCCCTTTAGGTCCAGGGTAGCCCCCTAACCCCCCTAATAAAGGTTTAACCCCTTGATCGCCCCCCAGGTAACCCTTTCACCCCCTAACGCCAGCGCCACTAAGCGATCGTATTTCCGACCGCTGTATTTAGTGCCGGTGGTGCCCTAGATAGCCAGTTATTTATTTTTAGTTTTGCCGCATGTTTTTATAGCGTCAGGTACCCCCAAATATTATTTTAACCCCCTGATTGCCCCTAGAGTTAACCCTTTCACCAGTGATCACCGTATAAGTTTTACTGGTGACACTGGTTAGCCGGTTAGTTATTTAGTTATTTAGGTTACCCGTCAGGTTTTTATATAGCGTCGGGTACCCCCATATATAACCTAATAAAGTTTTTAACCCCCTGATTGCCCCTAGTTAACCCTTTCACCAGTGATCACCATATAAGTTTTACGGGTGACGCTGGTTGGTTAGTTTGCTTTTTATAGCATCAGGGCATCCGCCGTATATAACCCAATAAAGGTTTAACCCCCTGATCGCCCGGCGGCTGATATCAATTAGGTTTTAGCGCCAGAGAGGGTCTGCGTCGCCCCAGGCAGCGTCAGGTTAGTGCCAGTAACGCTAACACCCACGCGCAAAGCATACACCTCCCTTAGTGGTATAGTATCTGAACAGATCTATACTAGCGTCCCCAGCGGTTTAGGGTTCCCAAAAACGCAGTGTTAGTGGGATAAGCCCAGATACCTGCTAGCACCTGCGTTTAGCCCCTCCGCCCAGCCCAGCCCAGCCCAGCCCACCCAAGTGCAGTATCGATCGATCACTGTCACTTACCAAACACAACACACATAACTGCAGCGTTCGCAGAGACAGTCCTGATCCCTGCGATCGCTAACAGTTTTTTTGGTAGCATTTGATACATTTGCTGACAGTCAGGTGCATTTTTTTCCTGTGATTCTTACTAGTGTACCCCTAAATTTAGAGCCCAAAATGGCAAGACAAAGGTACACTAGTAAAGATGCCTACGAGATTCTGAGCATGACAGATAGTGAAGAGGAGGTCACGCATCTGTCAGATTCAGGATCAGAATACCTTCCCGTAGAAGACAGTGAAGTCAGTGGCTCCTCGTCAGATAGCTCTGACGACGAAGTTGAGGTCCCTGCTAAGGTCAGGCGTACCCGATCCCGATCTTCTGAGGTTGTTGAGGAGCAAGAACCGCAGGGCTCTCGTATCATGGAGCAGAGTAGTACTAGTGCCGCTATTCCTTCTGGTGAATTGGCAAGCACCAGCGGCCTAGTACAGCATGGGTGTACATCCAGCACTGCAGTATCACGTGGTGACGTGGCGAGTCCCATAAGTGCAGTTCAAGCTGGCGAGGTGGCAAGCACAAGTAGTGTCCCGCTGCCACCAAGAAGACAAAGGCAGGCCCGTCGTGCCCATAGTGCCCTTCCTGCAGAATTTGCCTATCCTGATTGGGTCCCCACCACTTCTGCAGAACCCGTACTTCCCCCATTCACTGCCCAACCCGGTATTCAGGTGGAAACAGCTGATTTTATGCTAATTGATTTTTATTCGCTGTTTTTCACGGACCAGAGTAATTTATATGCTGGTCAATTCATCGCCGCTAACCCCCAGTTGCCTTCCATTGCCAAAGATTGGAAACCAATTACGGTTTCTGAATTTAAGACCTTTCTGGGCCTTTCCCTTAACATGGGTACACATAAATTCCCGTCATTGCGTGCTTATTGGTCCATGCACCCAATTGACCACATGCCCGTGTTCTCTGCCTCCATGCCCAGGAAACGATACGAGCAGATTTTGCGGTTCATGCACTTCAACGACAATGAACTTTGTCGTCCACGTGGAGACCCTGAATACGACCAGCTCTTTAAATTTCGGCCCCTCATAAACCACTTCAACGAACGTTTTGCAGCCTTGTTTATTCCCGATCAAGTTGTCTGCGTTGATGAGTCCCTGATTAAATTTTCTGGCCGCTTGGCTTTCAAGCAGTACCTTCCCAGCAAGCGTGCCAGATACGGGGTCAAGCTCTATAAGTTCTGTGACAGGGCAACAGGCTATGTATGGAGCTTTACGGTTTATGAGGGAAAAGATAGTCAGGTTGAGCCGGTCAACTGCCCGGATTACATAGGGAGCGCTGCCAAGATAGTGTGGAACTTGGTGTCACCCTTATTCGGGAAGGGGTACCACTTGTATGTGGACAATTATTACACGAGCGTGCCACTGTTTAGTCACTTGTTTGATCATCAGATTGGAGCATGTGGCACCGTGCGACCTAATCGCTGGGGCTTTCCCCAGCGGCTTGTAGATGCCCGTCTTAGGCTGGGGGAGAGAGCCTGCTTGAAGTGTAATAACTTGCTCGCTATGAAGTGGAGGGACAATAAGAATGTTTTCCTTCTTACCTCCCTTCATGCAGACATGACAGTCCAAATTCGTACGACGACTGGTGTTGTGGAGAAACCCCTCTGTGTCCACGAATATAACAAAAATATGGGAGGGGTGGACCTCAACGACCAGTTGTTGGCGCCGTATCTAATTGACCATAAGGCGAGACGCTGGTACAAAAAAGTGTCTCTATCCTTATTCCAATTGGCTTTGCTGAACGCTCATGTGCTATACAGAGCTTCAGGCGGGACGTTATCTCTTCTAAAATTCCAGAATGAGATAGTCACAGACCTCCTGTATCCAGGCGATTCTGCACCTCACCATCCCCAACCAAATGCAGTAAGCTGGCTGCATGAGAGGCATTATCCGTATGCCCTCGAGAGTACCCCTACCCAACGTACCCCCCAAAAAAGATGTCATGTCTGTAGCAAGCGCGGATTTAGGCGTGACACCCGTGTTTTTTGTCCACTCTGTCCTGACAAACCTGGTCTTTGCCTTGGTGAATGTTTTGAACGCTACCACTCAAAAGTGAAGTTTTAGCGTAGGGTACAGCATTTCACAGACTAGGACACACTTACACAGGGTCTCCCAAGATGCCATTACATTTTGAGAGACCCGAACCATTACAGTTGTTGAAGTTACAAAAAAAAGTGTAAAAAAGAAAAAAAAAACGTAAAAAACAAAACACAAAAAAAATATAAAAAAATAAATAAAAAATAGTTGTGTTTTATTGTTCTCTCTCTCTCTCTCTCTCTCTATTTTCTCTCTATTGTTCTGCTCTTTTTTACTGTATTCTATTCTGCAATGTTTTATCATGCTTGCTTTTCAGGTATGTAATTTTTTGTTTTCAGGTGCGCCATTCAACTGCAGCGCAGAATTATTTATCTTAACAGCAACAGAGTTTGCTCCCACGATACATAAAGCCGTGACTCCAGTGCTGTAGGAGGTGATTTCACCACCACAGTTAAAAAAAAAGAGCATATATGCCGAAGCATGGGGGCAGCAGGGGCGGAGGAGCGATTTTGCTCCTAATGCTGCGTACATACGAAATTCCGACGGAGGCTTGCCCGTGGAAAAGTCCTACCGTGTGTACGCGGCATAACTTTTTTGCGGGAGGATGCCCCCTTGCTTCGGCATATATATATTTTAGGCACAGGTTGCGTTAAAACAATGTTTTATTTTTTACTAGGTTTTGTTTTGGTATTTGCTTTGCAGGTATGGTATGGCAAGGTCTTACTGCTGTACTGTAATGTTACTTTGTTTTAATGTTAACCATCATTTGCTTAGCAGGTACGCCATTCAGTTGCAGCGCGGATTTATTTAACTTGACAGCAACAGCGTTTGCTCCCACGATACATAAAGCCGTGACTCCAACGCTGTAGGAGGTGATTTCACCACCACAGTTAAAAAAAAGAGCATATATGCCGAAGCATGGGGGCAGCAGGGGCGGAGGAGCGATTTTGCTCCTAATGCCGCGTATATACGGTCGAAATTCCGTCGGAGGCTTGCCCGTGGAAAAGTCCGACCGTGTGTACGCGGCATAACCTTTTATGCCACGCGCATACGGTCGAAATTACGACGAAGGCTTGCCCGTGGAAAAGTCCGACCGTGTGTACGCGGCATAACTTTTTTGCGGGAGGATGCCCCCATGCTTCGGCATATATAAATGGTGCATGTATGCCCATCATTAGAAGTGGGTGGATGAAGGGAGGTATTCTAATGGTGGGCATACCCACCGATCAATCTCTTTTTTTCGTTCAGCCAACAGGCTGCATGAAAAAAAAGATTACAATACATGTCCAACAAGGACCAGCAACATACTGGTATGTTGCTGGAATTTGAATGTTTATACCAGAATGATGCCTGCAGGTTTAGGTATCATCTTGGTATCATTCTTTTCAGCCAGTGGCCGGCTTTCATGTAAAAGCAATTCTAGCAGATAATTAGCCTCTAGAGTGCTTTGACAAGCAGTGGGAGGGAATGCCCCCCCCCGGATATAAACAGCGCCATTGGGAAATTGGGAAAGCATTTTATCACACCGATCTTGGTGTGGTCAGATGCTTTGAGGGCAGAGGAAAGATCTAGGGTCTAACCCCCCAATTTTTTTCAAAAAAAGAGTACCTGTCACTACTTATTGCTATCATAGGGGATAATTACATTCCCTGAGATAACAATAAAAATGGTAAAAAAAAAAAAAAAAATATGGAAGGAACAGTTTAAAAATAAAATAAAAAAGCAAAATAAATAATAATTTTTTTTTAAAAAAAGCACCGCTGTCCCCCCCTGCTCTTGCGCAAAGGCGAACGCAAGCGTCGGTCTAGCGTCATATGTAAACAGCAATTGCATCATGCATGTGAGGTATCACTGCGAAGGTCAGATTGAGGGCAGTCATTTTATCAGTAGACCTCCTCTGTAAATCTAACGTGGTAACCTGTAAAGGCTTTTAAATGCTTTTAAAAATGAATGTAGTTTGTCGCCGCTGCGCGTTTGTGTGCAATTTTAAAGCATGTCGTGTTTGGTATCCATGTACTCGGCCTAAGATCATCTTTTTTATTTCATCAAACATTTGGGCAATATAGTGTTTTTTAGTGCATTAAAAATAAAAAAAGTGTGTTTTTCCCCCAAAAATGCGTTTGAAAAATCGCTGCGCAAATACTGTGTGGAAAAAAAATGCAACACCCACTATTTTAATCTGTAGGGCCTTTGCTTTAAAAAAATATATAATGTTTGGGGGTTCAACATAATTTTCTTGCAAAAAAAAAAATGTTTTCATGTAAACAAAAAGTGTCAGAAAGGGCTTTGTCTTCAAGTGGTTAGAAGAGTGGATAATGTGTGACATAAGCTTCCTAATGTTGTGCATAAAATGCCAGGACAGTTGAAACCCCACCCAAATGCCCCCATTTTGGAAAGTAGACACCTCAAACTATTTGCTGAGAGGCATGTTGAGCCCATTGAATATTTTTTTTTTGTCCCAAGTGATTGAATAATGACAAAAAGAAAAAAAAAATGTACAAAAAGTTGTCACTAAATTATATATTGCTCAAACATGCCATGGTTATATGTGGAATTGCACCCCAAAATACATTCTGTTTCTTCTCCTGAGTACGGTGATACCACATGTGTGAGACATTTTGGGAGCCTAGCCGCATACAGGACCCCGAAAACCAAGCACCGCCTTCAGGATTTCTATGGGTGTAAATTTTTGATTTCACTCCTCATTGCCTATCACAGTTTCGGAGGCCATGGAATGCCCAGATGGCACAAAACCCCCCCAAATGACCCAATTTTGGAAAGTAGACACCCCAAGCTATTTGCTGAGAGGTATGTTGAGTATTTTGCAGATCTCGCTTTTTGTCACAAAGTTTTGAAAATTTAAAAAATAAAAATAAATAAAATAAAAAATGTCTTTCTTCATTTTCAAAAACAAATGAGAGCTGTAAAATACTCACAATGCCTCTCAGCAAATAGTTTGGGGTGTCTACTTTCCAAAATGGGGTCATTTGTGGGGGTTTTGGGCTATCTTGGCATTTTATGGCCTTCAAAACTGTGATAGGTAGTGAGGAGTGAAATCAAAAATTTACGCCCTTAGAAATCCTGAAGGCGGTGCTTGGTTTTTGGGGCTCCGTACGCGGCTAGGCTCCCAAAAAGTCCCACACATGTGGTATCCCCGTAATCAGGAGAAGCAGCAGAATGTATTTTGGGGTGCAATTCCACATATAACCATGGCATGTGTGAGCAATATATCATTTAGTGACAACTTTTTGTAATTTTTTTTTTCTTTTTGTCATTATTCAATCATTTGGGACAAAAAAAAATATTCAATGGGCTCAACATGCCTCTCAGCAAATAGCTTTGGGTGTCTACTTTCCAAAATGGGGTCATTTGGGGGGGTTTTGTGCCATCTTGGCATTTTATGGCCTTCAAAACTGTGATAGGTAGTGAGGAGTGAAATCAAAAATGTATGCCCTTAGAAACCTTGAAGGCGGTGCTTGGTTTTTGGGGTCCCGTGCGCGGCTAGGCTCCCAAAAAGTCCCACACATGTGGTATCCCCGTACTCGGGAGAAGCAGCAGAATGTATTTTGGGGTGTAATTTCACATATGCCCATGGCATGTGTGAGCAATATATCATTTAGTGACAACTTTGTGCAAAAAAAAAAAAAGTTTGTCATATTCCCGCAACTTGTGGCAAAATATAAAATATTCCATGAACCCAACATGCCTCTCAGTAAATAGCTTGGGGTGTCTACTTTCCAAAATGGGGTCATTTGGGGGGTTTTGTGCTATTTTGGCATTTTATGGCCTTCAAAACTGTGATAGATAGTGAGGAGTGAAATCAAAAATTTACGCCCTTAGAAATCCTGAAGGCGGTGCTTGGTTTTGGGGCCCCGTACGCGGCTAGGCTCCCAAAAAGTCCCACACATGTGGTATCCCCGTACTCAGGAGAAGCAGCAGAATGTATTTTGGGGTGCAATTCCACATATAACCATGGCATGTGTGAGCAATATATCATTTAGTGACAACTTTTTGTACATTTTTTTTTCTTTTTGTCATTATTCAATCATTTGGGACAAAAAAAAATATTCAATGGGCTCAACATGCCTCTCAGCAAATAGCTTGGGGTGTCTACTTTCCAAAATGGGGTCATTTGGGGGGGTTTTGTGCCATCTTGGCATTTTATGGCCTCCAAACTGTGATAGGTAGTGAGGAGTGAAATCAAAAATGTATGCCCTTAGAAACCTTGAAGGCGGTGCTTGGTTTTTGGGGTCCTGTATGCGACTAGGCTCCCAAAAAGTCCCACACATGTGATATCCCCGTACTCAGGAGAAGCAGCAGAATGTATTTTGGGGTGTAATTTCACATATGCCCATGGCATGTGTGAGCAATATATCATTTAGTGACAACTTTGTGCAAAAAAAAAAAGTTTGTCATATTCCCGCAACTTGTGGCAAAATATAAAATATTCCATGGACTGAACATGCCTCTCAGTAAATAGCTTGGGGTGTCTACTTTCCAAAATGGGGTCATTTGGGGGGGTTTGTGTTATTTTGGCATTTTATGGCCTTCGAAACTGTGATAGGTAGTGAGGAGTGAAATCAAAAATTTGCGCCCTTAGAAATCCTGAAGGCGGTGCTTAGTTTTTGGGGCCCCGTACGTGGCTAGGCTCCCAAAAAGTCCCACACATGTGGTATCCCCGTACTCAGGGGAAGCAGCAGAATGTATTTTGGGGTGCAATTCCACATATAACCATGGCATGTGTGAGCAATATATCATTTAGCGACAACTTTTTGTAATTTTTTTTTTCTCATTATTCAATCACTTGGGACAAAATAAAAATATTCAATGGGCTCAACATGCCTCTCAGCAATTTCCTTGGGGTGTCTACTTTCCAAAATGGGGTCACTTGGGGGGGTTTTGTACTGCCCTGCCATTTTAGCACCTCAAGAAATGAGATAGGCAGTCATAAATTTAAACGGTGTAAATTCCAGAAAATGTACCCTAGTTTGTAAACGCTATAACTTTTGCGCAAACCAATAAATATACGCTTATTGACTTTTTTTTTACTAAAGACATGTGGCTGAATACATTTTGGCCTAAATGTATGACTAAAATTGAGTTTATTCGATTTTTCTTATAACAAAAAGTAGAAAATATCATTTTTTTTTACAATTTTCGGTCTTTTTCCGTTTATATCGCAAAAAATAAAAATCGCAGAGGCAATCAAATACCATTAAAAGAAAGCTCTATTTGTGGGAAGAAAAGGACGCAAATTTTGTTTGGGTACAACATTGCATGTCCGCACAATTTACAGTTAAAGCAGCGCAGTGCAAAATTCTGAAATCACCTCTGGTCCTTTAGCTACCAAATGGTCCGGGGCTTAAGTGGTTAAAGGAGTATTTAAAGACAAAAATAGAAGGCCCACTTATCAGATTCCTCACCCCCTCTGATGGCCCATTGGAAAAAAATTAGGAGGGGGGGTTCTAGCTGAGTTTGGGCCCTCTAAAAAAAGCCTCTGCCATTCTGCCTGAACTTAATGAGAACAAAAACATTTGTCCACATTTTTTGGGGGGACGGGGGACACACAAGTGGAGCGGCAAAATACATTGGTAAGTGACTAGGCTAGGTGTGTTTGGGCCATGCTGGAGAGGTAAGTGAAGGCAAATATGCATGTAGGCCAAAAAAGGAGCAATTAAAAGCTTACAGCATGCATGAGGACAAAGGGGACATTTACAATCATTGTAATTAGGGAATGATGAAAGAACTACTATATATTAGCAAGCATTATATACATGTGATGTTAAAGGAGAAAAATTACCTTAATATAGTCCTTCTGCAGAATTTGAATTATGGCAGAACAGGTTTCTGGGATAATGATCCCCAGAGCCTGGGGGGAAATGCCTGTCGTGAACTTGAGGTCCTGCAGACTTCTCCCAGTTGCCAGGTATCGCAACGTTGCAACTAGCCTCTGCTCGGCAGTGATGGCTTGGCGCATCACAGTGTCCTGCCTCGTGATATAGGGGGACAGCAAATCCAACAGACGGTGAAAAAACGGGGTTCGTCATCCGGAGATAAGTCATCAGGATTATTCTCCTGGATTTCCCACAGCAGAGGCATATGAGAGAATTGGTCCTGCTGGAGAAACAAATTCTTGGTCCATTAACTCCTCCTCACCCTGTTCATGGACTGGACTCGGGTTAAAGTATTAACCACAACACCAAGCCCATATGCAGCACGAACTCTACGATGAGAACGTACATCCAACATGGCTAGAAACCGGTCGGCTGGTCAGAACGAACTTAAACAGAACGCACTGAGGAACAGAAAGTCATATGAAGGACGACCTGAAAACCAGAAACGAGCGGACAAGAACGCACTGAAAAACAGATACGACCAGACTACACGCACTGAAAGACAGATACGAACCCTCAAGCACAAACTGAAATGCAGAAAACGATCTGAAAAGCATGGAGACTGAAAAGCGCGTAACGGCTAACACCAAACTTTTACTAACACGCGGTAACACAAAATCAGCAAAAGCAGCCCAAAGGGTGGCACCGTTGGATTTGAACTTCCCCTTTATACTGCCGTCGTACGTGTTGTACATCACCGCGTTTTCGACGGTCGGAATTTAGTCTGACAGTGTGTATGCAAGACAGCTTGAACGGAATTCCGACAAAAAAATCCATCAGATTTTAGGCCATCGGAAATTCCAATCGTGTGTACGAGTATCGGATCTTCATGACCAATTAAGAAGGCTGATTTGTTAGAGAGATATGGGGGCTGATTTACAAAACGTTTGCGCCATGAGTATTGGCGCATCTGCGTGCGCAATGGCTGTTTTGGTATTTACAAAACATTAGCGCCGATAGCTCAGCCCTATTTCCCATTTACTATAGTGTTGTCGGCGGACGGGAGGAGGCGCTCAGTGCGCCACTATGGACCTGGCGCAGGGCATGTTAAAATCTAAATATAAAGAAGCTGGAAGTGAGAATATAATGGGGGTGATGTGGGGTGATTTGAGGAAGTGTAGTGACACCTGCCCAAATAACTAATATGCCCAAAATAGAGTGAGAAAGTAACTTTTTCAAAACCAGCCCGCTGCGCCGGCAAGTACGATTCGAGCTGCGGGAGTTTTTTTTGAGCTCAGCGCGGGAATTTCAATGGTTCAAATGCGCCAAGACACTGTGCCGGCAAAATCTTAGTAAATGTCAAGTCACGTAACTCAATTTGCATAAGTTGAACAGGCGCAGCTCTGAACTTCCCAGTGCGCCAGCAAAATGACATTTCTAAAGGAAAAAAAAAGGCATTTAAAAGCACCCGTGGCTATAATGAATTGTCGGCTCCCGGCAATACAGAGAAAAGTCATTGAAAGTCTTTGCTAACCAAAAAAAAAAAGTGTGGGGGTCCCCCCAAATTCCATTACCAGGCCCTTCAGGTCTGGAATAGATATTAAGGGGAACCCCCTGCAATTTTTTTTTAAAATGACGTGGGGTTCCCCCCAAATATCCATACCAGGCCCTTCAGATCTGGCATGGATTTTAAGGGGAACTCCACCCCAAATTTAAAAAAATAAATGGCGTGGAGTCCCCCTAAAAATCCACACCAGACCCTTATCCGAGCACGTAACCTGGCCGGCCGCAGGGGAAGAGGGGGGGACGACAGAGCGCCCCCCTCCCTCCTGAACTGTACCAGGCCACATGCCCTCAACATGGGGAGGATGTCCCCATGTTGATGGGGACAAGGGCCTCATCCCCACAACCCTTGCCCGGTGGTTGTGGGGGTCTGCGGGCGGGGGGCTTATCGGAATCTGGAAGACCCCTTTAACAAAGGGGACCCCCAGATCCCGCCCCCCCATGTGAAATGGTAATGGGGTACAATTGTACCCCTACCATTTCACAAGAAAAGTGTCAAAAATGTAAAAAATGACAAGAGCTGGTTTTTGACAATTGCTTTATTAATGTCTTTTCCTTTCTTCCATCTTCTTCCTTCTTCTTCTTCCACCTTCTTCTTTTCTCCATTCGGGTTTCTTCCTCTTCATCTTTATCTTCATCCTCATCTTCATCTTTATCTTCATCTTCCTTCTTCCTTCGGTCTTCTCGTCCGCATCTTGCTCGGGCGTCTTCCCTTCTTCTTTCTTCTCCGGCCGCTCCGTTTGAATTGGAGGTTCCCGCTGTGCGCCGCTTCAGTTCTCCACTTGGTCCGCTGCCACCCAGTGGCTCCGCCCCCTCTGACACCACAGAGAAAGTCCCCGTGAAATCCATGTGCGTCAGGGGGGCGGGGTCACCGGGTGTAAGCGGACCCAGAGGGGAACTGAAGAACTGAAGCGTCGCACAGCAGGAACCTCCAATTCAAACGGAGCGGCCGGAGAAGAAAGAAGAAGGGAAGACGCCGGAGCAAGATGCGGACGAGAAGACCGAAGGAAGAAGGAAGATGAAGAAGATAAAGATGAAGAGGAAGATGAAGATGGAGGAAGAAACCCGAATGGAGAAAAGAAGAAGATGGAAGAAGATGGAAGAAGAAGATGGAAGAAGTTGGAAGAAGATGGAAGAAAGGAGAAGACATTAATAAAGGAATTGTCAAAAACCGGCTCTTGTCATTTTTTACATTTTTTACACTTTCTTTGGGAAATGGTAGGGGTACATTTGTACCCCATTACCATTTCACACAGGGGGGGCGGGATCTGGGGGTCCCCTTTGTTAAAGGGGTCTTCCAGATTCCGATAAGCCCCCCGCCCGCAGACCCCCACAACCACCGGGCAAGGGTTGTGGGGATGAGGCCCTTGTCCCCATCAACATGGGGACAGCCTCCCCATGTTGAGGGCATGTGGCCTGGTATGGTTCAGGAGGGGGGGCGCTCTCTCATCCCCCCTCTTCCCCTGCGGCCGGCCAGGTTACGTGCTCGGATAAGGGTCTGGTGTGGATTTTTAGGGGGACTCCACGCCATTTTTTTTTCAATTTGGGGTGGAGTTTCCCTTAAAATCCATGCCAGATCTGAAGGGCCTGGTATGGATATTTGGGGGGAACCCCACATCATTTAAAAAAAAAATTGCAGCGGGGTTCCCCTTAATATCCATTCCAGACCTGAAGGGCCTGGTAATGGAATTTGGGGGACCCCCACACTTTTGTTTGTGTAATCAAAGACTTTCAATGACTTTTATCTGTATTGACGGAAACCAGCAATTCATTACAGCCGCAAGGACTTTTAAATGACTATTATTTTACTTTAGAAATGTAATTTTGCTCTCTAACTGTTATAAACATGGAAAACATGTGCTACTTTACAGGCATACTATAGAAACCCCCCGGGTATGATATTTAGGGCCAGTTCACACCGGATGCAGTGCAGTGCGTTTTTTTGATGCATGAAAAACGCAAAGAAAGTTGATCACATTAATGCCAATGGCATAGTTCACACCACTGCAGTCCGTTCCAGTGCGTTTCAGAAAGCAAAAAAAAAAATTGGTCATGCTGCATTTTTTAGGTACAAAACTGTACTGGACCCCAGTAAAACACATCAAAAACGCAACGGAACGTACCAAAAATGCACTGGAATGCACCGGAACGCACCTAAATGCACCAAAGACGCACTGCAACATACTTGTCCTAAGTGAAAAGAGGGGGAAAAAACACTGGACTGCATCAAAAACGCATCAAAAATGCACTGGAATGTGTCAAAAACGCGCATGCAGAAAAGCACCTGGAACGCACCCAGACTGTGTTTCTATAGTGTGAACTAGGGCCAGTTCACACCATAGAAACGCAATCCGGATGCGTTCCAGGTGCTTTTCTGCATGCACGTTTTTCATGCGTTCCAGTGCATTTTTGTTACGTTTTTCATGCAGTCCAGTGCTTTTTTTTCACCCCTCTTTTTTATTAACCAAAGAGAAGGACAAGTGTGTTCCAGTGTGTTTTTGGTGCATTTAGGTGTGTTCCTGTGCGTTCCAGTGCGTTTATGATGCGTTTTGCTGCGTTCCAGTACAGTCCAGTGCTGGTAAAATGCAGCATGTTCTACTTTTTTGGGGGAACTAGAACACACTGGAACAAACACTGCCATTTAGAACCATATAACCAACTTTCCATGCATTTTGGATGCATAAAAAACGCAATGGACTGCATGTGGTGTGAAATGGCCCTTAAGCAATTTGGCATATTTAAAGGCACTTCTTCTTTTGTTTTTGGTGTTTTCCAAATTGGTGACATTGATATATGTCCCTTAGGGTGGGACCTGGGCCCCCATTTTAAGGCCAATAACTAGAAGATAAGCCAGCCAAGTGGAGACTAGCAAAATTAACAAGTCAGTTCCCATAGACTGCAATGGTATTTGTTGGTGGGGGGGGAGGGGTGATTGTCCCATCTCTAATTTTGTAGCATGCTGGATGATGTGCTTAATTTTGGACGGGGGGAGGGGGGGTATTTTTTGCTAGCTGCATTGGTGTTGTTCTGCACATGCCCAGCCAGTTAGTTTTTTTTTGGGTCCTTTTTGTGTGTGAACAGCGCCTGGATATTTCTGGGCATGCTCACTCAGAGAGTGTTTTTATGGGTTAGTAATTGAAGGACATCCTTAACAGGTGTAGCCACTTTGAATTTCAGTCTCTACATTGGGAGAACTTTCATTTTGGGTGTTTCATGGACTGTGCATGTGTTTTCAATTGCCTCATTAGCACACAAACATATGTTATATAAAGCTCACAGGGAGCATTCGTTCGCTTGCCCTGAGAAGAGGCAAGTGTGTGTGTGGCAAAATGTACATGTTGGTGTCCTTATCGAGTTTGTAACATATGTATTTTATTTGTTATATCTTTGCAAAACAGGTGATTGGTTAACTTTTGTGGATTGTATTTTTTTGTGTGGGGAAAATGTTCCCCTGAAATAATTCTGTTGTTGTTAATGTGTGTTGTTTGTTCACTTTGATTTAATTGTCTGTGCTGTATTTTTTTGGCCAAATATTTCTCAAGATGTTGAGTCTGTAACTGTTTCAAATTGACCATGTTTTTTATTTTGCCTTCCCTTTTGTTTTGTTGACCAATAAAATTTGATGCAAAGTTTTGATGTTTGTTTTGTGTTTTCTTTGCAACAAATGTGACAGCTGATTGGCATGTCAAAACAAAACAGGTGCGATTTGTCTACCCTGGAGCCTTCATGCTAGCGTATGCATGGATTGTGTGCTGCCATGGAGCGTCACCAGGAAATGAAAAATACAGAGTATTCAATTTTCCTTTTTTACTGCAGTGGTTCTCAGCCTCAGTCCTCAAGTACCCCCAACAGGACATGTTTTGTGAATTTATCTCATGGAGAATTGCTGTCCAAAAATCAAAACCATTGACTGTGATTTAAAGCACATGTGCAAGATGAAGGAAAACCTGCAAACATGGCCTGTTGGGGGTACTTGAGAAGCACTGATTTAGAACACTGCACTTAAAAATAGCTCAAGGCCATACAATTCTAATTGTGGGGATTTTGAGGGAAACAAAGTAAGTGTTAGAACCCCTGCGTGTGTGTTTTTTTTTTTTGTAGTTTGGCCTTTGTGTCTCCTTTTCTTAAAATTGGCTTCACTTCCTGTCACACAGCTAAACAGGAAGTGAAGGTAAAACCCTACCAATGTCTTTTCTTGGGGACACACAGATAAATCTAACTATTGTCCCCATTAAGCAAATTTCACTCTAGCACTTTGTTGTGTACACCCCAAATCATTGTATAGTTTGGGGTTTAGTAAAGACAAATCCACTCTGCAGTAAAAGTGTAGCTGCTGAAAATCTGAGGGAAAGTACTGGTGATTGGATGTTACAATCATGTAAAAGCAAAGATGGTGGGTTTTTTTTTGCTTGCATGTCCCCCTCAGATATACAGCAAGTGCACTTGTAGTGCAAAGTAGATTTGCCTTTAGTAAATAAACCCCAAAGTCCAAACTACCTAATAATAATTTGTGGTGTACCCCGCAATATGCTGGAGTGTAATGTGCATAATGGGGAAAGTATTTAGACTGACCTGTGTGCCCCAAGGAAAGACATTGGGAGGGATTTTCCCTCACTTCCTGTGTGGCTATGTGACAGGAAGTGAATTATTTGGAAGGATAAAGTGGCCAAATTATTTAGTTTAACTTTTCAAAGACACATTCCTAAGTTGAATTGTGATGCATGTCAATGGCCCATTTAGACCCTCTTTAATCACTTGAGATCAGCGCTATAACTGATCGACGGCCACAGCATGGTCCTCAATTGCCGGGAGTCCGTCAATAAACGTCCTCCCCTTTGCGCGCGCTGTGGTCACAGAGTCACTGAGACTCGGGTGATGACAGATCCGAGTAAGGGGCCGATCCCTGCCCTTTACCATGTGATCAGCTGTCAGCAAATGACAGCTGATCACGTGATGTAAACAAAAGCTGGGTAATGGTTTTTGTTTTCTCCTTGTGCTGACAGCGTGAGCATAAAAAAAGGCAATCACCAGCTTATGTGCAAGGGACATGGGGTCCGAAGAGGAAGAGGCAATTCTGCGTCATCTGTGACAATTAGTAGCCCCTGCCAGTGCCACCTATCAATGCCCACCACTGGTGTCAATCAGTGCCCATCACTGCCAACTATCATTGCCACCTAGCAGTGCCACTTCTCACTGCCCACCAGTGCCAACTAGCAATGCCACCTCTCAGTGCCCACCCTTGCCACCTTATCGGTGCCCATCAGTGCAGTCTCATCAGTGTACATCAATGAAGAACAAAAATTACCTTTTTTAAAAATATTAACCAGTTTCCTACCGCCCACCGTCAAATGACATCCTTGGCTTTGTGCGGTGACATCTGAATGATGTCATTCTTTTCAGCCGGCGATTCTGTGCACAATAAAAATGATCATAGTGGCAGTTCCACCGCTTGATCGTTCTTATAGGCGGCGGGAGGGGACGTCCCCCCTCTTGCCTCCATCTGGTGCTTCTCTGGGCTCTCCCGCGTGCCATCTTGGGCTCGGAGAACAATTTGGAGATGACTGGTGACCAGATGGTCACCAGTCATCTCTATGACCGTCGGAGGCCCGGGCGCGACGTTATGACATCACGCCGTGTTCCTGTATGTTAACCAAGCCGTGATCTCGGCTGTCAGCATGAGATTGGTGATTTTTTTTGACCAATATCATGCTTTCCAGCCTGGAGGAGAGATGTGGGGTCTTATTGACCCCGCATCTCTCCATAAAGAGGACCTGTCACACACATTCCTATTACAAGGGATGTTTACATTCCTTGTAATAGGAATAAAAGTGATCCAAAAAAAAAAAAGTTAAAAAAAGAGTAAGAAATACAAAAAAGTAAAAAAAAAAAAAAAAAAGCAAAAAACGCCCATGTCCCCGGTAGCTCGCGCTCAGAAGCGAACACACACGTAAGTCCCGCCCACATATGTAAACGCCGTTCAAACCACACATGTGAGTTATTGCTGCGTGCGTTAGAACGAGTGCAACAATTCTAGCACTAGACCTCCTCTGTAATGCCAAAATGGTAATGTGTAAAAAAAATTTAAAGCATCGCCTAGGGAGATTTTAAATTACTGAAGTTTGGTGTCATTCCATGAGTGTGCGCAATTTTAAAGCGTGACGTGTTAGGTATCTATTTACTCAGCATAACAACATCTTTCACATTATACCAAAAAATTGGCCTAACTTTACTGTTTTGTAATATTTTTAGCAAAAAAAAGGCGTTTGAAAATTTATTGCGCAAATACCGAGCGAGATAAAAATTTGCAATGACCGCCATCTTATTCCCTAGGGTGTCTGCTCCAAAAACATATATAATGTTTGGTGTTTTTAAGTAATTTTATAGCCATAAATTTATGATTTTTACATGAAGGAGAGAAGTGCCAGAATAGGCCCAGTGCTGAAGTGGTTAAAATATCCTTTTTTTTTTTTAAACTCTGTCTTTTGTATTTATAGAAAAAAAAACAAAACACAAAGGTGATCAAATAGCACCAAAAGCAAGCTCTATTTGTGTGCCAACAAATAATAAATTTTCATTGGGTTACAGTGTTGTATGAGCGCGAAATTGTCATTGAAAGTGCATCAGCGCTGAAATGTGAAACTTGGTCTGGGCACACGTTTTATAAGCCGCTTGTTTGAGCGTTTTTTGCAGCTTAAAAACATCTCTCCATGTTAGCCTATGGCCTCATGGCCACCATGGCGTTTTTGAGCTGTAAATGGCATAGGCGTTTTTAGGCCCCATGTAGAAGGGACGCTGTTGCAAAGTGTTTCAGAACTAAGGTTAGAAAGGTGAGCTTTGTGCCATTTGCATGCCGTGTTTTACCACATTTGCGTGTATATGATAAGGAGCCGCCCTAAGCTCCAAAAACAGTATTATTTACGATTTTAGCTATTTTGTGAGACCAGAGTGATATCAGCAGCTGAGAGCAGCAGTGTAGTTGTATTTAGCGTGTCACTTGCCACAAGTTGTGGATTGTCCACTTGCCACGTCAGCTGCCCCAAGTCGTGGATTGTCCACAATGCAATGGAAGCAATTTAATTTATATATATATATATATATATATATATATATATATATATATATATAATATGGTTTTTCCTCATTTGCCATAAATTTGGAGTTTATCAATGTAAAAAAATAGGTCACCTTTAAAAACGCTTCTAAACTAAAATGCGGCTAAACGCTGGTACCCGCGTCTGAATCGTGGAAATCTTTGGCGTCTGAAGGCATTTTTAGGCTTTGTGAAAAACGATTTTAAACGCAACTGCAGATTTTTTTGGCCAGGCCAAAAACAGTGTTTTGGATGTAATAGAATTCAATGGACCCGCAACCAAAACGCAAGTACTGCAATTTTGCGGCAATTTTTTGTTTTACCTGTTTATAGCTGGTTGTTAAAAGAAATGTAAAAAAAAAAAAAATGCTGGTTCAAAAAAAAAAAAAACCTAGAAAAAAAACAGCGTGGGGTCCCCCCCAGGTCCATACCAGGCCCTTGGGTCTAGTATGGATTCAAAGGGGACCCCCCAAAATTAAAAAAAAAATGGTGTGGGGGTCCCCCCAGAATCCATACCAGGCCCTTCAGGTCTGGCATTTATTTTAAGGGGAACCCCGCGCCAAAAACAAAAAAAATTAGCGTGGGGTCCCCTAAAAATACACACCAGACCCTTTATCTGAGCACTCAACCTGGCAGGCCGCAGGGGAAGAGGGGGGGACGAGAGAGCGGCCCCCCCTCCCTCCTGAACCGTACCAGGCCGCGTGCCCTCAACATGGGGGGTTTGGTGCTTCGGGGCAAGGCGGGCGACCTGCGGCCCCCCCACCCCAAAGCACCCTGCCCCCATGTTGATGGGAACAAGGGCCTCTTCCCGACAACCCTGGCCATTGGTAAGGGTCTGGTTTGGATTTTGGGGGGACCCCCACGCCGTTTTTCAGCTTAGGGGGTTCACCTTAAAATCCAGACCAGACCTAAGGGCCTGGTATGCTCCTGGAGGGGAACCCATGCTGTTTTTTTCATTAAAATTTGGCCTGGAGTTCCCCTTCATGATTCATACCAAACACGGGACAGCGAGGCTGCCGAGGACCAGCGCGATGACATCGCGCTGGAGACATTCTCGGCCGGCTAGTCGCCTCTAGGACACGACTTGAGCGGCTGCTTCACGCTCAGGTCGTGTTCAAGTCGCCTCGCAAAGTCACGCTGTCCCTGTGTCAGCCGGCACACGAGTCACCCCTCGAATCGGATCCGCTTCATCCGACTTCCCGGGTGACTTCTATTCAAATCAATGGGCTCCCATAGGGAACCATTCATTTTCAATAGAGCACTGCTGACATTTGGATTTACTATAACAGTGCGCCGCTGGTTCCTGCGCCCAGTGAAGGAGTTATCTGGCGCACCAATTAAGGTTAGAACTAGGGATGAGCTCGGTGTTCGAGTCGAACATAAGTTCGACTCGAACATCGGCTGTTCGCGCGTTCGGCGAACAACGAACGATTTGGGCCGTTCGCGCCAAATTCGAGTGACGCGAACGGCCCACAATACACTGCGCCATCGCAGTGTAATCCCGGCGCTGTGATTGGCCAAGCATGCACTGTGACCCTGCATGCTTGGCCAATCACAGCGCCGGCAGCGAGGAGAGAAATGATTGGCCACAGGCAGGATGCCTGTGGCCAATTATAGCTGAGGGGGTTTAGTACACGCCCCACACTATAAAAGGCCACCAGCACGGCGGCCTCGTGTAGTGTGTTCCGGAGCAGGGAAAGTGAAGGATAGGCAGGGACAGTGTCAAATCTATTCTTTGCTAAACCTTGTGTGTAGGGACAGAGAAGGATAGGCAGGGAGAGTGTCAGTGTCATATTCTTTGCTAAACCTTGTGTGTAGGGAGAGAGAAGGATAGGCAGGGAGAGTGTCAGTGTCATATACTTTGATAAACCTTGTGTGCAGGGAGAGAGAAGGATAGGCAGGGGACAGTGTCAGTGTCATTGTTGCTAAGCCTCCTGCACATTATACACCTGAAGTTAGCCCGTATTGCTGCTTTTTCCTGGTGTGTTACACCAACAGGCATTTGCAGCACTTACAGCGGGCGGAATGTGACTCCTGATCATATTACACCTGAAGTTAGCCTGTATTGCTGCTTTTTCCTGGTGTGTTACACCAACAGGCATTTGCGGCACTTACAGCGGGCGGAGTGTGCCTCCTGATCATATTACACCTGAAGTTAGCCTGTATTGCTGCTTTTTCCTGGTGTGTTACACCAACAGGCATTTGCAGCACTTACAGCGGGCAGAGTGTGCCTCCTGATCATATTACACCTGAAGTTAGCCTGTATTGCTGCTTTTTCCTGGTGTGTTACACCAACAGGCATTTGCGGCACTTACAGCGGGCGGAGTGTGCCTCCTGATCATATTACACCTGAAGTTAGCCTGTATTGCTGCTTTTTCCTGGTGTGTTACACCAACAGGCATTTGTGGCACTTACAGCGGGCGGAATGTGCCTCCTGATCATATTACACCTGAAGTTAGCCTGTATTGCTGCTTTTTCCTGGTGTGTTACACCAACAGGCATTTGCAGCACTTACAGCGGGTGGAGTGTGCCTCCTGATCATATTACACCTGAAGTTAGCCTGTATTGCTGCTTTTTCCTGGTGTGTTACACCAACAGGCATTTGCAGCACCTACAGCAGGCGTAGTGTGATTCCTGCAAAATATACTCCTGAAGCTAGGCCTTATTGCTGGTTTTCCCATTTCCCTGCAGGCCATTAGAATGTCTGGAAGGCAAACAAGGAGAGGCAGACAGTCAGGAGCCAATAAAAGAGGGCAAGCAGGCTCTGTGTCTAGAGACAACAGTGCTGGTCGTGGACGCGGTGCATCGCCATCAGCACGTGGCCATGGGACACGCTTGTCCTTCTTTTCGGCAGCTGGACGTGTTGAGCCGCATCATGCCGAAGACTTGGTAGAGTGGCTGACCAAGCCCTCCTCATCCTCCTCATCCTCTCTCACCCAGGCTCAGGGTACTGGCAAAGCAGCTGCCAAAGCGTCCTCTTCCCTGGTATCAATGTCATCATCAGTCACTCCTTCCCTAGACCAACCATGTCCTCCTGAGGAGTCCCCCGAACTGTTTGAGCACAGTGTTGGGTACATGCTCCAGGAGGATGCCCAGCGTTTCGAAGGGTCTGATGATGATACCCAGCTAGAGGAAGGCAGTAGCGTGAGAGCAGAGAGAGGGGATGCTCAAGAAGGACACCAATCTGGCAGTCATGTTCCAGCAGCTGCAGCATACTGCCAGATTGGCTTCAGTGATGAGGAGGGAGGGGATGATGAGGTCACTGACTCCACGTGGGTGCCTAATAGGAGAGAGGAGGAGGAGGAGGAGGAGGAGGATGAGGAGGAGGCACATCTCCAACGAGGCAGGATGCCCTCGGGGGGCCAGCGTAAGGGCAGCACACCGACGGAATCACACCGCAGAGCTCCGCCTGTGCAGGTCGCTGCCTCTGCCCGTTATTCAAAAAGTTCTTTGGTGTGGGTCTTTTTTGAGTCGAGTGCATCAGATCGCAAAGCTGCTGTTTGCAACATATGTCTCAAGCGTATATCGCGTGGCCAAAACATGACCCGCTTGGGCACCACATGCTTGACCAGACATATGTTGACCTGCCATGCAGCTCGTTGGCAAGCCTACCTTAAAGACCCACACCAAAGAACAAAGCGGACCTCTTCTTGCACCGCATCAGCTGAGATCTCCAACCCCACTATACCTTCAGTCCTCTCTGAAACCTGCACTGAGAGGAATGAAGGTGTAGAATTAGGTGTGTCACAGCCAAGTACTTGCGGGCACTCTGCTAGCAGTACACCGACGTCCGATTCTAGCAGGCAAATTTCCCTGCCCCAGCTGCTGGACCGTCAAAAGAAGTTCACTCCCAGCCATCCACATGCCCAGCGGTTGAATGCTAGGTTGGCTAAATTGTTAGCGCTTCAACTGCTGCCTTTTCAGTTGGTAGACTCGGCCCCCTTCCGTGAATTTGTGCAATGTGCGGTTCCTCAGTGGCAGGTTCCCAAGCGCCACTTTTTCTCACGGAATGCGATTCCGGCTCTCTACCGGCATGTGGAAGGCAATGTCTTGGCCTCGCTGGACAGGGCGGTCAGTGGTAAGGTGCATATTACCGCTGACTCATGGTCCAGCAGGCATGGACAGGGACGTTACCTTTCTTTCACGGCCCATTGGGTCACTCTTTTGGCAGCTGGGAAGGATGCAGGACAAGGTGCAGTAGTGTTGGAGGTTGTTCCACCGCCACGCCTCCAAAATGCTACTACTGGTTGTGACACACCTCTGTCCTCCACCCCCTCCTCTTCTTCTTCTTCCATGGCCTCTTCCTGTGCTTTGTCCTCGGAACCAGCGGTGCTCCGTAGGCGTTCAAGGGGCTACGCAAGTGCGCAGGCAAAAAGACGCCATGCCGTGCTTGCGCTGGTGTGTTTGGGGGACAGGAGCCACACTGGGGCAGAGGTTCTGTCTGCTCTGCAGGGGCAGGCCGAGAGGTGGTTGACGCCACGCCGGCTTAAGCCAGGAATGGTAGTTTGTGACAATGGCACCAACCTCCTCTCTGCTCTCTGACAGGGACAACTGACCCATGTGCCCTGTGTGGCTCACGTCCTTAACCTGGTGGTGCAGCGGTTCTTGGGCAGGTACCCGGGCTTACAGGATGTCCTGAGGCAGGCCAGGAAAGTCTGTGTGCATTTTCGCAGATCTTATAATGCCAGTGCTCGCCTGGCTGAGCTGCAAAAGGAGTTGAACCTGCCCAAGAACCGCCTTATATGTGACATGCCCACCAGGTGGAACTCAACGTTGGCCATGCTGCAGCGGCTGCACACGCAGCAGAGGGCCATCAATGAGTACCTGTGTGACTACGGCACCAGGACAGGGTCAGGGGAGCTCGGGTTTTTTTCACCACACCAGTGGGGCATGATCAGGGATGCATGCACTGTCCTGGCACCATTTGAGGAGGCCACGAGGATGGTGAGCAGTGACAGTGCATGCATCAGTGACACTGTACCTCTTTTCCACCTGTTGGAACATACGCTGCGTGGAATAATGGACAGGGCACTTGAGGCAGAACAGAGGCAGGAAGAGGAGGACTTCCTTGCCTCTCAAGGCCCCCTTTACCCAGACAGTGTTCCTTCTGTCCCACCCATCGCACAGGAAGAAGAGGAGGAGGAGGAGGAGGATTGTGTCAGCATGGAGGTGGAGCCTGGCACTCAGCATCATCAGCAACAGTCTTTTAGGGATGATTCACAGTCCCAAGAAACCAGTGGACTTGTACGTGGCTGGGAGGAGGTGGCTGCGGATCATGTCGTCCTTAGTGACCCAGAGGACTCCGGACCGAATGCCTCAGCTAACCTACGCTGCATGGCCTCCCTGATCCTGCAAAGTCTGCGGAAGGATCCTCGTATTCTTCGGATCAAGGAGAGGGACCATTACTGGCTGGCCACTCTCCTTGATCCACGGTACAAGGGTAAGGTTGCGGACCTTATCTTACCGTCGCAGAGGGAGCAGAGGATGAGACATCTCCGGGAGGCCTTGCAGAAAGGTCTGTGCAACGCGTTCCCAGAGACTGGGAGGTTACAAACTCCTGGTCCTGGACAACGAGTTGCTGAGGCTTCGGTCAGTCAAAGAAGGAGCGTGGGGAAGGTGGCCGTCTGACCGATGCGTTCAGACAATTCTTTAGTCCGCAGCCCCAAGGTATGATCGGTTCCAGCAACCATCGCCAACGTCTGATATACATGGTGCAGGAATACCTAGGGGCAAGGTCAGACTTGGACACCTTCCCCACCGAAAATCCTCTGGCTTACTGGGTCTTGAGGATGGATCACTGGCCAGAGCTTGCACAGTATGCAATTGAGCTACTGGCCTGTCCTGCATCCAGCCTTCTTTCAGAACGCACATTCAGTGCTGCTGGAGGATTTGTCACGGATCACAGGGTGCGCCTGTCCACTGACTCTGTTGATCGACTGACCTTCATAAAGATGAACCAGTCTTGGATCACCACCAGCTACCAAACACCTGAAGCTGATATAACAGACTAATTTATTTTCAAATGTCACATCCCTTCAAGACTGATGCTGAGAGACTGTCCTGTTATGTTGACTGACTATCCTCCTCCTCCTCAATGATCCGATTGATGATGATAGCTTGGAAGAACATTTTTGTTTCTGGGTGCCGCCACCAGTGGCTAAGGCCCAATTTTTCAGCCCCTGTTTAACAGGGGCGTGTTATTACATTTTTTTATGCAATGCTTTGCAGCAGGGCTCATTCCTGCACTCCAACTAGAGTATCTGGGAGAGGTTGCAGTGTCGTGGCACCAGCTCCAGTGGCTAAGGCCCAATTTTTCAGCCCCTATTTAACAGGGGCGTGTAATTACAATTTTTGATGCAATACTTTGCAACAGGGCTCATTGCTGTGCTCCAAGTACAGTATCTGTGAGGGGTTGCAGTGTTGTGGCACCAGTGCCTAAGGCCCAATTTTTCTGCCCCTGTTTAACAGGGGCATGTAATTACAATTCTTGATCTAATAATTCACAGCAGGGCCCATTCCTGCGCCCACCAAGAGTAACTGTGAGGCCTTACAGTGTTGTGTCAACACCACCACCACCACCACCACCACCACCAAAGGCCCAATTTTTCAGCCCCTGTTCAACAGGGGCATGCAATTACAATTCTTGATCTAATAATTCACAGCAGGGCCCATTCCTGCGCCCACCAAGAGTAACTGTGAGGCCTTACAGTGTTGTGTCAACACCACCACCACCACCACCAAAGGCCCAATTTTTCAGCCCCTGTTCAACAGGGGCATGCAATTACAATTCTTGATCTAATAATTCACAGCAGGGCCCATTCATGCGCCCACCAAGAGTAACTGTGAGGGCTCACAGTGTTGTGGCAACACCAACATGTAAGGGGCAAATTTCAGCAGAGTATATACGGCAGGCCCCTACTTTCAAACATACAACTTACAAATGACTCCTCCTTGCAAACGGAAGGATACAACAGGAAGTGAGAGGAAATCTACCCCTAGGAAGGCAAATTCTCTCCTGTAAGAGTTAATATGGGAAAAAAAGTGTCTCCTCTCCACTGATGCTTTATCACCAATTCTTGTTTCAATAAAAAACCCAAATTTTCAAAAAACATTTATCATTAGGACGGAAAGTGAGGTGAACTGTTCTGAACAGGTGCACACTGCACAGACAGCAAAACAAATGTTACAGGGGTGATAACCCTTCCCTATGTTTTCCAAAAAGCTTAAAAATAGATTTTTTGGCTGGAGCTACACTTAAACAATGTACCTGTTCAAAATTACAAACAGATTCTACATAAGAACAAACCTACCTGTCTTGTATGCACCGCCTGTATACGGCTGTTCAGAGTATATAGGGTCTTTTTTATTTTGTGTGCGGGGTTCCCTTAATATCCATACAAGACCCAAAGGGGCTGGTAATGGGCTGGGGTAGAGGGGGGGGGGCTGTGATGGGGTAGCTATGGCATTTTTCTTAAAGATTTTCATCCATATTACCGGGACCAGACATTACATTAAAGCCACAAGCAGTTTTAAATGGCTTTTTTTCCTTTAGAAATGTAATTTTGTGCAGGGACAGTTCTAAACACGGGAAACACGTGGCACTTCACAGGTATACTTTAGACACCCCCCAGGTACGATATTTAAAGGAATATTTGACTTTTTTTTTTCACTTTATGCATCATTAAAATGACTGCTCCCGAAAAACGGCCGTTTTTAAAACTTTTTTTTGGATTGATACATGTGCCCTGGTGCAGAACCCGGGTTCCCAAACCCTTTTTAGGACAATAACATGCATATTAGTCGTTATAATTAGCACCTTAGATTTCGAACGTTCGCATCCATTGTATTTAATAGGGTTCTAAAGTTCGTGCGAACTTTCGGTCCGTTCGCGGGTTCTGGTGCGAACCGAACCCGGGGGTGTTCGGCTCATCACTAGTTAGAACCAGCGCAGCGCACTGTTATTAGTAAATCAGCCCCAGGGTGTCTGATTCTTGAGGACCGTTCCCGTGACCATCATCCTGGAAATATTTTACCTCTATGACTGTTTGACGCAGTGCTGCTGGCATATGGGTCCAATTCTTTTGGTAAGAGTATTTATTCTTTCCACTGGGTGGTGGATGCATGTGTGACGGTGATGGACATCAGTGGTCCTCTATGATTCTAAGTGGAATAGACTGTTTCCAGCTCTCCTGGCTTGGACTTTCTTCTTTATTGCACTTTTGCTGTTTTATACTTGCAGCTATTTATGCAGACTATTTTTTTTTGCACACTTGCCTTAATTTGCACATTTTGCTGTTTCATATTTACAGTTGCACATGCAGATTTTTTTGCACACTGTTTGATTGTTATACACATTTATTTGCATTTTATTATGGTATATGCTACTAGGTAATTATCACTTTACACATATATATATCTTGGTTTGATATATTCATTTATAAGATTTAAGGTCATTTCACATTTAGCGCAGCACTTGTTTTGTAGAAATATTAGATATACAATGTCCTGTCAGGTTGTGGTGCTAGCACCTATCCATGGAGATTGAAAATTAGCACAGTCATTTTTATTGACACCCACCTTCAATCCCACCTCCCCAGCACTAATTCTACCCTCCAGCACAAATATTTACCTCACTCTTAGCATAAATCCACCCCCACCCCCACCAATTCACCCTCTTAGAAATAATTCTCATCCCCAGCACCAATCTTGGTCCCCCCAGGTCAGTCCATCCTCAGCCCCAGTACAATCCCCCCATGTATAGCCCTCAGATACAATGCAGCAAGATAAATGTTCTGGCTCCCAGGCTCCTCCTTATGTGTGTCGTGTCAGTCAAGGAGGAGCCTAGGGGAGGCTTCCCTTGGCTCTAATATTGCTTGCTCTGACAGGCAGCCAATAGGGAAAGATGTAGGCTGCTGTTATGATTCAAATAAATTGCAATAAAGGGATTTTTATAACAGCTTACCTGTAAAATCCTTTTCTTGGAGTACATCACGGGACACAGAGCGACTTAGTCATTACTAATGGGTTATATAGATTACCTTCAGGTGTTGGCACTGGCCAATTCCAAACCGGAAGTACCCTCCCCTATATAAGCCCCTCCCATCCGGGAGCACCTCAGTTTTGTAGCCAAGCAATAAGTGTCCCAAAAAGAGGGGTGGGAGCTCTGTGTCCCGTGATGTACTCCAAGAAAAGGATTTTACAGGTAAGCTGTTATAAAAATCCCTTTTTCTTTTTCGTACATCACGGGACACAGAGCGACTTAGTCATTACTAATGGGACGTCCCAAAGCAATGCCAAATGAGGGGAGGGATACATAAGCTGGGCGCCATCAGGCATGAGGCTCTTTTGCGGCCTGCAACACACTGCGCCCAAAGGCGACATCCTCCTGACTTCTGACGTCTACCTGGTAGAACCTAGTAGACGTGTGTACTAAGGACCATGTTGTGGCCTTACAGACTTGAGCCAGGGAGGCTTGGTGATGCACTGCCCATGAAGTTCCAACTGCTCTTGTGGAGTGCGCCCTAACTTTGAACGGAGGCGGTCTCCTTTTCAAGCCATAGGCTTGCATTATGACCTGTCGAATCCACTTGGCTAAAGTAGATTTTTGATGCTGCCTGACCCTTTCTGGGGCCTTCCGGCAGAACAAACAAAGTATCCGTTCTGCGAATCTGAGCAGTGGCTTTTAGATAAGCTTTAACTGCTCTTACTACATCCAAAGAATGCAATAACTTTTCCTCTACCGAACTAGGTTTGGGGAAAAAGGAAGGAAGAACCACATCTTGGTTCAAATAGAACCTCGATACCACCTTAGGAAGAAAGGCTGGATGAGGACGTAATACTACTCTGTCCTTATGGATAACCAGATATGGCTCCTTACCGGACAAGGCGGTTAATTCCGATACTCTTTTAGCCGAACAAATGGCTACTAAGAAAATCAATTTCCTGGTGAAAAGAACCAAGGAAACGTGCCACAATGGTTCAAATGGTTGTTTCTGTAGAACCGACAGAACCAGGTTTAAGTCCCATGGACATATGGGAATACTAACCGGAGGGCTAATACGCATCACTCCTTGTATGAAAGCTTTGACTAATGAATGCAAAGCCAAGGGCCTTTGAAAAAAATATTGACAAGGCCGTCTGACCCTTGATAGTACTCAAGGCAAGCTTCCTATGTACAGCCCACTGTAGAAAGTCCAGAATCCTACCTATTACGTACTTACGTGGATGCCATTTCCTGGCCTCACACCACGTGATGTACGCCTTCTAGATCCTATAATAGATCTGCCTGGATACCGGCTTCCTGGTATTGATCATGGTAGATACCACAGGATTAGAGAGCCCTCTCTTTTTTAGAATGTGGGCTTCAATAACCAGGCCGTCAAACCTAGGGCTGGTAAGGAAGGGTAGTATATCGGTCCTTGCAAAAGCAGGTCCGGACGATGTGGGAGGGTCCAAGGACTTCCCACTGACATTTTTACAATCTCCGCGTACCATGCCCTTCGGGGCCATGCTGGAGCCACCAGAATCACTGGTTTCTTTTCTACCCTGATTCTGCGGATTAATCGCGGTGGGAATGCATATATCAGCTTGAACTGATCCCAAGGGAACACTAGGGCATCCGAACCGCAAGCTAGGGGATCCTTTGTGCGAGACACAAATCTGTCCACCTTTGCGTTGAATCTGGATGCTAGCAGATCTACATCCGGTGTTCCCCACCGCTGGCATATTGCCTGGAAAACCTCAGGGTGAAGAGACCATTCCCCGGGCATAATTGCTGGCGACTTAAAAAGTCCGCTCTCCAATTTTCCACTCCTGGGATGAAAACCGCGGATATGGCTGTGACATACCTTTCTGCCCATTCCAGGATGCAATTCGCTTCCCTCTGGGCTGCACGACTCCTGGTGCCACCCTGGTGATTGATATATGCCACTGCTGTGGCATTGTCTGATTGAATTCTGACAGGTGACCCTTGGAGTTTGGATGTCCATGCTACTAGGGCATACCGGGCTGCTCGTATCTCTAAGAGATTGGTGGGCAGGGCCTTCTCTGCTTCTGACCACTTCCCCTGGAGAGACCATTGCTCCAGTACTGCCCCCCCCCAGCCTATGAGGCTGGCATCTGTAGTGACCACCTTCCAAGAAACCGGACTGAAGGGTTTCCCTTTTTCCAGATTCTGGTACCAACCACCAATGGAGGCTCTTGCGAACGGAAGGGGACAGGGACATTGGTAAGTCTAAAGCCTGAACTTTTTTGTTCCAGGCTGACAGTATGGCCCTCTGCAAGTTCCTTGAATGGAATTGACCGTAGGGTACCGCTTCGAATGAAGCCACCATTTTTCCCAGCAGCCCTATACACAGGCGTATGGATGGTTTTTCTTTTTTGTACCCACTAAGTGGGTCAAATCTTTCAAAGACGACACCTTCTCTGGAGGTAAGAAAATCTTTCTCTGATTTGAATCCAGTCTTAGCCCCCAAGTATTCCAGGCTTTTGACTGGTTTTAGGGCTGACTTGTCTCGGTTGATAATGCAACCGTGAGATTCCAGATACTTGATTGTCTTGTGAACGACCACTTCTAGTTTTTTTTCACTGAGTGGTCTATCAGCAACAAGTCGTCTAGATATGCCATTATCGTTACACCTTGTGTTCCTAGTTTGGCCAATCGTAGGGCCAAAATTTTTGTGAACACTCGTGGTGCCGTGGCCAGACCGAAAGGTAAGGCTCTGAACTGAAAATGGCGCCCTTCTATTGCAAGGCGTAGAAATTTTTGGTGGGCCGGACAGATGGGAATATGCAAATAAGCATCCCTTATGTCGATCAAGGCTAACCATTCCTGCCCTTGTAGGGCGGTGGCCACCGATCGGATCGACTCCATCCGAAAAAGTCCTGATATGTAGGAACTTGTTTAGCCCTTTTATATTTAATATGGGCCTCATGTCCCCATTTGGTTTGGGGACTGTGACAAGGTTCGAGTAAAACCCGAACCCGTTTTCTTCCAAGGGAACCTTCATGATTACCCTTGGGGCAATAGTTGCTCTAGTGCCAGAAGGAGGGATCCACTCTTCTGGGGATCGCTTGGCACGTTTGACCTTATAAAATGGGCAGGAGGAATGTCTTTTAACTCCAGCCTGTATCCCAGACTTACTGCGGAGATCACCCATCTCTGATGGTGTCCCGCCAGGTCTCTTCCCCTCACCCGATTGAGTGGGGGCAACCCTTCATGACTTAGGGGGAGGTTTTGTACCTCTCTTGACCCAGGGTTTCTTGTTACCCTGTGATTGTCCCTGATTTCTGCCCCCTGGATTTGACCGCGGAGGCCGTCGGAACTGTTTCACAGCCGATGTGCCAGGGACTGGAGAAGTAGGCCTCCTAAAAGAAGGACTTCTACCCTTGTTCTTAACCGGTAAGAGTGAACTTTTACCGGCAGAAATTTTCTGGATATATTTGTCCAGATCTTCTCCAAATAAGCGTTCTCCATGAAATGGGAAGCTAACCAGCAGTTTTTTACAGGGAGCTTCAGCAGACCAGTTTTTGAGCCACAGAAGCCTACGCATATGTACTATAGACAGCGTAAAGCGGGAGGCCTGTTGGATTGTATCCTTTATGGCGTCCACCGCAAAACACAAGGCTCTAGGCAGGTCAGCTAGGGCAAGAGCCTGCTGATCTGGTAAGTCCCTTAAGACTTGTTTCAACTGATCTTTCACTGCTTGGCAGACTCCAATCGCTGCTACCGCAGGTTGTGTCACCATGCTTGCTGTAGAGAAAGCAGATTTTAGTAAAGACTCCAATTTTTTATCTATTGGGTCTTTGAACATTGGAACATTATCTACTGGACATGTCAGTGATTTGTTAACAGAAGAGGTGGCTGCGTCCACTGTAGGGACCCTCCATTTTTTTATGAACTTATCCTCCATGGGATAGATCACCGGAAATCTCTTGGGGGGAGCAAATATTTTATCAGGATGCTCCCAATCCTGGTAAATAAGCCCTTCTAATAAAGGGTGGATTGGGAAGGAACAGACAGCCTGGGGAGCTTTTAGCGACCCCAGCGAGGAAACCGTAGTGGATGGTGGTTCCGCCAGAGGCATTTTAAATGCTGATCGGACCATGTTAGTCAGAGACTGAACCCATAATCTTTCAGCCTGAGATGCTGAGAAAGGTTCTTCCACTCTTGATTCCTCCATAACTGAATCAACCTCATCCTGATCCCCTTCAGGTAGGTCGATCTCTGTGTGGGGCTGTTCCTCCACTAACAGGCACTCTGAAGGAGGAGACGGAGATCGGACGCGCTTTTCCTGTGACAGGGAAGCAGCGATCAATGCTGTTAATCTCTCTTCCAATCCTCCCAGAGTTGAGGATAAAACCTCCTCTGTTATATATACAGGAGCAGGTGGACTGGGGACAGCCGCAGCACCAGGCACTCCTGCGGGGTTTCTACGGCTACTGACCTCTGGATTCTCAGGGGAGATTGGTGCAGTACAAGCATGCCCAATATCCTCAGAGCCCGATGGAGACCCCTTTGGCTTCCTGGAAGATCTATTTCCGGAGCGTCTGGACGACATATCCTTTAAGCACAAAGCTGAGGTATTCCCGTCGTCATACACCAATTTTTGCTGGTAATAGTCTAACACAGTTGCTGCTATATACCAGCTGGTGTCCACTAAAGTGCCTTTCTATGGGGATGCCTGCATCAACCGCCTCTGTGTGCCACTGTTTGTTGCTAGCTCTGTTTGCATCCAGCTGACACTTGTACTGTGTCTTTTATCCATGCTGGGACGCCTGCACATGCGCAGAAGCGCCGCGGCGCGCATCGAGCGTCATCCACCCGCCCCGCCCCTTTTTTCTCATAGGAGGCGCGTGCACGCGCCCGCGCACGCGCCCGTGCGCCATTGGCGCCCTTTTCGAAATCAAACAGGGACTAGGAGCCAGGGCCCTTTTTGCCGGAGGGCCTGTGCGGTGGATGAGCGCAGCAACAGGGCAGAGGAAGTGGATTCCCACAGAGAAACTTACCAACTGCCTGGATCTTTTGACTTGAGAAAACCAAAGATCCCCATGACAAGAAAAATGGACTACAGCGGCCTCTAGTGGTTTAACACAGGTACCGCGGTCCCTTTTTTTTTTTTTTTCTTGACTACTATTAAAATTTTACATTTTCAGTAGTTACAGGCATACACAGATATTAGCGGGAATACCGTTAGGTAACAGACAGAAAGACAAATTAGGCTTGGGGGTCCCCCAATAGAACCAAGTTCCTGGGGGCCCCCACTTACCTGATCCCCGCCGCAGGACTTTGTTTGGTCCACAGAAGCCCAAACTTCACCTATCACGGCAGGCATTGTAATTAAACCTTCAGGGACCGGGTTCCCAAGGATTCCACTCCCCTGGACCTGTATAGCACCCTGCACAGACAACATCTTGGTCGTGGGTATGACCAGAGCTCTGGATCCCAGGGTCCAGCCCTCCTAAGAGAGGCATTACAGGCAAAACCTTGCTCTTCTGCTGCAAGGCCCGGGTACCGACCGTTTAGCTATGAAGCTTTTTTGGTGGGATCCGGAACAGCTTACTAAGGCCCAAAAGAACCTGTACGCAAGCCCAGTGAAAACACATGTTACTCTTTGGCCAACACCTTAGACACTGGCAAAAAACTGAGGTGCTCCCGGATGGGAGGGGCTTATATAGGGGAGGGTACTTCCGGTTTGGAATTGGCCAGTGCCAACACCTGAAGGTAATCTATATAACCCATTAGTAATGACTAAGTCGCTCTGTGTCCCGTGATGTACGAAAAAGAAAAGCACTTATATTGCAACAGGGGAATCACTGTGTCAGAGCCCCGAGGCACCCAACAGGAGATGCAGGGCATGTGTAATTGGTGCCTGGTGATAGCCAGGCCACTGTATCCTGCCCAACCCCTTCCTCTTCAGATGCCAAATATACCAATGTTAACATTTAAGTAAATATTTAGGCTAGAACTGAGAGTAAAAAATAGAAACAGTAAGAAGTAACTAAAGCTAAAATGTGGTAACCAAAGCAACATAAATATTATTCAATAGTATATGGAGTGAAGGGTAAGAGGTGACAAATTTTTCAGCACCTTATAGCAGGAATATGCTTATTTTTAATAGCATAAAGTGAATACATACATACAATATACATGGAAAGCAGATGACAAAAACAAGATGGCAAAGTTTGGCCAAAGGAAACAAGGATTAATAACTGCAGAACTTTATATAATATGGTTGTGGGTGTACTTTTTGAGATGATGCAAAAATCACATAGTGAAAGCCTTAATGGTGCTTATGCACTGCTAACACAATATAGAGGTGCGCACATGCGTATTTTAGAAATCAACCATGTTTTTTAAACTTCCATTTCTTGCAAAGGAATGATCAATAGATGATTATAATATTAATCTTTCACTATGTAAATCAGGTGTTTTAGCACTACAAGGCCTTAGGAAATTAGCAACAGTGCTTTGCAATTTAATAAATTTGTGTCATGAAGTACAGTTTTGCAAATTTGCGGCTTGGCAAAACTTTGATGCAGCCCTATTAGCTTTAATAAATCATCCCTTTGTGTCTCAAATGCTAGTTATGAAATAAATAAAAAAAGTAAAGGAATTACTTTTATTTGAAAACAGTATGAACAGTGTGAGCACACAACAAAGAGGTATGTTGTGTGTCTGAATTTGTCTGAGACAATTAAAAAAAAAATCTCTGGTTGTTAGGCTTTGATTTACTCTATAATATAATTTATTATGCAAATAACGGAAAAAAAATAAAAAAATCTTTATACATATTTTTTCATAGACTACCAGTGGAGGACCCAAAACTGGAAGACAGCATTTAAATCTATATAAAAAATTCTGTAAAAAAATTGCAAAAGGAACTGCAGCAAACTAACAAACATGCATGTGGTAACATATTTACTTATTCATTGCTTTGCTTATCTTTAGAAATGCTCATTAACTGAGAATCAATGCAAGGAAAACTGTTAATCTGTCTTTTAAGGTTGCACTGCTCTAAGATCTCCATAGTTAACTCTTTCACTGCAAGATAGAACATAGGTAGACTGAAAACAAGCCCACAGCTGCAATTTATTTTCAGTATCCAAGCCTGCTTCTGTCAGTTTAAAGCCACCCTATAACTTCTAAATACTATAATTATGTAGCTCCTCCTCCTCTCCACCATGTTACACCCACTTCTGGTACCTGAACTTTCCTCATTCATCTGTACCACTGCTAAAGGAATCAGGATAACGTGTGTCAGGAGATTGTGAACTCATATCCACTCCTATGCTTCAAGGAGTACTACCAGGGTCAGAGCTTCAAAACCCTCCTGCTGTGACCAGAGAAAATGCAGATGTGTGACCCTCTGTTCCCAGTCTACAATGATTACCAGCAGTGGAGGCACTAGGAGTTTAATCAGGGTAGTTGCTAGGACTGTGAAATAACTGGGGGAAAGAAAGAAAGGAAGAAAGAAAGAAAGAAAGAAAGAAAGAAAGAAAGAAAGAAAGAAAGAAAGAAAGAAAGAAATAAAAGAAAGAAAGAAAAGTGTTACAATAAAAACAACCCAAAGTTGTGTTTTAAAATCAAAGCCACTATCACTTTTCAGACATTTAGCTTGCAGAAATGTGCATGCGTGCAGCATTCTTAGCAGAATAGTGAACATGTGAGTGCATGCACATGAGCGCACGCTCACGGGCACACACTCGGTGCCTGTTGGTGCCAAATGGGCTATTTAAGGATGCTTCTGCCCATGCTTACTGGACTTTTAGCAATTTCCTGTGTCCTGCTGCTACACTGCTTGTTTCCTTGTTGCTGATCCAGCTTGTCTCTGACCTGAACTTGCTTCTGCCTTTCTGCCATTCTGCCAGCTCCTGACCCTGGCTCTGTTCCTGACCACATCTATGCCTTGTGATCCTGTACCTTGCTGCCTGCCTGCTGCTGACCTCAGCTATCCCTATGATCACGCTTCTGTTCCTGGCTTGGTTTCCACATCCTGTTTGAGTGTCTACCTGGCTGTCATCTGTACCAGCTCTGCTCACCACAGTGAGTTCACGTCTCAAGTCTGCTGGGAGCTCTGACAAGCCTCACATCTGAATCCTGCAGCCCAGGTGGAGTGTCCCTTTAACTTTGGCTGGATCTCTGTGCACAGTTCCTCTTCCTGACCTGATGTTATGACAGCCAGTCTGGGACCACATCACTTGCTGCAAGCGCTCCTATCAACGTCTGCCGGCACTTGTGTTCCTCCTGTTCCTCGGTACCCTCTGTTCCATCCTCAGCGAAACCTGGGCTGGGCATACAAGAGAGGCCAAGCCCATCATTTCAGTCTCCGTTCGGGTACGTGACACCACTGCAACGGCACAATGTCACTAACATGGCTCCGTCCAACACATTTCACGCAAATGCGCGTCTTCAGGGTCCTTTAGTGCCTAACAGTGCGGCAATCTTTATGTAGCCTATATCCTGATTAATGTCATTCATCACTTCCTGTTTGAGCACCATTTTACCAGAATTTAAAGTCCATAGAGAAGCTACTAGTAACACAATACCCGTAACGTGACAAAAATAGTATTTACAATTTTTTTTTTATGAAAGCTTAATAAAAAATAAATCTGCACCTAAAGTGTATAACTACATATAGCCTCTATAAGAAAGCATGATAATTATATCATATTAACAAAAAATCTTTTTTTCTAAACAATGGTGTGGTATAAAAAGAATAACATTATATAAAATACAGTGAATATCCTAAACGCAGAAGTAAAAATTAAACAGACTAAAAAAGAGAAACAAATAGTCTGAACATCCACTGGTATCAACAAAACAATTGATTTCCCAGACGATGTTCAGACCAAACGGTACAAAGATCCTCAATTCATACATGCACTGCATCTCTGTTTTGGATATTTCCCTAGTTAGAACCCCAACTAGGTTATATTTTTTCCATAGCTGTAAACCTAATCTCACTTGGGTCTTTCTCATGAAATTTCAGAAAATGTTCAGATAAGCTGTGTTTTTTGTACCCAATTTTCATGTTACACACATGCTCCCTTAGTCGCTCCCTAAGTCTCCTTGTTATTCTGCTGACATATTGTTTACCACATGTGCATATCAATAGATACCATTTATTTCTTGTGAAACTAGGTTTTGGGTGTATTTATTGCCTAATTTTTACCTGTGAAGTTGGAAAAGAAATGTTTTACCTTCTGTAATCTTTTCCTACCATGGGGGCATATAACTAGGGTTGAGCGAACCCGAACTGTAAAGTTTGGGTCCGTACCGAACTGTTGGGTTTTTGGGTCCCGGACCCGAACCCAAACAATTGACTGTATGTTTGGGTTCGGGTCCGGTGTTCGGCAATATGCATGTAAAGTCGCGCTTGTTTCCCGTGCTTAGAACTGTCCCTGCACAAAGTGTAATTTCTGAAGGAAAAAAAGTCATTTAAAACTCACTCGCGGCTATAATGAATTGTCGGCTCCCGGCAATACATAGAAAAGTCATTGATTGAACCCTGCCGCAAAAAAAAAAATGCGTGCGATTCCCCCAAATATCCATACCAGGCCCTTCAGGTCTGGTATGGATTTTAAGGGGGACTCGACCCCAAATTTTAAAAAAATGGCGTGGAGTACCCCCCAAAATCCAGACCAGACAAGGTCCGAGCACGCAACCTGGCAGGCCGCAACCTGGCAGGCCTTGTCCCCATGTTGATGGGGACAAGGGCCTCATCCCCACAACCCTTGCCCGGTGGTTGTGGGGGTCTGCGGGTGGGGGGCTTGTCGGAATCTGGAAGACCCCTTTAACAAAGGGGACCCCCAGATCCCGTCCCCCCCCTATGTGAATTGGTAATGGGGTGGATTGTACCCCTACCATTTCACAAAGAAAGTGTAAAAAAAATACACAGACACCGTTGGGAAAGTCCTTTATTAAAAATAAAAAAAATAAAAATAAAAAAAAACATACCAGCGATGAAATCCAGTGTCCCGCGGTGATCCCAATGTCCAGCGCTGTCCACACGAAATGTCATTGGCTGAGCCTGAGCGGACCTGATGGGGAACTTCCTCCGTAGTGTAATAAATGAATACACCCGCCCCTTCTAAATTTCCCCATCAGGTCTGCTCAGCCAATGACGTAGGTGTAAGGCAGAGGACCTGATGCGGAACGTGAGAAGGGGCGGATCTATTCATTTATTATACTGCGTAGGAAGTTCCCCATCAGGTCCGCTCATCCAATGACGTAGGCGGGGTCTGACATACGAGGGGGCGGACCTGATGTGGAACTTCCTCCACAGTTTAATACAGGAATAGACCCGCCCCTTCTCACGTTCCGCATCAGGTCCGCTCAGCCAATGACGTAGGTGTAAGGCTGAGGACCTGACATTGGATCGCCGTGGGACACTGGATTTCATCGCTGGAATTTTTATTTTTATTTTTTTTTTTCAATAAAGGACTTTACCAACGGTGTCTGTGTATTTTTTTACAAATTTTTTACACTTTCTTTGTGAAATGGTAGGGGTACAATGCACCCCATTACCAATTCACATAGGGGGGGCGGGATCTGGGGGTCCCCTTTGTTAAAGGGGTCTTCCAGATTCTGATAAGCCCCCTGCCCACAGACCCCCACAACCACCGGGCAAGGGTTGTGGGGATGAGGCCCTTGTCCCCATCAACATGGGGACATCCTCCCTATGTTGAGGGCATGTGGCCTGGTACAGTTCAGGAGGGAGGGGGGGCGCTCTCTCGTCCCCCCCTCTTCCCCTGTGGCCGGCCAGGTTGCGTGCTCGGATAAGGGTCTGGTATGGATTTTTGGGGGGACTCCACGCCATTTTTTTTTAAATTTGGGGTGGAGTTCCCCTTAAAATCCATGCCAGATCTGAAGGGCCTGGTATGGATATTTAGGGGGAACCGCACGCCATTTTTTTTTAAATTTGCGGCGGGGTTCCCCTTAATATCCATTCCAGACCTGAAGGGCCTGGTAATTGAATTTGGGGGAACCCCCACGCTTTTTTTTTTTTTGAATCAATGACTTTTCTATGTATTGATAAAAGCCGACAATTCATTATAGCCGCGAGTGAGTTTTAAATTACTTTTTTTCCTTCAAAAATTACACTTTGTGCAGGGACAGTTCTAAGCATGGGAAACATGCGCGACTTTACATGCATATCATACACACCCCCCAGGTACGAAATTTAAAGGAAAATTTCACTTTTATTTTTTCATTTTAAGCATTATTAAAATCACTGCTCCCGTAAAAACGTCTATTTTTTAAACTTTTTTTTGCATTGATACATGTCCCCTGGGGCAGGACCCGGGTCCCCAAACACTTTTTAGGACAATAAATAGCATATTAGCCTTTATAATTAGCACTTTAGATTTCGAACGTTCGAGTCCATTGTAGTTAATAGGGTTCTAAAGTTCACGCGAACATTCTGTCTGTTCGCAGGTTCTGGTGCGAACCGAACAGGGGGATGTTCGGCTCATCCCTGTAAGAGACATGGAAGTATGTTCATTTTCACAATGGGTGCCCATCCGAACCAAGAGAAAAGCCCCTTGTGCCAGGCCTGGAGGTCCTGTAGGATAATACGCAGTAAAGGCAGATAATTAAGCATGTAGAGGTCAGATAAGGAGGATGGGAGCTGTATTCTGAGGTAGGTGATGAATTGCTTCTGCCACGAAAAGGGGAAGCTAGATTTGCATTCAATCACCTCAGACTTCGGCAACAACACATTCAAGGCAAACAATTACGAAAAATGTATTTGCAAGTTAGACATGGTGTTATAGTGTGCAAAGTCATTGAGTAGATTAGGGATTTAAGATGTTGATTTGAAAAACAAAGTAGAATGTCGTCGGCAAATTCCGCAATTTTATATGGACACCTCAGAACATCAATCCTCTTGATATTGTGATTGTTCCTGAGTCGGTTCAGTAGAGGTTCCAGCATGGGAACAAATAAAAGTGGCGAGAGAGGGCAGCCTTGCCTAGTGCTATCAGATAAGGAGAAGGCATTTGACAGGTGCCCATTGATGCTAACTTTAGCAGTCAGAGTAGAATATAGTGCGAGAAGAAAATTAAGCCTATTGTGCTGTATGCCAACATGTGTCAGTACTGCTCGCATATAGTCACAGGCCACCCTGTTAAATGCCTTCTCCGCATCCATAGGCAAGCAAAAAAAAACAACATATTTTTGGTTTTAGAGAGCCAGAAGTGTAAGTTTAGGGATTTCTGGGTATCATCCCTGGCTTCCCTACCTGGCATGAAGTCTACCTGATCACTGTTTATTAGTTGTGGCATAAGGGAGGAGAGACAATTTGCTAAACTTTTATCAATGAGATAGGCCCATTGTTGGCTACTTGTGAAGATTCTTTGCCATCCTTGGGAATCACTGTGATATGTGTTTCCAGGAGACCTTTGAGACCTAATGGGTTTGAGGCTAAGGAGTTGAAGGCAGATAGGACAGGAAGACAGAGAATATCAGCAAACTTTTTGTAGTATGATGTGGAGAAACTGTCAGGGCCATGGCTCTTCCCTGTTTTCAGTTGTTTCAAGGCTAGCAATAATTCCTGCACTGAAAGCGGTCGATCAAGTTTTTGAGATTCTGCTGGAGATATCAGTTTAGGGCTGTATTGGGTAAGAAAGTCAATGATGAGTTGTTGTCTAGAAGCTCTCTTCCACAATTGGTAGTAGTAGCGGGGAGTATGGATATTTTTAAAAGACTCTTGTTACAATTTTGGTGGCATGATAGAAAACTGTGAAGTACTGATTGGTCAGTTTTGGTACGTTATTGCTCCGAAAGCGGGTTTCCTGGACGAATCATTGGAAGAGAATAAGGGAGATTGCCATAAGATGGAGATCAAAGGAGATAAAATACCCAGAAGCGAATACCAGTTTCTAGCTTTATCTAGTTCTCCTGAGAGGCTTGTGGTTTATAATATTAGTAGGGCTGTCCCCAAGGGAGCCAATATTCCTGTCAGGATCACTTAGTGTTCCTGCTCCTCATTCCAGCATCCGGATGTTAGCTGTTGCATTCCCCCTGTCTGTGTTCACCTTCAATGTGATTGATCTGGTCAGTCACCTAATATAAGCAAACCGAACACTCTATCCCTTGCTTGTGAGAGACAGAAATACCTGCATTGTTCCTGATCAAGCCTCCCATTTGTCTGCTCTGCTTTGCTGTTGGATTTCCCTGTGTATGACCTGGATTGGATGTTGCCTTTTACCTAGACTGTCAATGGTTTGAATATTGGACTATTCCCTAAACTCAGCCTGCCTTTTTACCTGGACTGTCATAGAACCATGCTATCTGTGTGCTAAACTGCAAGTAGTCTGTTGTTTTCTCTGTTCGCTTCTGCCCTGGTGTGGGGGCCAGGCACTATAGAATTGTGTATAAGTCCTGGGGGCAACCGAGTACCAGTAGGCCTGCTTGCCTTAAGGGAAAGGGTGCTGCTATAGGTGAAGCACACAGTAGCTAGCTATAGTGGCTGAGCACCTGCATTGAGGTAGACGTGACATTTGTGACAATACCTTTGTCCAAATCCAGAAGGCAGGTAGATTGCTTAAAACTGACATAGATGAGGAATTCTTGCATCCTAACATAATCGACCATGAAAACAACGTCTACATATAGATATGGGCAGCATAGACACATTAACATGTTTAAAAAATAGGTAAAAAGTGAGGGCGCTGATTACGGGTCCCAAAAAAATTGTATAAGGACACCTATATATGTAAATCGTGAAATGAGATAAATGATACCCACCTAACTTAATTGTGCTGGTGAAAGTGCCAAAAATAAAAAATTTAACAATTAATTAGTGAAGTGATAAACGCAGTCCTACCCAAAAGATAGGAACATGCAATAAAATAACCACACTCAAAATGTGAATTGTGCAATAGACAATATACAGAAAAAAGTCCAATACAGTCATGCTCGAAATTGTTGGCACCCCAGAAATTTTTCCAGAAAATCAAGTATTTCTCACAGAAAAGTATTGCAGTAACACATGTTTTGCTATACACATGTTTATTCCCTTTGTGTGTATTGGAACAAATCAAAAAAAGGGAGGAAAAAAAGCAAATTGGACATAATGTCACACAAAACTTCAAAATAGGGCTGCTCAAAATTCTTGGCACCCTTTAAAAATTGTGGATAAATAAGATTGTTTCAAGCATGTGATGCTCCTTTAAACTCACCTGGGGCAAGTAACAGGCGTGGGCAATATAAAAATCACACCTGAAAGCAGATAAAAAGGAGAGAAGTTCACTTAGTCTTTGCATTGTGTGTGCCACACTAAGCATGGACAACAGAAAGAGAAAAAGAGAACTGTCTGAGGACTTGAGAACCAAAATTGTGAAAAAATATCAACAATCTCAAGGTTACAAGTCCATCTCCAGAGATCTAGATTTGCCTTTGTCCACAGTGCGCAACATTATCAAGAAGTTTGCAACCCATGGCACTGTAGCTAATATCTCTGGGCGTGGACGGAAGAGAAAAAATTGATGAAAGGTTGTAACGCAGGATAGTCCGGATGGTGGATAAGCAGACCCAAACAAGTTCCAAAGAAGTTCAAGCTGTCCTGCAGGCTCAGGGAACATCAGTGTCAGCGCAAACTATCCGTCGACATTTAAATGAAATGAAACACTATGGCAGGAGACCCAAGAGGACCCCACTGCTGACACAGAGACATAAAAAAGCAAGACTACAGTTTGCCAAAATGTACTTGAGTAAGCCAAAATCCTTCTGGGAAAACGTCTTGTGGACAGATGAGACCAAGATAGAGCTTTTTGGTAAAGCACATTATTCTACTGTTTACCAAAAACGGAATGAGGCCTACAAAGAAAAGAACACAGTACCTACTGAGAAATATGGTGGAGGTTCATTGAAGTTTTGGGGTTGTTTTGCTGACTCTGGCACTGGGTGTCTTGAATGTGTGCAAGGCATCATGAAATCTGAGGATTAATAAAGGATTTTGGGTCGCACTGTAGAGCCCAGTGTCAGCTGGGTTTGCGTCCGAGATCTTGGGTCTTCCAGCAGGAAAATTACCCCAAACATATGTCAAAAAGCACCCAGAAATGGATGGCAACAAAGCGATGGAGAGCTCTAAAGTGGCCAGCAATGAGTCCAGATGTAAATCCCTTTGAACACCTGTGGAGAGATCTTAAAATTGCTGTTGGGAAAAGGCGCCCTTCCAATAAGAGAGACCTGGAGCAGTTTGCAAAGGAAGAGTGGTCCAAAATTCCAGGTGAGAGGTGTAAGAAGCTTATTGATGGTTATAGGAAGCGACTGATTTCAGTTATTTTTTCCAAAGGGTGTGCAACCAAATATTAAGTTAAGGGTGCCAAGAATTTTGAGCAGCCCATTTTTTAAGTTTTGTGTGACATTATGTCCAATTTGCTTTTTTTCCTCCCTTTTTTTTGATTTGTTCCAATGCACACAAAGGGAATAAACATGTGTATAGCAAAACATGTGTTACTGCAATACTTTTCTGTGAGAAATACTTGATTTTCTGAAAAAAATTCTGGGGTGCCAACAATTTCGAGCATAACTGTAAATAAACACAAAAATCCTCCCAGCAATAGTGTACGATCTTGATCAAAAGAAATCTCTGCATGTGTTAGGAATCTTCCAAGTGCTCAATGTTCAAAGTGATGATCAAATGAATCTCGTGACTTTATAATCCACCTTCACCGTAATCAATATCACCCGATAGTGCTATGATAAAGATGGCAGCTTACCCCAAAGAGTTGACCCTTTTAACTAAATCAGCACCCTCACTTTTTACCTATTTTTTCACTTTGTTTTCAGTAATCACTGATTATTTGAGGAGCAGCTTAATTTATCAATTAATAATTGGCGCAGGTTTTTTATATATTATTACATTAACATGTTTACATAGTCCTTGTATATCATTCTTTTTGTTTCAATCTTTTTTATACATTTTTTACAAAATATTAACAGACGGGGAGATACACAGTTACGTTAACAAACATTTGGTCATTGTATGTGATCATGCACTGTACCATGATATACTATGGTGGATAATATTTATAACAGTAACAGTAAATTAGAATGCCTGAATCAGTTATGATCAACAGAGCTACTATAAGTTTCTATCAAAGGGTTTGAAGGAAAATAATTAATAGCCAGTAGTCATTCAAGGGTGTGATTCTGTTGGACTAATTGTATTATATCTGAGAGATTAACAGTTTGAGCATCTTTCCAGTTGCGGAGTACTAGAGTACGAGTGGCTAATAGCACATGGGAAATAACCGGTCTAAAACTCGGGGGGAATCTTTATACGCCTATATGGTAGGCCTATATTGCTAGTTCAGGGTTGGGGGGCGTTATGACCCCTGTAAGTGATGAAATTAGTTGAAATACTTGGTACCAAAAACTTGTTAAGCTTGGGCATTCCCAGAAAGTGTGTAGGAGGTGTCCTGTTTGGCCTAAGTTCTGCCAGCAGAGATATGAAGTAGTGGAGAAATATTTTGCCAGCCTATAGGGAGTGTATTGTCATCTGTATTTATTCTGAGCATCATTTCCCAATGGCTGAAACAATAGTACGCTTTGTGGATTTCCAAAAAGCGGACTTTCACTGGTCATAGGGTCCCCCCAAAATCCATACCAGGCCCTTCAGGTCTGGTATGGATTTTAAGGGGAAGCCTGCACCAATATTTAAAAAAAATGGCGTAGGGTCCCCCCAAAATCCATACCAGACCCTTATTCGAGTACGCAACCTGGCAGGCCGCAGGAAAAGGGGGATGAGAGAGCGCACCACCTCCTGAACCGTACCAGGCCACATGCCCTCAACATGGGGAGGATGCTTTGGGGTCCCCCCAAAGAACCTTGTCCCCATGTTGATGGGGACAAGGGCCTCATCCCCACAACCCTTGCCCGGTGATTGTGGGGGTCTGCGGGCAGGGGGCTTAGCGGAATCTGGAAGACCCCTTTAACAAGGGGAGCCCCAGATACATTGTACTCCTGCTCATTTTACCAAAAAGTGTCAAAATGTTAAAAATTACAGTGGACAACTTGGGACAAGTCCTTTATTAAAAATAAAAATAAAAAATAAATAAAAATAAAATAACTGTGGCCAGTCGCATGACATCATAAGGGGGTGGGGGCACCCATTTACATCACCGGGTGGCCCCGCCCTCAGCTATATAACAGCTGTCATTGTGAAGAGGATTCAGTCGGCGGGAGCCTCCCATGGAGGCGGAGTTGTTGCATTTTTTTGTTTTGTTTTTTTTGATTTGTTGGACGATGTGATGGAGGATGAATGGACATCGCGGGACAGTTTTATTTTATTTTTTTAATAAAGGTCGACGGGAGCCTCCCACTTTTATTTTATTTTTTCTTGGGTCATCGGACGCTGTGATCGTGGATGAATGGACATTGCGGGACAATTATTTTTTTTTAATAAAGGACTTGTCCCAAGTCTACTGTCATTTTTAACATTTTGCCACTTTTTTTGGTGAATGAGTAGGGGTACAATGTACCCGATTTTTATTCCCATAGGGGGGGGTCGGGATCTCGGGGTCCCCCTGTTAAAGGGGGCTTCCAGATTCCGATAAGCCCCCTGCCCGCAGACCCCAACAACCACCAGGCAAGGGTTGTGGGGATGAGGCCCTTGTCCCCATCAACATGGGGGGATCCCAAAGCATCCTTCCCATTTTAAGGGCATGTGGCCTGGTACGGTTCAGGAGGGGGGGCGCTCTCTCGCACCCCCTTTTCCTGCGGCCTGCCAGGTTGCGTGTTCGGATAAGAATCTGGTATGGATTTTGGGTCGACCCCCTACGCCATTTTTTAAAAAATGTTGGCGCAGGGTTCCATGGTAAAATCCATACCAGACCTGAAGGGCTTGGTATGGGTTTTGGGGGGACCCTATGCCATTTTTTGAAGAAAAAAATTGTCGCAGGGTTCCCCTTAATATCAATACCAGACCTGAAAGGCCTGGTATGGATTTTGGGGGGACCCCCACGCATTTGTTTTTTACATTTTGGTGCAGGGTTCCCCTTAATATTCATATCAGACCCAAAGGGCCTGGTAATGGACTGGGGGGTGAACCCATGCCATTTTTTTATGATTTTTACCTATATTACAGGGATCTGACAATTCATTACAGCCGTAAGCAATTTTAAATGACTTTTTTTCCTTTAGAAATATCATTTTGCTGTGGTATTGTTCTAAACACGGGAAAGATGCACTAATTTACAGGCATACTAAGGACACCCGAGGCATGATATTTAAAGGAATATTACATTTTTATTGTTTCACTTTAATCATTATTAAATCACTGCTCTTGAAAAAAAATCTGTTTTTCAAACTTTTTTTGCATTCATACATGTCCCCTGGGGCAGCACCCGGGTCCCCATACACTATTTATGGCAATAAATTGCATATAAGCCTTTAAAATGAGTAGACATTTGCACTGCCGAAAAATTTGATTTTTTCATTTTTGTTTCATTCGTTTTTTTTTTGCTTATTTCATAAATTCGAAAATTCGTAAATTCGAAAATTCGGAAATTCAAAATTTCGGAAATTCGGAATTTCAGAAATCCGAAAATCCAAAAATTTGGAAATGTAAAAATTTGTAAATTCTGAGATTTCGAAATTAACTAATTTGTCAAGATTCGTTAAAAAACAAATTCGGAACTAAACTAATTGCACATGTCTAAAAATGAGCACTTTCGATTTTTCATGTTTGTGTCCCATAGACTTTAACTTTATTTGCTTGTTCGTACAATTTTTTTGCCTGTTCGCATGTTTGGTGTGAACGGGGGGGGGGGGGGGGTTGGCTCATCCCTAGTCCCATGGTTTCCATAGGTCACCAAGGAGGGAAGCAGTTAAGTCTTATAATGGGGCTAGGGCTTTCTCTACATCCATCCACAGTGGAACACTCATCAAAACAATACTTAAGTTGGTATAATCTAACTGCCCAAAGATAGTCACATACTGTATGCCTACTAACCCAGCTCCTCCTACCTGGGATAAGGTTAGGTCGAGAGCATCTAGCTTTTTTGTCTACCCAAATGAACTTCCACATAGGACTCAACAGGGTTTGAAGGTAGTGGGAAAGTATGGGAATTGGTAAATAAAGGATTTGGGGTTGGATCAACATCTTAAATATCGCTAATCTGCCAAGCGAGGATACTCCCTTTTTCAAAATCTCTTTCAGCTGGGATTCTAGTTTGGTTATCAAAGGTTTGAGGTTGGCTATGGATGATATTGTGGCTGTCAGAGTGATACGGAATGCCATGGTTACTCCACATGTAAAGGCAATTTTGTTGGGACGTACACCTAGTGGATGTCTGTACGCTCGGATTCAAAATAAGAGATTTGTTGAAATTGACTTTATAGTACGAAATGTTACCGAAGCCTGATCTTGTGGGCTTGCAGGAGGGAGGAAAGTGGTTCTATCAAGAGGAGAATGACATTGTCCGCATATAGAACCTTTAAACCCAAACTTAGATGGTACCAGTGTCATGTATTTCCAGTGAACCCTATTGAATGCTTCTCCATGTCTATGGAGAGCAGCAGAAAAGGGGTTCTGTTTTTTTCAACATGGTGAATAATATTTATTATCCTTCTAGTGTCATCAGAGGTCTGACTCTCCTTCACAAATCCCATCTGGTCACGTTGAATAAGAGAGGGGATAAAATCTTTTGGATGCTTGGCCAGTAGCTTAGCATAAACTTTGATATCAGGGTTTAGACCTGATATTGGTCTAAAGTTGGCTGGTGTAGTAGGGTCTGTCCCAGGTTTACTGGGACTATGTATGCTTTTAGCATCTCTGGGGGGAAGGATGAGGTTGTTGTAGCTTTTGTGAAGACCTGTTAAATATATGGAGAGAGAATGTTGCTGAACGTTTTAAAGTACTCATTGGAAAAGCCGTCTGGATAGCTATGACTGATTCGATTTCGGATGTTGTGAACTCTTGGAGGTGAGCCTCTGAGAGCATTGGGAAATTGAATTCCTGTAAAAAATGCTTATTGTTCGCAATGGTTGGTTGGGGTGTTGAGGGATCCTTGTGTAGATTGTACAGTGTGCCATAGAAATTGGCGAACTGATTTGCAATATCTTGTGGATTAGTGATTTTGTGGTTGAGTGTTGGGTGTATTAACTGTGCTATTCTCGTTTTTGTGCGTGCCGCTTTAATCCTGTTAGCTAGATACTTGCCCACTCTATAAGCGTTGGCGTAGGATCCTAGTTGTAAGCGTTGAAGGTGTTTATCATATTGCTGTAAGAGAAGTTCTCACAGGCCCTCTCTGAGCTTGGAGAGGGTGTTGGCAAGGGTTGTGTTGGGCGAGACCTAGTTTTGGATTTCTAACTTGCGTATTTCAGATAGCTAGGAGTTAAGTTTTGAGGTGTAGCGTTTTTTTCTCTCTAGCCCTTAATTGTATAAGTATACCTCTCATGAATGCTTTGTGGGCATGTGTAGGGGTCCTCTACAGAGACTTCATTGTTGCAAAATAAATCCCAGAGATGCTGAGGAGACTAGGGGGGAAATTTGGGGTACTTGAATAAGTCTAACATTACAGCATCAGATGGGGAGGAAGCAATTGACTGTCTGCAATTGACAGTGAAATCGCAGCGTGGTCTGACCACGTAATGTCATGGATATGCATGGAAGACACTTTCTGAAGGAGCCCCTTATCCATTAGGAACATGTCAATGCGTGAATATGAGCAGTGTCTGTGTGAGAAAAAGGTGTAGTCAATATCGTTGGTGTGGAGGCATTTCCATGCATCAGAGTTCCTCGTGTGAAGTAGGTTGCGTAAGGACGCTGTGTGGGTTGATTTATGGGCTGTAGTGTCCCTCTTTGGACTGGCAGTCAAATTAAAATCTTTGCACATAAGGAGGTTACCGTATCTCGATGAGTGTATGCGTTTAAGCAGTTTCCGTAGGGAGTGAAGCTGATGGGAGTTTGGAGCATAAACTGCCACTGGAGTGTAGGGCTTTGAATTGATGTCACCAGTGAAAATTGTATATCTGCCTACCTCGTCTAGAAGGGCTTCTTTAAGTTGGAAGAACAGCATGTTCTTTAGCGCCAGTAGCACACCCCCCTTTTTTGTGACCAGGCATACATGTTAGAAAGATGTGAGGATAGACTTTGGATGTTTGAAAGTGGGTTTCTTGCACGCACAGGATGTCAGCTTTTTTCTTGCTAGCTTCTTTCCACATGGAGAATATTTTTGAAAGATGGTCCCCGCATATTTACAGAGAGACATGTAATGGTCATTGGAGTTGGTTTAGGTGGAATGGGCGTTCTCACTGTTTCGATGGAGTGCATTCCTGCACTCAAATCAAATCAAATTTCTTCATAAATTTAGGCCAAAATGTATACTGCTACATGTCTGTTGTAAAAAATAAGTGTACAGTATATTAATTAGTTTGTGTGAAAGTTATAGCGTCTACAAATTATGCTATACAGTATATTGTTTGATAATTGATGAATCCTGATGTACTAATGGCCTATCTCATTTCTAGAAGCCCTTTAAATGCCAGGAAAGTACCCCAAAGATTAACCCTTTTTGGAAAGTAGGCAGTCTTAAGTATTTAGTAAGAGGCATGGTGAGTTTTTAAAAAAAATTTAATTCTTTGACACAATTTTTGGGAAAATAAGGAACTTTTTTTTACATACTGTCACCAGTGCAGTACAGTGTTGTCATATGACTAGTGTGGTATTGATCAGGGATACTGACTGGTGACAGTATAATAATTTTTTATTAAATTTTTTTTGTACTATTTAAAAAAATACTTTTATCAGAGTAGTTCAATGTAACCAAAATGACACTGTACTACTCTGGGGAGTGATCAGGGATTTTTCTTTTATACTTTGTGTCAGGGAATCCCTGTGAGATGCCTAATATGCGGGCGAGAGCATTCACAATTCACAATTCCCATAGGCACCAGGTGGACTATTTAAAGGATGCTTATGCCCATGTTCTGTTATGAATAATAATAATAGCTATGAATAAGCGCTGAATCGCAGTGTGAAACGCGTCAGCTCCCTTTGCTGTGTTTTTTGCTGTGACATGTGTTCGTGTGACCTTGTTTTTTTAATAAAGAATCATTTTTTGGAGTGCGGCTATCCAAGCATTTCTTCAATTCCTGCATTACCATATGCAATTGCCTGCACCCACAGCTTTGGATCCAGTGAGTAGATCAGCAGTCATATCTGAGCGGTAATTCTCTTCTTTATACTAACATAGTAGTTGTGAAAGAAACCCTGCCCATGTGCCAGGTGATGTACTACTGTGGGCAGGCAGAAAGTGGTTAAATGGCCTTGTTCATGGCCAAATGGGAGGAGGATGTCATCTACAAAGACTGTAACCCTTGTCTCACCTTTTGGGGGCGAGGTATATTGATGACGTCCTCCTCCTATGGGATGGGACGGCTTCCCAACTGGAGGAATTCTTTGTTAAGATCAATATGAATGATTGGGGCATACGTTTCGTTCACGAGGCCAGTCAGGATAAAATTCACTTCTTGGACCTTACAGTGATCAAGGAGGAGACAGGCTTCAAAACAATTACTTATTTTAAACAGACGGACCGTAATGCTTATATTCCTTTGGGAAGCTGCCACAAGGAATCGTGGCTCAAATCAGTACCCAAGAGCCAATTCTTGAGAATGAGGCAGAACTGTTCGGATGTATCTGACTATGTTCTTCAAGCTAACATACTGAAGAAAAGACTGATTGATAAAGGATACGATGCAAACTCTTTGGAAACGACAATAAAAGAAGTCGAAAAAATCGAGAGATCAGTTCTTTTAGATGGGAACCCTAAGAATAAACGTGATGGACCACTGATACCACTTATTATCACTTATTCTACTCAACACTATTTAGTGAAGAAAATTATACGAAAGCAATGGCATGTGTTGAAAAAAAGTTTCCTTCTTCCAAAATATCTCGGGCTACCATCAATGTCGTAGGTGTCAAGTGTGTGCACTAAATAAAATAAAATCAAAGAAAACAATTTCGTTTAGATCAACCAGCACTTCCAGAGAACATAAAATCGAGTCTTTTGTGACCTGTAGTTCCACTGGTATTGTATACCTGTTGGAATGTCCTTGCGGGATGCAATACATAGTTAGAACCAAAAGATCTATGCAAGTGCGTCTAGGAGAGCATGTTGTGAACATCAAAAGTGGATTTAAAGACCACTCTGTTTCAAGACACTAAGACATGGATATGCAATTAGCGGACCTCCAGCTGTTGCAAAACTACAAGTCCCATCATGCCTCTGCCTCTGGGTGTCATGCTTGCTGCTGTCAGAGTCTCGCTATGCCTCATGGGACTTGTAGTTTGGCAACAGCTGGAGGTCTGCTAATTGCATATCCCTGCACTATGATTTGCACCATCAGCGCAATCCAGCAGGCACAGTGTTCTTGGGTATTGACAGGTATAGTCCACATTGGAGGGGAGGATCTTTAGTTAGGGAGATATCTAGGATGGAAATGTCATGGATATATAGGGTTTGTTGCTATACTCCCTATGGCCTCAACATCGACATAGATGTGAATGCATTTATTGATAATACCTAGGGTAGATGTCTTTGGGATTTTTTCATTCTGTTGTTCTCTCCTTTTTTAATACTATTGTTTGTGAGATATGTGAATCAGATCTCATTTCTCTGTTGTCATGGTCAACTAATTCCAAATATCAACTTAGTAATAGCCTTTGTGTACACCAAGTGGCCAATACCTAATATGAGTTAGGGAGTGGGCTAGATCTTTGAGTGTAATTCCAGTTCTCCATTTAATTGAGATGGTGTGCACTTTCAGATCAGCGTACCATACCAACTGTTGGTTCTCTCCAATTGGTCCTTCAAATCCCTTATTAATTTAAGAGACAAGGTGACATTAGATATCTTTGTAAATCTATATATGGACTCTGTGTGTCCAGAGACAGTTCGGTGGGATCCCTTCACCAGAGGGGTTAATTTTCTCCATTTGATCCCATGGGACGCTTCATCACACATGGAGTATCTTAGTTAGGTGTTCCTTTCTTCCAACAGCTGCACTGGATGCAGTTGGCAATAATCATATACAATTTTTTTTATATGAATACTTCTTTTTTAATAATAGAGAGTAAAAAGTTTTAAAACACATTTTTAAATACCGTATTTATCGGCGTATAACATGCGCCGGCGTATAACACGCACCCCAAGTTTAGGAGGGAATTTTAGGGAAAAAAACTTTTAGGAGGGAAGTTTAAGGAAAAATAACTTACATTTAAATGCAGCCTTATTAGTGTCCATTGCAGCCTTGTCACAGTGCAGCCTTGCCCCAATGTCCATTGCAGCCTTGTCACAGTGCAGCCTTGCCCCAGTGTCCATTGCAGCCTTGCCACAGAGTCCATTTCAGCCTTGCCACAAAGTCCATTTCAGCCTTGCCACAGAGCCCATTTCAGCCTTGTCACAGTGCAGCCTTGCCCCAGTGTTGCCTTTCCGGAATTGAAAATTGGCGCCGAGACTGGGCGGAGCGGGGCGAACGCCGCAGAGAATGCAGGGACTGGGCGGGGCCGAGATACACATAGCCGAGTGTACTCGGCTATACTCGGCTTTTCTCGGCTCCGCTCACAGACACGCCGAGTCCCGCCCTATGATGGACATAACACAGGTCCAATAGCGGGACTGGGCGTGACTGTGAGCGGAGCCGAGAAAAGCAGAGTATAGCCGAGTACACTCGGCTATGTGTATCTCGGCTCCACTCACAGTCAGCGGAGACCGCCCGGGATATGTGGGTATCGGCGTATAACACGCTGTCACGTACCTGACGGTGACGAGCCCGGTTTAGCAGAGGGAGGCCTCCCTTACGGCTTCCACCAGCGGCCCCTGATAGTGTAACAGGAGGCGCGGAGGTAGAAGGGGTATGAGTGCCTGGCAGGATCAACCACGGAGCAGGTGGCTGGGTAGTCGGGGCTGGATCCAGGTGCACGGAAGTATGGCTGGTGGACAGGAACCAGGAACTCAGGAGCACAGCAGGTGAACAGGAAACCAGGAACTCTGGAACACAGCAGGTGAACAGGGACCAGGAACTCTGGAACACAGCAGGTGAACAGGAACCATGAACTCTGGAACACAGCAGGTGAACAGGAAACCAGGAACTCTGGAACACAGGAACTCAAGAACTCAGGAAGCAGGACTGGAACAGCTCAGCAGACCGGGCTGGAGCCTGGGAAGGCAGGGTAGTCAGACAAGCCGGGTCGGTTAACTGGCGGGCAGCAAGGTACAGAAGCGCAAGGCAGAGCAGAGGTCACAACAGGCCAGAGGTCAGGTGCAGGCGGATAGCTGGATGGTCAAGGCAAGCCGGGTCAGATACAGACAGGTTAACAGATCAGGTTTCTCAGGCACTAACGCTGTAGAGCAGACAGCAGGGACTGTCTGTAATTGCTGGATTTAAAAAGCCCTTCTGGCGCCACCCGTAGGGCGTGCGATCGGGAACCAGGAAGTCCAGGGCGCTTGTTACTGGCAGGATCTCCATGACATTCCCCCCCCAAGGGGCAGCATCCGGATGCCCATCCGGGTAAACCTTTCGGGGTGAGATCTCCTGAAAGCTTGTATCAGACTCTTGGCATGAATGTTCTCCTCAGGTTCCCAAGAGTTCTCTTCGGGTCTGTAACCTTTCCATTTAATCAGAAATTGGTTCTGGTTATTTCTTCTCCTAAAGTTCATAATAGCCTCCACTTCAAATTCCTGTTCCCCGTCTATGATGATGGGATCAGGGCGAGCCGGACTTCGACCTGGGAATGGGTTGGAGACTGAAGGTTTCCGCAGGGAGACATGAAAGATCGGATGGACTCTAAGGGAGTCGGGGAGCTCCAGCTCATAAGCCACTTCATTAATCTTCCTTTTGACAGGAAATGGCCCTAAGAACTTGGGGCCCAACTTTTTGGAGGGGCATGCCACCCTTAGGTTTAGGGTGGAGAGCCAAACTTGGTCGCCAGGTGCCAGCACTAATTCACCCTGTCTCCTCCTGTCGTAGACCATCTTGTTGTGTTCCTGAGTCTTAGCCATGGTTTCACGCAGAAGTTGATTATTAGAAGAGAAAAAGTTAAATTTTTCCTGGACTGCAGGCACAGAGCATTCAGGGAGGGAGTTGGGCAGAAATGTAGGGTGAAAACCGTAGTTTGCGAAGAACGGAGTCTGGTTAGTCGCAGAGTGGATGGAGTTATTATAGGCGAACTTGGCCAACGGGAGCAGGGAGAGCCAATCATTCTGTGAAAAAGAGGAAAAACAGCGCAGGTATTGCTCGAGGGTCTGATTTGTCCTCTCTGTCTGTCCGTTGGTTTGGGGATTTTAAACAGAAGAAAACGATAATTCTATCTCCAGAGTCTTGCAGAGGGATCTCCAGAACCGAGAGGTAAATTGTACCCCCCGATCCGAGACAATATTGGCTGGCACCCCGTGGAGTCTGACGACCTCTCTGATGAACACCTGTGCAGTTTCAGGAGCTGGGGGGTCCCTTTCATGGGGACGAAATGTGCCATCTTGGACAGGTGGTCCACTATCACAAAGATAGTGGTATGGTTCTCCGCCGGGGGCAACTCAACAATAAAGTCAATGGACAGCATTTGGATCTGGAACCCTTGTTTCGGGTGCAAGTAGTACAGGACTCCACGAACCTCCTGCAATCTTCACGTAATCGAGGCCACCAGAAGGTGCGCTGTACCAGGTCAGTGGTCTTGGCAATGCCAAAGTGCCCGGCAAGGGCATGGTCGTGGCAGAGCTCCAACACGGTTGTCTTTAGCTCTTCCGGTATGTAGATCCTGTTCTGGTGCCACAACAGCCCATCTTTAGCCTGCAATTCCAACTCAGAGGAGGGGCTCTGCCCAGTGGTGGCTTGTCTGATCCGGTTGAGTAAATCTTCTTGTAGAAGCAGGAAATTTCCAGGGGCGAGGATGGTATCGGGAGAAGAGGTTTCCTTAGATTCATGAAACATTTGAGATAAAGCATCGGGTTTAGTATTCTTGGCACCAGGATGATAAGTGACGTGAAAAGAGAACCGGGAAAAGAAAAGTGTCCATCTGGCTTGTCGTGGTTTTAATCTCTTTGCAGTCTTCAGATACTCCAGATTCTTATGGTCAGTAAATATCAGAATCCGGTGGGCAGCTCCTTCAAGTAGGTATCGCCATTCTTCCAACGCAGACTTGATCGCCAGTAGTTCCCGGTCCCCTACATCATAGTTCCTCTCTGCCGCAGATAGCTTGTGAGAGAAGAAGGCTACTGGGTGAAGCAAGGCCCTGGTTCCTTGTCTTTGAGACAGTATTGCTCCTACCGCGACTTCAGAGGCATCTACCTCAAGTACGAATGGCAGTGAGGAATCTGGGTGTTTCAGGATAGAAGCGGAGGTAAAGAGGCCTTTCAGGACCTCAAAGGCCTTTTGGGCCTCAGGGGACCAGTGGAAGCAGGTCCCTTGTTTTGTTAACTGGGTGATGGGTGCAATGATGGCCGAGAATCCCCGGATGAATTTGCGGTAAAAATTGGCGAATCCAACGAACCGTTGGATTCCTTTCTTATCCGCCGGCACTGGCCAGTCCAAGATTGCGGCAATTTTCTGTGGATCCATCTTGATGCCTTCGCTGGAGATGATTAACCCCAGAAAATGCTATACTCTCCCGCTCAAACTCACATTTTTCGGCCTTCGCATACAGGCTATGCTGGCGAAGCCGACCCAACACACTTCTGACATAACTGCGGTGAAAATCAAGGGAGGAAGAGAAGATTAGTATATCATCCAGGTAGACAATAACAAAAAGATCTAGGACGTCCCGAAGTACATCATTAATAAAGTACTGGAAAGTGGCAGGGGCATTGCACAACCCGAAGGGCATTACCAGATACTCAAAGTGTCCGAATCGGGAGCGGAAGGCGGTCTTCCATTCATCCCCCTCCTTGATGCGGACCAGGTTGTAGGCTCCGCGGAGATCAAGCTTGGTAAAAATGGTAGCAGCTCCCAATCTCTGGAATAGCTCTGGTACCAGGGGAAGGGGGGTAGCGATTTTTAATTGTGATCTTATTCAGTTCACGGTAATCCACTCAGGGTCGGAGGGTGTGGTCCTTCTTTTCTACGAAGAAGATGCTTGCGCCTGCTGGTGACGTAGAGGGGCGAATTACCCCTTTTGAAGATTCTCATCAATATAGTTTTTTAGTGCCCCCTGTTCCACCTCAGTTAGCGGGAAGATCCTGTCGAATGGAATTGCTGCTCCGGGAAGTAGATCGATGGGGCAATCATAGGCCCGATGGGGTGGTAGTGTCTCTGCCCCCTGTTTGCTGAATACGTCAAGGAAGTCCAGGTAGACATCAGGGATGGCCTGACGTATTCCAGCCTCAGTGTCAGTACACATTAAGGTGGCCGGCCTAGGGGGCTCGTGTGAGCCGCAGGACTGTTGGCAATAGGGAGAAGGGAAGGTAACTACCCCCGTAGCCCAGTTGATGGTGGGATTGTGGGCTTGCAACCAGGGCATACCGAGGATCATAGGAAACAACGGAGAAGAAATAATGTCCAGACGGAGGTACTCTCGGTGAATCCCGGTAGTGGTGGAGATGGTAACGGGTATAGGGGCCGTCTCCTGGACCACGGGTCCAGACTTGATAACGGACCCGTCAGCCAGGTGAACACATAGTCCATGGGTCTTGGTAAGAAGGGGGATCAGATGTGTGCGGGCAAAGGTTGAGTCCATGAAACAGCTGCAAGCCCCGGAATCAATAATTGCGGACACTTGCAGAGTCCTTCCTGGGAGCTGTAGGGAGACAGAAAGGGCAAGGTGAGATGTAGACTTGGCCTGAGGGCTGGTTAAACCAGGAGATACTGAGAAACACTTACGAAACTTCAGGGGACAGTTTCTGACGAAGTGTCCGGGTTCCCCACAGTACAGGCACAAGTTATGCGTTCGCCGACGCTGGCGTTCCTCTTGAGTGAGGGAAGGACGAAGGACTCCAAGCTGCATGGGTTCAGGTGCATCAGGTGTGGGGGCCAGAGGTGCAGCAGGAGCTGGGTACAGATGGCTGGGAGCCCGGGGGAGCATCCAGGTCGGACGGGAGAAGCCCGTGGCCCTCTCAGCCCTTCGTTCCCTCAAACGTCGGTCAATCTGAATAGTCAAATCGATCAATAAATTCAGGGTCTCTGGTATACCGACTCTAGCCAGTTCATCTTTCAGGGGGTCAGAAAGACCTATGCGGAACTGATGGCGGAGGGCGGCGTCATTCCAATTGGTATCCGCGCTCCATCGCCTAAATTCTGCTACGTAGTCCTCTGCCGCTCTGCGCCCCTGCTGAAGGGTACGCAAGGCGATTTCTGTGGTAACTGAGAGCTGGGGGTCCTCATACAGTTGGGCCATGGCATCAAAAAAGGCGGTAAGGCTGTCCAAAGCCACATCCTTTCGTTCCAGCAGACGGTGGGCCCAGCTCTGAGGGTCTCCGGAGAGCAGGGAGATCACAAAGCCCACCTTGGTGGCTTCCAAGGAGAAGGTGTGGGGCTGTAGGGCAAAGTACAATTCACAGGAGTTGCGGAAGGCCCTGAACTTGCTCCGATCCCTGGCGAATCTTTCGGGTGTAGGGACCCTGGGTTCAGGTGGAAGCATGACCACTGTGGGTGTGGACCCTGTACCGGCTGAAGAGGTGAAGGCATGAGGGCCTCCTTGGGCTCCAGAAGGGTTGGAGAGAGCCCGCACTTGTCCTTCCAGGTGGGTGTAGCCTTGGTGAAGGTTCTTGATCGCTTCAGTCAATCCCGCCAGGTGCCGGCATAGTTCCTCCATAGGTGATGCTCCCTGCTCGGGCTCAGACATGGCTGTCTGCTACTGTCACGTACCTGATGGTGACGAGCCCGGTTTAGCAGAGGGAGGCCTCCCTTACGGCTTCCACCAACGGCCCCTGATAGTGTAACAGGAGGCGCGGAGGTAGAAGGGGTACGAGTGCTTGGCAGGATCAACCACGGAGCAGGTGGCTGGGTAGTTGGGGCTGGATCCAGGAGCACGGAAGTATGGCAGGTGGACAGGAACCAGGAACTCAGGAGCACAGCAGGTGAACAGGAAACCAGGAACTCTGGAACAAATCAGGTGAACAGGAAACCAGGAACTCTGGAACACAGCAGGTGAACAGGGACCAGGAGCTCTGGAACACAGCAGGTGAACAGGAAACCAGGAACTCTGGAACACAGGAACTCAAGAACTCAGGAAGCAGGACTGGAAAAGCTCAGCAGACCGGGCTGGAGCCTGGGAAGGCAGGGTAGTCAGACAAGCCGGGTCGGTTAACTGGCGGGCAGCAAGGTACAGAAGGGCAAGGCAGAGCAGAGAGGTCACAACAGGCCGGAGGTCAGGTGCAGGCGGATAGCTGGATGGTCAAGGCAAGCCGGGTCAGATACAGACAGATTAACAGATCAGGTTTCTCAGGCACTAACGCTGTAGAGCAGACAGCAGGGACTGTCTGTAATTTCTGGATTTAAATAGCCCTTCTGGCGCCACCCGTAGGGCGCGCACGTGCGCGCTCGCACGTGCATGCGCGATCGCGCACGCGATCGGGAACCAGGAAGTCCAGGGCGCCTGTTACTGGCAGGATCTCCATGACACAAGCACCCACGATTTTCCCCTGATTTTAAGGGGAAATAAGTGTGTGTTATACGCCGATAAATACGGTAAGTAGGTTCAGATACATAGAGCCTCCTGGTGAGGTCTACCACTATACAATTCACATGCAGTATTGAGTATGACCGCCAGAGGGCTCCTTTATTATGATAATGGACCAACATCAGATTCAGAGTTGATGGACATCCATATACATCAATCCGGATCTTTTAAAATTAAGATTCTATTTAATATGGTCAAATCTCCATATACAGATAGGGAAAGGTGAGCATCAAGTATCCAATCTATTTCTATGATGCGGCGCACGGCACCACCAGCCCGCGATACACATCGGGGATGGATTGGAGATGTTTTCCTTTACCTTTTTATCTTTTCTTAATTTTAGTGATAATGCTACACGTCTAGTAATTATATTACTGATACAAATAGGCCATGATACGGATCATATTCCTTTGTTTGTCCATCAATAAAATGGCATTTTTGCCCATAGTTAACATGGCGATGTATCTGGCAGGGACGCTGAGAGATCAGATCGGGGCATTTCTATTGTATCTAAGAGTATATATCGCGGTGGGTCAGCACGCCGCCCGTGCCCCAGGACGACGTCATTTGTGATGAAACGACGTAGGGAGGAGCGGCGTGCTGACGTCACCGACATACAAACGAGTCCCGGAAGGAACGGGCTGTCTTAGCCGGCCGGCTATCTTTTACACACGCCTTTATACTTGCAAATTTTGTAAGTGCAACTTTTATTTATCATTAACCACTTAAGCCCCGGACCATTACGCAGCTTAATGACCAGAGGTGATTTCACAATTTGGCACTGCACTGCTTTAACTGGAAATTGTGCGGACATGCAATGTTGTACCCAAACAAAATTTGCGTCCTTTTCTTTCCACAAATAGAGCTTTCTTTTAATGGTATTTGATTGCCTCTGCAATTTTTTTTGCAATATAAACGGAAAAAGACTTAAAAATTTGAAAAACAATGATATTTTCTACTTTTTGTTATAAGAAAAATCGAATAAACTAAATTTTAGTCATACATTTAGGCCAATATGTATTCAGCCACGTCTTTAGTAAAAAAAATGTCAATAAGCGTATATTTATTGGTTTGCGCAAAAGTTATAGCGTCTACAAACTAGGGTACATTTTCTGGAATTTACACAGCTTTTAATTTATGACTGCCTATCTCATTTCTCGAGGTGCTAAAATGGCAGGGCAGTACAAACCCCCCCCCAATGACCCCATTTTGGAAAGTAGACACCCCAAGGAAATTTCTGAGAGGCATGTTGAGCCCATTGAATATTTTTTTTTGTCCCAAGTGATTGAATAATGACTAAAAAAAAAAAAAAAAAAATTACAAAAAGTTGTCACTAAATGATATATTGCTCACACATGCCATGGTTATATGTGGAATTTCACCCCAAAATACTTTTTGCTGCATCTCCTGAGTACGGGGATACCACATGTGTGGGACTTTTTGGGAGCCTAGCCGCGCACGGGCCCCCGAAAACCAAGCACCGCCTTCAGGATTTCTAAGGGCGCAAATTTTTGATTTCACTCCTCACTACCTATCACAGTTTCGAAGGCCATAAAATGCCAAAATAGCACAACCCCCCCCCCCCCCCAAATGACCCAATTTTAGAAAGTAGACACCCCAAGGAAATTGCTGAGAGGCATGTTGAGCCCATTGAATATTTTTTTTTTTGTCCCAAGTGATTGAATGATGACAAAAAAAAAATACAAAAAGTTGTCACTAAATGATATATTGCCACACATGCCATGGTTATATGTGGAATTGCACCCCAAAATACATTATGCTGCTTCTCCTGAGTACGGGGATACCACATGTGTGGGACTTTTTAGGAGCCTAGCCGCGTACGGGACCCCGAAAACCAAGCACCGCCTTCAGGATTTCTAAGGGCGCAAATTTTTGATTTCACTCCTCACTACCTATCACAGTTTTGAAGGCCATAAAATGCCAAAATAGCACAAAACCCCCCCAAATGACCCCATTTTGGAAAGTAGACACCCCAAGCTATTTGCTGAGAGGCATGGTGAGTATTTTACAGCTCTCATTTGTTTTTGAAAATGAAGAAATAAAATATATATATATATATTTTTTTCAATTTTCAAAACTTTGTGACAAAAAGCGAGATCTGCAAAATACTCACCATACCACTCGGCAAATAGCTTGGGGTGTCTACTTTCCAAAATGGGGTCATTTGGGGGGGTTTTGTGCCATCTGGGCATTCCATGGCCTCCGAAACTGTGATAGGCAGTGAGGAGTGAAATCAAAAATGTATACCCTTAGAAAGCCTGAAGGCGGTGCTTGGTTTTTGGGGTCCCGTACGCGGCTAGGCTCCCAAAAAGTCTCACACATGTGGTATCCCCGTACTCAGGAGAAGCAACAGAATGTATTTTGGAGTGTAATTCCACATATGCCCATGGCATGTTTGAGCAATATATCATTTAGTGACATCTTTGTGCAAAAATAATTAAAATAAAAAATAAATTGTCTTTTTTCCGCAACTTGTGTCAACATATAAAATATTCCATGGACTCGACATGCCTCTCAGTATATAGCTTGGGGTGTCTGCTTTCCAAAATGGGATCATTTGGGGGGGTTTGAACTGTCCTGGCATTTTATACACAACATTAGGAATCTTACATCCACTCTTCTAACCACTTGAAGACAAAGCCCTTTCTGACACTTTTTGTTTACATGAAAAAAATTTTTTTTTGCAAGAAAATTATGTTGAACCCCCAAACATTATATATTTTTTTAAAGCAAAGGCCCTACAGATTAAAATAGTGGGTGTTGCATTTTTTTTCCACACAGTATTTGTGCAGCGATTTTTCAAACGTATTTTTGGGGAAAAAAATACACTTTTTTTTAATTGTAATGCACTAAAGCACACTATATTGCCCAAATGTTTGATGAAATAAAAAAGATGATCTTAGGCCGAGTACATAGATACCAAAAACGACATGCTTTAAAATTTCGCACAAACACGCAGTGACGAAAACTACATACATTTTTAAAAGCCTTTAAAAGCCTTTACAGGGTACCACGTTAGATTTACAGAGGAGGTCTACTGCTAAAATGACTGCCCTCGATCTGACCTTCACGGTGATATCTCACATGCATGATGCAATTGCTGTTTACATATGACGCCAGACCGACGCTTGTGTTCGCCATTGCGCAAGAGCAGGGCGGGACAGGGGTGCTTTTTTTTATTTATTATTATTATTAATTTTGCTTTTTTATTTTATTTTTAAACTGTTCTTTCCATAATTATTTATTTTTTTATTCATTTTTTTTGTTATCTCAGGGAATGTAAATATCCCCTATGATAGCAATAGGTAATGACAGGTACTCTTTTTTTGAAAAAAACTGGGGTCTATTGGACCCTAGATCTTTCCTCTGCCCTTAAAGCATCTGACCACACCAAGATCGGTGTGATAAAATGCTTTCCCAATTTCCCAATGGCGCTTTTTATATCCGGGGGGGGGACATTCCCTCCCACTGCTTGTAAAAGCAGTCCAGAGGCTAATTAGCTGCTAGGATTGCTTTTACATGAAAGTCGGCCACTGGCTGAAAAGAATGATACCAAGATGATACCTAAACCCGCAGGCATCAATCTGGTATAACCAAAGTCCAGCAACATACCAGTACGTTGCTGGTCCTTGTTGGACATGTATTGTAATCTTTTTTTCATGCAGCCTGTTGGCTGAATGAAAAAAAGAGATTGATCAGTGGGTATGCCCACCATTAGAATGCCTCCCTTCATTCAGCCACTTCTAATGATGGGCATACATGCACCATTTATATATGCCGAAGCATGGGGGCATCCTCCCGCAAAAGTTATGCCGCGTACACACGGTCAGATTTTTCCACGGGAAAGTCTCCGTCGGAATTTTACCGTATGTACGCGGCATAAGGAGCAAAATCACTCCTCCGCCCCTGCTGCCCCCCTGCTTCGGCATATATGCTCTTTTTTTTTTAACTGTGGTGGTGAAATCACCTCCTACAGCACTGGAGTCGCAGGGATCAGGCCTGTCTCTGCGAACGCTGCAGTTATGTGTGTTGTGTTTTGTAAGTGACAGTGATCGATCGATACTGCACTTGGGTGGCCTGGGCTGGACGGAGGGGCAAAACGCAGGTGCTAGCAGGTATCTGGGCTGATCCCGCTAACACTGCGTTTTTGGGAACCCTAAACTGCTGGGGACGTTAGTATAGGTCTGATCAGATCAGATATTGATCTGTTCAGATACTATACCACTAAGGGAAGTGTATGCTTAACGCGTGGGTGTTAGCGTTCCTGGCACTAACCTGATGCTGCCTGGGGCGACGCAGACCCTCTCTGACACTAAAACCTAATTGATATCACCCGCCGGGCGATCAGGGGGTTAAACCTTTATTGGGTTATATACGGCGGGTGCCCTGACACTATAAAAAGCAAACTAACTAACCAGCGTCACCCGTAACACTTATATGGTGATCACTGGTGAAAGGGTTAACTAGGGGCAATCAGGGGGTTAAACCTTTTTTAGGTAATATATGGGGTTACCTGACGCTATATAAAAACCTGACGGGGAACCTAAATAACAAAATAACTAACTGGCTAACCAGTGTCACCAGTAACACTTATACGGTGATCACTGATGAAAGGGTTAACTAGGGGCAATTAGGGGGTTAAAACCTTTATTGGATAATATATGGGGGTACCTGACGCTATAAAAAACTGCGGCGAACCTAAAAAAAATAACTGGCTACCTATCGGCATCACCGACACTAAGACAGCGATCAGAAAAACGATTGCTTGGTGACACTGGCAAAAGGGGGTGAAAGGGTTAGCTGGGGGGCAATCAAGGGGTTAAACCTTTATTAGGTAATATATGGGGGTACCTGAAGCTATAAAAACCTGCGGCGAACATAAAAAAAAATAACTGGCTACCTATCGGCATCACCGACATTAAGACAGCGATCAGAAAAACGATCGCTTGGTGACACTGGCAAAAGGGGGTGAAAGGGTTAGCTGGGGGGCGATCAAGGGGTTAAACCTTTATTAGGTAATATATGGGGGTACCTGATGCTATAAAAACCTGCGGCGAACCTAAAAAATATAACTGGCTACCTATCGGCATCACCGACACTAAGACAGCGATCAGAAAAACGATCGCTTAGTGACACTGGCAAAAGGGGGTGAAAGGGTTAGCTGGGGGGGCGATCAAGGGATTAAACCTTTATTAGGTAATATATGGGGGTACCTGATGCTATAAAAACCTGCGGCGAACCTAAAAAATATAACTGGCTACCTATCAGCATCACCGACACTAAGACAGCGATCAGAAAAACGATCGCTTAGTGACACTGGCAAAAGGGGGTGAAAGGGTTAGCTGGGGGGGGGGGCGATCAAGGGATTAAACCTTTATTAGGTAATATATGGGGGTACCTGACGCTATAAAAAACTGCGGCGAACCTAAAAAAAATAACTGGCTACCTATCGGCATCACCGACACTAAGACAGCGATCAGAAAAATGATCGCTTAGTGACACTGGCAAAAGCGGGTGAAAGGGTTACCTGGGGGGGCGATCAAGGGGTTAAACCTTTATTAGGTAATATATGGGGGTACCCGACGCTATAAAAACCTGCAGCAAACCTAAAAAAAATAACTGGCTACCTATCGGCATCACCAACACTAAGACAGCGATCAGAAAAACGATTGCTTAGTGACAGCGGTGAAAGGGTTACCTGGGGGGCGATCAAGGGGTTAAACCTTTATTAGGGGTGGTTAGGGGGCTTCACTGGACCTAAACCTGACACTTTTACAGTCACAAATGTCACTGATTGCAGTGATCAGTAAATAAACGGTCACTGCAATCAGTGACACTGTGACTGGGGGCTGGGGGGTGATCTGGGGGGGCCTGGGGGGGGCGATCATGTGCCTATGTGTCCTGGTGTCAGTGTGCTGTTTAGTGCACAAACCTGATGTCTTCTCTCATGCGGCGCTCGGTATATGTGAGCGCCGCATGAGAGATGACATCACTTCCTCCTGCCTGTGTAAACATTACACAGGCAGAGGAAGCTTTTCATTCGCCGGGAGCAATCGCAAGGGGGTGGCCAGAATCGAATGGCGGTCCCCTTATCACGGATCACTCCCGAAGCGATCCCGGCCGCTCACTGTACCGGAGGGGGGTCCGATCGGACCCCCCACCCATACGAAGGCAGGCACGTACAGGTACGTGATTGTGCCTGTCCTAGCCATTCTGACGACGTATATATACAGTGGGCGGTCGTTAAGTGGTTAAAATGTTATTTTATTGGAATTACGTTATGGTGGCTTTCTTTCCTTTGGCATTGTGATATCGTGACACATGGAGAGGATTGGCGTATAATCCAGGAGATAAGCTGATTGTGATAGATTAACCCAGAGACCTTGGCAGGGGTAACAGCCATCTGTTTCTACTGATCTCTGAGGGGATCAATAGTTCTGGTAAGCGGCAGCAAGAACTGGTGGTGGTGGAACCTCTTTCTATCAAATATACAGCACTGTTCATTGGGTGTTTTGATGTTTGAAGTCACCGATAGTCAAATAAGGAGATCCTCATCCACACTATATGGTTGCTTTGTGTCTCAGGACTTATCACAATTTTGTAGGATTTATTTTACCAACAGGACTTTATTCTTTATGCCATTTGTGACTTACTGGTCTGGTGTCATTCCGGATATATAATAGGCCGTTTTTTTCACTTTTTTGCATTAGAGACTGAGCTCTGGGCATATTATTTCTGGTTATCAGAAGTTTGTTTTTTCACATATTACTTTTATTGTGTGTGTCTCACATTGAAGTTGCAGCATTTTCCAATTGAGTGACAACATTTATCTTTACTATATGAGGAGTTTTTTTTTTCACTATTTAGACAGCGCAGTATATACATACACTTTATAGTTATGTGACACTTTGATTGCTGTTACAGTGATTATCGCTGTAACAGAAATGTTTTGAACTGTCATTAAAGGGTTTCATTCATAAGAGCTGTGATTACTATTGACTATTGTGATCTGTAATTTTCTATAGCTAATCATATGGTACAGGGTGCTGTGATTGGCCCAGGTACAACGTGATAGCTTTGGGCCAATCATGGTATCACCATACTAACATAGCAGTTGTGAATGAAACCCTGCCCATGTGCCAGGTGATGTACTACTGTGGGCAGGCAGAAAGTGGTTAAATAGCCCACACGGGATTAGCTAGAAAAGTACATTCACTTTTGGAATTACCTGATATCTCTGCAATTGATATCTCTATGGCTCACTTTGTATGTGTCAATATTCTACTAACATATACTGTAATCCTCAAACTGTACACTAGCTTTAACATTTAAACCTCACCCTATGAATATTTATTAACATAACCCTAAAAGTAGATGTGATTCTTTGATGAATGATATTTAGTCTGCTAAAGTGTCTATCACAAATAATTGTCATTTGGGTTTTCTGATAATGACAAGTGGAGCATACCTGTATAATGTGTATTGAAACAGCCAGTAAGAGTCTCCATTAGAAGCCTCCGTCACTTTATGATTTAAAGTGCCTGATTGTAGGAACAACAGACACTTTTAATTAATAGCTGCAGAATTAAATTAAAGTGAACATAATTCTTACATAACATTAACATGTTAAAACTTAAGTAAGCGTTTAATGACTGGTTTTACATATACATGAACCCTTTCCCGCCGAGCGTACGCACATATGCCGCCTCGGCTTTTGGGGTTTATACTGGTATGATGCCCACAGCTGCAGGCATCATTCCAGTACCGTTGTTTAGAGCCGGCGATTGGCTATTCAGGTATAACAACTGATGCGGCAAAAAGCCACTCGGTTGTTATACCAGAGGAGCGGGAGGGGACATCCCCCCCCCGCCGTCTCCCGCCGCTCTGACCAGGCCTCCCGTCCCACCGGGAGACCTGATCAACGATCCTCCGCATCCAGTGCCTAGCCCCAGACTGGAGCGAAGCTGTAAACGGCTTTGATTCAGTCTCCGCAATGTAAAAACGGAAGCGACGTCATGACGTCAGTTCCGGGTTACTCGGCTGCCAATGGCGAAGGATTTAAAAAAATACACGGTATGCAGAATCGCCGTTTTCACCGATATGAATACTTTGAAGTGCAAAGGAGGGATTGGGGGTCTTTTAGAGCCCCGATCCCTCCATAAAGAGTACCTGTTACCACCTATTACTGTCACAAGGGATATTTATATTCCTTGTGACAGCAATAAAAGTGATTACAATTTTTTTTTTTTAAACACAATTTAATGTTATAAAAAGAAATAAAATAAATAAGAAAAAAAAAATTTAAGCGCCCCCCTCCTCGTGAGCTCGCGCAGCAAAGAAAATGCATACGGAAGTCGCGCCCGCATATGTAAACGGTGTTCAAATCACTCATGTGAGGTATCACCGCGATCGTCAGAGCGAGAGCAATAATTCTAGCACTAGACCTCCTCTATAACTCTAACCTGGTAACCGTAAAAAAAGTTTAAAGTGTCGCCTATGGAGATTTTTAGGTACCGTAGTTTGTCGCCATTACACAAGTGCGTGCAATTATAAAGCATAACATGTTTGGTATCTATTTACTCGGCGTAACATCATCTTTCACATTATACAAAAAAATTGGGCTAACTTTACTTTTTTAATTTTTTTAAAATTCATGAAAGTAATTTTTTCCCAAAAAGATGCATTTAAAACACCACTGCACAAATACCGCACAATACATAAAATATTGCATAAAATATTGCAACAATTGCCATTTTATTCTCTAGATTCTCTGCCAAAAAAATATATATAATTTTTGGGGGTTCCAAGTAATTTTCTATCAAAAAATATGCATTTTAACTTGTAAACACCAAATGTCAGAAATAGGCTTAGTCATGAAAGGTACTTACCGTACCCCACTTATCCTAATATTAAACTAACCCCTTGTTCTGCATACTTTGTCCTGTTCTAGCAGTAGCAGTAGTAAATGTTCACACGTCTGCTGACAGCTAGTGCCAAAAGATACCCACATTAAATTGTCAGTTACTGAAATTCATTATTTATAAAAAGCTGTCTTTGATGTAAATTTGCATACCGTGACCTAAAACATGTTTTTTACATGGTAAGTCACCAAGACTGACCCTTGGTCCCTAATATGCATAGATTTTGCATGATATCTTTCCTGGAATAAACATTTTCTTTTTGTTGAATAATTCTCAACATATCTGGAAATAGTCTTTGTCACCTCAGATACATCTTTGCTGTCAAACTAATATTTAGAAAAGTGTCTTACACTCACAGCTTACCAGGTAATGTAACTGTGCCAGATAATGGTACACAGTTCACAGTATATCCGTGTAGCGATACCCTCAACTAAGAGGGCCACAGATTTGGCTTGGGCCCTGAATACAGCTCCACCAACCCCCGGCAATCTACTCGACCCTTTCTGGCACAGTTAGTCTAGGGGTATACACATTTAATACTTCTACTTTATGAGAGACTCAGACACAGAGTAGTTGTAAAGGAATAACAGATTTTACTTTCAGCTATGCAAAGGGAATGAACAGTGATAACAACTTGACCTTTAGATTATACGCAGACCCTGCAATATCACAATATCAGTCACACTACACCATAGAGAGGGGGGGGTGTATAGGGAGACGCCACGTGGGGCGACCGTTAACTAGGCGCCCTGTGGCGCAATAACTAAACTAGGTACCTAATGAATCAGGCCTGATTCCTAATTCTAGAACTCAGTCCTGTATGAATGATGGATTCTTCACCGGCAATCTGTAGAGGTGGTGCACTTAAGAATAAACAACAATTGTAATCCAGGAAAAGGGAATGTTGATAACTGGCAACACTTCACTGGAGATCCTCTGGATCAGTCCTGCTGTGGATCTCCAGTGAGAGTCTTTAACATGAGGTAGTAGGCCTCGGCAGTCTATAGGCACAGTACTATCAAACAGGTTATGGATTGAGCTTACGCTCGCTCACCCGCCGGACGCGATCTCCGTCCGGGACTTCCACCGGCTGTGTCTTCACTCGCCCATAGCGGTCGCTGCGATCGGGTCCCCGATCCAATCTAGGCTGTAAGTAGAGATGTCGGGTGCCACCCAGGCTTGCAGTGGGGTGGAAGGCTCTTTGGTCAGCTCCGGAAAGGCCCCAGGCTTCAAGCCTTACCCAGCGCAGGTCCGCACAGGTGTATCAGTCTCTGCCGTCCCGTGTCCAAAAGAGGCCGAGCCAGGCCTCGCCCCTCCCTTATATCTCCGCACCCATGAGTCTCTGGGGCAGAAGCAAAACATCCTGGGAACAGTAGTTCAAGAGTCTTTAAAGGAACCCCGCTACACACTCCCCCCACTTAAACTCTTTGGTCCCCAAAGATAAACTTCAACAAATGCTATGTACAATTTTGGACAATGTCAAGTATGATGTTGGCATAGGGAATTCCCACCAAAATTTTGGGGTGGAACTCTCTTGCCCACAGGTCACACTACCATGAGTGGCCTGCCTAACTGTGCCAGAGAGTGAGCTGGGGTTGCCCTCCACCAAATGGACAGTGGAGGGATCAGGATGCTCAACACTTCTCCTAGCCGTTACAACAGAGTCCTCTGAGCTCGTCCCCATTTGGGGGTAAGTTTGTTTCTTGGGAGGCCTGATAACTCTGCGAGCCCTCTGCTCTCTTGGGGCTTCTGGCACTACAGGCTCTTCTGCAGGAGTAAGTTCAGGTAACATTGCTGGTTCTGGAACCTCTGATTCAGAAGTTGACTGGTAATTGGAATCTCTAGGATCCTCCTCTGAACAAGTATCAGGAACATCTTCCCAGTAATCAGCTGAGGGACTGAAAGGTATGAATTCAGTGGCCTCCGGATTCAGCGTTGCATCTGGAGTATCCCTTGTATTTGGGAGATCTATGGCGGACGTCCCCAGAGTCGAGGAAGGCCACAGACAGTCCAGTTCTCCTCCTTCATCAGTACTCAGTTGAGAGGCCTCCCCATCTTCAGCTCGAGAGGTCTGAGACCGAGTGCTCGGCCTGGGAATATCCAGGATAGAGACTGATTCCGGGGGGTCCCTTGCTGCGGGTATCCTGACTGCTTCAGCAAGTGGGAGCAGGTGGTTTCGATGCCACGTCTTCAGGGGTCCCACCTTCCCTTCTGGCTTTAGTTTTTAAACAGGCAAACCGGGCAACTTCCTACAGACGACATAGTGTTCTGATCTCCATCTGTCTGCAAGCTTGTGCTTTCCAGGGACCCCCAGATTGCGTAGCAGTACTCGGTCCCCGGGCTGCAGATCCTGCACTCGAACCTTCAGATCGAAATTTCTCTTGTTGCGGGCTCCCCTTTGATCCGAGGCCGCCTGGGCCTGTTCATAGGCCACCTGCAAGCTGCGTCTAAGTCTGTCCACGTATCCCTTGTGAGATGTAGCTGAGGTATGATCTAAAGAAGTGCCAAAGGCCAGATCCACGGGCAGCCTTGCTTCTCTCCCAAACATGAGTCGATAAGGGGAGTAGCCAGTAGCATCACTTGTGGTACAGTTATAGGCATGCACTAGGGCTGATATGTGTTGGCTCCAGTGTTGCTTCTTCTCTGTTTCTAAAGTTCCCAACATGTTGAGCAGGGTCCGGTTAAACCTCTCCGGCTGAGCATCACCTTGTGGGTGGTAAGGTGTGGTTCTGGTCTTCTTTATTCCCAATGAGTCCAGAAGTTTCCGGATCAACCGACTCTCAAAGTCCCTTCCTTGATCTGAGTGAAGTCTCTGTGGTAGTCCGTAATGGACAAAATACTTCTCCATAAGTATCTTGGCCATGGTGGATGCCTTCTGGTCTTTGGTTGGGAAAGCCTGGGCATAGCGGGTGAAATGGTCGGTTATTACCAGAACATTTCCCAATCCACTCAGGTCGGGTTTGAGGCAGAGAAAATCAATGCATACCAGATCCATTGGGCCTTGACTCTGTAAGTGGGCCATTGGGGCAGCTTGATGGGGTAGAGTCTTTCTCTGAATGCATCGTGCACAGGAATGGCAATACTCCTCTACTTCTGCCCTCATGCAGGGCCAATAGAACCGACTTCTGACAAGCTGGAAGGTCCTTTCTGCCCCTAGGTGACCATGATGGTCATGCAGAGCAATTAGTACAGTCTCTCTGTGCTTCTCTGGGAGGAACAACTGCCACTTATCTTCTGAGTCATCAGAGGGGCCCCTTCGGTAGACCACTCCCTGATGCACCTGCAGCCTGTCCCATTCCTTCCTCAACAGGCGGGCCTTCTTTGAGGGGTGATGTAAGAGTTTGTTGGGGTCCTGATTCTCCAGGGCTTCGAGGACCAATCTCCCCATGGGGTCTTCCAGTTGGTCACACCTCAACTCCCTCTTGGATAGCTTCGGCAGGTTATCTTCTTCTAGCTGCGTTACTCCACAATAGTGTTTAGGGACTCCTACCATTGTAACTCCTATCTCCTCTGCCCTGGAGCCTCCTCTGCCTTGAAATTCAGCTCCTTGACAAAGGGCCCGTACTCCCTCGGGTGCTACTTGGGTCCAGTCTTCCCAGTCATGGGTCATGGCATGAGATCTCCGGGACAGGGCATCTGCATCCCTATTTCCAGCCCCTGGTCTGTACTTCAGACTAAAGTTGAATCCTGACAAGGCAGCCAACCACCGGTGTCCGGTTGCATCTAGTTTTGTGGTGGTGAAGAGGTAGGTCAGAGGGTTGTTATCTGTCTTCACAGTAAACTCCGCCCCATAGAGGTAGTCTTTTAGCTTGTCTACTACTGCCCATTTGAGAGCCAGGAATTCCAGCTTATGAGTGGGGTAGTTCTGTTCTGAGGGGGTCAGGCTCCTGCTCACATAGGCCACCGGTCGCAGTTGTCCCTCATGTTCCTGGTAGAGCACTCCGCCCAGGCCCTCATGGCTGGCATCCACATGTAATTCATAAGGTCTGGTAGGGTCGGCGTAGGCCAGAACTGGGGCAGTGGTTAAGCTCCTCTTCAGGGCCTGGAAGGCCTCTTCACACCTTGAGTTCCACTGATCTTGAACTGACTCACCAGGCCTCCTGGGCCCTGAGTCATCCTCTTCCCCTTCCGCCTTTAGTAATTCATTCAACGGGCGGGCAATCCGAGCAAACTCCTCCACAAACCTCCTATAAAAGGAGCAGAACCCCAGGAAGGATCGGAGCTCTGTTACTGTGGTGGGTCGTGGCCAGGAGGTGACTGCTTCCAACTTCTCGGGATCTGTGGCCACCCCTTCTTCAGACACTATGTGCCCCAGATAGTTCACAGAGGACTGGTAGAACCGACACTTCTCAGGAGAAAGCTTAAGTCCCTCCTCACTGAGTCTTCTCAATACTTTCTCCAGCCTGGCTTCATGTTCTTCCAAGGTTCTCCCGAAGACAGTGACATCGTCCAAGTACACAAGGACTTCTATAAGATTCATGTCTCCAACAGTCTTCTCCATAAGGCGTTGAAAGGTAGCAGGAGCTCCAGACAGACCCTGAGGCATCCTATTGAATTTGAAGAATCCCACCGGGGTTATGAAGGCCGTCTTCTCTCTGTCTTCTGGGTGCATAGGGATTTGATAGTACCCACTCTTGAGGTCCATCACACTGAACCATTTGGCTCCAGACAAACTCTGTAAGGCATCTTCTATCCTTGGCGTTGTGTGTATTGTTCAGGGATGGTTCTCCTGTTGAGGGTCCTGTAATCGATACAAAGCCTCAACTATCCATTCTTCTTTCTGACCACCACTATTGGGGAGGCATAGGGGCTTCTAGACTCCCGGATCACACCAGTCTTCTTCAGTTCTGCAAGTTGTTCCCTTAGATCCTCCAGATCTGCCAGGGGAACCCGCCTGACCCTCTCTCGGAAGGGCTTATCTTCCTGGAGGCGGATTCGATGGGTGGCACTTCTTGCACACCCCACATCGAATTCATCTTCGGAAAAGATCTTCTCCCATCTAGTCAGCTGGGCCTTGGCTCTTTCTTTCCAAGCCCTGGGTAGGTTCGGGTTTTCTATGGACAGCTTCTCCCAAACATCTCCTCCGTCACCCGTCCCCTTGACTTCTGACAGAGTGACCGGGGCAGCAGGGCTCACCTGGCCCAGCAACATTCTGGCAGGGATCTCCATGGGCCCTCCCGTAGTGTTCCTCACACTCACCGGAACTCTGCCATGGGCCTTCTTCAGGGTCTTGAGCGGGATCACTTCTGGTACCACTTCCAGGCCTGAGGACTCCTCCCTTGGGTCAGATTCCAGCATAACAAAGGGGCGAGGTTGTTCCCATGTAAGCTTCACTGTGGCCCTAAGACAGGTTACATCTCCGGGCTGCAGCACTACTCCTTCTCTACCAAGTCTCCACACCTTCCCTATCCCCTCTCCCGGGGTCTTCTGCTCTAAGACCAGTCGTTGGTAGGCCGTCTTTAGCATGGGATGGATTTTGGTGGCTGAATGGTTTCTCTCTTTCACTAGAGGGGTCAGGAGTCTCCGGACTAGATCCGTGTTTGTCCCTATAATCCGGGAAGTCTTGCTGGCTCCAGGCGGCCGGGGACACACAACTGCCAGGGTGTCAAACACTTCAGCCTTCCCAGCTACGGATGGGTCGAAAGTCATCTTTATGGGCAGGTAACCATCGTAAGGGAAACTCTGGATTCCAAGTCCCCATATCTCCAGCTCTTCTATCTTCTGGATAGGCAGATGACTCAAGTGCCTATCATAGAAGTCTCGGTATAGTAAAGTCACCTGTGCTCCGGTGTCCAAAAGAGCTTTAGTATAGACTCCTTCCACTTGAATGGGCACAGTAGGAGATGGGCCCACCAGTTCCTCTGGATATGGCCGAACTGGGGTCACCTTCTTCTTTGGACTTTTCCTCGCCCAGCTCCTTTTGGACTTGATTCTTTCCTGAGCCTGGTATGCATTGATCTTCCCCCTCTCAATGGGGGTACAAACCCGCTGAGGGATGTTATTGTTCCTCTTAGGTGAATGTTCCTTCTTTGGGGTGCTGTATTTCCACTGAGGGGTCTTGCCCCCTCCCTCTGGGGTATGTCCTGGTGGGGGGGTACTATATCTCCTCCTAGGAGTTTTGTCTCCTCCATTCTTGGCCTTTTTATTCAGGTTGGAGTGCACTGAAGATGATGGGCACCCGGTTGACTCCTTCACCGGGGCCCTTTGGAGTTTCCCGCCGGCTTGTAATTATCTGTTCTCTTCTTCTTTGGACTGGAGCATATGTTAGCAAAGTGGCCACTCCCTCCGCAGTTATAGCAAATCATCTCTTCTCGGTCCTTTAAGGAGGCCGGTGCTGAGGTGTTCGGAAACAACTCCTTTCTTGGACTTGGTTTCTCTGGTCTTCTTTGATCTTTCTGCATCAAAGAGGTCAGCATCTCCAACACTTGGGCCATTTGCGATTTCAAAGTGTCGACCTCTGCATCTCTTTCCGGGCTCTTGACTGAATTGACCAACACTGGTACAGGGGTGACATTCACCTTGGCTATTTGCTGATCTTTCTGCAGCGCCTCTTCGTCTCTAATAATTTTTATTAGATCAGAGTAGGTTAGTGACATTCCTCCTCCTGAGGTTTTCAGGTGCAGCCAAACCGGGTCTGAGCGCCATGCTCCCTTCATGATCTGCTTCATTCATGCTTCATCTGCATCTTTGGGCAGCATTCCCTTCTTCAGAACAATCTTGCATAACTGCCTGTTCAGCCTTCTAACATATTCTGACAGCTTCTCATTCGGCTGCTGAAGAGTGTGTTCGAATTGATAGATCATCTCTGACACCTTCTCCAGCTGACCAAACTCTTCCTGCAGCATGGCCAGACAATCTTGAGCTGTACAGTTTTCATTTCCAAACCGGAAGCTCTTCACCGCTTCTGCCGCGGCACCTTTCAGACTTTCCAAGACTCGCTGCCTCTTCTGTGCCTCAGGCACCTCCCATGCCTCTACTGCCTGTAATGCCTGTTCCACCCAGGTGTCAAAATCTTCCTCCCCCGCAGGGACGGGAAGCTTCCCCGAGAATGTCTTTTGTCTCCGGTAGCTAGTCTCTACGTGCACCGTGCTTGTCTTCTGACAGTTTGTTAGTAGGTCCCCTAACACCTTTATCAATTCGGGTGATATGGCCGTGGCCGGTGCAGGCGTCACCGGAGGTGTCGCTCCGTCTTTCCTCTCTGGTGAGGTACGGGCCGCAGTCTGCGGTGGTCCCGTTTGTGGTGGCTCCTTCTTAATAGCGTGCGCCAGACTATAAGATCTGTTATCCGACGTCTGCGTATATTTGCGCTTGCAAGCCTCTGACTTCCCATCTGAATACTCCACTAGCGCATACTGGTGTGAGGTGTCTGGGTCTAACTTTGTTCCCATCACCCACGGTGTACAATCTGGAGTCACTGACTTCATTAATCCTTCCACCGTTTCGGTCGACCATTCCTGACCCGGCATGTTAATGACCACTGGCTGGCTTGGATCTGTCTTAGCTACTCCACACCACGTTCTGATGTCTTTCGGGTCCATGCCGGTACTTCTTGGTGGGTTTCCCGCTGTATCAGGATCCCGGACGAGAACCCCCACGTGTAGCGATACCCTCAACTAAGAGGGCCACATATTTGGCTTGGGCCCTGAATACAGCTCCACCAACCCCCGGCAATCTACTCGACCCTTTCTGGCACAGTTAGTCTAGGGGTATACACATTTAATACTTATACTTTATGAGAGACTCAGACATAGAGTAGTTGTAAAGGAATAACAGATTTTACTTTCAGCTATGCAAAGGGAATGAACAGTGATAACAACTTGACCTTTAGATTATACGCAGAGCCCTGCAATATCACAATATCAGTCACACTACACCATAGAGGGGGGGGTGTATAGGGAGACGCCAAGTGGGGCGACCATTAACTAGGCGCCCTGTGGCGCAATAACTAAACTAGGTACCTAATGAATCAGGCCTGATTCCTAATTCTAGAACTCAGTCCTGTATGAATGATGGATTCTTCACCGGCAATCTGTAGAGGTGGTGCACTTAAGAATAAACAACAATTGTAATCCAGGAAAAGGGAATGTTGATAACTGGCAACACTTCACTGGAGATCCTCTGGATCAGTCCTGCTGTGGATCTCCAGTGAGAGTCTTTAACATGAGGTAGTAGGCCTCGGCAGTCTATAGGCACAGTACTATCAAACAGGTTATGGATTGAGCTTACGCTCGTTCACCCGCCGGACGCGATCTCCGTCCGGGACTTCCACCGGCTGTGTCTTCACTCGCCCACAGCGGTCGCTGCGATCGGGTCCCCGATCCAATCTAGGCTGTAAGTAGAGATGTCGGATGCCACCCAGGCTCGCAGTGGGGTGGAAGGCTCTTTGGTCAGCTCCGGAAAGGCCCCAGACTTCAGGCCTTACCCAGCGCAGGTCCGCACAGGTGTATCAGTCTCTGCCATCCCGTGTCCAAAAGAGGGCGAGCCAGGCCTCGCCCCTCCCTTATATCTCCGCACCCATGAGTCTCTGGGGCAGAAGCAAAACATCCTGGGAACCAGTGGGGTTCTGGGAACAGTAGTTAAAGAGTCTTTAAAGGAACCCCGCTACATCCGTATTATTAACAGGCAGTAAATGAGCTTTAAAACAATCCAAAACTGACCTCTGTATCTGCTGGCACAGTGGAAAGTTCACAGCACAGGCATTGAAGGGAAATGCGATTAGTGACATTAAAGATGGAGTTAATTTACATTTGAGAAAATCTTTCAATGCAAATATCAGATTCTTGGAGTACTGAAAGTTTTGTCATGTGACTTTTCTCTCTGATTTGGATAACACTTGACTGGACTTCCAGCTTTTTTGGTTTCATCTTAAATTGTTTCTAATTAAATGTGCTAGTTTAGGGATAATATTTGTGCTCATTAAACAGTCCAATATATGTAATACCTCTTTCTGACATGAATTTAATGCTTTAATTAAATTCTGATAAAATAGGAACAAAATCTTAAAATTTACGTATAATCTCAGAAAAGTGATATTATTAGCAATATTGTAAAGTTATAATCTGTGTTACAATTATTTTCTTTTGTAGTTACTGCTTATACTATATATTTATGACTTTCAGTATTTCCAACAGAGAAAAGCAGAGAGCAGAAATATGGAAAGAAAAAAAGAAAGAAAGAAAGAAAAATCGGAGGTTACAAGAATATAGGAACAATCAGTAAAAGATTGGTATTTACCATGGGATCCAATGAAATTATGTCATGCATAACTAAATCAGTTACTTAAAATATATCTAACCCCAAGCCCCCCAATAAAAATGTATTATATTGTGCACACACACACATGCACACACACTAAGCAAGCAAAACAATATGCAAATCTTAGTCCGCATTCACACTTCACCAGAGCATAAGCAGAACATATTCTTGGTTATTTTGAAGGGTTTTTTACAGATGTTTTACAGGTGTTTTTCAGACATAATACAGACTTTTACAGGCATTTTTTGCATGTGTCTTAAGCTTCAAGAGTTTGTTTCCTGGGCTAGGCAAGGAAAGTACAGGAATTCTTCATGTGTGAAAATGCACATAATAATGCATGAAAATGCATGTATGACACATTTACTGAAGTTCCTATTGCAGTCTAAAGACCAAAAATGCCTGAAAATTCTCCAACGGCCCATGTACTTTTTTGAGTATAGGGCTCAGAGCATAGGGTGACTGAGCATACAAATGTAAACAGTAACAATTAGAATAATGTGATTCTGCATAGTCAGGCATAGTCAGGCATAGGGAATCAAGTAAAAAAAGTGTGATTGGGGGCTTAGTTGCATGCACAGATGCTATGTACATATGCTAATGTTATAGTATATAAGCTGACAATGTTACACTGTAAAAAAAATTGAAAATAGTGACCAAACATTGGTCAGTACTGAAACAGGATCGAGTTCTAGGCTCATTACTTCCCACACGGCCGCAGTTCATTTATAGGTAGGCACCCTCTCTTAGGGATAGCCCAGCCCCAGGAGTCATTGACCCCCCCCTAGGATTGTAGAAAATAAATTATTTACTTTTTTATCAGGCTTTTATGCATTTGGTAGATGTGCTGCATGTAGGAGTTCTAGAACATTAAAAACCGCAAAGAGTTCAGTTCGTCAGTTACGCATAAATATTATCAAATTAGGGATCTTATCATTGTGCTACAGTAGGTGTGGTTTATATGTTGGAATGAGAGTGTGGCCTTCAGTACATTGGGAGGACCAGTAGGACATTACATGTACGAGTAGGTGACCACATAAATAATATCAAGAAGGGGTTAAAAACACATAGTGTATCCAGACACTACAGAATGTGCCACCACCATAATCCCAAAGGCCTAAAATTTTGGGGGAATAGAAAAAGTCTCCAAACATTGGAGAGGTGGCAATTTTATTCATCAGTCGAAGACAGTCATTCTGGATATATGAAACTAAGGTTATGACTCCTGCATGACTCCTGCTGGCTTAAATGTGGATTTCGATCTTAACTATCTATCTCTGATAGATAGTTGTTTTTATTTTTTTTATTTTTTATATTTTCATAAATTTGAGATTATTGTTAATTATTATTATGTTTATTTTTTTACAGGGATGGCTGTGGTTTGACGTAATTTGTGTGCATATTTTATATTCTTAATAATAATTCTTATGTTTGCCTTGATTGGTGGAGTCAGGAGTGTCCCTTTAATATAGAGGGGGAGTAGTACGTATCATTATATGTGGGATTTGTTATATTGTTTATATGTTGATATATGTTCCCATGTTATACATATTTTTTAGTCACCAGTAAGGTTAAACAAGTTTGATAGAATCTTTTTAATTTTTTTTTACATTTTCAATACATCTTCACTGGTTTTCTCATAGCTTTGATGTGGGGCAGGATACAATGTGCGTCTATGCTGTTCCATCCAGGGAGACTGGCCTAATTGATGTCAGGCTCCTATGGCATTTACTATATTAGAGAGAGTGGTCTGCGTCACTCTGAACCTGCTGACGAAGTTCTGCCCACGGGATGTAATGCGTACGGGGGGAGAAGTCACGTATGACGTCACCTGCAAGCCATCTGTTTGGTTTGAAACTTTTTTCCCAATGCCATTACGCCTGCACTTGGCTAAAGTGTCATATTTGTAAGTGAGTTTATTTATTTTTTTGTTACATAAACGTATGAAACGGAGAGCACTAGATCTCTTTTTATGTTTACACATATACCCTGTGGAGTTATCGATCCATATCATTGCTGGATTGCTTGGAATTCTATGCCACATGGTGTGGAATACATGCTAAAAGAAAATAAGGACAGAGGGCGCACCAGCCTTGCGCATTACCTTTGTAACAAACTATATTTGTTATATATGTATTATACTCACAAACACAATGGTAAAATCAAGCACAAAATGTAAAAAGCCCATCCAAGGCCCCGTCCTACAAGGATCCACTGGCCAGTAGAACCAGAGTGGGATGATGAAAATCCAAAATTAGCTGACGCATTTCAAGGGTGTCCCCTCTTCCTCAGAGCTAAATTTGAACTGGTGGTGAATGTTTTTTAAGGAGGCAGCAATCAGGTGGATCAGATCATGTGATCCATGCCTCTCCTTCCAATGGGAGGGCCAATGGGGCAACAGACAAATACAAAAATGCACAAAGAATAAGATAATATAATACATAGGTAGTTCATCTCTCATTACGTGTACAAATAACCAGATCCTATTTGTGATACACCCAAAATGTTCCCACATGAGTGCATGCAAACATCATGTGTATACGTCCACATGCAGCTGCACCTAACAGAACAGATGTAGACCACAGCCAACACTCCCACAGTGATACAAGTATTTACAATATCACAAATGAATATCTTATTAGACATTTCCAAATGTACCTATAATCAGATGTTGTTGAATATATACAGTACTCGCTCTCTCTGTGTAAGTGCCAGATAAATAAAACTGGAATGGGCATGGGGCCACAAAGGTAAATGAAGTCTCTGTGGGACCAATCATTGAATAGATGAGGAGGGCCATCTGTGTACAGGTCTCATGGCAATGTGAGAATCTATCGAGAATAGATATGGTCGCATGAATGTAGAAACTTTCTGCAGTGTCAGAAACTGTACAAGCCCTATATCAATGTAACAGGGCTTTTGGAATGCACGCTAGTCTGAAAACAGGAACTCGGACTAAGTGCGCCGACATCCAGTCTGTGGCCCGCAAACATCACCAGTGACGCTAAGGGGCGTGTAAGTCGACAACATTCACAGAAAAGTGTAGCAAAGGAGGGCCAAGAACGATCATGTCCAATAAGAAGAGTAGCATCACCCTTATCACTGTCTCCTCTGTCATCAGGCACTGAGGAGGATCATCTCACATGTTGGGACTGTGCTTTCTTTTGGACTTTTTCCTATTGCTGATTTCCATGTTGCGCTGCACTTAATTTGTTAATTATTAATGTGAAAATTATCTTACACTGGTACCTTGTGCCCATACATCTTGCTAAAATGTTACCAGACAACCCCCCCCCCCCTTCCAAGGTTGTGGCTACTTAGGTACCCTTTTTCATACCTGGTTGTCATCTCCTCGCATCCAAGGTTTTTGGAACAAAGTCTTTCAAATGACACACAAGGTCACATGCTGTTCCATTCCCCAAACCCCCCAAATAGCTTTGCGTAACAGACGAGTAGAAAATATTCTTAAACACATTCAATCCCTCTTGTTCTATATGCTCCTAGGAGCTTGAATTACGATAGCCTTTGCCTGAAAATAGCCCTTAATTTCCTTTAGGGCAGCCAAACGGAAGATCTCTTGGATCATGGCGCAGAAAAAAATAGTTAGTATCCTCCAGGATAAGGTTGGGAAATTTAAAATTATCTGGGAACCCTGGGCAGACTACATCCATACCCCCATTTTGAACACTGTATATCCTGCAATATCGCAATGTCCCCGGTGACTACACATCCCCCTGTCTCCCCCTCCCCATTCCTCTCAATTCCTTTTCTCATCCTTCTCTTAATTTGTTTGGTTTCAATATAGTTATGCTCGGACATGAACTACTCACAGTGATTTCCCACATCCACTAACTCCATACAAGCGAGCCCAGGAGGGTGCTGTTAACCCTCATCTCAGCCCCTCCTATCCCCACTGGGAACTAAATCACATCAATGTCTCATTCTAACACTCGATCCCTGTGCCCTTTAGAATCGTAACTTGGTTACCTAGGGGTGCCCTGGCACACCCTCATCCTGGGTCCGATAGATTCCTTGCTGGGAGGCACCCTAGAACCGTATGTTTCGCAACCGGTGCACGGCCCTCTGGATCCCTCATCCTATACATCATGTTTCCCAGGAGGTGGATCAGAGCACTGGGATCAACCAGCATATATTTTTCACAGTGATTATTTTCTCCAGCCCATGTTCTTCTGGAGTTCTGATTATATTCTTCTCATATTGCTGAACTTCATGTCAATTCCTGCTTACTGTTTATAATGTTCATTACTCTTCTGATAATATTCAATAAAAATAATTGAAAGAAATTGTGCATACATCCTTGAGGAGTCAGAATGAAATTGTGGAAAAACCCAGAAGAAAACCCATTAAGGTTGTTAGCCATTCAATGGTTCTTTTTTAATCAATAGATTTTTATTGAAAAGTATTTACCATTACAAGAATTGTCGTGAATTGTAGAGTAGGGTTTTTTTTTTTAAACAAATGTAGATAGATCTATAGGTGAGGTGAAATACCAGTACCAATTTGGATAGTGTGGTAGACCCATCTGTCCTCCAGAACCTCTGGTTATGGCAGAGGTGTAGGAGTTGCCCTCCCTCCCGGACACCCCAATGGGCGCTGAACTGTGCCCGGGTAGGAAGCAATCTCCCTCTCCCCTGTACCAAATCCATTTACATTGCAAACTATGAAGTCAAAGTTATATAAGCAGTAAAAGTAATTCAATGCATCAGAACCATAGAATTCTCAACAATCAAGGCTAGGAGCAAAGAGCCCTATCTATACCTGGGGAACTATTCCAGATCACCCATGGTTGCCACAGTGTATCCCTCTGTTACTTGTTTTCATGGCGTAATGCTAGCATAGATTCATGGATGTAATGTAGGTGTGTCGTCTTCACCACATCTTTTAGAGTGGGCGGATCCGGTTTTCTCCAATTTCTGGCGATGTTGAGTCTTGCCGACAATAACACAAGTGATATGATGTTCTTAAGTGGATTAGAATATTGTTCAATTCCCAGTGAAATAAGTGCCATGGAGGGGCTCATAGGGATTGTGGTGTTGGTGATTTCAGATATTAAGTGAAAGGTAGATGTCCAAAATTAGGATAATTTGGGGCATTTCCAGAAAATATGTAACATATCTCCCCTTTGCCCACACACCCTCCAACATTTGTCATGAAGTTTAGAATCAAATTTAGACAATCTATCAGGGGTAAGGTACCAACTTTGTGCTATTTTGATGTACAATTCCCATAGAGTGGAACAGCAGGTGGCTTTATAGGTGGAGCTACAGGCTTTCTCCCATTGTTCCACAGTATAGGTACGTCATAGAGCTAATTCCCATCTACATAATGGGGATGATTTGGTAAAGATATTCTTTTGTTGGAGGATATTATAGAAGAGCGAGATCCCCTTTAGGTGTGGTGTGGGCGTTCTACAAAAGATCCATGCCTGTTGTGGGATTTTATGGGACAGTGTTGGGAGCTTGGAAAGACAGTGTTGGGTTCGGATGTAAAGGAAAATGTCTGAGTTTGGTAGATGGAACTCTTTTTGTAATGTGGGGAATGGTTTAATTTTACTTTACAACCAAATCAGTTAGGAACAAAATCCTGCTCGCTTTCCAGGATGCAAAGGATGTGAATTGCATTAAATTGTGCAGGGCTTATAGAGGGATATGTACCTCGGATTGGTGGGGATGGGATGTGCTAGTTTTAATAAAACGTAGCCACGACTTTAGTGTAGCTAAAATTGGTGGGGAGATATTTGATGGTATTTTGGCTCCAAGTGCAACCGAGAAAATCCACGTAGATAGTTTATCTCCAGGAAGATATGCCTGTTCTATTTTTCTCCACAAGGTAGAGGGGGAGTGTGGGAACCATTCTTTGGATTGCGTGAGCACCAAGGCCAGATAGTAATCTTGGAAGTCTACGTATCCAGTACCTCCCATCTGACGTTGTTTTATTCGATTTACATGTCCGCTCCTAGATTTTCTACCTTGCCATATGAATCGAGATAGAATAGTTTGAAGCAATTTGAAGTAGGTAGAAGGAATTGGTATCGGGAGGGTTCTAAATAGATAAAGAATTTGGGAGAGATGGAGCATTTTGAAGGCTGCCAGACGTCCCATCCACGCTAATCTGGTGAGGTCTTCTTGTAGCTTGGTGCTGAGCGGTAAGTAGTTGTATTTGAATAAGGATCCAGTTGAGGTAGTCAATTGTACCCCTAGGTATGTAATATTATTATCTGCTCAGTCGTAAGGGAATCGTTGTTGTATACAATCTTTAATGGAGGTGCTTACACCCATATTTAAGATGAAAGATTTATTCTCGTTTACTTTATAGTAAGAAATGTCACCAAACTATGCTAGCGTCCTCTGAATTTCAGGTAAGGAGTTGATAGGATCAGTGACCATGAGAATAACGTCATCCGCAAATAGGCTGATTTTATGCTCCTGGTCTGCGATGCGCATTCCTGAAATTTTTTGGTTGGCTCTAATACATTCAGCTAGGGGTTCCATAATGAGATTAAATATTAAAGGGGATAAAGGGCATCCTTGCCGTGTACCGTTTGAAATCTGGAATGGTAGTGATAGGGAGTCTGCCGAATAGACTTGTGCTGATGGGGCAGAGTACAAGGCCATTATGGCATTATGAATCTGACCCTGTAGCCCAAATTTGGCTAAGACTGATGAAAGGTATCCTCAATGCACCCTATCAAACGCTTTCTCAGTGTCTAACAATAGGAAGATGGAAGGCGTGTTTGTGGATTCTACATGATGCATAGCATTAATTACTCGCCTCGTAGTGTCCAAAGCTTGGCAACCTTTTGTAAATCCTGATTGGTCCTTGTGGATAAGAGAGGGTAAAATGCAGTATTCTCCAGTCTATTCGCAATGAGTTTTGCATAGATTTTTAAATCTATGTTTAGCAAAGAGATAGGTCGGAAGTTTTTCGGCGAGGAATTAGGGTCACTACTATTGCTCTAAGCATTTCATTGGGGAATGTCATTGAAGTGGCTGCGGAATTAAAGGACTTACAAAGCATAGGCGCTAGGATATTTTGAAATTTTTTGTAGTACTCCCCTGTGAAGCCATCTGGGTCAGGGGATTTGGAGCATTTAGGAGTGATAGTTGGTGAGGTGAGACAACTGGGAGGTTAATATGTTTCAGGAATTTTTAGATATCCTCTGGGGAGGGTTGGCGAGTGCTGCTGTCTTCCTTAATTTTATAGAGTTCCTTATAATATGCACTGAAGGCATTAGCTATGGAGTTGGGTTTAAGTAATTTTTCGTTGATGTTAAATGGGATTTTAGTTTTGGCTCTATGACCTTTGACACATAGTGACATTGCTTTCCCTGCTTTATTCCCTGTGGCATAAGTAGTAGCTTTAAATCTTTTATATGTTTTTTCATACGTCTCCAGGAGTAAAGAACGTAGTTCATGGCGTAATGAGAAGATTTGGGATTGGAGGGAAGGGGAAGGGTTGGTCTTGTTTAAGGCATCAGCAGCTGCTATGTCTACTGTAAGTTCATCTAATCTCTGTGTCCTTTTTTTCTTTGCTCTAGCTCCCAATTGTATGAATACGCCTCTCATGGCGGCTTTATGAGCATTCCACATCACCAGCGGGTCAGGCTCTGAGGGCGAGTTAATTTAAATGAATTCTTCTAGTTGTTGTTGGAGGAGGGCGGAATAGCAGGGGGTATTCAGGAGGTAATTATTTGCTCTCCAGAGGTAGGAATTAGGTTGAGAGGATTTTGCGGCTACAGTAATGCTTATGGGGGCATGATCTGACCAGGTGGCGGTGTAGATGCTTGAAGCTGTTACATTTTGTAGCAACCCTTTATCTTCTTAAAATAAATAAATTTGCGAGTAGGTGTTGTGACGTGGCGAAAGGTAAGTGAAATCCTTCTCGCTCGCGTGACAACACCTCCACACGTCAAATAAATCACTAGAAGTAATACATTTTTCAAAGGGGCGATGAATGTCTTTTAGGATTAGCAGTGGAGTCCATGGTGTTATTCGGGACCATATTAAAGTCTCCGCACATTAACAGGTGTCCCTGTTGTATTTTCTTCGCTGCTCAATGAGTTTTTTTGAGGAAGAGCATCTGACGAGTGTTCAGTGCATATATCGAAACCAACGTGTAGGGTACATTGTTGATGGTACAAAGTAGGAAAATGTACCTGCCTTCCGGATCCGTAATGGAATTGTGTAGTTGAAAGGAAACAGTATTCCTGAAGGCTATGAGGATGCCTCTTTGTTTTTTGGAAAAGCCTGCTTGAAAAATATATGGGAATTGTCTATAAAATGTAGAAAAAGAAGTAAACGGGACTATAGCGGTGCTAGCGTTAATATTTAGACAACAGTGGAAGACTCAATTCATTAAGTTAAAAAAGGGGATTTATCCATTTATTGAACAAGTAATACAAAATATTTAGTAAAATTACATATGTATATATAAGCGTTTTCACAAAATTTCAAAAATAGGGCATAGCTGATATGGTGGTTAATTAGATGTTAAACCAAAGAGATCATACGTGGTCCCAACATATTTCGCCCATCGGGGCTTCGTCAGGGGAAGTATGTCTCAAATGTGCGAGTACATCGAACATAGCTGTTAAAATAGACAATAGAAAAATTCATATTAACATATTGTAAGCTGGTTTATGTAAAGTTTAGAAGATCGATCTGTAAACAGGTCCACAGTTGGCAAAAAGAATAACGACTTACCACCATTAGAGCCCTAGATGAAATAAATGAGGGTGAAGGCAAGAGAAACCTCTGCACGCTGGTAGAGGAAGGAGAGAGGTCTCCTCCTCGGTGTAAGACGTAAACGGAGCTCTGAGCATACAAACCCTCACAGTGACCGCTTAACCACTTCCCTACCCAGCCATAGTAATATGACGTCCACAGATGGGATCTCCCATCCTGGGTGGACGTCATATGACGTCCTCTGCTTTGTAGGGGAATATCTGAATGATGCCTGCAGCTAGAGGCATCATTCAGATATCCTTTTGTTCTGCCGGCGATTCTCTGCACCATAAGAACGATCATAGCGGCAGTTCCGCCGCTTGATCGTTCTTATAGGCGGCGGGAGGGGGCACCCCCCCTCCCGCCGCCATCCGGTGCTTCGCCGGCTCTCCCAGGTACCGTTGTGTTCCTTAGGACACAGCAGTTCCCTGATGGGGGTAAATGAGTGGCGGCGGAGCAGCAGCGGCGGGCAGCGGAGCTTTCTGTGCGGCGCGGCGGGCAGCGAAGCGGCTTACCGGCTCCCATATGCAGAGCTGCAGCAGCGGCGTGCACAGCGCCCACGCGCGCCCCCGGGGGCACGCAGCGCGGCGATCTGGGATCCGGTGTGTCCCTCTGGACACACCGATTCAAGTAGTGTGGCGGCGGGCGGCGGAGATTCCGGTATAAACTTACCGGAATTGATGATGCAGAGCTGCGCAGCGGCGTGCACGGCGTGCAGCGCGGCGATCGGGGCTGAGGTTTTTCCCTTGGATACAGCCCAGCCTCGATCAGGGTAAAGAGCCAATTAAATTGGCTCTTTACCACGTGACCGGCTGTGTCCAATCACAGCAGGTCACTAAATGTAAACAAAACACACAATTGTGTGTAACTCACTGTTGCCTGGTTCTCCTCTTCACACACCTGTGAGGAGGAGATCAGCTAACAGTGAGTTACACATATGTTATACACATATACATATGTACTACTGTGCCCAGATTGCCCCCCCTAAATAAAGAGTACCTGTCATCTAGTACCTGCCACCAGATCACCCGCCACCCACCTGTCCATCAGGAGTACCCGCCACCTCAGAGTACACGCCACCTCAGAGTACCCGCCACCAGTCCATCAGGAGTACCTGTCCATCAGGAGTACCTGTCCATCAGCAGTACCCGCCACCTCACCTGAGTACCCGCCACCTCAGAGTACCCGCCACCAGTCCATCAGGAGTACCTGTCCATCAGGAGTACCTGTCCATCAGGAGTACCTGTCCATCAGCAGTACCCGCCACCTCACCTGAGTACCCGCCACCTCAGAGTACCCGCCACCAGTCCATCAGGAGTACCTGTCCATCAGGAGTACCTGTCCATCAGGAGTACCCGCCACCTCACCTGAGTACCCGCCACCAGTCCATCAGGAGTACCTGTCCATCAGCAGTACCCGCCACCTCACCTGAGTACCCGCCACCTCAGAGTACCCGCCACCAGTCCATCAGGAGTACCTGTCCATCAGCAGTACCCGCCACCTTACCTGAGTACCCGCCACCTCAGAGTACCCGCCACCAGTCCATCAGGAGTACCTGTCCATCAGGAGTACCTGTCCATCAGGTGTACCCGCCACCTCACCTGAGTACCCGCCACCTCAGAGTACCCGCCACCAGTCCATCAGGAGTACCTGTCCATCAGGAGTACCCGCCATCTCACCTGAGTACCCGCCACCTCAGAGTACCCGCCACCAGTCCATCAGGAGTACCTGTCCATCAGGAGTACCTGTCCATCAGCAGTACCCGCCACCTCAGAGTACCCGCCACTAGTCCATCAGGAGTACCTGTCCATCAGGAGTACCCACCACCTCACCTGAGTACCCGCCACCAGTCCATCAGGAGTACCTGTCCATCAGCAGTACCCGCCACCTCACCTGAGTACCCGCCACCTCAGAGTACCCGCCACCAGTCCATTAGAAGTACCTGTCCATCAGGAGTACCTGTCCATCAGGTGTACCAGCCACCTCACCAGGAGTACCCGCCACCTCACCAGGAGTACCCGCCACCAGTCCATCAGGAGTACCTGTCCATCAGGAGTACCCACCACCTCACCAGAGTACCCGCCACCTCACCAGAGTACCCACCACCAATCCATCAGGAGTACCTGTCCATTAGAGTACCCGCCACCTCACCAGAGAACCTGCCACCAGAGTACCTGCCACCTCACCAGCGTACCCACTATGTCCAGAAAAGTGTACACCCCAGAAGAAGCATATCAAATACTCAGTCTGACCGATGAGAGCAACGGGGAGCTCTCACCGCTCAGTTCTGATTCCGATTCTGGTTCGGAATATGAACCCCCCGAAGGCAGCACATCCGGATCTGAATTAGAGGAGGACACAGTCCATCCAAAAAGAAGACGGTCTGAACACCAGGCAGCGACCAGCAGTGCCAACGGCGGTAGACCCCAGGAGGCGAGGTCCAGTGCAAGCGCTGCTAGACCCCAGGAGGAAAGGCCCAGTGCAAGCGCTGCTAGACCCCAGGAGGAAAGGCCCAGTGCAAGTACACGCCAAAGAAGTAGGACCCAGCTTCCAGATGGCTTGGCAAACCCATTGTGGCTGCCTTCTACCTCAGGGTCAGCCACGATCCCCCCTTTTACAGCACAGCCAGGTGTGCAGGTCAACACTGAGGGTTTTTCCAAACTTGATTTTTTTTATTTATTTTTCCCTGATGAATTGGTTCAAGGCATTGTGGAGCAAACTAATCTTTTTGCTCAACAATTCATTGAAAACAACCCCAGCTCCAGCTATGCCCGCCCTTTTGAATGGAGACCCCTAACAGTGGTGGAGCTTAGATTGTTTTTAGGCCTAACGTTTAACACGGGGCTTACAAAAAAAATGAAATGAATAGGTATTGGTCGAAGAAACCCATCCACCATATGCCAATTTTTACATCGGCCATGTCCAGGTCCCGATACGAACTTATAATGCGGTTCCTGCATTTCAGTGACAACTCACAGTGCCCCCCCCGAGATCACCCAAACTTTGACAAGTTATATAAAATTCGCCCTCTAATTAATTTTTTTCCCAAGAAGTTTGCCGAACTTTATGTCCCTGACCAAAACATTTCTGTGGACGAATCCCTGGTGCATTTCACAGGCCGGCTGGGAATCAAGCAATATATCCCCAGTAAGCGGGCGAGGTACGGCTTGAAGCTCAACAAGCTTTGTGAAAGCGCCACTGGTTATGTGCACTCATTCCGCATGTACGAAGGCAAAGATTCCCAGCTCGAGCCCCCTGAGTGTCCATCGTACATGGGAATAAGTGGAAAAATTGTTTGGGAGTTGGTATTTCCACTCCTCCAAAAGGGGTATCATATTTATATGGACAACTATTATACCAGCCTGCCCCTTCTCCGCCACCTCTACCTAAAAAAAACTCTGGCGTGTGGTACAACAAGAATAAACAGAAAGGGCTTCCCACAGCGTCTTGTCACCACAACCATTCAAAAGGGGGAATCGGCAAGCTTGAGGAACGAGGAAGTGTTGGCTGTGAAGTGGAGGGATAGGAAAGATGTGTACATCATGTCCACCATCCACGATGACACCACAGAAGACGCAGTACCGTTCGCAAGCCTTCCTGCATCAATGAGTACAATAAATTCATGGGGGGTGTGGATTTAAATGATCAAATGTTGCAGCCCTATCTTTCAACCCGAAAATCCCTCTTCTGGTATAAAAAAATCGCAATTTACTTTTTTCATTTGGCCCTGTTAAATTCTTTCATAGTCTACCAAAAATCCACACCTAGACCCACCACCTTCATGAGATTTATTGAAGACATTGTCACTGCCCTGATCTACCAACAAACATCCCCCCCAGAAAGCATTCACTCAGATTGTGTCAGCAGACTACATGAGCGCCATTTTTCAGACCATATTCCACCCTCACGATCCGGAAGACGACGCCAAAAAAAATGTCGGGTGTGCACCAGAAGAGGAATTAGGAAAGACACCAGCTTCCATTGTCCCGACTGTCCCTCCCAACCTGGCCTTTGCATCGGAAAATGCTTCAAGCGATATCACACTCTCAAAAACTATTAGCCCATATTTCTAATACTGCCATTTCCCCGTTTTCAATATGTCCTGAATATTTCCCTGCCTCAACCAACCATATCATTGTCTTCCATGTGAACTGACCCTGGCCTGTTTCTCGACTATGTCTCTGCCTACCGTCTGCATTGTTTATCCGACATGTTTCTGCCTTTCACGTGAACTGACCCTGGACTGTATGGATTATGCCTCTGCCTACCGTTTATTTCTGCCTTTTACCTGCACTGACCTCGGCCTGTTGAACATGTTTTTGCCTGCCCCCTTGGACTGATCTTTCACCCTGCTACACAGGGGTCTCACATATGTGAGGGGCTCCAGTCTAGTGTTCTGAGTTCAGAAAACCAGTTTTTGGTTTTCTGTGTTCCCAGAACAGGGTCTGGTTGTCCGGAGGCTTCAAAGCGATTTGGGTGGGAGAAGCCTCTACCCCTGTCCCCATTCTTTCCTGACCGTTGCCCTAAGCTTGATGGTCCTGCCTGCTCCCTGGACAAATACTCTGGCTGTGCTGACCATACCTCTGCCTGCTGCATGTACTAACTATGGACAGTATTCCTGCCTGCTGCATGGACGATCCTTTGTTCCTTTTGCTACTGCTGACCACATCTCTGCCTGCTATCTGGACCAATGCTTTGGCTGTGCTGACATCATCTCTACCTGTACTGACTATTCCTGCCTGCTGCCTGTTTTGCTGTCGCTGTCCACGTTCCTGCCTGCTGCCTGGACCGATGCTCTCCTCTTTGGACCACTGCACTACTAAAACCGCAGGTAATCTTTTCTTTACCCTTTTTCTCAGAAGAATCTATTTTGGTTTATAATTGGTATGTACAGTACATGCTATGTTTTAGAAATATGAAGGGCCTTCAACAATGTGATAGGTTGTCAGGAATTTATGTGTGTAATTTATGCTCCTAGAACACATGACGGTGCTACTTAGATGTTAGGCCTCTGTATTTGGCCAGGCTGTGTAAAAGTCTCACACATTTGGTATCGCCATACTCAGGAGGAGTAGCAGAATGTATTTTGGGGTGTCATTTTTGCTATGTACATGCTATGTGTTGGTAATATCTTATAAATGGACAACTTTGTATAAAAAAAATGCGTTTTCATTTTTTTCCCACATATTCCAAAAACTTCTGGAAAAAAAAGAACCGTTCAAAAGACTCATTATGCCTCATAGATTATACGTTGGGGTGTTAGCTTTCCAAAATGGGGTCATTTTATGGGCATTTCCATTGTCCTGGTGCTCCAGGGTCTTCAAAACTGTAATAGGTGGTTGAGAAATGAGATGTGTAATTTATGCTCCTAGAATGCCTGAAGGTGCTATTTCAATGTTGGGCCTCTGTATTTGGACAGGCTGTGTAAAAGTCCCACATATTTGGTATTGCCATACTCAGGAGGAGTAGCAGAATGTATTTTGGGGTGTCATTTTTGCTATGTACATGCTATGTGTTGGTAATATCTTATAAATGGACAACTTTGTATAAAAAAAAAAATGCGTTTTCATTTTTTTCCCACATGTTCCAAAAACTTCTGGAAAAAAATGAACCGTTCAAAAGACTCATTATGCCTCATAGATTATACGTTGGGGTGTTAGCTTTCCAAAATGGGGTCATTTTATGGGCGTTTCTATTGTCCTGGTGCTCCAGGGTCTTCAAAACTGTAATAGGTGGTTGAGAAATGAGATGTGTAATTTATGCTCCTAGAATGCCTGAAGGTGCTATTTCAATGTTGTGCCTCTGTATTTGGCCAGGCTGTGTAAAAGTCTCACACATTTGGTATCGCCATACTCAGGAGGAGTAGCAGAATGTATTTTGGGGTGTCATTGCAAGTATGCATGTGCTGTGTGAGAGAAATAACTTGTTATTATGACAATTTTGTGCAAAAAAAATAAAAATTAAAAAAAATTAAAAAAATTCCCCAAGAATTGTGGGAAAAAAGTACAACTTCAAAAAACTCACAATGACTCTTACTAAATACATTGGAATGTCTGCTTTCCAAAAAGGGGTAATTTGGGGGGTATTTGTACTTTCCTGGCTTGTTAGAGTCTCAAGAAATGAAATAGGCCTTCAGTACATCAGGTGTGATCAGATGTGATAATTTTTCAATGATTTGCACCATAGCTTGTAGACTCTATAACTTTCACAGAGACCAAATAATATACACTTTTTTGGTTATTTTTACTAAAGATATGTAGCAGTATACATTTTGGCCCAATTTTATGAAGAAAAATTACTTCTTTGCAAAATTTTACAATAGAAACAAAAAAAAAAGTGTTTTTTTTTAAAAAAAAATCTAACTTTTTTCGCTTAAATTGCAAAAAATAAAAAACCTAGCGGTGATTAAATACCACCAAAAGAAAGCTCTGTTTGTGAGAAAAAAATTATAAAAATGTGGTTTGGGTACAGTGTAGCATGACTGAGTAATTGTCATTCAAAGTGTGAGAGCGCTGAAAGCTACAAATTGGTCTGGTAAGGAAGGGTGTATAAAAGCCCTGTATTGAAGTGGTTAAGAGACCTAGCCAAAATAGATCAAAGGAATATATATAAATAGATAAATAAATTAAATGAAATTAGGGAAAAAACCCCATTAGAGTTAATTAATTTAAATGAATATAATTGATATGTGACGGCAATATAAAGGTAATAAAGTAAAAATAAAAAATAAAAATTATATATAGTGGTCAATTGATTTTGATCTAAATGGGGTTAATGGTCCCGTTAGCCCGATCAATTATGGGGCAGATTAAGTTATTATTAAATTAACTATTCAGGTTATACTCATGTTAAAATCAAAATTGAGAAGAAAAGAGGAGAAAATTAGAACGAATGAGATGGTGCCTGATTGATGTTAGATCCACTGGATACAAAATATCCGATTAAGATGCGTTCATAGGACATGAACCTTCAGAGAACTTTAGTCCAGTGAAGAGAAAGTTCCAAAAGATGAAATTATTCTATAAGTCAAATATATTGTATATTAATCAGTTATCCACAAGGGGACGTCTTGAGTTAAAACAGTAAGTATATAATAGTAGAAATAGTCCAACATTAGGTATTGTCATAAATGTGGAATTAGCATTATACGGTTCTTATGTTTTTTCCATATTATTTAAATTTTGTATGGGTAAAGTAATAAGGAAATGACCACACAACATGTCAGACAGTAACAAACTGAAGAGCCAATGGCCCAAACCAAGCTGTTAGTGTTGAATGAAGTATTACATTGTCTTGTGTATCATTAAACATACAGCATAACAATGCTTTTAGTCTGAGAGTATGACAAAAGGACATCTAATGAAGTAACAATCATAAAAGTTTTCAAAGCCCAGAAAGTAGAGGGACCGGTAATGTACAGGAGACAGTATGTCAGATTCTCAGATAAGCAGCAAGTGTTTACCTTGAAACAGAACTGTGGATAAATATCAGGCCGCCTCACCGGACCGCTCTGGTTGGTGTGCAGCCTGATAATGCCGGCTTTTAAGCGATCACCAACTCGGCCGGCGTCTGACGTCGCCGGCGGAGTGCGGACGTGACAACGTTAGTGCGCATGCGCCCAGAGTCCCGAAGCTGTACCAAAACTACAAGACCCAGAATACCTAGCGCCCATGGGAGGGGACTTGGTCTCACGCACCAACGTCATTAGAAACATAGTTTCCAATGAGACGGAGCGGGATCATGTTGTAATGTATCATAGTATGGTAAAGCTTGGTGAGAATAGTAAAACCAATATCGAGGATAGTGGGAAAGCAATAACTGCAACAAAACGTGTGAGTTGGGCAGACCCAGCAATTGCCGGATATGCCCTGGGCGTCCATATGAGGGCTGTAGGAAGCCCAGAGATTTCGTCACAGTCAGGCACCCTGTACATGTTCTCATTGCAGACCCTCAGAGACCAAAGGTGAAGTCGCTCTTTTGTCAATGATGGCGGGTACAGTTAACCAACCAAAAAAGCCGTACCCGCCAACTTCCAGGGAGAAATTACAGAACGATCTTAAGAAACAAACATAGTTCACATAATGTACATTGCACATGTTTAAGTTTAAACATAAATCTTCGACATAACAGACAATTTAGGAAAGACATACTTATATAAAACATGGCTAAATGAATGATAATTAATAAAAAATAAATCTATCACAGTGTCTATGTTGGCACTGTGGAGATGCATCTTGAACAAAGTGTGTCTCTTGGATGCAAAGAACGTCACAGAACGTCACAATTAAGTGAAAGGGCAGTTTTCCCACATAGATGCACGTTTTGCTGGATGATTCAGGCCTTTATCATTAAGGGGCAAGACAGAGAAAGCCATATTGGCGTGCGGTAGGGTGGTCTTTGGGTGTATTTGACTTACGGTTTGGGTAGGTCTTCGGGAGTGTCCTCAAGAAGGCGCTGTCACCGGTGTGGATATCCTGTAAGTGGGCTCTCCGATTAGTGCTGCGAATGCAGTAGATCTACAAAGTTCTATCAAAAGGTATAGAATAAGGTAAGTGTTGAGCTGTAAAAGTTAAGTCACCAGATTCAGGTTATTAGAAGTGTACTGATTGCACTTCTGAGATCTGAGATAACAAAGCATGACAAAAAAAACCTAAAAATAACTGAAAAATATAACAGATAGACACGTCAGCAGATTTCAACTCTCAGGAGATGCTGACTGAACTGAGGGTAAAGTTCAATAATGGAATGGTAGAGCGTAAGGCCTGACCAGACTTATTTTGTTGTCTATTGAGAATAGAGCGGTAGAGTGTCATTTGTGTTTAGCTTTGCCATGCCCCCGTTGCTGCCCAAATCGGAAGGGATTTGGCTTCCCATAGTTATCAGGTGGTTGTTGCGGGGGTTCCAGGATTATTCCCCATGAATGAAGAAGTTTCATTCCTGCATTAATGTTGGATACTGCATGATGAGTTCCGTTGTGAGTGATCAGTATGGTAGCCGGGTGGCGCCATTTGTATGCTATCTTATGGTTAGATAAGGCTTTTGTCACCGTTTTGAGCTGCCTTCTCATTTTTAAGGTGAATTGCGGCAAATCAGCGAACAGCTGTATGTCTGAATAAGGCGGTGGGAGGGTGGACAATTCCCTTGCTTTTGAAAGGATTTGCTCCTTGGCTTGATAAAAATGGATTCGCAGGAGAACATCTCTGGGGATAGCTTCCTCTAGGTGACGCGGTTAAGGTATGCGATGGATACGATCAATGGTGAGCTCAATTGGTGACAAATCAGGTAGTAGAGCGGAGAACATGGTGCTAGCATAATTGCGCAGCTCAGTGGGAGGAATGTATTCAGGAATGCCGCAAATTTTGATGTTATTGCGGTGAGAGCGGTCCTCGAGGTCTGCAAGCTTAGCTTTGATCCACATAGAATCATCTTTTTGCTCCGCATAAGCATCAACTAAGTAATTTACTGTCATTGTGCAATCCTTCATTTTACCCTCCATATACTGCACTCTATCATCCATGTGTTTCATCTCTAGGGAGACCTTATGAATCAGGGAGTAAATATTTGTCATGAGAGAAGATTGAAGAGAGAGAAGCATGTCCTTCATTGTGGTTAGGGATGAGCCGAACACCCCCGGGTTCGGTTCGCACCAGAACCCGCGAACGGACCGAAAGTTCGCGCGAACATTAGAACCCTATTAAATACAATGGATGCGAACGTTCGAATTCTAAAGTGCTAATTATAACGACTATTATCCATGTTATTGTCCTAAACAGAGTTTGGGAACCCGGGTTCTGCACCAGGGGACATGTATCAATGCAAAAAGAAGTTTTAAAAACTGCCGTTTTTCGGGAGCAGTCATTTTAATGATGCATAAAGTGAAAAAAAAAAAGTCAAATATTCCTTTAAATATTGTACCTGGGGGGTGTCTAAAGTATGCCTGTGAAGTGCCACGTGTTTCCCGTGTTTAGAACTGTCCCTGCACAAAATTACATTTCTAAAGGAAAAAAAAGCCCTTTAAAACTGCTTGCGGCTTTAATGTAATGTCTGGTCCCGGTAATATGGATGAAAATCTTTAAGAAAAATGGCATAGCTACCCCATCACCCCCCCCTACCCCAGCCCATTACCAGCCCCTTTGGGTCTTGTTTGGATATTAAGGGGAACCCCGCAACACAAAATAAAAAAGGCCCTATATACTCTGAACAGCAGTATACAGGCGGTGTAAACAAGACCGGTGCAAACAAGACAGGGACTGTAGGTTTGTTCTTAAGTAGAATCTGTGTGTAATTTTGAACACGTACATTGTTTAAGTGTAGCTCCAGCCAAAAAATCTATTTTTAAGCTTTTTGGAAAACATAGGGAAGGGTTATCACCCCTGTAACATTTGTTTTGCTGTCTGTGCCCCTGTTCAGAACATTTCACCTCACTTTGCGTCCCAATGACAACTGTTTTTGAAATGTGGTGTTTTTATTGAAACAAGGATTGGTGATAAAGCATCAGTAGAGAGGAGACACCTTTCTCCAATATTAATTCTTACAGGAGAGAATTTTCCTTCCTAGGGGTAGATTTCCTCTCACTTCCTGTTGTCTTCTTCCGTTTGCAAGTAGGCGTCGTTTGTAAGTTGGATGTTTGAAAGTAGGGACCTGCCGTATATACTCAGCAGAAATTGGCCCCTTAGGTGTTGGTGTTGGCACAACACTGTAAGCACTCACAGTTACTCTTGGTGGGTGCTGGAACGCCCTGCTGTCAACTATTATATCAGGAATTGTAATAACATATAATTGTTGAACAGTGGTAGTAAAAATTGGGCCTTTGATGGTGGTGCTGGTGCCACAACACTGTAAGGCCTGACAGTTACTCTTGGTGGGCGCAGCAATGGGCCCTGCTGTGAATTATTAGATCAATAATTATAATTGCATGCACAGGGGCTGAAAAATTGGGCCTTTGGTGGTGGTGGTGGTGGTGGTGGTGGTGTTGACACAACACTGTAAGGCCTGACAGTTACTCTTGGTGGGCGCAGCAATGGGCCCTGCTGTGAATTATTAGATCAATAATTATAATTGCATGCCCCTGTTGAACAGGGGCTGAAAAATTGGGCCTTAGGCACTGGTGGCACAACACTGCAACCCCTCACAGATACTGTACTTGGAGCACAGCAATGAGCCCTGTTGCAAAGTATTGCATCAAAAATTGTAATTACACGCCCCTGTTAAACAGGGGCTGAAAAATTGTGCCTTAGCCACTGGTGGCGGCACCCATAAACCAAAATGATCTTCCAAGCTATCATCATTAATCGGATCATTGAGGAGGAGGAGGAGGATAGCCAGTCAACATAACAGCACAGGGACTCAGCATCAGCATCAGTCTTGAAGGGATGTGACATTTTAAAATCAATTAGTCTGTTATATCAGCATCAGGTGTGTGGTAGCTGGTGGTGATCCAAGACTGGTTCATCTTGATGAAAGTCAGTCGATCAACCGAGTCGGTGGACAGGCGCACCCTGTGATCCGTGACAAATCCTCCAGTAGCACTGAATGTGCGTTCTGAAAGAACGCTGGATGCAGGACAGGCCAGTAGCTCAATTGCATACTGTGCAAGCTCTGGCCAGTGATCCATCCTCAAGACCCAGTAAGCCAGAGGATTTTCGGTGGGGAAGGTGTCCAAGTCTGACCTTGCCCCTAGGTATTCCTGCACCATGTATATCAGACGCTGGCGATGGTTGCTGGAACCGATCATACTTTGGGGCTGCGGACTGAAGAATTGTCTGAACGCATCGGTCAGATGGCCACCTTCCCCACCGCTCCTTCTTTGACTGCCCGAAGCCTCAGCAACTCGTTGTCCAGGACCAGGAGTTTGTAACCTCCCAGTCTCTGGGAACGCGTTGCACAGACCTTTCTGCAAGGCCTCCCGGAGTTGTCTCATCCTCTGCTCCCTCTGCGACGGTAAGATAAGGTCCGCAACCTTACCCTTGTACCGTGTATCAAGGAGAGTCGCCAGCCAGTAATGGTCCCTCTCCTTGATCCGAAGAATACGAGGATCCTTCCGCAGACTTTGCAGGATCAGGGAGGCCATGCAGCGTAGGTTAGCTGAGGCATTCAGTCCGGAGTCCTCTGGGTCACTAAGGACGACATGATCCGCAGCCACCTCCTCCCAGCCACGTACAAGTCCACTGGTTTCTTGGGACTGTAAATCATCCCTAAAAGACTGCTGCTGATGATGAGTGCCAGCCTCCACCTCCATGCTGACACAATCATCCTCCTCCTCCTCTTCCTGTGCGATGGGTGGGACAGAAGGAACACTGTCTGGGTAAAGGGGGCCTTGAGAGGCAAGGAAGTCCTCCTCTTCCTGCCTCTATTCTGCCTCAAGTGCCCTGTCCATTATTCCACGCAGCGTGTGCTCCAACAGGTGGACAAGAGGTACAGTGTCACTGATGCATGCACTGTCACTGCTCACCATCCTCGTGGCCTCCTCAAATGGTGCCAGGACAGTGCATGCATCCCTGATCATGCCCCACTGGCGTGGTGAAAAAAACCCGAGCTCCCCTGACCCTGTCCTGGTGCCGTAGTCGCACAGGTACTCATTGATGGCCCTCTGCTGCGTGTGCAGCCGCTGCAGCATGGCCAACGTTGAGTTCCACCTGGTGGGCATGTCACATATAAGGCGGTTCTTGGGCAGGTTCAACTCCTTTTGCAGCTCTGCCAGGTGAGCACTGGCATTATAAGATCTGCGGAAATGCACACAGACTTTCCTGGCCTGCCTCAGGACATCCTGTAAGCCCGGGTACCTGCCCAAGAACCGCTGCACCACCAGGTTAAGGACGTGAGCCACACAGGGCACATGGGTCAGTTGTCCCTGTCGGAGGGCGGAGAGGAGGTTGGTGCCATTGTCGCAAACCACCATTCCTGGCTTAAGCTGGCGTGGCGTTAACCACCTCTCGGCCTGCCCCTGCAGAGCAGACAGGACCTCTGCCCCAGTGTGGCTCCTGTCCCCCAAACACACCAGCGCAAGCACGGCATGGCATCTTTTTGCCTGCGTACTTGCGTAGCCCCTTGAACGCCTACGGAGCACCGCTGGTTCCGAGGACAAAGCACAGGAAGAGGCCATGGAGGAAGAAGAAGAGGAGGGGGTGGAGGAGAGAGGTATGTCACAACCAGTAGTAGCATTTTGGAGGCGTGGCGGTGGAACAACCTCCAACACTACTGCACCTTGTCCTGCATCCTTCCCAGCTGCCAAAAGAGTGACCCAATGGGCCGTGAAAGAAAGGTAACGTCCCTGTCCATGCCTGCTGGACCATGAGTCAGCGGTAATATGCACCTTACCGCTGACCGCCCTGTCCAGCGAGGCCAAGACATTGCCTTCCACATGCCTGTAGAGAGCCGGAATCGCCTTCCGTGAGAAAAAGTGGCGTTTGGGAACCTGCCACTGAGGAACCGCACATTGCACAAACTCACGGAAGGGGGCCGAGTCTACCAATTGAAAAGGCAGCAGTTGAAGCGCTAGCAATTTAGCCAAGCTAGCATTCAACCGCTGGGCATGTGGATGGCTGGGAGTGAACTTCTTTCGACGGTCCAGCAGCTGGGGCAGGGAAATTTGCCTGCTAGAATCGGACATCGGTGTACTGCTAGCAGAGTGCCCGCAAGTACTTGGCTGTGACACACCTAATTCTACACCTTCATTCCTCTCAGTGCAGGTTTCAGAGAGGACTGAAGGTATAGTGGGGTTGGAGATCCCAGCTGATGCGGTGCAAGGAGAGGTCCGCTTTGTTCTTTGGTGTGGGTCTTTAAGGTAGGCTTGCCAACGAGCTGCATGGCAGGTCAACATATGTCTGATCAAGCATGTGGTGCCCAAGCGGCTGATGTTTTGGCCACGCGATATACGCTTGAGACATATGTTGCAAACAGCAGCTGTGCGATCTGATGCACTCGCTTCAAAAAAGGCCCACACCAAAGAACTTTTTGAATGACGGGCAGAGGCAGCGCCCTGCACAGGCGGAGCTCTGCGGTGTGATTCCGTCGGTGTGCTGCCCATACGCTGGCCACCCAAGGGCATCCTGCCTCGTTGGAGATGTGCCTCCTCCTCATCCTCCTCCTCCTCCTCTCTCCTATTAGGCACCCACGTGGAGTCAGTGACCTCATCATCCCCTCCCTCCTCATCACTGGAGCCAATCTGGCAGTATGCTGCAGCTGCTGGAGCATGACTGCCAGATTGGTGTCCTTCTTGAGCATCCCCTCTCTCTGCTCTCACGCTACTGCCTTCCTCTATCTGGGTATCATCATCAGATCCTTCGAAATGCTGGGCATCCTCCTGGAGCATGTACCCAACACTGTGCTCAAACAGTTCGGGGGACTCCTCAGGAGGAGGACATGGTGGGTCTAGGGAAGGATTGACTAATGATGACATTGATACCAGAGAAGAGGACGCTTTGGCAGCTGCTTTGCCAGTACCCTGAGCCTGGGTGAGAGAGGATGAGGAGGATGAGGTGGGCTTGGTCATCCACTCTACCAAGTCTTCGGCATGATGTGGCTCAACATGTCCAGCTGCCGAAAAGAAGGACAAGCGTGTCCCAGGGCCATGTGCTGATGACAATGCACCGCGTCCACGACCAGCACTGTTGCCCCCAGACACAGAGCCTGCTTGCCCTCTTTTTTTGCCTCCTGACTGTCTGCCTCTCCTTGTTTGCCTTCCAGACATTTTAATGGATGGCCTGCAGGGAGATGGGAAAAACAGCAATAAGGGCTACCTTCAGGTGTATACTGTGCAGGAGGCTTAGCAACAATGACACTGACACTGTCCCCTGCCTATCCTTCTCTGTCCCTAAACACAAGGATTTGCAATATGCTTCAGCAAGATTGGTTTAGCACAGAATAGCACACTGACAGTTTCCCTCACTCTCCTTCTATGTCCCTACAAACAAGGTTTAGCACAGAATAGCACACTGATAGTTTCCACGAGTGTCCTTCTCTGTCCCTAAACTCAAGGATTTCAAATACGGTTCAGCAAGATTGGTTTAGAACAGAATAGCACACTGACAGTTTCCCCGAGTGTCCTTCTCTGTCCCTAAACTCAAGGATTTCAAATATGGTTCAGCAAGATTGGTTTAGAACAGAATAGCACACTGACAGTTTCCCTCACTGTCCTTCTCTGTCCCTACAAACAAGGTTTAGCACAGAATAGCACACTGATAGTTTCCCTCACTGTCCTTCTCTGTCCCTACAAACAAGATTTAGCAAAGAATAGCACACTGATAGTTTCCACGAGTGTCCTTCTCTGTCCCTAAACTCAAGGATTTCAAATACGGTTCAGCAAGATTGGTTTAGAACAGAATAGCACACTGACACTTTCCCTCACTGTCCTTCTCTGTCCCTAAACTCAAGGATTTCAAATGTGGTTCAGCAAGATTGGTTTAGAACAGAATAGCACACTGACAGTTTCCCTCACTGTCCTTCTCTGTCCCTACAAACAAGGTTTAGCACAGAATAGCACACTGATAGTTTCCCTCACTGTCCTTCTCTGTCCCTACAAACAAGATTTAGCACAGAATAGCACACTGATAGTTTCCACGAGTGTCCTTCTCTGTCCCTAAACTCAAGGATTTCAAATACGGTTCAGCAAGATTGGTTTAGAACAGAATAGCACACTGACACTTTCCCTCACTGTCCTTCTCTGTCCCTAAACTCAAGGATTTCAAATATGGTTCAGCAAGATTGGTTTAGAACAGAATAGCACACTGACAGTTTCCCTCACTGTCCTTCTCTGTCCCTACAAACAAGGTTTAGCACAGAATAGCACACTGATAGTTTCCCTCACTGTCCTTCTCTGTCCCTACAAACAAGATTTAGCACAGAATAGCACACTGATAGTTTCCACGAGTGTCCTTCTCTGTCCCTAAACTCAAGGATTTCAAATACGGTTCAGCAAGATTGGTTTAGAACAGAATAGCACACTGACACTTTCCCTCACTGTCCTTCTCTGTCCCTACAAACAAGGTTTAGCACAGAATAACACACTGACACTCTCCCTACCTATCCTTCTCTGTCCCTAAACACAAGGAATCCAGGATTAGTAAAGGAAAAAAATGACACTGTCCCTGCCTATGCTTCTCTTTCCCTGCTCCGGAACACACTACACAAGGCCGCCGCGCTGGCGGCCTTTTATAGTGTGGGGCGTGTACTAAACCCCCTCAGCAATAATTGGCCACAGGCATCCTGCCTGTGGCCAATCATTGCTCTCCTCGCTGCCGGCGCTGTGATTGCCCAAGCATGCGGGGTCACAGTGCATGCTTGGCCCATCACAGCGCCTGGATGACACTGCGATGGCGTAGTGCATTGTGGGCCGTTCGCGTCAATCGAATTTGGCGCGAACGGCCCAAATCGCTCGATCTTCATCGAACGATCGAACAGCCGATGAGCACGAAGCTCATCCCTGATTGTGGTATCTAAAACAGGCTGCCCTGAGGTTGGGAATGCGGCAATGGATGATTGCAACAAGGAGATTGCTGTGTCATTGTGCAGGCCTGTACTCACTGCGTCAGCGGCCTGTAGGGAAGGATCCATCCGCATCTTTGATTTGACCGGGCTTTGGGAGGCAGGTGAAGCAGGGAATGTGTTCGGGGGAGATGAGAATACTAGTCCCTCCATTCTTCCTTGTGGATGTGCATTATGGAGATCTCTCCCACCACGGTATTACACAGAGCGGCTCTGGTGGCGTCATCTTGTCTCCTTCCCTGTGCCCGTCCGGGCTGGAAGAAGAAGGTGGAGAGATTTTTTGGGCCTCGTTCCTGTTTTCCGCTTGCGGGACATCATTGCAGTAAGTGCCGCAGAAGTGTGGGGTGAGCCTGGAGGTCCCGATGTAGCAGATCGTCCACTCTGTAGCTGTAGATGTCCGGTCGGCTGTACGGAGCTCAGGGCTTAAGCATTTATTCTCTAATGTGCGCAAGCCACACCCCCGACAATCAAAGTCAGCTAGCCAATCATGGGAGAGAGAAGGCAGGGCCGGGTCAGGGCTCCATGTCTGAATGGACCCAGGGAGCTTTGACTCTGCTTTGGTGTCCCCATAGCAAGCTGCTTGCTGTGGGGGCACTGAACAGGAGGGAGGGGCCAGGAGTGCTGAAGAGGGACCTGAGAAGAGGAAGATTGGGGCTGTTCTGTGCAAATCCACTGCAACAGAGTAGTTTTGTTATTTGTTTGTTATTTTTATAGGAAAAAAAAAATGAGACTTTACAATAATTTTTATTTTTGCCTGCAGGTTGGAAGGAAATGCATAGCATATCTGGGATGGAAATATTGAGCTAGATTTCAGCAAAACACAAACCAGTAAAAAGTCAATATTTGCATTGTTGAGAAGCAGTAGTTCATCTATTTGGTTAACCATTTAGTGAAGATTTACCAGATACTGTATATCTTGGGGATAGTAGTTTAAAATTCCTGCTATCTGGACTTTGCCAGTGCACTGGTGAGCTTTCCCTACCAGTATCTCCTGTGTCTCCAGTTAAGATTTCTAACAAGCAAAAACGTGTGTGGGGTTAACTGATGTATGCTTAACAGTTCTTCTCTGGTGTATTTGATCATAAGAAAAAAAATTGGACAATCCGAAATTGGACATACAAATAAAAACCAAAAAGGAACCACAGAATCAAGGCATCCATCGGTGGCACCCACAGGAAGTAAAAACCAAAAGAAAAGAGGAAATAAAAATTATGCATTACTAGGAATTATAGTGGGTATTGAGTTATTTTGCTTTCCCATACAGCCATTACCCTAAAGGTATTGTAAACAGTAAACTCTTGTTAGCTAGTTAAAAGAGTGAGATTGGGGAGTAGTTCCACATTTCCAGATTTCACTAGTTACAAAAAGTTAAACAAATTATACCTTTTCTATCTATAATTAGTACAGTCAAAAATAGCATTTTCTGATGAACTGAATACATATCAGACTCTTTAAACACTGGAACAGATCCTTTAACATGTCACTGCAGCTTGTAAGAGCAGTGACAGTCAACACAGCAGGAGATACTGTTTATTGTTGACCGACCTTTCTATAATTGTGTCTACGTTTTAAGCAAACCACAGGGAAAAGGGGTGGAGGAGACGCATTCTTGCATCTTTCTCTGAATGAGTTTCTGAAACAGCATTATTGATCAAAGCAAATGGTGAGTTCGTATGTAAAGAAGAAACAGCTGGTAGTCACCTTCCTGTCACTCAAAACATCACACTTATGTGCAGACCCAACACTTATTAAAATCAAGTCAGATCAAATTCCAAGTTCACCTTGCAAAATTAATGACAACTACGCAATAAGGTAACAGCATGAATTTGAGCCTTGTAGTACATGGTGATTATTAGAGTTTTTTATTAGCTGGTCTAGAGCAGCAGGCAAGGCCGGCTGGTGTTTGATACACAAACAGGGATGTAACCAGGTGTGCCACTCTTATGTGTCACATCAAAGTCACAGCCCTGCTGGCTTGGTTTACACCTGAGCTAATTAGTTTAGAAGATCAGAAGAGGCTTGAAAAGAAATACAAGCCTTCATTATTGTGTTTGAGAAGAGTCACTTGATCCCAGGTAAAATAATACAGTGAGAACAATGGAGGATAAAGCATAGCAAGATGGAGGGCACCTTAGTGAACGCAAAAGGAGGGCAAGAGGTTGTGATAACAGAACTGACAACAAATAAAAAAACAATCTGAAAAGTGAAAGTGCTATATTCTTGGCCCTTTCTCAGTGAGTTTGTCAGTCTTTTGTTGGCAACAAAAGGGCTAATTGAAATGAAACAATCTCCAGTCTGTTTGTTGGCACATCAAATATGCTGTAAGATATGCTGATTCTTGCTGCTTCTGAATTATTGATCATTATGCCTACTAGACAGGAAAAGAAGACTCTTAAAGATACAGAACACTAATGCAAGCATGGTTTTATGCCTTGCTTCAGTGTTTTAAAAAAAGCAAATAGCACTTTTGATTATGCTAAATATTGCTCAGTTGGGAATATGCTTTAAAGTTTCACTTCTCGCATTCTGCTAGTGGCATATCTGACATTTAAATATTCACTTAACTCTGATAAAACATTCTCACTCTAAAATATTATGCATTTATTAAAAATAACAAATATTGATATATTGAAAGATATAGCTGCCATTACAGATTATCATTTACTTATAGATATAAATGTATGTACAATATACAGTACAAGCAAAAGCATAACAGAAAAATCTTTTTTATACATACTGTAGTAGCCATTATACGGTATAAGGATCATAGCTGCAAGAATTATTCCTAGGTGAAATTCCAAGCCCTGTAATCAATGTGGTTTGTAAAAATAATGTGGTGACTTTTCTTGCCTTTATACATATTTATACAACAGGATGGTAACTACATGGTAACTACAAAAATAACCTAACTCACATTTAAAGGTAAATTGTGTTTAAAAAAAAAAAGGAATCAAATTTACAACCAAAATGCCAAAAACAATGGGACGCTGTGTAAAATCTACATAAAAGCTGAATTCAATGATTTGCAAATCTTATGAACCTATATTTTATTCACAAATAAAAATAGAAAATATATAAAATAAAGCAATTTTGAAATTCATGTCAGCAACACATCTCAAAAAGTTGGGACAGGGACACAGAGTAGCATTCCCTCTTCTTTTAACAACACTCTGTACATGTCTGGGAATTGGGGAGACCAGTTGCTGGAGTTTTGGGAGAGAAATGTTGTTTCATTCTTGCCTGATATAGAATGTCATGTTGTTGTCAAAAACGCAGTACTGTATGCAGTTTAGCATTGTCCTGCTGAATAATGCAAGGACTTCCCTGAAAAAGAAATTTTATGGATGGGAGCATATGCTTCTCTAAAACTGGGATATATCTATCAGCATTGATGGTGTATTTCTAGTTGTGCAAGCTGCCCATTCCATATGCACTAATGTGCCCCCATACTATCAGATATTTAAACATTTGAACTGAGCTCTGACAACAAGCCTGAAAGGTCCCTCTCCTCTTTGGTGTCCATGGTTGCCAAAAAGAATGTCAAATTATGATTCATCTGACCACAGGACAGTTTTTCATTTTAAATGAGTTTCTGCCCTGAGAACATGGTGGCATTTTTGGATCATGTTCAGATATGGCTTTTTCTTTGCATGACAGACAGTGATTTTTGGCAGTATTCCAGAGCTCATACAGTGATGTCCATCACAGAATTAAGCCTGTTTTTAGTGCAGTGCCTTCTGAGGGCCCAAAGATAACAGGCATCAAATATTGTGTTTTGGCCTTGACCCATACACACAGAGATTTCTCCAGATTCTCAGAAACTTATGATGATATTATGTACTGTAGATGATGATATATTTAAAGTCTTTGCAAATTTACATTGTGGAACATTATTCTGAAATTGTTCAACAATTTTTTGATGCAGCTTTTCACAGATTGGTGAACCTCTGTTGATCTTTACTTCTGAGATACACTGATTCTCTAAGATACTATTTTTTAGGGATGGGTGAACAGTTTGGCATGAGTACCGGCTGAACATTTGTCTGTTTGGCTGTTCGCCGAACACCCAAATTTGCAAGTTGGTCGCCGGATGTACTTCCCGACAAACATCCTTCACTGCACTGAGCGCTGCAGAGTGCATTTTGTGCCCTGATTGGGCAAAGCTTTGCATAATCAGGGCACAGTGTAAGCTGGTTGTGAAGGAACGGGAGGCTGGCCGCCGGGTCCTTAAATAACGATGAGTCATCAGCTGTCAATGGGTTTCCACCCTTTCCTGACCTGAAGGGCTGAATGCTCAGATAAGGGTCTGGTATGATTTTTTTTTTTGGGGGGGGGGGGGGGGGGGGCACGCCATTTTCTTTATTTTAATTCTGGCATTTTTTTCTTTATTTTTTAATAGCCGGGTGCTGGCAATTGTAATTGCAAATACATTTTAAATGGGATTTGACTTGTTTTTTTAGAAATGACAGTTTTGCTGTAGCATGTTCTGTATATGTTACAATTGTGTCACTTTACAGGCACATTAAGGGACCCCCCCCCCCCGGCACCATATTTAAAGGAATTTTTCATTCTTATTTTTGCACTTTAAGCATCATTATGATCACTGCTCTTGAAAAAACGATAGTTTAAGCACTTAAGGACCGAGCCTCTTTTTCAGATGTAGTGTTTACACGTTAAAAACATTTTTTTTTGCTAGAAAATTACTTAGAACCCCAAACATTATAAAAAAAAATTCTAACACCCTAGAGAATAAAATTGCGGTCATTGCAATACTTTTTGTCACACCATATTTGCGAATTTTTTGGAAAAAAAATCACTTTTTTTAATTAAAAAATAAGACAACAGTAAAGTTAGCCCATTTTTTTTTATTTTGTGAAAGATAATGTTACACCGAGTAAATTGATACCCAACATGTCACGCTTCAAAATTGCGCCCGCTCGTGGAATGGCATCAAACTTTTACCCTTAAAAATCTCCATAGACAACGTTTAAAAAATTCTACAGGTTGCATGTTTTGAGTTACAGAGGAGGTCTAGGACTAGAATTATTTCTCTCGCTCTAACGATCGCGGCAATACCTCACATGTGTGGTTTGAACACAGTTTTATATGCGGGCGCTGATCACGTATTAGTTTGCTTCTGCTCAGGCACTTAAAAAAAAATAGCATTTTCTGATGAACTGAATACATATCAGACTCTTTAAACACTGGAACAGATCCTTTAACATGTCACTTGGCAGCTTGTAAGAGCAGTGACAGTCAACACAGCAAGAGGTACTGTTTATTGTTGACAGACCTTTCTATAATTGTGTCTACGTTTTAAGTAAACCACAGAGCGGTGTGATGGGGGCCCTCTCCCGCCGCCGATAACGGTGATCTCACGGTGAATCTGCCACAGAGACCACCATTCTCGGAAACCGAACTGCAGCCTGAAGATATACCTCTTCAAAGTCAGGACGTATGTAGTCGTGCAGCGGTCCGGAAGTGGTTAAAAAAATAAATATATATATATATATATATATATATTGATACATGTCCCCCAGGGCAGTACCCAGACCCCCATACCCCTTTTATTGTGAATTACTTGCATATAAGCCTTCAAAATGGGCCCTTTAGATTTTTCCTGGTCGGCTCCCATAGACTTTAATGAGGTTCGAGTTAGATCATTTCCCCTGTTCAGAAGTTCTGCTGCAAACCAAACAGGAGGCTATATGGCCCATCCCTGCGCTTTTTATATCCAATCATGTTACTGACCTATTGCCACTTAATCTTATAAATTGCAAAATGTTCTTCCAGCTCTTTCTTGTTAGTAGCACTTATTTTGCCAGCTTTATGTTGTTCTCGATGTAGCACCCTGATGTTTAAGCAGGGTGACTATTAAATATATCTGCCAAGTGATAGTTGCCTTGGCAAATTAACCACTTAAGCCCCGGACCATTATGCAGCTTAAAGACCAGAGGTGTTTTTACAATTTGGCACTGCGCTGCTTTAACTGGTATTTGCGCGGTCATGCAATGTTGTACCCAAACGAAATTTGCGTCCTTTTTTTCCCCACAAATAGAGCTTTTTGATGGTATTTGATTGCCTCTGCGATTTTTTGCGATATAAACGAAAAAGACCGAAAATTTTGAAAATAAAAATCGAATGAACTCAATTTTAGTCATACATTTAGGCCAAAATGTATTCAGCCACACGTCTTTAGTAAAAAAAATGTCAATAAGTGTATATTTATTGGTTTGCGCAAAAGTTATAGCGTCTACAAACTAGGGTACATTTTCTGGAATTTACACAGCTTTTGATTTATGACAAATTTCTTGAGGTGCTAATATGGCAAGGCAGTACAAACCCCCCCAAATGACCCCACTTTGTAAAGTAGACACCCCAAGGAAATTTCTGAGAGGCATGTTGAGCCCATTGAATATTTTTTTTTTTGTCCCAAGTGATTGAATAATGACAAAAAAATAAGTTGTCACTAAATGATATATTGCTCACACATGCCATGGTTATATGCCATAAAATGCCAAAATAGCACAACCCCCCCCCCCAAATGACCCCATTTTGGAAAGTAGACACCCCAAGCTATTTGCTGAAAGGCATGTTGACTCCATGGAATATTTTATATTTTGCCACAATGTGCGGGAAAATTAAACATTTTGTTTTTTGCACAAAGTTGTCACTAAATGATATATTGCTCACACAGGCCATGGGCATATGTGAAATTACACACCAAAATACATTCTGCTGCTTCTCCTGAGTACAAGGATACCACATGTGTGGGACTTTTTGGGAGCCTAGCCTCGTACGGGACCCCGAAAACCAAGCACCGCCATCAAGATTTCTAAGGCATAAATTTATGATTTCACTCCTCACTACCTATCACTACCTATCACTACCTATCACAGTTTTGAAGGCCATAAAATGCCAAGATGGCCCAAAACCCCCCCAAATGACCCCATTTTGGAAAGTAGACACCCCAAGCTATTTGCTGAGAGTCATGGTGAGTATTTTACAGCTCTCATTTGCTTTTAAAAATGAAGAAAGAAAATATTTTATTTTTTATTTTTTTTCAATTTTCAAAACTTTGTGACAAAAAGCGAGATCTGCAAAATACTCACCATACCTCTCATCAAATAGTTTGGAGTGTCTACTTTCCAAAATGGGGTCATTTGGGGGGGGGGGGTTGTGCCATCTGGGCATTCCATGGCCTCCAAAACTGTGATAGGCAGTGAGGAGTGAAATCAAAAATTTACACCCTTAGAAAGCCTGAAGGCAGTGCTTGGTTTATGGGGTCCCGTACGCGGCTAGGCTCCCAAAAAGTTTCACACATGTGGTATCCCCGTACTCAGGAGAAGCAACAGAATGTATTTTGGGGTTTTAATCCACATATGCCCATGGCATGTTTGAGCAATATATAATTTAGTGACAACTTTGTGCAAAAAAAATATATTTTTCCCGCAACTTGTGTCAAAATATAAAATATTCCATGGGCTCGACATGCCTCTCAGCAAATAGCTTGGGGTGTCTACTTTCCAAAATGGGGTCATTTGGGGGGGGTTTGAACTGTCCTGGCATTTTATGCACAACATTAGGAAGCTTATGTCACACATCACCCACTCTTCTAACCACTTGAAAACAAAGCCCTTTCCGACACCTTTTGTTTACATTAATTATTTATTTTTTTGCAAGAAAATTACGTTGAACCCCCAAACATTATATATTTTTTTAAAGCAAAGGCCCTACAGATTAAATTGGTGGGTGTTGCATTTTTTTCCCACACAGTATTTGCGCAGCGATTTTTCAAACGCATTTTTTTGGGAAAAAATACACTTTTTAATTTTAATGCACTAAAACACACTATATTGCCCAAATGTTTGATGAAATAAAAAAGATAATGTTCAAAAGTTGGGAGGAGGAAAAATGGGATTTTTTAGCGGTGCAATCAATGGAGTAGAAGAGATGAGAGGAAGATTATTATAGGTAAAAAATTACATTTTATTTCACATATACATAAAATCGATCTCAAGCAATCGCAGGTTTACATAATGTAAAACCAAAGTGGTTTATAATGCAGTTTGAAGAATGGTCACAAGTAGCAAGTCATAGTCAAGTGAAGAGCAAAGAACTGGTCGCATCAACCCGACATGTTTCGCTTTGATAGCTTCTTCGGGGGTAGTGCGATAATGCTCAAAACTGCAAATGTGAATCTTTTGCGCTAATCAAGAGTAAAGTGAAAGGAACTGAGGTAAAGTACAGTGGCTGCAAAATCAATCTGTGTTCACTCTACACATAAAGATACAAAGCAAAAAGGGGGGGGGGATTTTGCGCTAATGTATAATAATATAACCACACAATATGTGAATAAACAAATATCAACAAAAAAATACTGCCAAAAAGGTGTAACTAATACACTAATGAACACCAATAATAATAATACAACTAAATGTGCACCGGTGTCCTGATAAAGTGCAATACTAAAATATCCTGGTGAACGTGAAAAACAACAAACTGTGCATGAGGTTCAATAATGCAATGGTATAATGGTGAATGCAATCACAAAGTCCATATGATGTCTGTCTAATATTTCCAATAAGGTATATCCAATCGGTGATGTTCTTAAATGGAGTCAGGGTCTTCTATATTACGAGCCCAATTGTAGTATTGAACCACTGGTGTATCCTACACCTGTCTCTCAATATTCTCACCTCACTTCGGAATTAAACTGGCATAACATGGGGTCTTGTCTTTCACTTTATATCCTCTCCACTTAAATCTGGCATGGGTATGGCCACCACCACCACCACCACCACTCACGCTACCTGAAAATGGAAAGGGGGGGGGGAGCAAAGCTCCAACCCAGGGTCCAACAAGGGAACAGACAAGAAGCCTCTAATTGTGTAGTATTTCGCTAAGCACCGTCTTACTGTTATTCTGCTGTTTAAGATCCTGGATGTGATGCCGCAATCCTTCCCTACGGCATTACATCACGTACCTCGTGACTTCTTCAGGGGAGGTCTCTACCCACCCATCACTTTGTTTCATTCCTTCTTTCTCCTTTTATTATTTTATTATCCAGTTTCCTTATTTTGTCCTCTGTGATCAATAGGGACAGTCCACACCCCTCATTGTTGGGGGTCCTCTGTCTGATCCAGGGACTTTCTGGTGATTTCACTTGCTGGAGATCCATGATTGGGTAAGTGTATTGGCCCTTAGATTGAAGTGTGCTGTTCTTGACTCTTTCCTTAAAAATATTGTGATTTACTATGATGTTTTTCTTTTTTGTAATAAATATGTATTTACTTTCCATTTTCTGTTTATACAGTTGTCAATACCAGTTTTGAGCACTATCGCACTACCCCCGAAGAAGCTATCAAAGCGAAACATGTCGGGTTGATGCGACCAGTTCTTTGCACTTTACTTGACTGTGACTTGCTAATTGTGACCATTCTTCAAACTGCATTATAAACCACTTTGGTTTTTACATTATGTAAACCTGCAATTGCTTGAGATCAATTTTATGTATATGTGAAATAAAATGTAATTTTTTACCTATAATAATCTTCCTCTCATCTCTTCTACTCCATTGATTGCACCGCTAAAAAAATCTAAATTTTCCCCCTCCCAACTTTTGAACATATACTTCTTTGGGATGTGGTGCCAACCTATTTTGGTGTTTCACCTCGGTTTGGACAGAAATTTATGAAATAAAAAAGATGATCTTAGGCCGAGTACATGGATACCAAACACAACATGCTTTAAAATTGCGCACAAACGCGCAGTGGCGATAAACTACATACATTTTTAAAAGCCTTTAAAAGCCTTTACAGGTTACCACATTAGATTTATAGAGGAGGTCTACTGCTAAAATTACTGCCCTTGATCTGACCTTCGTGGTGATACCTTACATGCATGGTGCAATTGCAGTTTACATATGACGCCAGACCGACGTTTGCGTTCGCCTTTGCGCAAGATCAGGGGGGGACAGGGGTGCTTTTGTTTTTTTTATTATTTATTTTGCTTTTTTATTTTATTTTTAAACTGTTCCTTCCATTTTATTTTATTTTTTACCATTTTTATTGTTATCTCAGGGAATGTAAATATCCCCTATGATAGCAATAGGTAGTGACAGGCAGTGTTGGTCATCTTACTTTAAAAAAGTAATTAGTTACAGTTAAAAAAATACTTCTCCCAGAAAGTAATTGCGTTAGTAACTTGGTTACTACATTGAAAAAGTAATTAGTTACTCAGCAAAGTAACTGACTTTTTTTTTAATATTCTATAATGCAATTACGTTCTATAACATCTTTGGTATCAAAGATGTTTATATTAACTGATTGAAGAATAAAAACACTATATATGGTATTTTAGAACATTTGGTATTTATTTGAACCCAATAGATTGCAGCCTGCCATAGATATGAATTATATGCATATAAACATATAAAAAATTAAATATTGAAACTAAAATTCAAGTGCAAAATTAAGACACACAAATGTAAACTTGGGTAAAAAGAAACAAAGGAAAATCTGGCCTTTAACCACTTCCCTACCCAGCCATAGTCAAATGACGTCCACAGATGGGATCTCCCATCCTGGGTGGACGTCATATGACGTCCTCGGCTTTGTAGGGGGATATCTGAATGATGCCTGCAGCTAGAGGCATCATTCAGATATTCTTTTGAAGTGCCGGCGATTCTGCGCACCATAAGAATGATCATAGCGGCGGTTCCGCCGCTTGATCGTTCTTACAGGCGGCGGGAGGGGACAACCCCCCTCCCGCCGCCATCCGGTGCTTCTCCGGGCTCCCCGTACGATCGGGGACCCGGAGCGAATCTTCCGGCGTCGTTGGTGGGGTCACGTGATGAGGATAGAGATGACTGGTGACCAGATGGTCACCAGTCATCTCTATGATCGTCGGAGGCCCGGGCGCGATGTGATGACGTCACGCCCGGGCTTCAAATGTAAACAAAGCCGCCATTGCGGCTGTAATTATGAGATCAGTGAAAAAATTTTCACTGATCTCATGCTTTCCAGCCTGGAGGAGAGATGTGGGGTCTTATTGACCCCCCATCTCTCAATAAAGAGAACCTGTCACACATATCTATTACAAGGGATGTTTACATTCCTTGTAATAGGAATAAAAGTGATCAAAAAAAAATAGTAAAATCATTGTAAAAAAATAAATAAATAAGTAAAAAAAAAAAAATAATAATAAAAAAAAAAAAAATTTAAACGCCCCTGTCCCCGGTAGCTCGCGATCAGAAGCGAATGCACACGTAAGTCGCCCACATATGTAAACGCCATTCAAACCACGCATGTGAGGTATCGCCGCGTGCGTTAGAGCACGTGCAACAATTCTAGCACTAGACCTCCTCTGTAATTCTAACCTGGTAACCTGTAAAAAAAATTAAAGCGTCGCCTATGGAGATTTTTAAGTACCGAAGTTTGGCGCCATTCCATGAGTGTGTGCAATTTTAAAGCGTGACATGTTAGGTATCTATTTACTCGGTGTAACATTATCTTTCATATTTTCCCAAAAAATTGGGCTAACTTTACTGTTTTGTTATTTTTTAATTCATGAAACCATTTTTTTTTTAAAAAGGCGTTTGAAAAATTATTGCGCAAATATCGTGCAAGAAAAAATGTTGCAATGACCGACATTTTATTCCCTAGGGTGTCTGCTAAAAAAACATATATAATGTTTGGGGGTTCTGAGTAATTTTCTAGCAAAAGAATGATGATTTGTACATGTAGGAGAGAAGTGCTAGAATAGGCCCGGTATTGAATAGGTACAAAAAGCCCTGTATTGAAGTGGTTAATTAGTGCAATTATCTGTATCTGTATAATTGTGTAAAAAGAAACAAAGGAAAACCTGGCCATTAGTGCAAATCTCTGTATTATACACATGCATGTTACATTCATTCACATGTTAGAACATAAGTGTTTTCCTGGCCTGGACTACATTCCCAACATCTGGAAAGATGTTTAAAGTAGATGTAAGCCCCTAAATGAAAGGCATTGGGGGGCCCCGTTCACACTAGGTGCTTTGGGACTTCACTGGACAGCCTTGCCCGGCGCAGTCCCAGCATATTACAAATCAAAAATCTTTATTTCCTATCAGGCTAGTGAGGTGGTGCGCACTGAAATACAGTACGACATGCAGCACTTTTGCTCAGCACATCTCAACGCTATCCACTGCATCTCGCCGCACGGTGGCCCATAGAGGAGAGGAGAAATTACACTAATACTAATTAGTGGCGGTAGATGTAATTGCGGTAACGCCGCCCAAGTAATGGGAATGGCGTTACCATGAGGGGAAGAGTAATCAGTTAGATTACTCGTTACCCTCTAAAGTAACTGTGTTAAGTAACGCCGTTTACTTTAACACAGTTACTACCATCATTGGTGACAGGTACTCTTTTTTGGAAAAAATTGGGGTCTATTAGACCCTAGATATTTCCTCTGCCCTCAAAGCATCTGACCACACCAAGATCGGGGTGATAAAATGCTTTCCCAATTTCCCAATGGCGCTGTTTATATCCGGGGGGCATTCCATCCCACTGCTTGTAAAAGTAGTCTAGAGGCTAATTAGCCACTAGGATTGCTTTTACATGAAAGTCAACCGCTGGCTGAAAAGAATGATACCAAGATGATACCTAAACCCGCAGGCATCATTCTGGTATAACCATTCAAAGTCCAGCAATATACCAGTACGTTGCTGGTCCTTGTTGGACATGTATTGTAATCTTTTTTTCATGCAGCCTGTTGGTTGAATGAAAAAAAGAGATTGATCAGTGGGTATGCCCACCATTAAAATACCTCCCTTCATCCACCCACTTCTAATGATGGGCATACATGCACCATTTATATATGCTGAAGCATGGGGGGATCCTCCCGCAAAAAAGTTATGCCGCGTACACACGGTCGGACTTTTCCACGGGCAAGCCTCCGTCGGAATTTCGACCGTATGTACGCGGCATTAGGAGCAAAATCGCACCTCCGCCCCTGCTGCCCCCATGTTACGGCATATATGCTCTTTTTTTTTAACTGTGGTGGTGAAATCACCCCCTACAGCGTTGAAGTCATGGCTTTATGTATCGTTGGAGCAAACGCTGTTGCTGTCAAGATAAATAAATCCGTGCTGCAGCTGAATGGCGCACCTGAAAACAAAAAATGACATACCTGAAAAGCAAGCATGATAAAAACATAAAATCCGTGCTGCAACTGAATGGCGTACCTGTTAAGCAAATGATGGTTAACATTAAAACAAAGTAAAATTACAGTATAACAGTAAGACTTTACCATACCATACCTGCAAAGCAAATACCAAAAAAAAAAACATAAAACATTTAACGCAACCTGTGCCTAAAATATATATATATACAGTATATATATATATATATATATATATATATATATATATGCCAAAGCATGGGGGCATCCTCCCGCAAAAAAGTTATGCCGCGTACACACAGTCAGACTTTTCCACGGGCAAGCCTCCATCGGAATTGCGACCGTATGTACGCGGCATAAAAAGTTATGCCGCGTACACACGGTCGGATTTTTCCAGGGGCAATCCCCCGTCGGAATTTTGACCGTATGTACGCGGCATTAGGAGCAAAATCGCTCCTCCGCCCCTGCTGCCCCCATGCTTCGGCATATATGGTCTTTTTTTTAACCGTGGTAGTGAAATCACCTCCTACAGCACTGGAGTCACGGCTTTATGTATCGTCGGAGCAAACGCTGTTGCTGTCAAGATAAATAAATCTACGCTGCAGCTGAATGGCGCACCTGAAAACAAAAAATGACATACCTGAAAAGCAAGCATGATAAAACAACAATAAAATATTGCATCTTCGCGCATGCGCGGTAGTGGCGCATCGGCGCACGCTGACGTGCGCATGCGCGATAGCGGTGCGCGCGCGGGCACGCGCTGGAGCGCGCAGCAGCGGCTCATGGCGCCAGATGGGGCTATTTAAAGGGGCTGATGGCTGGGCTCTGTGCTGTTCGGTCTACAGCGTTACCTTAGACCTCTGACCCCTGCTTACCTGAATCCTGCTCCAGCTGACCCTTCCTGGCTTGTTTGACCATTCTTGCTGATCTGCCTGTACCTGACCCCCGGCCTGTGTTGACTACGTTCCTGCCTGCTCCTTCTGCTACCTTGTTGCCTGCCCGTTGCCGAACCTGCCTGTACCTGAGACCTGCCAGCTGCCTAAACCCGCTCATACCTGATCCTGCTCCAGTACTTACCTGTACCTGAGACCTGCCAGCTGCCTAAACCCGCTCATACCTGATCCTGCTCCAGTACTTACCTGTACCTGAAACCTGCCAGCTGCCTAAACCCACTCATACCTGATCCTGCTCCAGTACTTACCTGTACCTGAGACCTGCCAGCTGCCTGAACCTGCTCATACCTGATCCCGCTCCAGTACTTACCTGCTTGGGACTGGTGTACCCACGCTTCCAGCCCATCTGACCGCACCCGCCTGAGATCCAGTTGTTAGGCTGTCAGCTGTTTCCGGATCTATTCCAGTCTCCGTCCCAGTTCCGGTCCAGCGCACCACCAGCGACTTTACCAGGCTCTCGTGCGACTCTGCACTCCTGCGCCGCCTGTCTTCACTACCAGGGGCCTCGAGTGAGAGGTGTAAGGGAGGCCTCCCTCTGCATAATCAGACTCTTCCACCAGGTACGTGACAGTACCGAACAGCCAAGTCAGAGTCTGTGCAGGGAGCCTCTTCCATGGAGGGTTTCCGCTTACACCTCAAAGACCTCACCCAGACTGTTGAAATCGCACAAGATGCATATATCCGACTGGAAGAAAGCATCCAGGCTCTTTCCTCACCTACCTCGGCCCCGCAAAAAGCTACTTCAGCAATAGCAACGTTACCTCCAGAAACCGGGGTTCCTGCGCCTGAAAGATTCACCGGTGATCACCGATTACGAGGACAGAAGTCAGAGAGACCTATGAGGTCGTCCTGTCCAGCCTGGAAATTAGCCCGAGCCTCTAACATCAGCAGCCTGACATCTTCTACCACTGCTGCACCCACATCTGATGTCCCTGAACCCAGGCAACTCGGAGTGCCCCGTCCCTCACTTTCCCCTGAGGAACGTCAACGCCGACAACACGAAAACCTCTGCCTGTATTGTGGGAAACCCGGGTGTAACGGGAAGGCCCGGGGGACTCAGAATCGCTTAGGAAGTATGAAATACCCTTGCGCCAGCTTCCCCAATGGCTCTTATGTGTCAATCACCCTGTGTCTCTATTAGGGGCACAGGGTGAATGAAAACCCCAATATGGTCTATGATAGCCATATTCAAGGCTGTATATACATTGTATATAGATTGGATGTATACTGTATGTGGGGGTTAAGTATCATTGCTGTGAGGAATTAAGTTGTTTTGCATTTCTATTGTTCATTTAAGTCTGCCCTTGTGTGTATTGTAAAGTGCCAGACAGACTGGCTGCCAACCCTTTGTGAAAAGATGTGTATTGGGTGGGATCTTTTGAAGCCTAGCAGACGTCAGGATGAGGTGTTGAGTTTTGGGATGTGTGGGTGGAGCTGGGCCCTTGTTCATGTTAAATCATGTGCCCTGAATTGTGTATAAAGTTACAATGTTTGGCATTAATAAATTCATTCCTACTACAGAAGAGACAGAGTGCGTCTCGTCTTCTTCCAGAGGGGTCGGCTCCTATAGGAAAGGGTCGTTTAGCTGTGGATATCGGTAGCGAGTGGATGTGTGACTAGGAGAGGGAACATCGTAAACGGCGTTAATACCCCTTGAGATTGGGGTGCCGTTACATTGGTTGGCAGCAGCGGGATTTTCCCTCCAGTTCCTGGGACACTCCAAACCACCACAGTGACTGGCCAGCGATGCAGCCGAAGGAGGGTGATGCAGGACCCCGGTCAGTTGAAGATTTGTTTCAGCAACGAGTGCGACAGCGGTTGGCATTGTATGGTGCTAACCCATCAGAGACCGCCATACGGGAAGCCATTAGAGACATCGAGCGGCAGGATGAGTGGCAACATGAGCAGAGAATGGCGCAAATACGGCAATCGGGGACAACGCCTAAAGAACCAGCCGCCGTGGAAGAGGAATTCGGAAGGAGGTTGCGAGAGATGCAGGGAGGAGAAGCAGGCCATCTCCCCCCCCAACAGTTAACCAGAGCAGATGGTGTGGAGTCCCCAGCAGAAGTGCTGGCAACAGGGCAGAGTGATACCCACCTCTGCCCAGCACCGGAAACCACTGTGGAGTTTCAGGGAGCCGGGGCAGTTGGCCCCTCTCCCCAGCAACAAGCTGAGGCAGTAAAGCTTTTACTCCCAGCTGAATCACTGGCAGCAGGGCAGAATGCTACTGGCCGCTGCACACAACTGCCACTTGAGCGGATATCGGTGGATGGGACTGCGGTCTCCACTCACAGCAACCCAGCAGAGGAGCTGGCAACAGAGCCGAGCGCCACGGGCCTCGGCTCCCAACTAACAGAAGAGGGAGTTCCTGTGGTATTGGATGGGACTTCAGTCCTCACTGACACAACCCCAGAAAATGGTGGGACACTGAGACAGGAGGATGCCAGCCTTGCTTTGCAAGCACTGGGAGATTTTCACCTACCACAAGTGGATGGGACTTCAGTCTCCACTTGTATACCACAGGGATGCCGGGCAGTCGACCCAGATCCCCAACAGCATGACGGACTGAGCCCAGTCACCCTGTCTTCTCTCCAGCGGCAGAAAGGACTCCAGGGAGAAGGGCCAGTCCAGGCCTCTCCCCAGCGGCGGGTGTGTTCTCTGAGAGAGGCAGAGGTTGGCTGGGTAAGCGATTCTCTGTTTGGAGAAATTTATTTGGGGTATTGTGTGGATACCGGCATTAGAAGAAGGGACCTATGGACTAACTTCGGAGTCAACCCGTCTGGGGTTCCCCCCTCTGTTAGTCTCCTGCCGAAAGGGGAGAGATGTAACGGGAAGGCCCGGGGGACTCAGAATCGCTTAGGAAGTATGAAATACCCTTGCGCCAGCTTCCCCAATGGCTCTTATGTGTCAATCACCCTGTGTCTCTATTAGGGGCACAGGGTGAATGAAAACCCCAATATGGTCTATGATAGCCATATTCAAGGCTGTATATACATTGTATATAGATTGGATGTATACTGTATGTGGGGGTTAAGTATCATTGCTGTGAGGAATTAAGTTGTTTTGCATTTCTATTGTTCATTTAAGTCTGCCCTTGTGTGTATTGTAAAGTGCCAGACAGACTGGCTGCCAACCCTTTGTGAAAAGATGTGTATTGGGTGGGATCTTTTGAAGCCTAGCAGACGTCAGGATGAGGTGTTGAGTTTTGGGATGTGTGGGTGGAGCTGGGCCCTTGTTCATGTTAAATCATGTGCCCTGAATTGTGTATAAAGTTACAATGTTTGGCATTAATAAATTCATTCCTACTACAGAAGAGACAGAGTGCGTCTCGTCTTCTTCCAGAGGGGTCGGCTCCTATAGGAAAGGGTCGTTTAGCTGTGGATATCGGTAGCGAGTGGATGTGTGCCTAGGAGAGGGAACATCGTAAACGGCGTTAATACCCCTTGAGATTGGGGTGCCGTTACACCGGGCATTACGTGAGGTCATGTCCAGCCAAGACCCGCAAGGGTCGAATTATCTTCTCTGCCAGCACGCCCATCCTGCCAACCCACCTGGCTCTCCCCATTGTATTACAGCTTCCGGGAAGAAGTATTCCTGTCTCCGCTATAATAGACTCCGGTGCCTGTAGCTGCTTTATGGACTTGTCTTTTATTGCAAAACATCAAATCCCTTTGCAACCTAGGGCCCAGGGACTTTCAGTACATCTGGCCGACGGGTCTGCTATCAAATCCGGACTAGTGACTCAGCAGACTATACCCTTGCCTGTCATTATTGCCGATAGTCACAAGGAATTGTTACGCCTGGATGCCATTGCATCCCCGCTGTTCCCCATAATCCTTGGCATGCCATGGCTCCAAGCACATAACCCTCTTATCAACTGGGTCGGAGGGGAGGTTAAGTTTCACTCTTCCTACTGCCTCCAACACTGCTTGCGGAAATTCTCTTCTGATCCGCCATCCTTGTTATGCTCGGACTCTGATGTTGAAACACGCTTATCTGTACCAGTTGCATACCATGACTTTTTAGATGTCTTTAGCAAGAAAGGAGCTGAAACTCTCCCTCCACATCGGCCATATGACTGCCCGATTGATCTCATCCCGGGTGTTGAGGTCCCTTTTGGAAGGATTTTTCCTCTGTCAGAATTGAAGCTTGTTGCCCTGAAAGATTATATAGACGATAATCTAAAGAAGGGCTTCATCCGCCCCTCCACTTCTCCAGCAGGAGCGGGTATCTTCTTTGTGGAGAAGAAGGATCGTTCCCTTCGCCCATGTATAGATTATCGTGAACTCAATAAAGTTACGGTCAAGAACCGTTATCCCCTGCCCTTGGTACCCGAATTGTTCCAGAGGTTGGGAGCAGCAACCATATTTACAAAACTGGATCTCCGAGGGGCATATAATCTGGTACGGATACGGGAGGGAGACGAGTGGAAGACGGCTTTTCGCTCCCGATTCGGACATTTTGAATATCTGGTGATGCCGTTCGGCCTATGCAATGCCCCAGCAACATTCCAGTACTTTATCAACGATATCTTCCGCGATTTCCTAGACCTGTTCGTTGTAGCATATCTGGACGACATCTTAATTTTCTCTGCTTCCCTTGATGACCACCGCAGACATGTTAAAAGTGTATTGAGCAGACTGCGACAGCACGGGCTATACGCCAAGCCGGAGAAGTGCGAGTTCGAGCGACAAAGCATTACTTTTTTGGGACTAATCCTCTCCACCGAAGGTGTCAAGATGGACCCACAAAAGGTCACTGCCATCTTAGACTGGCCAGCCCCAGTGGACAAAAAGGGCATCCAACGCTTTGTCGGGTTCTCGAACTTCTACCGAAAATTCATCAGGGGATTTTCAGCCATCATATCACCAATCACACAACTGACCAAACAAGGCATCCGTTTCCAGTGGTCTCCTGAAGCTCAAAATGCTTTCGAGTCTCTTAAGAAACTATTTACTTCCGCACCGGTTCTGAAGCACCCTGACCCAACATTGCCCTATGTATTGGAAGTAGACGCGTCAGAAACGGCAGTCGGAGCAGTACTATCCCAAAGGCGGGGACCCAAGGCTTTGTTACACCCAGTCGCCTTTTTCTCCCGCAAACTGTCTAACTCTGAAAGGAATTATGATGTCGGAGATAGAGAACTTCTGGCCATTAAAAATGCATTGGAAGAGTGGAGGTACCTTTTAGAAGGAGCAGCGCACCCGATCCTAATCTATACGGATCATAAGAACCTGGAGTATCTGAGGACTGCCAAGAGACTCAAACCACGTCAGGCTAGATGGGCACTCTTCTTTTCCAGGTTCTCTTTTCATCTCACGTACAGGCCAGGATCTAAATACACCAAACCTGATGCACTCTCTCGGATGTTCTGTGTTACCAGGGAATCCGCACCGTACGACACTATCCTGTCCTCTGAGAACTTCCTGCTACTTCAGGGAGACCTGCTCTCTCAAATTAAACAGGCTTCTGTAAATGCCCCTTCATCTCTGGGAATAACGTTGCAGGCCAGAGATGATCTACTTTGGCACAAGGACAAAATATTCATACCAGAAAACCTACGTGTCTCTGTTTTGGGATTATGTCATGACCACAAATTAGCCGGACACTTCGGTATCCGTAAAACTGCTGAACTTGTGCAACGCACATTCTGGTGGCCTCAAGTGGAAAAAGACTGCAAGGGCTATGTAGAGTCCTGTACCACTTGCACACGAAATAAGAACAGCAAAACCAAGGCATGGGGCTTGTTGAAGCCGCTATCAGTCCCGAAGAGACCCTGGAAGAATATCTCGATCGATTTTATCGTGGAACTTCCTCCATCTGACGGGTTCTCCACCATCTTTGTGGTGGTAGACCGATTATCCAAAATGGCCCACTTCCTACCCATGAAAGGCACACCATCGGCCCCGGAAACAGCCCAAATTTTTGCGAAAGAAGTTGTTAGGCTTCACGGACAGGGATGAGCCGAACACCCCCCTGTTCGGTTCGCACCAGAACCTGCGAACAGACAAAATGTTCGTGTAAACTTTAGAACCCTATTAAATACAATGGACTCGAACGTTCGAAATCTAAAGTGTTAATTATAAAGGATAATATGCAAGTTATTGTCCTAAAAAGTGTTTGGGGACCCGGGTCCTGCCCCAGGGGACATGTATCAATGCAAAAAGAAGTTTTAAAAACGGCAGTTTTTTTGGGAGCAGTGATTTTAATAATGTTTAAAATGAAAAAATAAAAGTGAAATATTCCTTTAAATGTCGTACCTGGGGGGTGTGTATGATATGCATGTGAAGTGGCGCATGTTTCCCGTGCTTAGAACTGTCCCTGCAAAAAATGACATTTTTGAAAGAAAAAAATGCATTTAAAACTGACTCGCGGCTATTAATGAATTGTCGGCTCCCGGCAATACATACAAAAGTCATTGATAAAAAAAAAAAAAAAAAGCGTGGGTGTTCCCCAGAATTCAATTACCAGGCCCTTCAGGTCTGGAATGGATATTAAGGGGAACCCTGCCGCAAATTTAAAAAAAAATTGACGTGGGGTTCCCCCAAATATCCATTCCAGGCCCTTCAGATCTGGCATGGATTTTAAGGGGAACTCCACCCCAAATTTTTTAAAAAAATGGCGTGGAGTCCCCCTAAAAATCCATACCAGACCCCTTATCCGAGCACGCAACCTGGCCGGCCGCAGGGGAAAAGGGGGGGAAGAGAGAGCGGCCCCCCCTCCCTCCTGAACCGTACCAGGCCACATGCCCTCAACATGGGGAGGATGTCCCCATGTTGATGGGGACAAGGGCCTTATCCCCACAACCCTTGCCCGGTGGTTGTGGGGGTCTGCGGGCGGGGGGCTTATCGGAATCTGGAAGACCCCTTTAACAAAGGGGACCCCCAGATCCCGGCCCCCCCTATGTGAATTGGTAAGGGGTACATTGTACCCCTACCATTTCACGAAGAAAGCGTAAAAAAATGTTTAAAAAAACACACAAACACCTTGAAAAAGTCCTTTATTTAAAAAAAAAAAAAAACATTCCAGCGGTGAAATCCAGTGTCCCGCGGCGATCCCGATGTCCAGCGCTGTCCTTCATTGGTTGTGCCTGAGCGGACCTGATGGGGAACTCCCTCTCAGTATTTTAAATGTATAGACCCGCCCCTTCTAAAGTTCCCCCAAATATCCATTCCAGGCCCTTCAGATCTGGCATGGACCTGAAGGGCCTGGTAATTGAATTCTGGGGAACCCCCACGCTTTTTTTTTTTTTTATCAATGACTTTTGTATGTATTGCCGGGAGCCGACAATTCATTAATAGCCGCGAGTCAGTTTTAAAAGACTTTTTTTCTTTCAAAAATGACATTTTTTGCAGGGACAGTTCTAAGCACGGGAAACATGCGCCACTTCACATGCATATCATACACACCCCCCAGGTACGAAATTTAAAGGAATATTTCACTTTTATTTTTTCATTTTAAGCATTATTAAAATCACTGCTCCCGAAAAAACGGCCGTTTTTAAAACTTCTTTTTGCATTGATACATGTCCCCTGGGGCAGGACCCCGGTCCCCAAACACTTTTTAGGACAATAACTTGCATATTAGCCTTTATAATTAACACTTTAGATTTCTCCCATAGATTTTTCTAATTTGCCGCGAACACCCCAATTTGTTCGCTGTTCGGCGAACGGGCGAACAGGCAATGTTCGAGTTGAACATGAGTTCGACTCGAACTCCAAGCTCATCCCTATTCACGGAGTTCCAGCAAACATCGTGTCAGACCGGGGGGTACAATTCACCTCAAGGTTTTGGAGCTCTTTATGTGAAACCTTGGGAATCGAGTTATCATTTTCTTCCGCATATCACCCCCAAACGAATGGGCAAACGGAAAGAACCAATCAAACTCTGGAACAATACTTACGGTGCTTCTCCTCATACTCACAAGATGATTGGGCCGCACTACTTCCGTTAGCGGAATTCGCTTATAACAATTCCATCCACTCTGCCACAAAACAGTCTCCATTCTTTGCCAATTACGGATTCAACCCATCATTTCTGACCAGTACCTTCCCGGAGAGTTCTGTACCTGCCGTTCTTGAAACCATAAATTTCTTTGATACCAACAACAAACTTCTACAGACAACTATGACTAAAGCTCAAGAATATAACAAACAGGTCTTTGATAAGAAGAGGCGGGGAGAATTAATACTGGAACCTGGTGATCGGGTTTGGCTATCCACTACAAATCTAAAACTAATGTGCCCCTCTAAGAAGTTGGGCCCTAAATTTATGGGACCCTTCCCGATAAAAAGAAGGATCAACGACGTGTCTTACAAGCTGGAACTGCCAGACTCCTTCAAAATACATCCTGTCTTTCACGTGGCTTTACTAAAACGTGTAACCCCTGATCCATTCCCTGACCGGGATACAGGCCCACCCGAACCAATATTAGTTAACGGGACAGAGGAATTCGAAGTCGAAGCAATCCTGGACTGTAGGAAAAAGAGAAATCAGATCCAGTATCTCGTCAAATGGAAAGGTTATGGCCCAGAGGAGAATTCGTGGGAACCCGAGGACGATGTCCATGCTGAAAGACTTATTCAGGCATTCAAGAGATCCCATCCTTTGAAGCTCGCCCGGTTGGGCATCCGGAGGCTGCCCATTGGGAGGGGGCAATGTCAGGAAGGACACACCAGAAATGTCAATGGCGATATCGACGCATCTTCGCTCATGCGCGGTAGTGGCGCATCGGCGCACGCTGACGTGCGCATGCGCGATAGCGGTGCGCGCGCAGGCACGCTTGGGAGCGCGCGGGCACGCTTGGGAGCGCGCGGGCACGCTTGGGAGCGCGCAGCGGCGGCTCATGGCACCAGATGGGGCTATTTAAAGGGGCTGATGGCTGGGCTCTGTGCTGTTCGGTCTACAGCGTTACCTGAGACCTCTGACCCCTGCTTACCTGAATCCTGCTCCAGCTGACCCTTCCTGGCTTGTTTGACCATTCTTGCTGATCTGCCTGTACCTGACCCCCGGCCTGTGTTGACTACGTTCCTGCCTGCTCCTTCTGCTACCTTGTTGCCTGCCCGTTGCCGAACCTGCCTGTACCTGAGACCTGCCAGCTGCCTAAACCCGTTCATACCTGATCCTGCTCCAGTACTTACCTGTACCTGAGACCTGCCAGCTGCCTAAACCCGCTCATACCTGATCCTGCTCCAGTACTTACCTGTACCTGAGACCTGCCAGCTGCCTAAACCCGCTCATACCTGATCCTGCTCCAGCACTTACCTGTACCTGAGACCCGCCAGCTGCCTAAACCCGCTCATACCTGATCCTGCTCCAGTACTTACCTGTACCTGAGACCTGCCAGCTGCCTGAACCTGCTCATACCTGATCCCGCTCCAGTACTTACCTGCTTGGGACTGGTGTACCCACGCTTCCAGCCCATCTGACCGCACCCGCCTGAGCTCCAGTTGTTAGGCTGTCAGCTGTTTCCGGATCTATTCCAGTCTCCGTCCCAGTTCCGGTCCAGCGCACCACCAGCGACTTTACCAGGCTCTCGTGCGACTCTGCACTCCTGCGCCCCCTGTCTTCACTACCAGGGGCCTCGAGTGAGAGGTGTAAGGGAGGCCTCCCTCTGCATAATCAGACTCTTCCACCAGGTACGTGACACAGGGACTTATCAACGCAGACAACTTGATCGGAAGTAAACAAGGCTGCAAAACGTTAGTTGAAGTGGTTTATGAGGGGCCGAGTTTTGTAGAGCTGATCGTATTCAGGGTCTCCAAGAGGATGACAAAGTTCATTGTCATTGAAGTGCATGAACCGCAAGATCTGCTCGTATCGTTTCCTGGACATGGAGGCAGAGAACACGGGCATATGGTCAATTGGGCGCGTGGACCAATAGGCACGCAACAATGAGAATTTATGTGTGCCCATGTTGAGGAAAAGGCCCAGAAAGGTCTTAAATTCAGAAACCGTAATTGGTTTCCAATCTCTGGCAAGGGAAGGCAACTGAGGATTAGCGGCGATGAATTGACCAGCATATAAATTACTCTGGTCCACAATAGATCTATAGAGATCTTCTGTGAAAAACAGCGAATAATAATCAAGTGGCGTAAAATCAGCTGTTTCCACCTGAATACCGGGTTGGCCAGTGAATGGGGGAAGTACGGGTGCTGCAGAAATGGTGGGGACCCAATCAGGATTGGCGAATTCTGCAGGAAGGGCACTATGGGCACGATGCGCCTGCCTTTGTCTTCTTCTTGGTGGCAGTGGGAGACTACTTGTGCTTGCCACCTCGCCAGCTTGAACTGCACTTATGGGACTTGCCACGTCACCAAGTGTTACTGCAGTGCTGGATGTACGTCCAGGGTGTACTAGGCTGCTGGTGCTTGCCAGTTCACCAGAAGGAATAGCGGCGCAAGTACTTCTCTGATCCATAATACGAGAGCCCTGCGGTTCTTGCTCCTCAACAACATCAGAAGATCGGGATCGGGAATGCCTGACCTTAGCAGGGACCTCACCTTCGTCATCAGAGCTATCTGTCATGGAGCCGCTGTCGTCTACAGGATCTTATTCTGAGCCTGATTCTAACAGATGAGTGACCTCCACTTCACTATCTGTCATGCTCAGAAGCATGTAGGCCTCTTCACTAGTGTACCTTCGATTTGCCATTTTGGGCTCTAAATTTACTGGTACACTAGTAAGATTCACACGTAAAAAAGCCCCTAACTGTCAGCAACTGTATCAAAAGCTACCAAAAAAATTGTTAGCGATCGCAGGGATCAGGCCTGTCTCTGCGAACGCTGCTGTTATGTGTGTTGTGTTTTTTTAAGTGACAGTGATCGATCAATACTGCACTTGGGTGGGCTGGGCTGGGCTGGGCGGAGGGGCTAAACGCAGGTGCTAGCAGGTATCTGGGCTGATCCCGCTAACACTGCATTTTTGGGAACCCTAAACTGCTGGGGACGCTAGTATAGATCTGATCAGATACTATACCACTATGGGAGGTGTATGCTTTGCGCGTGGGTGTTAGCGTTACTGGCACTAAACTGACGCTGCCTGGGGCGACGCAGACCCTAAAGCCTCGTACACATGGCCGAGATTCTCGTCAGGAAAAAAAACGTTGTTTTTCCTGACGAGAATCTTGACAAGAAACTTGTCCCGGCCGAGTGTACACATGTACGATTCAAAAGAACCGCCGTTCTTTTGAATGGCACGAACGCGGTGACGTCATCGACTATGATGAGCGTGTGCTCGTCACATTCGATGCCATCGCCGACATCTTGCTACACCCTATGCCTATGCCTAGGAAGCTACCGCGCATGCGTCAAAGTCATTTCGAGCATGCGCGGGTTTCTACGGCGACAGGTAAGTGTACACACGCTCGAGTTTCTCGCCGAGAAACAGGCCGACGAGATTCTCGTCGAGAAAAAAGACTGCAGGTCTTGACGAGAAAACTGAAACCCGCGTACACACAGCCGGTTTTCTCGGCAAGAAAGCTCTCCCGCCAGTTTTCTTGTCGTTTTTTGCCGAGAAAACCGGTCATGTGTACGCGGCCTCACTGACGCTAAAACCTAATTGATATCACTGCCGGGTGATCAGGGGGTTAAACCTTTATTGGGTTATATACGGCGGGTGCCCTGATGCTATAAAAAGCAAACTAACCAACCAGCGTCACCCGTAACACTTATACGGTGATCACTGGTGAAAGGGTTAACTAGGGGCAATCAGGGGGTTAACACCTTTATTAGGTAATATATGGGGGTACCTGACGCTATATAAAAACCTGACGGGTAACCTAAATAACAAAATAACTAACTGGCTAACCAGTGTCACCAGTGACACTTATACGGTGATCACTGGTGAAAGGGTTAACTCTAGGGGCAATCAGGGGGTTAAAACCTTTATTAGGTTGTATATGGGGGTACCTGACGCTATAAAAACCTGGCGGCGAACCTAAAAAAATAACTGGCTACCTAGCGGCACCAGCGACACTAATACTGCGATCAGAAAAATGATCGCTTAGTGACACTGGCGATAGGAGGTGAAAGGGTTACCTGGGGGGCAATCCCTTTAACCTTTATTAGGGGGGGTTAGGGGGCTTCCCTGGACCTAAAGGGACCTAAAGCTATTTGCTCTGACACTTTTTACTGTCACAAATGACACTGATTGCAGTGATCAGTAAAAAAATTACCACTGCAAATGGTGACACTGTGACTGGGGGTGATCTGGGGGGTGATCTGGGGTTGACTGGGGGGTGATTTGTGTGCCTATGTGTACTGGTGTCAGTGCTCTGTTGGTGCAACTTACTATGAGATGTCTTCCTCTCCTCGCGCCGGATGAAAAGACTGCCGCAAGGAGAGATGACATCACTTTCCCTGCCTGTGTTTACATTACACAGGCAGGAGAAGCATCTCATTCGCTGGGAGCGATCGCGAGGGGGTGAACAGAAACCAATGGCCGTCCCCTCATCCTGGATCGCTCCTGAAGCGATACCGACCGCCGCATGTACCGGCGGGAGGGGACCCCCCACCCGCGGGAAGGCAGGCACGTACAGGTATGTTGATGTGCCTGTCTGTGCCATTCTGCCCATGTATATGTAAATGCGGCGGTCGTTAAGTGGTTAATAGGAGGTCAATTGATTTCACCCTAATTCTGGAATTGCTGTAATTCTCTCTTCTGTCACTAGATGGCCGGGTATCTGGTGGCATTAGATAAGAAAAGGGCATTGCAAGGACAGATCAGATATGAATGGGGTGTCTCAGCCAATGGGCAGAGATTATATTGGGACCCTCGGCCTGCTGGAAGAGCCTATTTATTTGGGTGGAGTCAGGTGATGGGAGTTCTGTGCCATCTGGACGGCTGTCTGGGTGGATGTGCGTTGTAATGCTCCGGGTTGCTAGGCCATAAGCCTTGGGACTATCCCAGGGACATCTGGCTGCTAGGCTGTCTGAGGGCCTATCCAGAAGAAAGAGAGCAGCCTAGGGTTTGGCTGTGGTCGGAGGTAAAGGGGAAGCTGTCGCCACTAAGGGACCATCCATCTTGCTACCAAAGACCACTGTGAGTAGCTGAAGAAAATACCCGAGCAGTATTCTCACCAGCCGGGGACAGTGAAGAATTGGGAAGACTTCAGCAGGTGCCAAGCCAGGGACCAAGCAGGCCAGCGGGGTGACGCTTGAGGAGTATCTATGAGTGTCAAGCTAGGGACCCAGCAGGGATTCGGTGGTGCCGCTTGAGGAAGATACTGAGTGAGACAAATGGAGGAGCTCAGGAGATCTATTGGTGAGTGGATCTGTTAGTCTAGTAAAAGACTGGGAGCTCAGCTGAGTGAAGTTCTACAATAGGAGATTGTAGAAGAAGTGGAGAAGTTCATTGCAACCGTTGTTAGAAACTGCTACAAGATTTTTGCCATAGGAGACAGCAGTCCTACTCATGCAGACATGGTGTCAAGCTAGATGCCTTTCCCTGCATGACTGTCTGCCTATAGAAGTCTCTGAGTCTGCCAATTAACATTGCATGTACTAAAGGGTGCCCTGGTCCTAACCCTCTCTCCCCCAGTTCTGTTTAAGAGACAATAAATCACTTTGCATTCAAGAAGTGTCTGGCGCTCATCAATCTACCTTGCATTACACCCACTATGCCTTGTAACCCACTCTACACAGAAGGATGACAGCTGTCTCTAACTCCGGAGGTCACCATTGGTCTTCAGGGGCCCCGGGACTTTGCTACATTTGGTGCCCAACATGGGGCAAAGGCGTTATCCTTGCAGCAGTCGCCCATTGCAACTGGCTACAGCTACATCAGGATTTCATCTGGCTCCGTGGGAAAGTGGAAAGTAATATCTCTACTTCTTATAGACTGTGTGTGCAAATTAACAAATATATTGGGGGCGCTGAGAAACTAATGAATAACTAACAATAAAATATATTAGTAAACATAATAATAGATTGATAATGGTTTAAATATACACACCAGCAAAAGTGAATAAAATTGGGTCACAATGATCATTCTATGGCTATCCAACCAATAACACAATAACATGTGCAATCTCCTTAATGAATTAGCAATAATGACCCATCAAATAAAAATCAAATCAATGAATAAATGTGACACTGGGTGCAAAAAACCTTTGAAAATTGTGATGCCAATATTGATAATTAGATGTCCCAAATTGATTGAAACAAATATCAGCAATATAGTATATAATACACTGTGCAGTATCAATAATGACAACTAAATGTCCCAAAATAGTGCAAATGTTAGAATAAATAAGAGTCCATAAGTAAAACGATATATGAATCCTAGTGCAATAAGCTTATTCCATCAAAGATATTGCTTGAAGTGATAACCTTCACCAATTCAGTGTGAAACACCCGATAGTGCTCGTGGTAAATAAAGCAGCTTACCAGATGTTGTTGACTCTTTTAATTAAAAAGGAGTCATATACGCTTTTAGCAAGTTCCACTTGCTAACATGGATATTGATGTCAGATATAGGCATGGAAAATCTCTGCCTCCCGGAGGCTCGGATGAAGATGTATAAACCACAAGAAAAAGAAATGGTGGGACATAGCCTCATTTGAGATGTATATAGGAAAAAACTTAACCCCCCGTAGGTTAAGATGGGATGTTAACCCAGCTGATAGTGTAGACAATCTCACTTTGTTAGATGAATGGTTTCAGTTTTTTAATAGCTGCGAACAAAAATTAATGCAGCTAATGATTAGGAGGCGTAAAGCCAAAAATCAATTGGTAGAAGCCAATATAGCTGATCTCAAAAACAATATGGAGCCCTTTATGGGAACCAAAGAATATTTGGAGAGGGCACAAAGTCTTCAGACCCACCTATCCAAATATGATGGAGAGATTAAGCAGAAAAAACTGAAAAAATACCAGAGAGATATTAAAGATTATGAGGAAAACAAGGTATACAAATGGCAGGATAATTTAGATTTGGAGAATCCTAAAGAATCCCCGGTTGATAGGGATATGGAAGTACATAATACGGATACACAGTCAATAAAAATTAAAAATAAAAATAAAATCCATACCCCAAAGAAATCTAAAGCTCCATCCAATCCTAAGGGCCCAGCCACTCAAGGTAATAGGGGTTATCCCCCACCACCCCCAAAATGGGGGCAATTATCCTCCGTCAAATGATTACTACTCCACCTCTTATCCAGTACCTACTTACAACAGGTATGGACCCCTAGATAACAGATCTAATGAGTATGGCTATCCTTATTACCATCAAGGACCTAGCCATTTTCCGCCCAGGCCCCCTAGGGGTAACTATAGGGGTAACTTTAGAGGACGACCAACGCCCTATCAAAACAACTACCAACAAGGGGGGGAATGGAGGGGATGGAAAGAACCTTACAAAATTCAACCTATTACACCCCAATACCCGAAAGAATATATAGAAAAAGAGGTAGAAGAGGGGGAGCCAGAAAGAAAAAGACAAAGAGACAGCTAGATGAAGGTATCTTTAACTTAGCAGGTGTTTCATTTTCAGAAAACGAATTAAATGTTTTAACACAAGGATTAAAATTTGCACCCAACAAGAATCTTAATAAATTCGAACTTTTTATTGATGTGGAAAAATATGTGAGGAAGCTCAATATTAAAAAATTCTTCTCTCAGAAGGATCCTAGTCCCCCTATGATAGAAATGACTAAATTCAAACATAGTGGGCTGAAAAATAACTCCATATTTAATCCCCAAAAGGGAACACACCATCACATCGAGGTGTTTAAACATATGGTACAAGATGAGATCAAATCCTTAGAAATTAAAAAGGCCAGAACTAATCAATCCCTGTCAGAGGGGATTAAACAATTGGAAAAAAACAAAAATATAGTAGTTCGTCCAGCGGACAAAGGGGGGGGGGGGTGTAGTCATACTTACTAAAGATTACTACTATGGAGAGATCCAAAGGTTGTTAAAAGACACTAATACATATAAACCACTGCCATTTAACCCACTGAATAAATTAAAGATAGAACTTGATATTTGGATTGATAAAGGGGTCAGTCAACAGATCCTAGATATAAAAGAAGCACAGTACCTTTCACCCAAAGTACCACGTACTCCGGTGCTATATGTGTTACCAAAAATACATAAAAATAAAGAAAAACCACCAGGTCGCCCAATTATAAGCGGGATTGGTTCCCTCTACTCCAGAGTAGGAGAATATTTAGATATATTCCTACAGCCTTTGGTCATTCAAGGCAGGTCTTATCTTAAGGATAGTCGTGAATTGATCAAATCTCTTACCGACATCCAGGTGACAGATGCAACCATTATGGTTACAGTGGATATAGAGTCCCTCTATACTAATATAAGACAGGAGGATGCGCTTACTGCAGTCCAAGTGGCACTTACTGCAGATTTACAGCTCAAAAAATCCCAAATTAATTTTTTAGTTGAGGGACTCAAAATCGCTATGGGAAACAACTATTTTTGGGCACAGGGGGAGTTCTATAAACAAATAAAAGGGGTCGCAATGGGGGCTCGTTATGCCCCAAGTGTGGCTAATCTGGTACTGAACAAATGGGAGGGGGAAACCATTTATACAGATCAACTTTCATCTTTATTATATTATAAAAGGTACATCGATGATGTAGTGTTGTTGTGGGAGGGATCCCAGACCACATTACATAGCTTCCTGCAGAATTTAAATTCCAACCAATATGGGCTAAAATTTACAGCTGAGTTTAGTCTGACAACCATTAACTATTTGGACCTTACTTTGGTTAAACAAAATGGCAAGATTGGCACGAGGACATTCTTTAAGGCCACCGATAGGAATGCCTTTGTGCCAACTAACAGCTGCCATCATCCCCAATGGCTTGGGGCCATACCCAAGGGCCAGTTCATGCGCATCCGGCGCAATTGTGCTGAGGATAGCGATTACAACACTCAGGCAGCAATCCTTACAGATCGGTTTTGTGAGAAGGGATATGCTAGAAATGAATTGGTCATAGCTAAAAAACAGGTGGGGAGTATGAACAGATATTCCCTTCTGGAATCCAAAAAGAAAAAAGATCTTTCAACCATGGGAACACTGCCATTTATCACAGGTTTTAATAGGCAATACAAAAGTATTGAAAAAATCTTCAAAAAGTTCTGGCCTATACTACAAAAGGATAGAGACTTGGCATTTATTATACCCCAAAGGCCTAGATTTATTTATAGAAAGGCGCCAGGTTTGAGAAACATCATTGCACCTAATGTTCCTGACCCCCCTGAAAAACCTCTGACTTTTTTGGATGGGTCTGGGTTTCATTACTGTACTAGATGCAAGGCATGCCGTACCACATCTCGACGTACCAAGAAAATAAGTAAATTCAAATCCTTGGTAACACAGGAAGAATTTAAGATTAAACCCTTAATCACTTGTTATTCCAGATATGTGACCTACGTTTTGGAATGCCCTTGTTCCCTGCAATATGTGGGGAGGACCACAAGAGAGCTCAGAATTAGGATAAATGAACATGTGGCAAATATAGCCAAAGGCTTTCCTAACCATAGCGTATCGCGTCATTTTCTCCAATATCATAATAGAGATCCTCGCCAATTGGTGTTTTATGGTATTGATAGGGCTACATCTAACTGGAGGGGGACGGACCTCACCAAGGCCATATCCCAGAATGAGACCCAGTGGCTGTTTAGACTGTCCACCATGCAGCCGCTGGGCCTCAATATTGACCTAGATTTGAATTGCTTCCTCACTAACGAATAAATAGTTATCCAATTACGAATTTGGATTGCAGATATATGGGTTCAATTAGAAAAACATATATTTATATATCTCTATTCCTTTTTTATTGTTTTTTATTGTCTTTTATTGTTTTATGAATTTATATAATAAATCAATTATTTTTTAGGGATTTTTTTTATAATTTATTATCAATGACACCATTGTATATACTCTTTTCTGCATAGTATACAGATTGAGAGTGGTTTTATCCACTTATACACTAGAGGGCGCTATCATCGCGCACGACTTTTTATCTATGCTATAGAGTTATCATAGATTATGTATGCATACTATGTTTTATGTAGTATAATAGACGTGCTGTCAGCGGGATATATATTACTTATATTAATTTGTTATTTAATTGTATGGACTTCCGTTGTATTAAGATTATTGCTGCAATTGCGGAGAGACGGCATTGAGGCTGGTTTTGATTTCGGTGACTCCTCCCCTCTCCTTGATTGACATCCGTATTTAATAATCAGTTCCACGTAGTCTAGCACGCTTCCTGACGACGTGCAATACGAAACGGCTGTCGAGGCGACGCTAGACTACGTTCTGACGACACTTCCGGTCCTGCTGGTTCTTCCTCCAAACAAGGTGGAACGCACGCCGGCTCATCTCTATTCGGGTCACTAGCCCTACTAGTCCACGCTCATCAGCCTCAGTGCCGGGCTCAAGGCACTTTCCAAGTAAGGGGGCATTTGGCTGCCATGTTGTTACTATAAAATTTTTTATTAAACGGAATTACACTATTTCCGCTTCATTTCTTTTTCTTGTGGTTTATACATCTTCATCCGAGCCTCCGGGAGGCAGAGATTTTCCATGCCTATATCTGACATCAATATCCATGTTAGCAAGTGGAACTTGCTAAAAGCGTATATGACTCCTTTTTAATTAAAAGAGTCAACAACATCTGGTAAGCTGCTTTATTTACCACGAGCACTATCGGGTGTTTCACACTGAATTGGTGAAGGTTATCACTTCAAGCAATATCTTTGATGGAATAAGCTTATTGCACTAGGATTCATATATCGTTTTACTTATGGACTCTTATTTATTCTAACATTTGCACTATTTTGGGACATTTAGTTGTCATTATTGATACTGCACAGTGTATTATATACTATATTGCTGATATTTGTTTCAATCAATTTGGGACATCTAATTATCAATATTGGCATCACAATTTTCAAAGGTTTTTTGCACCCAGTGTCACATTTATTCATTGATTTGATTTTTATTTGATGGGTCATTATTGCTAATTCATTAAGGAGATTGCACATGTTATTGTGTTATTGGTTGGATAGCCATAGAATGATCATTGTGACCCAATTTTATTCACTTTTGCTGGTGTGTATATTTAAACCATTATCAATCTATTATTATGTTTACTAATATATTTTATTGTTAGTTATTCATTAGTTTCTTAGCGCCCCCAATATATTTGTTAATTTGCACATATAACCATCCACTACATTATTTCAAAGGAACTACCATTTCTTTTGGAATCTTGGGGATAGCAGCTTACTTCCAATATATTATTCATTCTATATATATATTATTTATATATATATATTTTTTAAGGCGCGAGATCACTAACACACACTTCTTATAGACTGTGTTATTATGCATTCTGACAATGTGGGGAAGAAGCAGCAAGTCTCATTGCTCATGGGAGAGTACCAGCCTGGTCTTTTGACACTTCCCAACAGTGCTGCTAGGGTTAAAACGGACTCCATTACAGGTTTTGCGTGCCCCAGAAGGAAAAGGGTGGGTGCTAAAGTTTCTAGAAAGTATCTACACCAATCTGTCGGCAGGGGGAGGAGCCCCTGCTCTGCAAAGGAGGATAAGGAAGTGCTGCCACGTTTGCCTTGTGGGTTGGAGAAGATGACGCAGTTTGGAAGTGCGATGGCGGATTGGAAGATGTATGCTCTGGGTGTTGGTTTTGGTCTGAGCGAGTCAAAAAACATTCTGACTGACACCGGAGTGTGGTATACACCTAAGGGTAGCCTTGCCCTGTACACGGCTGTAGGCTATGATGCTTTGGGACTAATCTACGGCAAGCGTTCCGGTTTGGCCATGTATCTGGGGCCTTGGATCGTCTGTGGATGCTGCGGGGAACCCCTGCTCAAGATAGTCTCACCAGCTAAACCTCTGCGGATACTGCAGGCGGAGTGGGAAAAGATTGTCGCTATCCTGGCTGGGAGTGATATCAAAAACCCACTTGCCATCACCCGAGTCATGCAGGAAGCTGCTCCTCCTGTCTCGACGGCTGCCCCAGGATCCAGCGATTCGGTCGCTCCTCGAGGCCGTGGTTGGGCCCACCTGCTCGCTTTGATGTTGGAGTCACTGAGGAAAAGGGTACCGGAGTTAAGTAAGCCTATGAGGGGTGAAAGCGGTGTGTCAGTAGGGGAGGTGATACCTGTGGCCATTAAAGAGACAACACGGTTGTGACGGTTAAAGCCAGCTTCACGCGCAACTATCTCTCTGTCGAAGAATGCTCCACCATTTCCGATTCGGACATCCCCTCTGACGGGATCTCTGAACTATTTTCAGACACTTTGTCCTGGACTGGAAAGGGGAGTGAGAGTGAAGAGGAGCAGTTGTGTGACTTGAAAGAGGATGAGGTTCCACCGAGGCCCAATACAAATGTAAAGATTGAACTGTCTGCCAATACCACACCAACTGTGCGTATTAATAAATCTTTTGAGGAGGGTCATTGGGAGCAATGGGTCCCTAAAGTGATTCCCACTAAGCAGGTGAAGGCAACCAAATTTTATTGCAAACCCGATACTGTTGCGGAGTACCTGGTTCGGCATGCTCCAGACACGCGGGTTCTGTCTGGGTATTGAGACCCTAAGACCCTGCCCAGGCTGTCCAAGGTACAGCGCATCATCATTAAGAAAGTGGCTGAGGAATATGGATATCTGTATCCTTATATACTGGCTCATTTAGAGGAAGAAATCCTGGATAAAGAAACCCAGTGGGTAGACGAAGCTGTGCGAAGTTTCCTCTGAATTACTTTGCAACCTAGACTGTGTGTAGGCCAAACAAGAAGGATATTCAACACTTTATTACTACGGTAATTGCCATATGAGAGGCCTTGAAGTTACCTGATCCCAGATACTACTGTTAGGAGATGTGGAATTGTGTTTCACTGACCCCCTGTGGATTACAAATGTATACGGTACTTTGTGCAGTTAGGACACTATGATGAAAAGCCACTCCCAACCCTCTCTCCCCCAGTTCTGTTTAAGAGACAATAAATCTCTTTGCATTCAAGAAGTGTCTGGCACCCATCAATCTACCTTGCATTACACCCACTTTTCCTTGTAACCCTCTCTACACAGAAGGATGTCAGCTGTCCCTAACTCTGGAGGTCACCATTGGACTTTAGGGGCCCCGGGACTTTGCAACATCAGTTTTATGAGATGTATTGCTGCCATCAATTTCAAAGTGAGCTTATTTTTTCACAGTTTAAACATTTGATTTGTTTTTTATTTAGTATTGTGAATAAAATATGGGTTTATGAGATTTGCAAATCATTGCATTCTGTTTTAATGTAGCTTATACACAGCTTCCCAACTTTTGGAAATGGGATTGTATATCTATGCAATACTAAGACATCAGGACCATTCTTGTCCAGGTCCCTCTGGAAGTATTGTAAGTTAAAGCCAAACTCCAGCCTTACATGCAGCTTTGCACAGTTGAACAGACTCCTCTCTTAGAGCCCTTTCACACTGCCAGCGGGCCATGATAGTGATAAAGCAAGCTAGTTTTAGCGGCGCTTTAACTTAGTTTTAACTGCACTTTTCGGCCACTAGTGGGCCACTAGCGGCCAAAGAAAGGGTTAAATGCACCCAAAAAGCACCGCTGCCCATTCATTTCAATGGGCAGGGGCTGTGTAGGAGCAGTAAAGATACTGCTTGCAGGACTTTTTTTAATGTCCTGCAAGCGCACCACTCCAGTGTGAAAGCACTTGGGCTTTCACACTGGTAGGCATTTTTCAGGTGCTTTACAGGCGCTATTTTTAGCCCTTTAGCGCCTGAAAAATGCCTTAGTGTGAAAGGGGTCTTACACAGAATTAGCTTAATCTTACTTTAAGTGGGCATTAGAAGTTGAAGCAAGTCAGATAGACCTTTGCTCATTTTCTCACTGTATCCAGCCTTCATATAGTCCTTTCCTTCTTATGCCCCATACACACGGTCGGGATTTCTGACGGGAAAAAGTCAGACGGGAATCCCGATGGGAAAAAAGAGAACCAGCTCTCTATCTTTTGCTGGATGCTTTTGGCCGTTTTGCCGTTGGAAAAAGTCACATGGAGCATACACACGGTCAGGATTCCCGACCAAGAGCTCTCATCTGACTTTTTCCAACAGGAAAACCGATCGTGTGTAAAAGCTTACTGTCCCTGGCCCATGGCTTTTCTTTATTGGATTTCAGTTCTTTCAAACAACAGCTAAATAATAAGGGCGGCGCTAGAGCAGTCTGCATGCATAAATCTACCTTCCTTGGAAAGTCCATTTCTCCTCCTCCACCAATCAACTTACCCTTTATCTGCTGGAGACATTTTTGCATTGTTTGCACATGGTTTAAAAAAAAATGTTAGGCCTGAAGATTACATAAACCACCAAATAATAATATATTTCCCAAAAGCAGACACACTAGAAAATAAGATGGTTTTAGTTAAAAAAATAATTATGTTGCATAATATTAGTGCAGAGGTTTAGGAAATGCAACATTTCAGTAAAAAAATACACTAAATTAAATTTTATGGTAAACATACACAATAAATTACCCAGTTTTGGTTAAATATAAAAGATGAGTAAATAGATACCGTATATACTCGAGTATAAGAAGAGTTTTTCAGCACATTTTTTTGTGCTGAAAATGCCCCCCCTCGGCTTATACTCGAGTAACCTTTTTGCGCCTGATCTCCAGGACTTTGGGGACCCGCTACTAACTTGGCCCTCTTCCTCTACAAGTGTGCAAAGTTTGTTGTCCAGGGGACCTATGGCCGGGGAGCACCGATTTTTCAAACCCGGGCACCCCTTCCATAGACTCCCATGTTAAACAGTATTTTCTCCAGTGATTTGGAGACCCGGTACTGGCCGTTCCTAGGTCCTCTGAACCCGAAACTTGGCACACATGTAGCCCCATTTCCCTTCTACAAGTTAGCAAACTATTTTGTCTAGGGGACCTACGGCCGGGGCGCACCTATTTTTCAAATCCGGGCACCCCTTCCATAGACTCCCATGTTAAATAGTATTTTATCTAGTGATTTTGGGGACCGGGTACTGGCCGTTCGTAGGTTCTCTTGTCCCGAAACTTGGCACTAGGGATGAGCTTCGTGTTCGAGTCGAACATATGTTCGACTCGAACATCGGCTGTTCGATCGTTCGACGAAGATCGTACGATTTGGGCCGTTCGCGCCAAATTCGAGTGACGCGAACGGCCCACAATGCACTACGCCATCGCAGTGTCATCCAGGCGCTGTGATTGGCCAAGCATGCACTGTGACCCCGCATGCTTGGCCAATCACAGCGCCGGCAGCGAGGAGAGAAATGATTGGCCACAGGCAGGATGCCTGTGGCCAATTATTGCTGAGGGTGTTTAGTACACGCCCCACACTATAAAAGGCCGCCAGCACGGCGGCCTAGTGTAGTGTGTTCCGGAGCAGGGAAAGAGAAGCATAGGCAGGGACAGTGACATTTATTTTTTTCTTGCTTAACCTGGATTCCTTTAGTTTAGGGAAAGAGAAGGATAGGTAGGGAGAGTGTCAGTGTGTTTTACTGTGCGAATCCTTGTTTCTAGGGACAGGGAAGGACAGTGAGGGAATTCTCCTTGTGCTATAGTGTGCTTTAAAAAAACATTTTTTCTAGGGACAGAAAACTATAGGTAGGGAGAGTGTCAGTGTGTTTTACTGTGCGAATCCTTGTTTCTAGGGACAGGGAAGGACAGTGAGGGAATTCTCCTTGTGCTATAGTGTGCTTTAAAAAAACATTTTTTCTAGGGACAGAAAACTATAGGTAGGAAGAGTGTCAGTTTCTTTCACTGTGATAATCCTTGTTTCTAGGGACAAAGAAGGAAAGTGAGGGAAATTCTCCTTGTGCTATAGTGTGCTTTAAAAAAACATTTTTTCTAGGGACAGAAAACTATAGGTAGGGAGAGTGTCAGTGTGTTTTACTGTGCGAATCCTTGTTTCTAGGGACAGGGAAGGACAGTGAGGGAATTCTCCTTGTGCTATAGTGTGCTTTAAAAAAACATTTTTTCTAGGGACAGAAAACTATAGGTAGGAAGAGTGTCAGTTTCTTTCACTGTGATAATCCTTGTTTCTAGGGACAAAGAAGGAAAGTGAGGGAAATTCTCCTTGTGCTATAGTGTGCTTTAAAAAAAAAAATTTCTAGGGACAGAAAACTATAGGTAGGGAGAGTGTCAGTGTGTTTTACTGTGTGAATCCTTGTTTCTAGGGACAGGGAAGGACAGTGAGGGAATTCTCCTTGTGCTATAGTGTGCTTTAAAAAAACATTTTTTCTAGGGACAGAAAACTATAGGTAGGGAGAGTGTCAGTGTGTTTTACTGTGCGAATCCTTGTTTCTAGGGACAGGGAAGGACAGTGAGGGAATTCTCCTTGTGCTATAGTGTGCTTTAAAAAAACATTTTTTCTAGGGACAGAAAACTATAGGTAGGGAGAGTGTCAGTGTGTTTTACTGTGCGAATCCTTGTTTCTAGGGACAGGGAAGGACAGTGAGGGAATTCTCCTTGTGCTATAGTGTGCTTTAAAAAAACATTTTTTCTAGGGACAGAAAACTATAGGTAGGGAGAGTGTCAGTGTGTTTTACTGTGCGAATCCTTGTTTCTAGGGACAGGGAAGGACAGTGAGGGAATTCTCCTTGTGCTATAGTGTGCTTTAAAAAAACATTTTTTCTAGGGACAGAAAACTATAGGTAGGAAGAGTGTCAGTTTCTTTCACTGTGATAATCCTTGTTTCTAGGGACAAAGAAGGAAAGTGAGGGAAATTCTCCTTGTGCTATAGTGTGCTTTAAAAAAACATTTTTTCTAGGGACAGAAAACTATAGGTAGGGAGAGTGTCAGTGTGTTTTACTGTGCGAATCCTTGTTTCTAGGGACAGGGAAGGACAGTGAGGGAATTCTCCTTGTGCTATAGTGTGCTTTAAAAAAACATTTTTTCTAGGGACAGAAAACTATAGGTAGGAAGAGTGTCAGTTTCTTTCACTGTGATAATCCTTGTTTCTAGGGACAGGGAAGGACAGTGAGGAAAATTCTCCTTGTGCTATAGTGTGCTTTAAAAAAACATTTTTTCTAGGGACAGAAAACTATAGGTAGGAAGAGTGTCAGTTTCTTTCACTGTGATAATCCTTGTTTCTAGGGACAGGGAAGGACAGTGAGGAAAATTCTCCTTGTGCTATAGTGTGCTTTAAAAAAACATTTTTTCTAGGGACAGAAAACTATAGGTAGGGAGAGTGTCAGTGTGTTTTACTGTGATAATCCTTGTTTCTAGGGACAGGGAAGGACAGTGAGGGAAATTCTCCTTGTGCTATAGTGTGCTAAAGCATTCCTCATCAACCATCTTTGAAATCCTTGTTTTTTTGGACAGTCAGGGAAATTGTCGTTGTGCTATTCTGTGCAAAAGCAATCATCCTCAACCATATTTAGAAATCCTTAAGTAAAGGGACAGAGAAGGACACTTGAAGGTAGCCCTTATTGCTTTTTTCCCATCTCCCTGCAGGCCATCTATTAGAATGTCTGGAAGGCAAACAAGGAGAGGCAGACAGTCAGGAGGCAATAAAAGAGGGCAAGCAGGCTCTGTGTCTGGGGGCAACAGTGCTGGTCGTGGACGCGGTGCATTGTCATCAGCACATGGCCATGGGACACGCTTGTCCTTCTTTTCGGCAGCTGGACATGTTGAGCCACATCATGCCGAAGACTTGGTAGAGTGGATGACCAAGCCCTCCTCCTCCTCCTCATCCTCTCTCACCCAGGCTCAGGGTACTGGAAAAGCAGCTGCCAAAGCGTCCTCTTCCCTGGTATCAATGTCAGACTCATCATCAGTCACTCCTTCCCTAGACCCACCATGTCCTCCTCCTGAGGAGTCCCCCGAACTGTTTGAGCACAGTGTTGGGTACATGCTCCAGGAGGATGCCCAGCGTTTCGAAGGGTCTGATGATGAAACCCAGCTACAGGAAGGCAGTAGCGTGAGAGCAGACAGAGGGGATGCTCAAGAAGGACACCAATCTGGCAGTCATGTTCCAGCAGCTGCAGCATACTGCCAGATTGGCTCCAGTGATGAGGAGGGAGGGGATGATGAGGTCACTGACTCCACGTGGGTGCCTAATAGGAGAGAGGAGGAGGAGGAGGATGAGGAGGAGGCACATCTCCAACGAGGCAGGATGCCCTTTGGTGGCCAGCGTAAGGGCAGTACACCGACGGAATCACACCGCAGAGCTCCGCCTGTGCAGGGCGCTGCCTCTGCCCGTCATTCAAAAAGTTCTTTGGTGTGGGCCTTTTTTGAGGCTAGTGCATCAGATCGCACAGCTGCTGTTTGCAACATATGTCTCAAGCGTATATCGCGTGGCCAAAACATCAGCCGCTTGGGTACCACATGCCTGACCAGACATATGTTGACCTGCCATGCAGCTCGTTGGCAAGCCTACCTCAAAGACCCACACCAAAGAACAAAGCGGACCTCTCTTTGCACCGCATCAGCTGGGATCTCCAACCCCACTATAACTTCAGTCCTCTCTGAAACATGCACTGAGAGGAATGAAGGTGTAGAATTAGGTGTGTCACAGCAAAGTACTTGCGGCCACTCTGCTAGCAGTACACCGACGTCCGATTCTAGCAGGCAAATTTCCCTGCCCCAGCTGCTGGACCGTCGAAAGAAGTTCACTCCCAGCCATCCACATGCCCAGCGGTTGAATGCTAGCTTGGCTAAATTGCTAGAGCTTCAACTGCTGCCTTTTCAGTTGGTAGACTCGGCCCCCTTCCGTGAGTTTGTGCAATGTGCGGTTCCTCAGTGGCAGGTTCCCAAACGCCACTTTTTCTCACGGAAGGCTATTCTGGCTCTCTACCGGCATGTGGAAGGCAATGTCTTGGCCTCGCTGGACAGGGCGGTCAGCGGTAAGGTGCATATTACCGCTGACTCATGGTCCAGCAGGCATGGACAGGGACGTTACCTTTCTTTCACGGCCCATTGGGTCACTCTTTTGGCAGCTGGGAAGGATGCAGGACAAGGTGCAGTAGTGTTGGAGGTTGTTCCACCGCCACGCCTCCAAAATGCTACTACTGGTTGTGACACACCTCTCTCCTCCACCCCCTCCTCTTCTTCTTCCTCCATGGCCTCTTCCTGTGGTTTGTCCTCGGAACCAGCGGTGCTCCGTAGGCGTTCAAGGGGCTACGCAAGTACGCAGGCAAAAAGATGCCATGCCGTGCTTGCGCTGGTGTGTTTGGGGGACAGAAGCCACACTGGGGCAGAGGTCCTGTCTGCTCTGCAGGGCCAGGCCGAGAGGTGGTTGACGCCACGCCAGCTTAAGCCAGGAATGGTGGTTTGCGACAATGGCACCAACCTCCTCTCCGCCCTCTGACAGGGACAACTGACCCATGTGCCCTGTGTGGCTCACGTCCTTAACCTGGTGGTGCAGCGGTTCTTGGGCAGGTACCCGGGCTTACAGGATGTCCTGAGGCAGGCCAGGAAAGTCTGTGTGCATTTCCGCAGATCTTATAATGCCAGTGCTCGCCTGGCTGAGCTGCAAAAGGAGTTGAACCTGCCCAAGAACCGCCTTATATGTGACATGCCCACCAGGTGGAACTCAACGTTGGCCATGCTGCAGCGGCTGCACACGCAGCAGAGGGCCATCAATGAGTACCTGTGCGACTACGGCACCAGGACAGGGTCAGGGGAGCTTGGTTTTTTTTCTCCACGCCAGTGGGGCATGATCAGGGATGCATGCACTGTCCTGGCACCATTTGAGGAGGCCACGAGGATGGTGAGCAGTGACAGTGCATGCATCAGTGACACTGTACCTCTTGTCCACCTGTTGGAGCACACGCTGCGTGGAATAATGGACAGGGCACTTGAGGCAGAACAGAGGCAGGAAGAGGAGGACTTCCTTGCCTCTCAAGGCCCCCTTTACCCAGACAGTGTTCCTTCTGTCCCACCCATCGCACAGGAAGAGGAGGAGGAGGAGGAGGAGGAGGAGGAGGAGGATTGTGTCAGCATGGAGGTGGAGGCTGGCACTCAGCATCATCAGCAGCAGTCTTTTAGGGATGATTTACAGTCCCAAGAAACCAGTGGACTTGTACGTGGCTGGGAGGAGGTGGCTGCGGATCATGTCGTCCTTAGTGACCCAGAGGACTCCGGAGCGAATGCCTCAGCAAACCTACGCTGCATGGCCTCCCTGATCCTGCAAAGTCTGAGGAAGGATCCTCGTATTCTTCGGATCAAGGAGAGGGACCATTACTGGCTGGCCACTCTCCTTGATCCACGGTACAAGGGTAAGGTTGCGGACCTTATGTTACCGTCGCAGAGGGAGCAGAGGATGAGACAACTCCGGGAGGCCTTGCAGAAAGGTCTGTGCAACGCGTTCCCAGAGACTGGGAGGTTACAAACTCCTGGTCCTGGACAACGAGTTGCTGAGGCTTCGGCCAGTCAAAGAAGGAGCGGTGGGGAAGGTGGCCGTCTGACCGATGCGTTCAGACAATTCTTTAGTCCGCAGCCCCAAAGTATGATCGGTTCCAGCAACCATCGCCAGCGTCTGATAAACATGGTGCAGGAATATCTAGGGGCAAGGTCAGACTTGGACACCTTCCCCACCGAAAATCCTCTGGCTTACTGGGTCTTGAGGATGGATCACTGGCCAGAGCTTGCACAGTATGCAATTGAGCTACTGGCCTGTCCTGCATCCAGCGTTCTTTCGGAACGCACATTCAGTGCTGCTGGAGGATTTGTCACGGATCACAGGGTGCGCCTGTCCACCGACTCGGTTGATCGACTGACTTTCATCAAGATGAACCAGTCTTGGATCACCACCAGCTACCACACACCTGATGCTGATATAACAGACTAATTTATTTTAACATGTCACATCCCTTCAAGACTGATGCTGATGCTGAGTGCCTGTGCTGTTATGTTGACTGGCTATCCTCCTCCTCCGAGTCCTCAATGATACGATTGATGATGATAGCTTGGAAGATCATTTTTGTTTATGGGTGCCGCCACCAGTGGCTAAGGCCCAATTTTTCAGCCCCTGTTTTACAGGGGCGTGTAATTACAATTTTTTTAGCAATAATTTGCCATAGGGCTCATTGCTGTGCTCCAAGTACAGTATCTGTGAGGGGTTGGAGTGTTGTGGCACCAGTGCCTAAGGCCCATTTTTTCAGCCCCTGTTTAACAGGGGCGTGTCATTACAATTTTTGAAGCAATACTTTGCAACAGGGCTCATTGCTGTGCTCCAAGTACAGTATCTGTGAGGGGTTGTAGTGTTGTGCCACCAGTGCCTAAGGCCCAATTTTTCAGCCCCTGTTCAACAGGGGCATGCAATTACAATTCTTGATCTAATAATTCACAGCAGGGCCCATTGCTGCACCCACCAAGAGTAACTCTGAGGGCTTACAGTGTTGTGGCAACACCACCACCACCACCACCACCACGAAAGGCCCAATTTTTCAGCCCCTGTTCAACAGGGGCATGCAATTACAATTCTTGATCTAATAATTCACAGCAGGGCCCATTCCTGCACCCACCAAGAGTAACTCTGAGGGCTTACAGTGTTGTGGCAACACCACCACCACCACCACCACGAAAGGCCCAATTTTTCAGCCCCTGTTCAACAGGGCCATGCAATTACAATTCTTGATCTAATAATTCACAGCAGGGCCCATTGCTGCACCCACCAAGAGTAACTGTCAGGGCTTACAGTGTTGTGGCACCAGCACCACCATCAAAGGCCCAATTTTTACTACCACTGTTTAACAATTATATGTAATTAAAATTCCTGATATAATAGTTGACAGCAGGGCGTTCCAGCACCAACCAAGAGTAACTGTGAGTGCTTACAGTGTTGTGCCAACACCAACAACTAAGGGGCCTATTTCTGCAGAGTATATACGGCAGGTCCCTACTTTCAAACATCCAACTTACAAACGACTCCTACTTGCAAACGCAAGAAGACAACAGGAAGTGAGAGGAAATCTACCACTAGGAAGGAAAATTCTCTCCTGTAAGAATAAATATGGGAGAAAGGTGTCTCCTCTGTACTGATGCTTTATCAGCAATCCTTGTTTCAAGAAAAACACCACATTTCAAAAACAGTTGTCATTGGGACGGAAAGTGAGGTGAAATGTTCTGAACAGGGGCACAGACAGCAAAACAAATGTTACAGGGGTGATAACCCTTACCTATGTTTTCCAAAAAGTTTAAAAATAGATTTTTGGGCTGGAGCTACACTTCAACAATGTACCTGTTCAAAATTACAAACAGATTCTACATAAGAACAAACCTACAGTCCCTGTCTTGTATGCACCGCCTGTATACGGCTGTTCAGAGTATATAGGGCCTTTTTTATTTTATGTGCGGGGTTCCCCTTAATATCCATACAAGACCCAAAGGGGCTGGTAATGGGCTGGGGTAGGGGGGGGGGGGGTCATGGGGTAGCTATGCCATTTTTCTTAAAGATTTTCATCCATATTACCGGGACCAGACATTACATTAAAGCCGCAAGCAGTTTTAAATGGCTTTTTTTTCCTTTAGAAGTGTCATTTTGTGCAGGGACAGTTCTAAACACGGGAAACACGTGGCACTTCACAGGCATAATTTAGACACCCCCCAGGTACGATATTTAAAGGAATATTTTACTTTTTTTTTTTCACTTTATGCATCATTAAAATGACTGCTCCCGAAAAACGACCGTTTTTAAAACTTCTTTTTGCATTGATACATGTCCCCTGGTGCACAACCCGGGTTCCCAAACCCTTTTTAGGACAATAACATGCATAATAGTTGTTATAATTAGCACTTTAGAATTCGAACGTTCGCATCCATTGTATTTAATAGGGTTCTAATGTTCGTACAAACTTTCGGTCCGTTCGCGGGTTCTGGTGCGAACCGAACCCGGGGGTGTTCGGCTCATCACTACTTGGCACACATATAGCCCCATTTCCCTTCTATAAGTGTGCAAAGTGTTTTGTCTGGGGGATCTACGGCCGGGGAGCACCAATTTTTTAAAGCTGGGCATCCCTTCCATAGACTCCCATGTTAAACGGTAATTTCTCCAGTGATTTTGGGAACCCGGTACCAGTGTTGCCAACCGTACGTTAATTTACGTACAGCACGTAAATTTAACCCCCTTTTTCGGGTGTACGTAAAGTCCGTTGTGGGCATCGGCTGCCCATAAAAAAGATGGCCGCGAGCCGACCATGCAACTGCGCATGCGCCGTTGCGAAGCCGGCCGGACTCGGTAAAGCTTGTATGCGTTCGGCCGAGCGGCGCATGCGCAGTAATGTAATGGCGCCGCCCGGCGCCATTTTTGAATAGAGTTTCAGCCTGGACGGGACTCAGGAGTGCTCGCGGGGCGGGCTACAGTGTGTGTCTCACAGTCGCCGACGCCGTAGGAGGAGAGGACTCGGCCGAGCAGGGGTGAGGAGGAGGAGGAGGAGGAGGAGGGGGGGGATATAAAGTAAGAGGAGGAATGCGCTGGGAGCGGGAGCCCGGAGGATGAAGCGGCCATGGCATGCAGGGGAGGGACAGAGACTGATGTGCTCTCTCTGTCCACCATCATATAACTTCTCCTCCACATCATCAGTATGCTGTGTCCTCCTTCCGTGCCCTTTTCACCTCTCCACATGTCAGAGCTGCCCTGACCTGTGGAGAGGTGAAAGGGGCACAGGAGGAGGACACAGCATACTGATGATTTGGAGGAGAAGTTATATGATGGAGGACAGAGGAGGAGGCCACTGTGAGGGGGTAAGGAGGACCCTATCATGTTCGCAGCCTCTGTCCCCCTCATGTGTCATGTCCGCAGCCTCTGTCCCCCTCCTGTGTCATGTCCGCAGCCTCTGTCCCCCTCCTGTGTCATGTCCGCAGCCTCTGTCCCCCTCCTGTGTCATGTCTGCAGCCTCTGTCCCCCTCCTGTGTCATGTCCGCAGCCTCTGTCCCCCTCCTGTGTCATGTCCGCAGCCTCTGTCCCCCTCCTGTGTCATGTCCGCAGCCTCTGTCCCCCTCTTGTGTCATGTCCGCAGCCTCTGTCCCCCTCCTGTGTCATGTCCGCAGCCTCTGTCCCCCTCCTGTGTCATGTCCGCAGCCTCTGTCCCCCTCCTGTGTCATGTCCGCAGCCTCTGTCACCCCTCCTGTGTCATGTCCGCAGCCTCTGTCACCCTCCTGTGTCATGTCCGCAGCCTCTGTCCCCCTCCTGTGTCATGTCCGCAGCCTCTGTCCCCCTCCTCTGTCATGTCCGCAGCCTCTGTCACCCCTCCTGTGTCATGTCCGCAGCCTCTGTCCCCCTCCTGAGTCATGTCCGCAGCCTCTGTCACCCCTCCTGTGTCATGTCCGCAGCCTCTGTCACCCCTCCTGTGTCATGTCCGCAGTCTCTGTCCCCCTCCTGTGTCATGTCCGCAGCCTCTGTCCACCTCCTGTATCGTGTCCGCAGCCTCTGACCATCTCCTGTCTTTTATGTCTGCAGTCTCTGAGGGGATCCTAGAAAGATGTCAAGAGTGGGAGCGCCGTGATGGGGGTTACGGGAAGAAACGGACGTGTGGACTGTGGAGAGGAGGTCAGAGCCGCCAAGCTGGAGCCGTCTGACTGAGCCCCGCACTGTGGACCTGAGAGCAGGTCAGTGACAGCGCCGCCAGGCCAGTCTGTGGGGGGGGGCACTGATCTAAGGAGGGGAGTAAATACAATAATGTAAGGGGGCACTGATATAAAAGGTCTCCCCCTATATTAGTACCCCCCCCCCCATTACCTTAGTGTATTCACTCTGTGGAAGGTGGTCTCTATTCACCAGAGCCCCCCTCCACATCAGAGTTCCCCATTACATCATGATCTGCAGCGTTCCCCTTTACATAAGAGTTCCCTTGCGCTGTAAGGGGGCATCCTGCAGACTCTGATGTAAGAGGGAACTCTGTGCTGGCTGGGTTATAGTATCCTAACCTTCATGTGAATTGAGAAATATGTTTTTTTACTTTTGTTTAACTGAAACACATTGATATTAGCATTAGTTGTGTGTTTATAGTTAAAATATTGATATTTGCACTGTTTAGCAGTAAAAACTGTAATTTTAGGTACTTTTTTGCAGCGTCAGTAAAAAATGTGGCTCTGCCAGTAATCTTCATTATTTTTGTCAGTAAGAAATTGGTGCCGTACAGAAATTTTGGCATCCTTGCCAGTAAATTTCACTTCAGGGGGTTGGCAACACTGCCCGGTACTGGCCGATCGTAGGTCCTCTGGACCCAAGACTTGGCTTTCATGTAGCCCCATTTCTCTTCTACAAGTGTGCAAAGTGTTTTGTCTGGGGGATCTACGGCCGGGGAGCACCAATTTTTTAAAGCTGGGCATCCCTTCCATAGACTACCATGTTAAACAGTAATTTCTCCAGTGATTTTGGGAACCCGGTACTGGCCGATCGTAGGTCCTCTGGACCCAAGACTTGGCTCTCATGTAGCCCCATTTCTCTTCTACAAGTGTGCAAAGTGTTTTGTCTGGGGGACCTACGGCCGGGGAGCACCAATTTTTCAAAGCTGGGTACCCCTTCCATAGACTCCCATGTTAAACGTCTGTCTAGTCATGGACACAGTGAGGCATGGGCACAGTGAGGCATGGACACAGTGAGGCATGGGCACAGTGAGGCATGCACATGGACACAGTGAGGCAAAGTGAGACACAGTGAGGCATGCAGATGGACACCCTAGGCTTATACTCGAGTCAATACGTTTTCCCAGTTTGTTGTGGTAAAATTAGGTGCCTCGGCTTATATTCGGGTCGGCTTATACTCAAGTATATACGGTACCTAACATGTCAAGTCTTAAAATTGCGTGCACCTGTGAAATGTCGACAGACTTCAGTACCCTATATTTTCTAAAGGCAATGCTTTAATAGCCTTTGCAGATCATTGGTTTAGCAATATGCCGGAGTTTTGATGCCAGAATTATTGCTCTCACTTTGACGTGTGCAGTGATATGTAATATGTGTATCACAATTAGCATTTTCATGTGTAGGCACCCCTTATGTGTGCATTTACGTTCATACATGCATGAATGTGGGAGTGGGGAGGCCTCAAAAAAAAAAAATTGTGTGCTTATGTGTAACTTTCAGTCTTTCATTTTTTTTTTCTTACTAAACTTTTTTTTATCACAAAGGGGACACAAAGTCAACAAAAAAATAACAAAAATGTGTAAGGTCCCCCAGGAAAACCATACCAGACTCTTCAGTAACTGCTGACTCTTGCTAACTGCTGAACATCCTTTGATTAAGCCTACCTGGAAAGGGTGAATAAGCCCTTGTAGAATTTTCTCTAGCCCAGTGTTTCTCAACCTTTTTCCTGTCGGGCGCCCTTAAAAAGTATTTTCAGTCTTGAGGCACCCCAGTCCAAGGCTTGGTTCACGTTACTGTGTGTCGTGGAACACGCGCAAAATTCCACTCTGCTCTTTAGGGGTGCAAATAATTCTTAATGGTACCCCACACATTGAAAAACGTGGGGTGATTTTGGTGCAGTGCAATTTAGAAAAAAAGGTTGGGGACTTCTTTCCCTGCATTTTTGTGGGTAGGGAAGCCCATTGAAATGAATGGGCTGCCCTACACCCAGCCACACAGATGTGAACCAAGGGCTTGTTCACATGTCAGGTTGGAGGGGCGGTAAAACCACATGGTTGAGCTGTTTTTACCAACCCCAACTTCTCCCCCTTTAGCTGCAGAGGCAGCAGCTGGGGGTGTACACCTGCTGTGGCTGCAGCTGGAGGTATACCCAGGGTGAATGGGGCTGTACTGCAACCACCCCCAACTGTGTGCATTGCATGGGGTTGCGGTGTAGTGATGCTGCATGTACGAGATTAAAACAGGTGGTGAGGAGGCAACATAATCCCTCTTTACTGCCTGTCAAATGCCTCTGAAAAGCGATCTGTGCATAGATTGCTTTTCAGAGGAGCAGCAGTCCTTGCTGCTATCACAAACAAGCCTACAAAAGCAGTTCTGATGGTATAGGAATGGGGGGGCTCAGGATTAAAAGTAACATACAGACATATGCACATACGCATACAGACACGTGTACACACGTACAGACAGGTGTACACACACACACAAATACAGACACATGCACAGTCACACACATACAGACACATGCACAGTCACACACATACAGACTCATGCACATACGCATACAGACATGTGTACACACACAAATACAGACACATGCACACGCACTTACCGACACATGCGCGCACACTAGGGTGACCACATTTCCAAACTGCCATTCAGGGACACCCCCCCCCTCTTCTTGAGGGACTGGTTTCATGGAACAACCTTTTGCCAATGACCAGGGGGGTGGAGGCAACTGGCAGATGGATGGTGGTGTGCGAGGTGGAATGTAGTCTCGGGAGTTGACAGGGAATTTGTCAGCGGGTGATTTGTTGGGCGAATGCCTGGTGTTAGCACTTTAATCATCCTGACACCATGCTTGATATGGTGTCAGGATGATCAAATCACATTATTTCTGTTACTACATTGTAATATATAATGAAATAGTTCCAATTTAGTTCCAAATAGTGTCCAATTTGTCCACTGCAACATTGCAGTCCCGCTATAAGTCGCTGTTTGCCACCATTACGAATAGAAGAAAAATAAATAAAAATTCCATAAATGTTGCATGTAGATGCTATAACTATATAGGCGCAAATCAATCAATAAAGGCTTATTGGGATTTTTTTTCCAAAAAATATGTAGAACACATATTGGCCTAAATTGATGAAGAAATTATATTTTTTTTCAATTTTTTTTATTGGATGTTTTATAGCAGAAAGTAAAAAAAATATTTTTTCAAAATTGTCTGTGCTTTTTGTTTATAGCGCAAAAATTAAAACCGCAGAGGTGATCAAATACCACCAAAAGAAAGCTCTATTTGTGGGAAAAAAAGGACATAAATTTTGTTTGGTTACAGCGTCGCATGACTGCACAAATGTCAGTTAAAATAACGCAGTGACGTTTTGCAAAAAATGGCCTGGTCATTAGGAAGGGGTAAATCTTTCGGAGAGCAAGTGGATAATAAGGACCGTTTCTTTAATATATAACGTGGACCTTCTCCATACATCAGGGACTGCTTACCAAACAAGGATTAGAACTATGATAGTTACACTTGGTAGAGGGACAGAAGACAATAAAAGGACAGAAGGGCTGGTTTATAAAACAGGGACTGTCCCTATTAATCAGGGATAATGCCATACTCAGGAGGGGGTGAAGGAGAGGGACTGGTCTCCAGGTCAGGGACTGTCTCTCTGTGTACAGTGACATGCTGTGAGTGGGTCTCTGCACACAGCTACTGTTGTCTCATGTCTCAGTGTAGCACACACACAGGCAGTAGAGATGTACAAACACACAGGCAGCTGTGTACATTCCCCCCTCCCTCCTGAGCACTCCTTCATGGTTTCCTCACAGTGATTTATGATTCTTCTAGCAGGGCCACTGCGGAGCATTCCAAGCTGGCAGGTTAGGGAGGGGGGAGGTGAAGAAAGTGACAGACAAGGAGGCACAGGCTCATCCATCTAACAGACAGCTCTATAGAACTTTTACAACTCCCTCTGACAATCCAGTGTGTCCCAGGCGGTTCTCCTTATGGTGTGGGCAGAGGCTGGCAGATCCCCCCCTACTAGAATAATACTCACTGTGCGATCACACTGATCGGGGAACATCGCTGTTGTCAGCTGTTCTGTGCTGTGAAGGGTCAGACTCAGGTGCCCAGTAGAGATCCCCGGAGGCTCACGCTGGCTGGCTGTACAGGAGAGTGGCTCAGACTGGCACAGTCTAAGTGGTCACTGGCGTCACTGTGACTGGAGCTGGAGGAGGACTCGGACCGACCGGACAACGAGGCTCAGGCTGGCTGGCTGTGCACAGGTTATTGGCTCTGTCTGAGTGCACTGGTCACTGGCATCACGGTCACTCACTCTGTGCTGGCTCCTGCTGGTGGTGGCTGCGGAGGGAGGCGCGCGCGCTGCTCTCATACTCAGCGTAGTGTGCGCCGGGCGGGTTCACTCACTGCACACACTGAGACTGAGTGACAGGCCTCAGCTCAGCTGACGTCACTGGTTGCTAGACGCGGAGCGGCCCCTAGCCTAGCAACCAGACTGGCAGTGGCAGCCTGAGCCTATGTGTATTGTAATCATCAGTGTGCTGTGTGATAAAATTATAAGGTGGTGGCGGTGGACAGGCGGAGCGGACTGGTGTGGTCTGGTCAGTCAGTGACACTGTTTTTTTTTCATTCCGGGACGTCTGTATTGTCCCGGAATGAGCTGCCTGGGACACGGGACTAAAATCTCTAGTCAGGGACGATCCCGGGCAATCCGGGACACGTGGGCACCCTAGCGCACACTCACACACACATGCTCACACAGACACATGCACACACACACATACAGACACATGTGCACACACACACACATGTACAAACACATGTACACACACAGAAACTCGCACACAGACATATGTATAAAGCCCTTTTTAAAACAAATCTAGCTTATATCACAGTACCTTTTCAGTTTCCTCATTCTCCTGGGTACTGCACTGTAGGGGGAAGCAGAGAGCACAGCACACTCCCATGCGCTTTACTTTCACTTTTGAGGCTGACGGAGCTTCTCACAGTGCCAATGTACAGTTCGGCAGGGGATCGGGAGATCGGGCTCATCTGACAGCCCTTCCCTCCCCTGATCCTGCGGCACACCTGAAAACCTCTGACGGTACACTGGTTGAGAAAGGCTGCTCTAGCCTGTGTGCAACCATTTTGATAGATTTGTTCATGAACCCTTATGAATGAAATAGGCCTATATGATAATGGTTGTGTATGGTCTCTACCCTTAAGAAACAGTTATGATGTGCCAGGTATGTTTCTTGTTTCAGTAATAAAGAGTAATGTCCTGGTGAAAGCTAGAAAAATACCCGTTTGTAATAAAAGTGAAAGAGAAAGACATAATTTTGCTCCTGTACGAATCATTAATAAAGGGGTTGTAAAGTCTCCAGGTTTTTCACCTTAACCTCCCTTGCGGTATGAGTCTGTCAGATTTTAGGTGCTTAAAGCGGTACAATTATTTTGCATGGAAATTTGGCGTTTTATATTGTAGGCCTGTAATTCTTAGGAATAACTCACTTAAATCTATCCAAACAAGAGTCTAGTAGACATCCCAGGTATGATAAAGTTTGAAACACACAATCATAAATTATAATATAATAAATAACTATAAATAATTATAACAAATAATAATGTAATTATAATAAAAATTATTCAATAATGTAATGTAGCGATACCTTCACTTAAGAAGGCCGCAGATTTAGTTTGGGCCCTGAAGACAGCTCCGCCAACCCCCGGCAATATACTCGACCCCCTACTGGCACAGCTAGTTCTGACAGCAATATGTATGTCTTATATTGTATTAGTAATTAAACATCAAGACAATAATAGTATAAAACGGGTATAAGATTTACTTAAGCTTTTGATGAAAATCAGGGGTTAACATTTATCACAGTTCACAAAATATATATAATATGCAGAGCCCTGCAACACTAACACACTATGAATATGGAGTTAACAGCAACAAGTGCGCCACGTGGGCGACCGTTAGCTAGGCGTCCTGTGGCACAGTAACCAAACAAATTAGAAGAACTGACCAGGCCTGGTTCTGATATCTACAACTTAGTCTATAGGGGATGATGTTCTTTTCTTCACCGGCAGGTCTTTAACGGTGGTGCACATTAACAGAGTATGATTTGTAATCCAATGGGAAAGGTAAAGATGGGGTAAACACTTTGCTATGCGAACTGAGTTCAGCTCTGATAAGGTTCTTCAATGAAAGTATCAGGAACAACTTGTGGGCCACGGCAGTCTATAGGCCTATTAGCAGTAACAGTATATGGTTTGGGCATACGCCCTCTCACCCGCCCGGACTGCGGTCCCAGTCCGGGAACTTCCACCAACTGTGTCACACACACACACAGTGTCTCCAGCGATCGGGTCCCCGATCCAACGAATGCTGTAGTTAAGCGAAGTCAGATGCCACCCCGGCTCACAGAGGGGTGAAAGGCTCTTTGGTGCTGCGCAAGACCTCAGGCTTCAGGCCTTGCACTCCGACACATCCGCACAGGAGGATCAGTCTCTAAAGTCTCGTGTCCCAAAGAGGCCGAGCCCAGCCTCGCCTCCTCCTCTTATAACCCCTCCCATGAGTCTCTGTGGTGGAAACATTGCCGAACGGGGTTCTGGATAATGTAGTCTCTCTGCGTTAAAGGGGAACACCCCGCTACATACTCCCCCCACTTAAACTCTTTGGTCCCCAAAGATAAACCTTAACAAAGACTATGTACAACTCTAGTTAATTCTGCAAACGATGTTGGCATAGGGAATTCCCACCAAAACTGAGGGGTAGAATTCCCTTGCCCACAGGTCACATTATCATGGGTGGCCTGCCTAACTGTGCCAGAGAGTGAGTTGGGGTTGCCCTCCACTAAATGGACAATGGAGGGATCCGGATTTTCAGCATTCCTCCTAGCGGTAACTACAGAGTCCTCTGAGCTATTCCCCATTTGTGGGTAGGTCAGCTTCCTAGGAGGCCGGATGACTCTTCGAGCCCTTTGCTCTCTTGGGATTTCTGGCTCTGGTGCCACAGGCTCCTCTTCCTCTGAGCAACTATCATGGGCATCTTCCCAGTAATCTGTTGAAGGACTAGATGGGATGAACTCTGTGGCTTCTGGGTTCAGTGTTCCATCTGGAGTGTCTTCAGTGGTTGGAAGATCTATAGTAGAAGTTCCCGGAGTTGGGAAAGGCCACAGCCAATCAAGTTCTCTTTCTTCACTTTCACTAAGTTGAGAGGCCTCTCCATCTTCGGTTCAGGAGGTCTGCGACCGAGTGTTCGGCCTAGGAGTATCCAGGATAGAGACCGGTTCAGGGGTGTCTCTCACGGGAGGTATCCTAACTGCCTCAGCAAGTGGGAGCAGGTGGTTTCGATGCCACGTCTTCAGTGGTCCTACCTTTCCTTCTGGCTTCAACTTGTAGACAGGTAGGCCCGGCAGCTTCCTGCAGATGACATAGGGTTCAGATCTCCATCTGTCTGCAAGTTTGTGTTTTCCAGGGACCCCCAGATTGCGTAGCAGTACTCGGTCCCCAGGCTGTAAGTCCTGCACCCGGACCTTCAAGTCGAAGTTTCTTTTGTTTAGAGCTCCCCTTTGGTCTGAGGCCGCTTGAGCTTGTTCATAGGCTACTTTCAGGCTGTGTCTGAGCCTGTCCACATATCCTTTGTGAGATGTGGCTGAGGAATGGTCCAGAGAGGTGCCAAAGGCCAAGTCTACAGGTAGTCTCGCCTCTCTCCCAAACATGAGTCGATATGGGGAGTAGCCTGTCGCATCACTAATGGTGCAGTTGTAAGCATGTACTTGGGCTGCTATGTGTTTGCTCCAATGTTGCTTTTTCTCACTCTCCAGAGTCCCCAACATGTTAAGCAAGGTTCAGTTAAACCTTTCCGGCTGAGCATGGTGGTAAGGTGTAGTTCGAGTCTTCTTGATTCCCAACGAATCCAGGAGTTTCCGGATCAGTTTACTCTCAAATAGGGATGAGCTTCGTGTTCGAGTCGAACATACGTTCGACTCGAACATCGGCTGTTCGATCGTTCGACGAAGATCGAACGATTTGGGCCGTTCGCGCCAAATTCGAGTGACGCGAACGGCCCACAATGCACTACGCCATCGCAGTGTCATCCAGGCGCTGTGATTGGCCAAGCATGCACTGTGACCCCGCATGCTTGGCCAATCACAGCGCCGGCAGCGAGGAGAGCAATGATTGGCCACAGGCAGGATGCCTGTGGCCAATTATTGCTGAGGGTGTTTAGTACACGCCCCACACTATAAAAGGCCGCCAGCACGGCGGCCTAGTGTAGTGCGTTCCGGAGCAGGGATAGAGCAGCATAGGCAGGGACAGTGACTTTTATTTCTTTCTTGCTTAACCTGGATTCCTTTAGTTTAGGGAAAGAGAAGGATAGGTAGGGAGAGTGTCAGTGTGTTTTGTGCTTGTGCTATATTGTGCTTAAAAAAAACATTTTTTCTAGGGACAGAAAACTGTAGGTAGGGAGAGTGTGTCAGTTTCTTTCACTGTCAAAGTCCTTGTTTCCAGGGACCTGGAAGGACAGTGAGTGAATTCTCCTTGTGCTAAATTGTGCTTAAAAAAAACATTTTTTCTAGGGACAGAAAACTGTAGGTAGGGAGAGTGTGTCAGTTTCTTTGACTGTCAAAGTCCTTGTTTCCAGGGACCTGGAAGGACAGTGAGTGAATTCTCCTTGTGCTAAATTGTGCTTAAAAAAAACATTTTTTCTAGGGACAGAAAACTGTAGGTAGGGAGAGTGTGTCAGTTTCTTTCACTGTCAAAGTCCTTGTTTCCAGGGACCTGGAAGGACAGTGAGTGAATTCTCCTTGTGCTAAATTGTGCTTAAAAAAAACATTTTTTTCTAGGGACAGAAAACTGTAGGTAGGGAGAGTGTGTCAGTTTCTTTCACTGTCAAAGTCCTTGTTTCCAGGGACCTGGAAGGACAGTGAGTGAATTCTCCTTGTGCTAAATTGTGCTTAAAAAAAACATTTTTTCTAGGGACAGAAAACTGTAGGTAGGGAGAGTGTGTCAGTTTCTTTCACTGTCAAAGTCCTTGTTTCCAGGGACCTGGAAGGACAGTGAGTGAATTCTCCTTGTGCTAAATTGTGCTTAAAAAAAACATTTTTTCTAGGGACAGAAAACTGTAGGTAGGGAGAGTGTGTCAGTTTCTTTCACTGTCAAAGTCCTTGTTTCCAGGGACCTGGAAGGACAGTGAGTGAATTCTCCTTGTGCTAAATTGTGCTTAAAAAAAACATTTTTTCTAGGGACAGAAAACTGTAGGTAGGGAGAGTGTGTCAGTTTCTTTCACTGTCAAAGTCCTTGTTTCCAGGGACCTGGAAGGACAGTGAGTGAATTCTCCTTGTGCTAAATTGTGCTTAAAAAAAACATTTTTTCTAGGGACAGAAAACTGTAGGTAGGGAGAGTGTGTCAGTTTCTTTCACTGTCAAAGTCCTTGTTTCCAGGGACCTGGAAGGACAGTGAGTGAATTCTCCTTGTGCTAAATTGTGCTTAAAAAAAACATTTTTTCTAGGGACAGAAAACTGTAGGTAGGGAGAGTGTGTCAGTTTCTTTCACTGTCAAAGTCCTTGTTTCCAGGGACCTGGAAGGACAGTGAGTGAATTCTCCTTGTGCTAAATTGTGCTTAAAAAAAACATTTTTTCTAGGGACAGAAAACTGTAGGTAGGGAGAGTGTGTCAGTTTCTTTCACTGTCAAAGTCCTTGTTTCCAGGGACCTGGAAGGACAGTGAGTGAATTCTCCTTGTGCTAAATTGTGCTTAAAAAAAACATTTTTTCTAGGGACAGAAAACTGTAGGTAGGGAGAGTGTGTCAGTTTCTTTGACTGTCAAAGTCCTTGTTTCCAGGGACCTGGAAGGACAGTGAGTGAATTCTCCTTGTGCTAAATTGTGCTTAAAAAAAACATTTTTTCTAGGGACAGAAAACTGTAGGTAGGGAGAGTGTGTCAGTTTCTTTCACTGTCAAAGTCCTTGTTTCCAGGGACCTGGAAGGACAGTGAGTGAATTCTCCTTGTGCTAAATTGTGCTTAAAAAAAACATTTTTTCTAGGGACAGAAAACTGTAGGTAGGGAGAGTGTGTCAGTTTCTTTCACTGTCAAAGTCCTTGTTTCCAGGGACCTGGAAGGACAGTGAGTGAATTCTCCTTGTGCTAAATTGTGCTTAAAAAAAAACATTTTTTCTAGGGACAGAAAACTGTAGGTAGGGAGAGTGTGTCAGTTTCTTTCACTGTCAAAGTCCTTGTTTCCAGGGACCTGGAAGGACAGTGAGTGAATTCTCCTTGTGCTAAATTGTGCTTAAAAAAAACATTTTTTCTAGGGACAGAAAACTGTAGGTAGGGAGAGTGTGTCAGTTTCTTTCACTGTCAAAGTCCTTGTTTCCAGGGACCTGGAAGGACAGTGAGTGAATTCTCCTTGTGCTAAATTGTGCTTAAAAAAAACATTTTTTCTAGGGACAGAAAACTGTAGGTAGGGAGAGTGTGTCAGTTTCTTTCACTGTCAAAGTCCTTGTTTCCAGGGACCTGGAAGGACAGTGAGTGAATTCTCCTTGTGCTAAATTGTGCTTAAAAAAAACATTTTTTCTAGGGACAGAAAACTGTAGGTAGGGAGAGTGTGTCAGTTTCTTTCACTGTCAAAGTCCTTGTTTCCAGGGACCTGGAAGGACAGTGAGTGAATTCTCCTTGTGCTAAATTGTGCTTAAAAAAAAACATTTTTTCTAGGGACAGAAAACTGTAGGTAGGGAGAGTGTGTCAGTTTCTTTCACTGTCAAAGTCCTTGTTTCCAGGGACCTGGAAGGACAGTGAGTGAATTCTCCTTGTGCTAAATTGTGCTTAAAAAAAACATTTTTTCTAGGGACAGAAAACTGTAGGTAGGGAGAGTGTGTCAGTTTCTTTCACTGTCAAAGTCCTTGTTTCCAGGGACCTGGAAGGACAGTGAGTGAATTCTCCTTGTGCTAAATTGTGCTTAAAAAAAACATTTTTTCTAGGGACAGAAAACTGTAGGTAGGGAGAGTGTGTCAGTTTCTTTCACTGTCAAAGTCATTGTTTCCAGGGACCTGGAAGGACAGTGAGTGAATTCTCCTTGTGCTAAATTGTGCTTAAAAAAAACATTTTTTCTAGGGACAGAAAACTGTAGGTAGGGAGAGTGTGTCAGTTTCTTTCACTGTCAAAGTCCTTGTTTCCAGGGACCTGGAAGGACAGTGAGTGAATTCTCCTTGTGCTAAATTGTGCTTAAAAAAAACATTTTTTCTAGGGACAGAAAACTGTAGGTAGGGAGAGTGTGTCAGTTTCTTTCACTGTCAAAGTCCTTGTTTCCAGGGACCTGGAAGGACAGTGAGTGAATTCTCCTTGTGCTAAATTGTGCTTAAAAAAAACATTTTTTCTAGGGACAGAAAACTGTAGGTAGGGAGAGTGTGTCAGTTTCTTTCACTGTCAAAGTCCTTGTTTCCAGGGACCTGGAAGGACAGTGAGTGAATTCTCCTTGTGCTAAATTGTGCTTAAAAAAAACATTTTTTCTAGGGACAGAAAACTGTAGGTAGGGAGAGTGTGTCAGTTTCTTTCACTGTCAAAGTCCTTGTTTCAAGGGACAGAGAAGGACACCTGAAGGTAGCCCTTATTGCTTTTTTCCCATCTCCCTGCAGGCCATCTATTAGAATGTCTGGAAGGCAAACAAGGAGAGGTAGACAGTCAGGAGGCAATAAAAGAGGGCAAGCAGGCTCTGTGTCTGGGGGCAACAGTGCTGGTCGTGGACGCGGTGCATTGTCATCAGCACATGGCCATGGGACACGCTTGTCCTTCTTTTCGGCAGCTGGACATGTTGAGCCACATCATGCCGAAGACTTGGTAGAGTGGATGACCAAGCCCTCCTCCTCCTCCTCATCCTCTCTCACCCAGGCTCAGGGTACTGGAAAAGCAGCTGCCAAAGCGTCCTCTTCCCTGGTATCAATGTCAGACTCATCATCAGTCACTCCTTCCCTAGACCCACCATGTCCTCCTCCTGAGGAGTCCCCCGAACTGTTTCAGCACAGTGTTGGGTACATGCTCCAGGAGGATGCCCAGCGTTTCGAAGGGTCTGATGATGAAACCCAGCTAGAGGAAGGCAGTAGCGTGAGAGCAGACAGAGGGGATGCTCAAGAAGGACACCAATCTGGCAGTCATGTTCCAGCAGCTGCAGCATACTGCCAGATTGGCTCCAGTGATGAGGAGGGAGGTGATGATGAGGTCACTGACTCCACGTGGGTGCCTAATAGGAGAGAGGAGGAGGAGGAGGATGAGGAGGAGGCACATCTCCAACGAGGCAGGATGCCCTTTGGTGGCCAGCGTAAGGGCAGTACACCGACGGAATCACACCGCAGAGCTCCGCCTGTGCAGGGCGCTGCCTCTGCCCGTCATTCAAAAAGTTCTTTGGTGTGGGCCTTTTTTGAGGCTAGTGCATCAGATCGCACAGCTGCTGTTTGCAACATATGTCTCAAGCGTATATCGCGTGGCCAAAACATCAGCCGCTTGGGTACCACATGCCTGACCAGACATATGTTGACCTGCCATGCAGCTCGTTGGCAAGCCTACCTGAAAGACCCACACCAAAGAACAAAGCGGACCTCTCCTTGCACCGCATCAGCTGGGATCTCCAACCCCACTATAACTTCAGTCCTCTCTGAAACATGCACTGAGAGGAATGAAGGTGTAGAATTAGGTGTGTCACAGCCAAGTACTTGCGGCCACTCTGCTAGCAGTACACCGACGTCCGATTCTAGCAGGCAAATTTCCCTGCCCCAGCTGCTGGACCGTCGAAAGAAGTTCACTCCCAGCCATCCACATGCCCAGCGGTTAAATGCTAGCTTGGCTAAATTGCTAGCGCTTCAACTGCTGCCTTTTCAGTTGGTAGACTCGGCCCCCTTCCGTGAGTTTGTGCAATGTGCGGTTCCTCAGTGGCAGGTTCCCAAACGCCACTTTTTCTCACGGAAGGCTATTCCGGCTCTCTACCGGCATGTGGAAGGCAATGTCTTGGCCTCGCTGGACAGGGCGGTCAGCGGTAAGGTGCATATTACCGCTGACTCATGGTCCAGCAGGCATGGACAGGGACGTTACCTTTCTTTCACGGCCCATTGGGTCACTCTTTTGGCAGCTGGGAAGGATGCAGGACAAGGTGCAGTAGTGTTGGAGGTTGTCCCACCGCCACGCCTCCAAAATGCTACTACTGGTTGTGACACACCTCTCTCCTCCACCCCCTCCTCTTCTTCTTCCTCCATGGCCTCTTCCTGTGGTTTGTCCTATGAACCAGCGGTGCTCCGTAGCCGTTCACGGGGCTACGCAAGTACGCAGGCAAAAAGATGCCATGCCGTGCTTGCGCTGGTGTGTTTGGGGGACAGAAGCCACACTGGGGCAGAGGTCCTGTCTGCTCTGCAGGGCCAGGCCGAGAGGTGGTTGACGCCACGCCAGCTTAAGCCAGGAATGGTGGTTTGCGACAATGGCACCAACCTCCTCTCCGCCCTCCGACAGGGACAACTGACCCATGTGCCCTGTGTGGCTCACGTCCTTAACCTGGTGGTGCAGCGGTTCTTGGGCAGGTACCCGGGCTTACAGGATGTCCTGAGGCAGGCCAGGAAAGTCTGTGTGCATTTCCGCAGATCTTATAATGCCAGTGCTCGCCTGGCTGAGCTGCAAAAGGAGTTGAACCTGCCCAAGAACCGCCTTATATGTGACATGCCCACCAGGTGGAACTCAACGTTGGCCATGCTGCAGCGGCTGCACACGCAGCAGAGGGCCATCAATGAGTACCTGTGCGACTACGGCACCAGGACAGGGTCAGGGGAGCTTGGTTTTTTTTCTCCACGCCAGTGGGGCATGATCAGGGATGCATGCACTGTCCTGGCACCATTTGAGGAGGCCACGAGGATGGTGAGCAGTGACAGTGCATGCATCAGTGACACTGTACCTCTTGTCCACCTGTTGGAGCACACGCTGCGTGGAATAATGGACAGGGCACTTGAGGCAGAACAGAGGCAGGAAAAGGAGGACTTCCTTGCCTCTCAAGGCCCCCTTTACCCAGACAGTGTTCCTTCTGTCCCACCCATCGCACAGGAAGAGGAGGAGGAGGAGGAGGAGGAGGATTGTGTCAGCATGGAGGTGGAGGCTGGCACTCAGCATCATCAGCAGCAGTCTTTTAGGGATGATTTACGGTCCCAAGAAACCAGTGGACTTGTACGTGGCTGGGAGGAGGTGGCTGCGGATCATGTCGTCCTTAGTGACCCAGAGGACTCCGGAGCGAATGCCTCAGCAAACCTACGCTGCATGGCCTCCCTGATCCTGCAAAGTCTGCGGAAGGATCCTCGTATTCTTCGGATCAAGGAGAGGGACCATTACTGGCTGGCCACTCTCCTTGATCCACGGTACAAGGGTAAGGTTGCGGACCTTATGTTACCGTCGCAGAGGGAGCAGAGGATGAGACAACTCCGGGAGGCCTTGCAGAAAGGTCTGTGCAATGCGTTCCCAGAGACTGGGAGGTTACAAACTCCTGGTCCTGGACAACGAGTTGCTGAGGCTTCGGCCAGTCAAAGAAGGAGCGGTGGGGAAGGTGGCCGTCTGACCGATGCGTTCAGACAATTCTTTAGTCCGCAGCCCCAAAGTATGATCGGTTCCAGCAACCATCGCCAGCGTCTGATAAACATGGTGCAGGAATATCTAGGGGCAAGGTCAGACTTGGACACCTTCCCCACCGAAAATCCTCTGGCTTACTGGGTCTTGAGGATGGATCACTGGCCAGAGCTTGCACAGTATGCAATTGAGCTACTGGCCTGTCCTGCATCCAGCGTTCTTTCGGAACGCACATTCAGTGCTGCTGGAGGATTTGTCACGGATCACAGGGTGCGCCTGTCCACCGACTCGGTTGATCGACTGACTTTCATCAAGATGAACCAGTCTTGGATCACCACCAGCTACCACACACCTGATGCTGATATAACAGACTAATTGATTTTAACATGTCACATCCCTTCAAGACTGATGCTGATGCTGAGTGCCTGTGCTGTTATGTTGACTGGCTATCCTCCTCCTCCGAGTCCTCAATGATACGATTGATGATGATAGCTTGGAAGATCATTTTTGTTTATGGGTGCCGCCACCAGTGGCTAAGGCCCAATTTTTCAGCCCCTGTTTTACAGGGGCGTGTAATTACAATTTTTTTAGCAATAATTTGCCATAGGGCTCATTGCTGTGCTCCAAGTACAGTATCTGTGAGGGGTTGGAGTGTTGTGGCACCAGTGCCTAAGGCCCAATTTTTCAGCCCCTGTTTAACAGGGGCGTGTCATTACAATTTTTGAAGCAATACTTTGCAACAGGGCTCATTGCTGTGCTCCAAGTACAGTATCTGTGAGGGGTTGTAGTGTTGTGCCACCAGTGCCTAAGGCCCAATTTTTCAGCCCCTGTTCAACAGGGGCATGCAATTACAATTCTTGATCTAATAATTCACAGCAGGGTCCATTGCTGCACCCACCAAGAGTAACTCTGAGGGCTTACAGTCTTGTGGCAACACCACCACCACCACCACCACGAAAGGCCCAATTTTTCAGCCCCTGTTCAAAAGGGGCATGTAATTACAATTCTTGATCTAATAATTCACAGCAGGGCCCATTGCTGCACCCACCAAGAGTAACTGTCAGGGCTTACAGTGTTGTGGCACCAGCACCACCATCAAAGCCCCAATTTTTACTACCACTGTTCAACAATTATATGTAATTAAAATTCCTGATATAATAGTTGACAGCAGGGCGTTCCAGCACCAACCAAGAGTAACTGAGTGCTTACAGTGTTGTGCCAACACCAACAACTAAGGGGCCTATTTCTGCAGAGTATATACGGCAGGTCCCTACTTTCAAACATCCAACTTACAAACGACTCCTACTTGCAAACGAAAGAAGACAACAGGAAGTGAGAGGAAATCTACCCCTAGAAAGGAAAATTCTCTCCTGTAAGAATAAATATGGGAGAAAGGGGTCTCATCTGTACTGATGCTTTATCAGCAATCCTTGTTTCAAGAAAAACACCACATTTCAAAAACAGTTGTCATTGGGACGGAAAGTGAGGTGAAATGTTCTGAACAGGGGCACAGACAGCAAAACAAATGTTACAGGGGTGATAACCCTTACCTATGTTTCCCAAAAAGTTTAAAAATAGATTTTTGGGCTGGAGCTACACTTCAACAATGTACCTGTTCAAAATTACAAACAGATTCTACATAAGAACAAACCTACAGTCCCTGTCTTGTATGCACCGCCTGTATACGGCTGTTCAGAGTATATAGGGCCTTTTTTATTTTATGTGCGGGGTTCCCCTTAATATCCATACAAGACCCAAAGGGGCTGGTAATGGGCTGGGGTAGGGGGGGGGGGGTCATGGGGTAGCTATGCCATTTTTCTTAAAGAATTTCATCCATATTACCGGGACCAGACATTACATTAAAGCCGCTAGCAGTTTTAAATGGCTTTTTTTTCCTTTAGAAGTGTCATTTTGTGCAGGGACAGTTCTAAACACGGGAAACACGTGGCACTTCACAGGCATACTTTAGACACCCCCCAGGTACGATATTTAAAGGAATATTTGACTTTTTTTTTTTCACTTTATGCATCATTAAAATGACTGCTCCCGAAAAACGACCGTTTTTAAAACTTCTTTTTGCATTGATACATGTCCCCTGGTGCAGAACCCGGGTTCCCAAACCCTATTCATGACAATAACATGCATAATAGTTGTTATAATTAGCACTTTAGAATTCGAACGTTCGCATCCA